>CM076583.1:847284055-848484055 GCA_034641835.2 Pinus albicaulis
TTGTAGGGTGCCACATGACCTTCCCAAAGGCTTCCATGTGGCCCCAAGCCATTGGAATAAAGGTCATGTTAAAAATTTAATGGCAAGGGGGGTCGAACCCTCGACCTGACTCCTCGGGCAAGGTCGACCTAACCAACACAGCAACAGGAAAAATGTTGAAGTTTCGGGCAAGTCGAGTGGATTTAAAACACAAGTTGGGTCATTTAAACGTTGGGTGGAGAACGTAAGGTATAAGCCCCCTAGGGCTAAGGGATAAGGCCTCCGCGACCATGCACCATAATCAGGGACATAAATCCATTCAAAATGGCTGAAAACCCTAAGGCTAGCCCCCTCAGCATACGACTGAGTGCGAGGAACCATGGTCATAAGCAGATTGGCAGTTAATTTAGGGGGAAGTTAAGGTCGGAGCCCATGTAGCCAACGTAACATAAATTTTAATGCCACGTTAGTTGTTACAACTATTTTCGCCAGTGGTTCAGGTGGTAACATGTGACCATAACCTAACATTTATTATAACTACCAACGGTTCCACCCAACTTGGCGCTGGTTCCACCAAATCCGAATTTATGCCATATTTAGTGGATTTAACTAGAGTTAGCCCACATTTGGTGGGGTTTTCAAGTGACATTGGACAATTTTCTTTAAGAGGTCATAACTTTCTCAATATTGAACCAATTTGGACAAAATTTTAGTCAATTTTGGGTTTTTTGAGCATTCTAGAGTGTTTGGGATAGGTTGTAGAGGGAACATAGGTGTTCTTTAGCCATTTTTTCTTCAGGAAAGAGGAAAGGGCCATTAGGGCCATCAGGAAGATGGAGCTGCATTAGGTTGTATTTCACTGTTTGAGGTGAAACAAAAGCCATTTTTAACTTATTTTTCTCTTTTGAAGTCAAATTCACAGCTTCTTTTTCTTTTTTAGGCATATATTTCACTATATAAAATTTTTTGGCAACTTAATAGAGAAAGGACATGCCCATTGAGAGCCTTGGACCCGGCAGATGTAGCCCAGGAGGGGTGAACTACCTCATCAGTTTTTTGTGTTATGCTATGGTGAATTTTGTTGTGTATTTCTACTGTGATATATTAAGCAGTAAATTTAAATAACAAATTCTCACACATAAACTCAGAAACAACTACCAAAAACACTTTGTTTAACCTGCAATACGTGGAGAATACTTTATAAACTTAATTAAATGGAAATGGATACTTTTCATAGCATTAAAAATAGTTCCATTTACAGATAATAAGGTATTAGAGCTAAGTATTTTAGCCTTAGGAGCTAGAGTTTTACTCTGCATTTGCTCTTGTGCAAACATATATTTGATTGTTTGCATGTTTTGATGCTTACTAGGCTTAAGCTCAAGAGAGGTGAAGCACACTTGGTTAGTGAAAAAGGTAATCCACAACCAAGAAGGGCCATAGAGCCACCTCCAAGAGCCATTGAATAAGCTTCAAGCATGTCTTCAAGAGAAGGAAAAGCTCCTGAAGACATTGATCACAAAGAAGGGGAATGGGTGTTCTGAAAGGCTTTCCTAGACATGACAGAGATAGTGAGGATACTCTACCAAGAAAGGAATGATAGGCTTGTTGGAGAATGGTCTAGACACCAGAAAGAAGAAGAGGGTTCTTCAGGAGGAAAGAAAAGTGATGACAAGTCAAAGAAAGGAAAAGGAGGAAATGGTGATCCACCATCCCCATCTTCATCCTCTTCCTCTACATTGTCATCCTCTACTTCAGTAAATCAATCTCACAAGTCTAAAACTACTGGAAAAAGTCCATTTTTAAAGCTTAATGTTAAATTTGAGTTTCCTATGTTTAATGATGAGGTCAATGCAAAGAAACTTGAAAATTGGATAAGACAGTGTGAAGTTTATTTTAGGATACAAAAACTTCATGAAGACTACACCAAGATTCAGTTAGCCTCTTTGAGAATGGAAGGAACAACATTGGTATGGTGGGAAGCCAAGACCAAGGATGAAATTAAAAAACATGGTAAGATCACTTTATCATGGGTTGAATTTATTTCTGCAATTAAGCAGTAATTTTATCCATTAGCTCATTTACCAAAGACTATCATGAATTGGAAAAGTTTTAGACAACTTAAGGGAAAAAGTGTTCAAGATTACTCTCAAGGGTTTAGACGAAGGGCTTTATTACTTGGAATTGATTTGAATAGCCAAGAGACTTTGATGAAATATATAGATGGTTTACACAGCTATCTTATACATACCATCCTTATGTTCAATCCTACTAGTCTAGACAAGGTTTGTGTCCAAGCCACACATTTAGAGGCTAGAGGTAAACAATATTTTGATGGGAATGAGGGTAGTGAATTTAAAGGAAAAGGGAGAAAAAGAAATGAAAAACTGTTCCAAAACAAGCCATGATGAAGACCATTGTTGGAAACTTCATCTGGCGCTGAAACTAGAAAAATTTAAAACCAAAGATAAGGCCAAAGAAAAGGGAAAAACAGTTGCAAAAACTGAACAAGACGTAGGGTCTGAATTAGGTGATGAAACTAAAAGCATAGCCATGATACTAAAGAACATAAAGGGGAAAGAGATTGTTAAAGAAACAAATCCCAGTTCTAGCACCTTAAACTATAACATAGAAACTCCAAATGAAGAGAGGAGGATAGAGTTGTTTCATGTGAGGATAATTTCAAAACACGCAAATATAGACACACTATTTGACAGTGGGTCACAAGAGAATCTCATCTCAGAAGACTTTTTCAAGAAGCTAAAACTTGAGACAATTCCACATCCAGAGCCATATCCACTTGGTTGGATTTGCAACGATGCTAATTTACAAGTCTCAAGGAAGTGCATGTTGTGATTTGCCATAACATCTCATTATGTTGACATGGTTGAACTAGATTTAGTACCGCTTGAAATTATAGGTGTGGTTTTCGGTAGTCCTTATTTATATGACAGAAAAGACATCTTCCATCGCCATGAGAACAAGTACCATTTGTTCAAGGATGGTAAGGAGTTTACTATGAGAGCACATCGGAAGAAGCTAGAATTGTCTTTAGTGAATGCAGGGCAATTGAAAAGGCTTGTTAATGTAAGCCAAAATTTGACTTTGTTGATGGTTAAGAAAAAAGATTTTGTACATAACCATTTTCATTTTATTGTTGATATAAGTGATGATATTTTTCAGTCTAAAAATAGGTCGTCTTTGGAAGAAGATTACAACATGTTGCCGAAAGTGTCTTTGGTGTCGATCGGTGCAGAGAACAAAGTGTTGGTGCAAGGTGGTGCAAAAATAAAAGAAAGGGAAAAGAATGCAAGCAAAGAGGACATAAATTTCATCATGGGTCATTGCTGGTTTCAAAATGGAAATTTGGTATGGTGAGAAAACTTGGTTGGGAATCTACACAAGTACATGGCTCATTCGAAAAAAATTCACCATAAGGGCAGTTGGAAAGGTGAATCTTATTTTCAGTTTCCTTGTAAGGTAGACCATTGTAGGAACTGTATAATTTCTACAAATTTTATTTTTTGTTCAGCAAATTTCAAAAATTTGCATTATGACTCAGTCAAGGTTAGCAACAGTCGGTCAGCAGATTCAAGGAAGAATTTATCTTTTTATGGGAAGCTCAATTTGATGAAGTCAGGAAGATTTCAGTGGTTCAAGGTTGGAAGAGTGGAGAATCAATCTCCTCATCTTAAATTTTTTTAATTCAGAGATATTTTAGGTTCCAAAAGCTTCCCATTGGGGAGGTGTGATCAGATGATCATGTCCAAATGTGAAAAATACTAAAACATGGAAATGCTCAGAATTGGTTGCAATTTGAATGATTGAAAATGCCTCATCACTACGATTCTGGCACCACAAATGGGACTCAAATCTAATGTCATATGTGAAATTTACTGAAGTTTGAAAATGCCCAATAACCTTCAAAACATGACTTTTTCCCTATGAGTTTGTCAAATTTTCAAAAAAAATTAAAATGGAAAATTTCATTTTTTAGGTATTTATAGGCCTGTTTGAGGGTGTCATGTAGCCTTCCCAGAGGCTGCCACGATGGCCCCAGGCCATTGGAATAAAGGTCATGTTAAAAAATTGATGGCAATTGGGGTTGAACCCTCGACCCGACTCCTCAGGCAGGGTCAACCTGACCAACATGACAACAGGTAGAACGTTGAAGTTTCTAGCAAGTTGGGTGGATTTAAAACATAAGTCAAGTCATTTAAACATTGGGCGGAGAACTGAAGGTATAAGCCCCCCAGGGCTAAGGGATAAGGCCTCTGCGACCACACGCCATAACTAAGGACTTAAATCGATTCAAAACGGTCGAAAACCATAAGGCTAGCCCCTCTAGGCTAGCCCCCTCAGCATACGACCTGGCGCGAGGAACCATGGCCTTAAGCAGAGGTGGTTAATGTACTCGGCAGTTAAGGGTGGAGCCCATGTGGCCAACGTAACATAAATTTTAATGCCACGTTAGTTGTTACAACTATTTCCGTTGGAGGTTCGGGTGGTAACATGTGACCATAACCTAACATTTATTATAACTGCCAACAGTTCTGCCAAATTTGGCGCCGGTTCCACCAAATCCGGAGTTATGCCATATTTAGCGGAGTTAACTGGAGTTAGCCTAGATTTGGTGGGGTTTTCAAGTGACATTGGGTAGTTTCCCTTGAGAGGTCATAACTTTCTCAATATTGAACCAATTTGGACAAAATGTTAGTCAATTTTAGGTTTCTTGAGAATTCTAGAGTGTTTGGGATAGGTTGCAGAGTGAACAGAGGTGTTCTTAATCCATTTTTGCTTCAGGAAAGAAGAAAGGGCCATTAAGAAGATGGAGTTGTATTGGGTTGTACTTCACTGTTTGAGGTGAAACAAAAGCCATTTTTAGCTTATTTCTATATTCTGAAGTCAAATTCGCAGCTTTTTTTTCCATTTTAGGCATATATTTCACTGTATAACCATTTTGAGCAACTTAATAGAGCAACGACGTGCCCATTAGGAGCCTTGGACCTGGAAAATGTAGCCCAGGAGGGTTGAACTACCTCATCAATTTGTTACGTTATGCTATGGTGAATTTTTCTTGTTGTGTATTTCTGCTGTGATATATTAAACAGTAAATTTAAATAACAAATTCCCACACATAAACTCAGAAACAATTACCAAAAACACTTTGTTCAACCTACAAGATATGGAGAATACTTTGTACACTTAACTAAATGGAAATGGATACTTTGCATATCATTACAAATAGTTCCATTTATAGATCACTAGTATAACTGAATGATACACTAGTGAGAGTGGAGTGAATTAATTAATTAATTAATTCACAACTAATAACTCACTAACAACTGAACAGAAACACCAGTTAACTACAATGCATTTCAGTTCCAGTGGAGACCCAGTGGAGAGATAAGTGAAAGGGTGAGATGGACTATCCATTGTGACTATAGTGATGCATTGATTGAACCACACACACATTGGAGTTTCCGATGAGTATTGCCCAGTCAAGGAAAGGTAGATTCGAATTCATTCAGGGGTCTTCTTTAGCGGGGATTGTGTAGTGGAGGAAGACTATCAGGTGGCAAGAAATCAGTGCATGGATTTGCAGATTTCTTCTTGTTAGTGTGTGAAAATTGATTGTACTGAGAGCTTGATGTACTAAGCTTTGTATGAGATTGTTACATGTTCTCCATAATACATAATATATGATAGTTGGCGTTTTTAGCTTCAGGATTTCCCGTTAAACAATTGTGTTATGTGCAATTTTTTTTATTACTTCATGTGTTTGAAATTGACATTTTAAATTTCCACAAAAGATTAACAGTGAAAGGATTTTTTATTTAGCAAGAAGATAAATATTGTTAGATCGGGAGAATCTGGATATACACATGCATATTTTATATAATTTCTACAATTGTTGCCATGTTAAGAACAGGGTCCAACGCTGTGATACATATAAATAAAGAGTGTTTAAATGACGGGCAGCATTGTCGCCTGTTAAGAATAGGGGTCCAACGTTATGATACATATAAATAAAGAAGATAATGAGGCTCCACACCCAACACTTTAAATACCCATAAAGATGCTTATCATATCCCAAAAGGAATGGTTTAATGTGTGAGCTAGGCATATCATCCTTGCATGTACACACATGTGAACTAAATCCTACCTATATGTTATCCTTAATCCTTACAAAATTCCATATTTAATTGACACCCTAAAATAGATTATTTCTCATGTATGTCTAACACAACTAACATACACATATGAGGAAAATGAGTAGGGAAGATCAAAATGGGTAGCATATTAAATATTCTTTATTTTAACGTGAGAGAGTTTTACACTGTTTTTAGACTTGTACAAGTAAAAATGAGTAGCATCTTCAAGTTAATTATTTCATCCATCATGGATGCTTTGTCCATCTGCATATATAACACCAAATCTAGCAATGTTTCTAGGTAGGACAGTGATGTAAAGAACAATCATTTACAAAATCAAAAGAACTTAAAGCAACACTATTCCTTGGATTCTTATCAATCACCAAAATTCCACAAATGGAATGACCATCCAGCAATTTTTCCATTTAATGAACAATCATTTAAAGCAACACTATTCTTTGGATTGTCGTTAATCAATCTATCATAAACAAAATGACAGTAATAAAAAAAAACTTAAAAGCAACACTATTCCTTGGATTCTTATGAACCACTAACATTTCATGAATGGAATGACAATAAATGCATATAACCATTTTACACCTTGCAGTACATAATAGAAAAATATTAACAAATCTAGATGGGTTAAAGGACTGTCTTTGTCTTGAACTACACAACATACAAATATTAACAAATGTAGATGGGTTAAAGGACTATCTTGAACTACGTGATCTTATATAATTATGGTGAATCATTATCTCCTTCACTTGAATTGTTATGAACTTTTATTTCAATTGACGAAATAATTCAATCATACTTTGATTTGAACTTCACTATAAGGATGTCATGCTCTTACCATCATGGATTTGCTATTCCATTACTCATATCAAACATGAATACTGAATACTTAAGAAACAATCAATGAATTAATACATGAATACTTAATACTTAAGAAATGATCATTGAATTAATACCTAATTTATGAATTAGGAATTGTTCTTTTACTATACCTTATTCTTATTCGCATTCATATTTGAAACAAGCTCCTGTAAAACTTTCAAATTTCGTCTAATTCTCTCTCTGCGTCATTGCCAGAAGAAAAAAATAAAAAAGTATAAACCCTCTCCAGAGTAAAATATCTGAGGCAGTTATATGATAAGTTTAGAAACATAGAATATTTTCTGACCCGTTCAACTACACTATGAGGATGAATAGCTTGACATCGACCCGTTCTGTCAGCATCACTCATATCTTGCAAAGATTTATGATCTCTATCATTTCCAGCAACAGAGTTTCAAACAATCTCTATGGAAGAGATTCTTTATCACAAGCAATATTTTCGAGATAAGTTTCAAATGAAGGAAAAATATAATATTTACCAAAGAAAACACAAATACTTAAATATATTTGATACATGAAATAA
The DNA here is from genome assembly GCA_034641835.2 of Pinus albicaulis. Taxonomy (NCBI): domain Eukaryota; kingdom Viridiplantae; phylum Streptophyta; class Pinopsida; order Pinales; family Pinaceae; genus Pinus; species Pinus albicaulis. The sequence goes on from CM076583.1 coordinate 847,291,610, forward strand.
TAAGCAATCTAGATTCAAGAGCTGGCTTCTTTCAAGTTAAAATAGACTTGAGAGGATCAAATCTCTTGACATATAGACTTCGTTTAAAGTGGAAAGAAATTTGATCCCTCTTGGTAGATATCGAGATAAGATGGATCTAAGCCGGTAATAATAAATTAGTTTTAATTTTATAGTGAAGTTAGACATTAAATGGGTATGTGAGTTTCCTTATTTGTAATAAGAAAGGACCCCTTCCACTTATAATTACATACTTTGTCTTCTTGAAATTTGAAAAAATATCATAAAATAAACATAAATACATAAGTAAATTTTGATTTTAATAATTAATAAATATTTAATTCTAAGGAGTACTATAGACTTCAATATGGAAGGGATGTTGTAATGTCTTCTTCCGTTATGTAAACATTTTGACTCAGTCAGAGTAATAATAAATTAGTTTTTATTGTTATAGTGAAGTTAGACATTAAATGAGTACGTGAGTTTCCTTATTTGGAATAAGAAATGACCATTTCCACTTATAATTACATACTTTGAGTTCTTAAAATTTAAAAAAAAAAAATCATAAAATAAACTTAGATACATAACCAAAATTTGATTTAAATAATTAATAAATATTTACTTATAAGGAGGGCTATCCACCTCAATATGGAAGGTATGTTGTAATGTATCCTTTAGTTATGTAAACCTTTTGACTCAGTCAAATTATAAAAATATATAATAAAATAACCCATTAAATCTCTTTGAACATTGTTTCAATGATTATTAATTTATTTTATTTTATTAAAAATAATAAAATTAATAAAAAATAAAATTAAATAGATAAAATATCATTAGATGGAAAGAAAACTAAATAAATTGTTATATGGGATGAACATGTTTTTGAAGTCTTCTTGCAAATTCCTTTTAAACAAATGAAATTGATATCCAAATTTTCAACAAAAAATTGGAAGTATGTAATCCATGTGTCAATTCAATATTGATAATTTCCTTCCCCTTCATATTCAATGTATTTCTTCAAATTATTTGGAATGGGTTCCATACATCCAAACAAACACTCTTACGAAGATGTCACTCAATCAACCTTAGCCTCTCAAATCGAGGAAGAAGATTAAAATAGTCGATTCAATTATGAAAGAATATATTGTGAAATACCCAAACACCATAGCCAATACCTCCTCGAAGCACCAATTCATCCCTTCAAGAAATAATTTCTAAAATTATTCAAATCCTTTAAGGTCAACAAGAGGCAAACCTTCCCTGAATTGCTTCAATTACAAAATTTTATCCTCTACTTTAGGTCTACAACTTTGACCCTTTGTAGATAGCATAAACCCTAGCCTTCTTCTATGAGTCAACTTTCCAAGGGATGGAAATCAAGGTTCTTAAAGTCAAACAAAGTAAAACTAATTTAGATCATAGTTTTGGCCCTCTTCCAACTTGGACCAGTAATTCTTCGCCTCCTGCAACTTGGACCTGCAATTCTCGACCTACAAAAACCCCGAAACTTTGTAGTTAAGGACAAAAATAGATAGAGATAAGGTCTCCTTCTTTATCTTGGTATTCCTCCTTGTCTTATAACCTTCTTCTCTCTTATTTTCTTATTCTTCTTGTATAAGATAGAAATTATAAAAGTATGTGTCAATTCTGTCGAAGTACCTTCTATATATAAGCTTCTCTTGTGGTCGAATAGCCTCTTATAGGCCGGCTTGTCAATGGTAGGGTCGACTTGTGATTGGAGGCTTATTTCAATTTTTAGACTCATAAATAATATCTTTTATATGTTACAAATTTCCCAATAGGGTCTTATAAAAATGAAAATGACTCCCTTGACTTAATAAAGATATTCATTTGACTTTGACAAACCCTAGGAGCATGAAATGCATGCTTGACCTAGACGTCCAATAGACCCCATGCTTAAAATAGTATTTTTCTTTATTCTTTTTCTTCTAACATAATATATGCATAATAACATGAGTATAATGAAAATTATGAAGACTCAAACTCGTTACATTTTCCAACACTTAGAAACTTGCTTCTCTAAATATTTAACTAATGCTTCTTTTATATTTGGGATTCTTTCCAATCCTTGGATTTTATTTCCTTCATATTCCTTACACTAATGTCTTCCAAGTAAATATTTTAGTTCATAATCATAATATTTTAAACTTTCTTTCAAATCTGTAATTTCTTTATCCTTTAATTCTAATAATTGTTTCGTAACAGTGACATCCTTAGGAAAGATTTCAAAACTTGCTATATTATTTTTTAAATCCTTAATATTAGCTTGTTTTATTTTCACGACCACCTTAGCATTATTAAATTACAATTCAACCCTTTAACGTAGTCTAGAGCCTTTATTTACTAATAGAAGAATTTATTAGCCTTTTAGCAACCACTTCTCTAGTTTTCTTATGCTATTTCACCATATTTGTATTAGGAACTTGACCTAAATCAACGTCGATTGAATAGTTCTAGAAGAATTAAGCTTTGGTATAAACTTGATCTATGGCTTGATAAAAGATAAATTAATAGTGTTTTGATCCAAAAAAGTAGATGATAAGACTTCTAGGACTTCCACCATAAAAAATATAAATATTTGACACAACCGTCCTAAAACTCCTCTATGTATAATACTCTATTCCACTTGTCCACCTCTATCACTCTTCCACACACATATTTAATGCCTAAGAATAGTCCCTTTTTCAGGAACTATTTTGAATAATAAAACATTACTAGATGCGAGAGATATGTGATGTGTTTAAATAACTGGAAACATGTTGTAACACTCAAGTACAAATGTATACTATGATCTAGATAAACTGTAAAATCGATTCTAATTTCATTGCGGTTTTTCATTATTTCCCTTAATCGCATAATGGTATCTTCATCCGTAATCAATGCATTGAGATTTCCTAAAATAACACTTATCAAAGAGACCGCCACTTTAAATTGTGGCTTTAGTATCTTAGTAGCTACTAGTAATTTAATTTTCACTAATTCACCAGGGATTTTAACTAGATTTTGTGAAATGCTCATTTTTTCATATTTAGCCCAAGTTATAAATTCCTCATTCAATTTTCTATCAGTAATGTTCCTTCCTATCACATGTAACCTAAACATTTTTGAAATAGTTTCATTGGAAACCTCTATGAAACAAAGATTGTCTTAGGATGAACAGTAATTTTAGTTGACAATTAATAACTCCTAGCTAAAAGAACAATCAAATCAGGGTAGCAATGAACACCTGACAATGCATTTATGAGTGTACCAATATTTCACATGTAACATTATGAACTATGTGATTATCCATTCATCTCTAATTGAGCTCTAAGTACATGCATAGCGATGTTTTGTAAATTGGTGTCATGCATTTTCCCTAAGGTATTAATGAAAACCAAATTATTTTTTTCAACATCCATTCCAAATCCATGAACCTGGCCTACTATTAATGTAATTGAGTAAAGATTTAAAAATACTATTTTTATCATAGAGATTGGAGATAGGATTCTACATTCACTATGAGCTCAAACCATGTATAAGAACCTAATTAGTTTAATTGTATCAATCCAATAACCAACCAGAATTGATAACCTAATAACCTAAGTTATGGTGAATACATGTTGTTTAATGTTCACATCACACTACACTTACACCACACTACACATTGTGGTATTGAATTAATTTCCTTGTGTTAATGGTTGTACCACATTCCTTCTTTGATTATGCCAATGTCCCTCTCAGATCCAATGGCCAAAACTTCTTTGATACAACTAGATTCCACTAACAAATCCACTTAGAAATTTATAGGAATACATCAAATCATCATGAACTAGCAAAGGAATCAACTCCTCAAGGCACTACATTTATTATATGGACCCATAATGTCATTTACCTAACTTATTGGATATTGGACTCTAAAGGAACCCCACAATAACTACCATGCAAGAAGCCTGATTCCATTTTCAGAAAGAATAAAATAAGATTTCTATTTACAACCATTGCATAATAGCCCTTTCCGGATATTTTATTTTCACTCATATACATGGCATCGACACTTTTGATTTTCTTTACTCTGGAGAAAACTTCTTAAATTCTGAAGATGTTCTATGCTTAGATGAAAATATACAGGTAATATGAAGATAGAACATACCAATAGATCAATGGAAGACAAGCCAAAAATAGAGATAAAGAATGGTGGTGTTACAACGATCATTAGGATGCTTCAACTAGAAAAGTCTTCATAAATTCATCCACCCAAATGTGTCACACAAACCCTAGATGTTTCATCAAGAATACTCCATCAAGATGCTGCACCAAGAAGCCCTAATTGCAGAACCAAGAATGTTGCTAAATCACCATCCAAGAGAGAAGAAAATGCCTCCACAAAATGTGTGTATGAAATGAACTTCAAGTCCCTCCAATATATCGACATCTGTGGGGTGTGTGACACATCTCTTATGCATACGGGATAAAACACGTCGACCTTGCACGTGTGGAATAAATTCAAAATACATGTTCTTCTCATCCGTTCAAGATGATGTTTAGATCAATCTTGCACCTCTCCGAAAGAGGAATACAATAAAAATATTAGCATCATCATCTAAGCATCACAACATGGAGTTTGGACCTAGTTTCCCAAAATTAACACTCCCTCTCAACTAGGGAGAACTCCATTCACCAGTTCCATCCAAACATCGTGCGTCATCCTGATGTAACTTACTTCGCTGGCTTCTTTATTTCAAAACAAAAGATTATTCACAAAGACATCACTCACAGCTAATGAGAAGTTAGCTATGAAATCTGAAGCCTCTTTAGGACTTAAAGGAGTCACACACCAACTTGAATTTGGTTTAACTGATCCAAAATCAATTGGAGGTCTGAAACCTCACTTGGACTCGAGAGAGTCATATATTAACCTGAAGTTAGTTTTATTGACCCGAAGTCAGTTGGAGGTCTGAAACCTTGCTAGAATTGATCCTAGATCAAGTGATTGGACACATGCCATCCTAGACATAGAGAGTACGACAATATTCGATGCATCCATCAGTCTTGCTATGGTCTCTATTCACATTTTCCACCTCATTGGCCAAATGAGAGGTACTTCCCATGAGTCTGAAACTCCATGGGTAGGATGCATACGAGACATAAATCAAAGAGAGGTAAACCAACTCAATATCATCATGGTAGGGTAGAAGCACACCAGAAAGGTTTGGCAAGCCTAGCATTATGGTTGCTCATAGGTCCAAGAAGCTATCCCCAAAGCCCCCCTCGAGCTCCAAAAGCTCATCATCCAACCCAACCCTCAGAATGGGGTCATTCAACGGTTCGAAGATTATCACTGAAATTTATGAACATGACCTTCCCCAAGGTATTTATGAGAATATCCATGACCTTCCCATAATTTCCTATATGATATAGCCTTACGGTGCCTCGCTGCACCATATCCCTGATAAAATGGTACTAGACATCAACACGCTTGGATTGATTGTGGAATATAGGATTCTCTAACAAAGGAATCCCCCTTTGGTTATCACAAAGGATAACAGTGGCATCTAGCACATTCTTGAACAAATCACTGAATAGATTTCGCACCTAAGTGGCTTCACAATAGGCCATACATGCTGCTTGTATTCAGCCTCAGCAGTGCTGAAACCTACCATCTTCTACTTCCTCCTTGAAGCAGACCCAAGTGCGAAGCAACATCGAGATGTTCTCTTGTGATCCACCACACTTCCAGCCCAATTGGCATCAGTATATCCACGAAGTCTCAAACTCCCAGCAGTGTATCTTAGCCCATGGTCTATCATTCCCCATAAATATCTCAAGAGTTTCTTGGCACCAAACCAATGAATGTTATGAGGATCGACCATGTGTTGATTCAAACTGTTTACTACACAACATACATCTCAACGGATGTTCCCTAAGAACATCAGGGCCCCTACGAGTTGCCAATACTCAGTAGGATTTGCTAGTATAGGCCTAGCAGTGCTTACACTCAACTTCTTAAATTTGAGCTCCATCGGTGTCGACACAGACTTACAGTCCATCATTCCAAATTTTTTGAGCAGCTTCACAATACATTTTCCTTGATGGAGGAAAATATCGCCAGGTCTCTGTGAGACCTTATGGCCTAGGAAGTAATGTATCAGTCCTAGGTCCTTCATCGGAAATGAGCTCCCTCTTCCACTAATGAATGAGAGGGTAAACATCTATTAGGAAGAGATCGTCCACATAGAGAACCAGAATGAGAGGATTTTCTATATCAACATTGAAGTAAAGCTTTGGATCAACATTACTACGAGTGAATCCCAGCTTCATCAAGTAGTTATATATCCTCTCGTACCAAGCCCTCGGGGCTAGCTTCAACCCATAGAAGTATTTATTCAACCTACAAACATGGGTGTCTTGATCCTGGACTTCGAACCCTAGAGCTTGCTCTACATACACCGCTTCCTTTATCACACCATGTAGAAAGACGATCTTCCCATCCATCTCATGAAGATTCCATCCTTGCGTATCAGCAAGGGTAATAGTATATCACAGGTGAAATTATAATAAATGCCTTCCTAAAGAGAAGTCTCAGGAAACACATCTTTCCTTGTACTTTTCAGCACTCCCATGCTTGATCTTATAGAGCCATATCGAGGTTACAGCAGTTTTTTCCTCCGGTCTTGGGATCATATCCCAGACATCATCCTCCATAATGGACTGGTACTTTTTGTGTATAGCATCCTTCCAGAACTGATGCTTTATGACTTCTTCAAATGATCCAGGCTCATATTGTACTCATCGTTTCTAGATACCCTTGGTATCCATATGGCTTCTTACTTTCCTGGAATGCCCCCCTTTGGAGCCATATGTCACTCGGCATCCTCGAGAGTAGCCCTGAGCCATGAGGGTCTTCTCTAGCATACATGGTTTTGGTCTCCCTCTTAATGCCATGTCCTCTTCAAAGGTTCCATTATTAGTCCTCAGAATCTTGATCTTCTTCTTCGAGAAATATACCCATAATGCATTAACTGCTAGACATCAGATTGTGATACTTGAGGGAAAATAAGAATGTCCCCTTTGCGGAACAACTCTGATATATGCCTTTATAATTATTTTGAATTTGGGCATCCCAGACACCAACTTGGAATGGGATATTTACTCATGGGCCTAAATCTTACTCACCCACTGTTAAGGCCATTCAATAATCATAGCCATATACTGCCATATATCTGTCATACATCTTCACAGGTATCATATCATGGATTTCAGTGATGCCATATTATTATTTACCACAACCATACAGAATAAAAGATATAAAAATTCATGGTTATATATATTTCATATGCTTCTAAAGATATCACAGATCAAGATCATATATATTCTTCCATATTTCACTGTTCATATCTTCCTACACATCAAGGACAAATAAAAATGACTTACTTGAAAAAGATGCTTTCCACTTACATTCCTTTAGCCTTTGTTCTTGATGTACTAGGAAAATATCAGAGAGAATATTTTTTCTTTAAACTTTGCTTTAATTGTTCACAAGGTCCTCTGCTGCTTCAAATACATTTGCACAAACAACTCTTCAATCTTCCTTCTATCATTGGCAAGGCTCCACCAAGATCACTGAACATAGGCCTATATTAGTTTACCCTATTCATAGGGTCTTCAACAAAATTTATGCATACAGTAACTCAGCTACTACTGAGTCACTAATCTTAGGCTCCATATATCCGCCTTCTAATAGTGGATTTCTTCTCCAATGCTCACCTCTTCCTTTGCAAGGATTTGGTCCTTCTTTATGTGTCAACACTTCCTCAATAAGTGTTTATTTAGGGTACAATCCATATTGGTATTCTGCAGACCATATATATTACTGAAAGTTGTCATTGATGTCAACATAAACCATAAAGGATCATACTTATCCTCCCAAGTTTCAAGTTTGAGTGATAGGGATACATTGTGTCCCTTCCGTTATGATCCCAAGCATGTCCAATGGGAAGAATAAAGAACATAATTTATATATATTAGTCATATGATAGGAATTTCATTACAATACTACTGTAAATAGCCAATGCGCATGAAACAAGCCTCTCTCACATACATCAGCACAACAAAACTCAAAATATATACTCAATCCAGTTACCAATACGCAACCTCAAATGATGAAGGCATTGTCCAGCAGATCGAATGATGGATTTAAAACTATATAAACACAAAAATACACCAGCAAAGTTAGCATGTTCCACAGGGATATGGAATGGCTTGATCCCTTCTTCAAGATGATGTCTCTACTCTCAATTAGAATTTCCCTCTAGCTAGTGTGATTACTTACAACCAAACATGAAGTGAGTGCAGACCATCTTGTTGAGAAACTCGGCCTTAGGAAAATGATTTTCCCTCAACCGTGAGCTCAACATCTTTAAACAGACTTCAATCGAGTGAAAAAGGGGTGCCAAATTTAGTCTCAATTCTTCAATTTACTACTTGAAGGTACCATGAAATTCATTTGCAATACAATCCTCTTCCTGAACGATGTGGTTTCGATCTTGAGGCATTCATACAACCAACGTGAGGTAGAATTCTTCTAGAGGATATCACAATGGATACACAACATCTCCTTGGTATAGTTCATTAATTCTAAGAAACCATAACATGCCATTATTCAATCAACAAGTGGATTGTTCCTCTGCAATTTGTCATTGCATTGTCCAAATACGCTCAATAATTAATTTTTCCTTTAACCGCACTAATAACTAATGCACCCATTGATGCTTGATATATATTCTGTGACCCTAGAACTGTGATAGTCACTACAACGCCACACGTATATATATATATATATATATATATATATATATATATATATATATATATATATATATATATATATATATATATATATATATATATATATATATATATTACCTCATTTGTAGACAGAGGTCATGCTTCAATGGTGGCACTAATTAATAAATACAGGAAATGATCACCACAATAAGAGGTACGATCTGTTGGGAAGACATAAAATTTATTCGAACAAGAAGTTTTCAGCCCTCCAAACAAAGTGATTCCCTCAGCTTCAGTAAATTTGCTATCAGTCTTTCTTGGAAATTATAAGCTCTCATCCTAAGATATACTCATTTATGGCTTGAGAGAATCCACTATAGATATAACAGGAGCTCGACTTATTCTTTTGCTGAGGGTTTATTCTTCATGGATGCAAGTTTCTCAATGGATAGGCTTGATTGTGGACCACACTCAACAATCCCTAGAAATCGACCATCTACTTGAACACCTCGACCACATGCCCAACAAACTCGAATCTTAAGACATCCGTTGTCTACTACAACATACGACCTTCACTACAGAAATTTCCAAGTTGTTCCTAGTCCTCCTTCACAATGTCTTAAGGCTTTTATTTCATGCTATCTAGGCTCTTCTTTTATGCTAATGGTTAGGGTACAAACTAGCCCCAAAAAACTTGAAGCCAAGGTCTTCTCACTCGACCTTCTTCCTGTAGCTCAATCACCAGAAAACAATCCTTATCTTACTGCCCTAGATTCTCAGCTAGAATGGACTTTGTCTTCTCCCATCTCTGATACCATGTTAAATTCTGAAGATGTTCTATGCTTAGATGAAAATATACAAGTAAGATGCAGACAGAACATACCAATAGATCGATGGAAGACAAGCAAAAAACAGAGATAAAGAATGGTGGCATTATGGTGATCAATAGGATTCTTTAACTAGCAAAGTCTTTGTAAGGTTAGCCACCCACATGTGTCACACAAACCCAAGATGTTTCATCAACAATGCTCCATCAAGGCATTGCACCAAGAAGCCCTAAATGCAGAACTAAGAACGCTACTCCATCACCATTCAAGAGAGAAAAAAATGCCTCCACAAAATCTGTGTATGAAATGAACTCCAAGTCTCTCCAATATACAGACATCTGTGGGGGTGTGTGACACATCTCTTATGCATGTGGGATAAAACAGATCGACCTTGCACATGTGGAATAAATTCAAAATGCATGTTCTGCTCATCCGATCAAGATGATATTTAGATCGATCTTGCACCTCTTTGAAAGAGGGATCCAATAAAAATATTGGCATCGTCATTTGAGCATCACAACATGGAGTTTGGACATATTTTCCCAAAATTAACAAAAATTGGCCACCAAAAAAGGCCTTGGAAGTTCCAAGGGAAGACCAAAACCACAATTGTAGACACCCCCCACTCTTGTCTAACTTTCACTAAAGCACCACACTCTCAATCAACAATACCCACTTTGGTGTCCCCGGAGAAGTTGCTCATCATAGTAAGGTTGGAGCCTTACTATGCAGGGATAGGCATCGTGTTTGAGTTTGGGTTGCTGACTCGAGTGGAGTATGGGATCAGACTTCAATACCAGTGGTTGTTTCATATATCTGGGGAGGTTCCTAGTTCCCTACCATTTTTTTTATTTATTTAAAAAATATATATCCATACCCATCTCAGGAGGCCACAAGGAAGGGATCCCACACTCTATAAGATCCATTGATTATAGTACCACTAAACCCTAAGACAATCATTTTTTTCTAATACATCACATACCTCATATATTTATGTGAATTATTTTGTTTATAGGGTGTGATCTAATTTAGAGATAATTCTAGTTAATGACATCCATAAAATTAAAATAATTTTAGTAAAATTAACATATTTGAGTAAAATGAAAAAGATTTCATCACATTAATAATATATAGCCATGAAATTAAAACAATTTGATTTAAATTAACATGTTGACATATTAGTCCCATTGAAATTTGGTATGATTTTATTACTAAATAATAAGAAAATTGAGATAATAGAACTGCTATGTACCTCTATGTTCTCCATTTTAAAAATAATAGACATCTGAGACCTCACATTACCCACAAGTCAAGTAAAGGAGCAATATTGATATAATAGAACAGTTATGTACCTTTATGTTCTCCATTTTAAAAATAATAATCTTGTAACACCATTGCCCACAAGTGAGGTAAAGGAGCAAGGCACAATAGTGTGGACCACACATGGAATGACCATTTACAAATTTAGTTTTTTTTTTTAATAATTTCAAAATTAGGCATGTTAGTCAATGGAAAATTGGAAATAAAATTTTCAAAAATTATAAAAACATTTTTTTGGTATAAAATTTTGAAATATACATCATTTTCCAAAAACTTTAATTAAATGAAAAACAACCCAAATTATTACTAGAGTCTCTAGATAAAGTATACTTAATAAATAATAATAATTAATTAAATTAATCTTAAATCCACTTATTTATTATTATACTTTTAAACATTCTTACTAAAATCATTCATAAATAATAATAATAATAATAATTAATTAAATTAAGCCTTCAACCCATACTTTAAAACATTTCTACTAAGATCATTAATAATTTTATATTAAAATTAATTTATAAAAAATTATCATTATTCAACATTATTCTTAATTTAAATAAGTTGTTTTGATGTGAATTACTAATGAACTCAGCCACACTATGATTAATATATTCAAACTTGACAATTTTTTGCTAAAACCATTTTAAATTTTTTATACTCAATTTCATTTTATGTTTGATGTATTTGAAATATGATAGCATGAACCAAGCTAAGTTTATTAATAGAAAATTAATAATTAAAATAAAACAAAGGAGTTGTGAGTTTTTAAGCTCAACTTATATCAACGGATAAAGGTACTAGTTCAAATAATTTCTCTATATGACCAGAACTTCAATTGATAAGTACTCATGAAAATATCTTATCTGTTCAATTACAATAAATGTGACATGCTCACATACTTACTTTCTAAGTAACTGTTCACACAGGGGAATCTCAAAATACCTAACTCTGGCTACTTAAGCACAAATTCTTGGCATATCTTCACTATCACTTCTCTAACACATCGCGCAAGCTAGATATTATGAGAAAATATGCTTCATTTGGCTCATTAGTGGGAATTTGAAAATCTGCTTAATATGGCTCATTAGTGGTAATTTCCCTCCCCCTCATTATGACGTCAGTTTCCCTTGAAGGCAAATCACTGCCGATTCCAGCAGATCCTATGACAGTAACACCACGAAGGCTAGTGACAGTTTGTGAAGCAGGCTACTTGCTTGAGCTTTGTCCGTTAACAGAAGTTGGAAACCTTGGTACGATCTGTGGGTTTCTAGTTGGATTCGATATATTTTTCGCCTGTGCCACTGGAATCAAAGAAAATCCTTTACATTGTAAATATTCCATTGTTGCGTTCATATCCTTCTGCATGTAACTCAGAACAGTATTCTCAAACTCTTCACTATCTATTGATAGTGAAGGACTAGCTTGACCCACAGCCGCAGATGCGTGACTGTTACATCCCTAAGAAAACCCACAAGCGATGACATCAACAAACAATGATACACAGGTAATTTCTCTACTTCTAGTTAAAACCCACAATTATGCGTGTACCTCAACTGGAACATTCAAAAATTGTGGCTCAACTGCACCTGTACCACCAAGTTTTGTTGTGCTCAAATCCTGCCAAACGTTTTTGAAAGAAAAAATTACTATCATAGGCTTCAAAAACTCAAGATTGCAAAACATCTGTGTCAAAGTGAAAACCTTTATTCGCTGCTGTAGAAATTCAATGTGGGCAATGATCTCATCCAGGGCAGAGCCTTTGTCATTCTGCATATGCTGAGAAAAAATAAAAGAAATTAATTTAGCTCGCATTCTCATTAGGAGAGTGGTTTAGATAATCATCTACAAAAACAAAAAACTTAAAACAATTCACTCCCTTTTAATTCTTATCAATCACCAACCTCCCATGTATGGCATGACAGTAAAATATCAGCATTTTCAAATAGGTTAACTAAAAGCAACTACAAAGATAATTAAAATAAGCATTCTTCAAATTTAGAATGCAACAAATAGTATACTAGTTAAGAAAATAGATTTATAAAAATACTAATCCATTCACATAGGTAAAAAACACTAAATGTGATCTTATAAATATATTCATTATTTCAAACATTCACTTACAAGAGAAACAAAATGCTATTAAATCTGACTTGTAAAAACCAAAAATCTGTTGAGATATTAATCTCACTGTTTGTTATGTTCAGTTAGGATTCATTACATTTAATTTATTGTGTGCTAGGTGTCATAGGTAGTTTAGTTTTATTTCAGTTTACTTCAGTTTTACTCCAGTCATTTATTGCTGATGTTTCCAATGTATTCCTATTTAACTATTTCGTAATATTGAGATGAGAAACTCTCTACTCCATTTTACTTTTCAGTTTCTCAATTCTTTTCATGGTATCGGAGCTAGCTTGCATAAGCCTTCCTAGAGAGCAGCAACAGAGCCAAGAAGAAGCAGTAAAGAGGAAAAGTTGGTTGGTGCAATTGTTAGGCTAATACTCGCGCCAAGCACTGAAACAAAGGATTGGTGCAAGAACGCAAGCCATACCTGTGCCAATCTGCAAAAAAAAAGAGAGGAGCATCTATGTTAAGTTTACTAGCAGATTATTAACTTCCGACCATCTCTTCGTTGCCATTTCTGAAGAATAGTCGGGCTTTTTCCTGAAGCTGTAGAAGCGATAGGGATACTCCTCCTTCCGCGGCACATATTCTTCTTGTTGCTCACTCTTCGTGACCGGATCCCTCTTTAGGATACCGTATGTGCTGGATGTTAACGCAACTACGTGATAAGGATTTTCATCTTACAGTGATTTCATCTTACAGTTTTAATTATCTCATTCAAACATAAAGCACGATGGCCATGTAAGTGTTTTTACACTACACGTAATTTCAAAAAGGAGAAAGAAATTTAAATAAAGTTTTTTATTTAAGCTTTTTTATTAAAAAAAAAAAAAAAAAACTTATTTTTTTCATACGTTTTTGTAAAGAGGTTTCAAAAGAGTATAAGTGAAGTTTCAAGAGATTTTTTTAAGTCTTTAAAAGAGATTTAAAATTTTTAGAGGATATTTACAAAAGGTGCATATTAGCATTTGAAGAAATAATGGCCTCTTCAAGCTCTTTGCCACAGACACCAAATCTAATTGGCAAAAATTATGAATTATGGAATTTGAGAATGAAGACTTTTTTACAAGCACAAGATTGTTGGGACACGCTTCTGATTTCTTATGTAGAGCCAACCCAAGAAGCATGGGTGGCCATGACCAATAATCGGAGAAATGCAGCTATTGAACTCAGAAAAAAGGAGCACAGAGCCAAATGTTGGATACAAAATTTAGTCAATGATTCTATTTTTGAAAGAATAATTGGTGCGACAACAACAACAGAATGTTGGGATATTTTGCAAGTTGCATATCAAGGAAATGATACAGTGAAGACGGTTAAACTGCAAACATTGAGAGCTCAGTTTGAAACTCTATAGATGGCTGACACCGAGAATGTGGATCAGTTCATGACCAGAGTCATCGGAATAGTCAATCAGATCAAACTCATTGGCGAAACCATTACAGATCAGAAATTTGTTCAAAATTTTCTTTGAAGTCTACCAAAGAAATATGACATGATTGTGACAACCATTTTGGAATCCAAATATTTTAGAACTTTCTCAGTAGAACAGTTGACTGGATCACTTTTTGCACAAAACAAGACTCAATCTGACAGAAGATTCCACAGAACAAGCTTTCAAAGCACACCTCTCATTTGACAGAGGCAAGGCAGAGGCCGAAGCAATGGCAGATTTGATCATCATCATGCAACAGAGCAGTGGAGACCTCCACAAAGCCGAAATCAAAGAAGAAGGTCATGGAACAGATCGAGTGTTCAATGTTACTACTATAAGAAGTTTGGCCACTACGAACACGACTGTAGAAAGAAACAATCGGATCATCAGAGAGACTATATCAATCTCTCCAGTAGTGAAGGAGAATCCTTAGAGACCATGTTTCTTTCATGCCATATCTCAGAAGACAAACAGAGTGAAGATATTTGGTTTCTCCACAGCGGATCCAGCAATCACATGACAAGAAATAAGCATCTTCTTTCTTCTCTAGATGCTTCCATAACATCAGAGATAACGCTTGGAGATCGTACAAGTATTAAAGCTGAAGGAAAAGGTATTGTTCCTATTCTTACTAAGAAAAATTAAAAAAAAAATGCATCCCTGTTGTTTATTATGTTCCTCAGCTCAAACATAATCTCATTAGTGGAAAATTAATGGAACATGGCTATGATGTATTGTTTCAAAAAAACACCTGCTATATATATGACAAAGATCCTCATAAAATATTGATAGAAAAATTTGAAAAGACCAAAAATAGGATGTTTCCATTGATCCTTAGAAGCCAAAATACCAACTAATCTTTAGTCCACAATATATCAAGAATAGATGAAACTCATCTATGGCATTCTAGGTATGGCCACATTCTATTCAAGAGTCTCATTCTGCTTTAAAAGAAATCTATAGTCATTGTTCTACCTACTATTAGTGAAAAATTCTGTAATTGTGAAGTTTGTGTCTTGTCCAAGCATAAAAGAGATAGTTTTCCCTCATCAACCTCAAGGGAAAAAGAGACTTTGGCACTTGTCCATACTGACATATGTGGTCCAATGCAGACATTGTCCATCGATGGTAGTTTCTACTTTCTGACATTTATTGATGACTTTAGCAGGAATATATGGGTGTATTTTTGTTACACAGTAATTTGTCACCGTCCCTACCATTCCCCATCCCGCACAATGGAGGACCCACTTCATGACCTGTGAACATTGTCATGCTTTGAAAACATCATCAATGCATCCCTCTAAGCATGAGCTTTATTTTCCCTTGAGACATCTCTTTGCAAAAATCATGAAAAACATCCCTTTTTGCATTGGCGCGGGCAGTCAGTTCAGTACTCGCGCCAATGAGGAAAATCCTGCAAAGAGGTCGCGCCACTTGGCGCTCTGTCATAGAGCAGCAATCGCGCCACCCATTTTAGGGACTGTTTTTTAAATATGGATGGCGGAAGTTGAGTTCAAACAAACTCACAACCATTTCCTATCTTGAGTTGGGAGGTTTGGCTGCGGGAGTTCTATGGAAGGGAGGTGGTTTTGCCACCTTCCATGGAACCTTCCTTGTTGATAGGGCCAATCCCATAATAATAGGGATCCCAACTCCCTCCTTCCCCATCTATAAAAGCCTGCTCAAATCCATGGCAAGCTAGTCTTGAAGTGCTGAAGCTTTGCATCTCCTTATTCCCAAGAGCCTTTGTGCTGTAAAGAATCCCTTCTTTCCCTTAAGGCCAACTCAAGTGAGGAGACCATTGTTACGAGACTCTGGAGAGGTTTTCCCTTTCCTTGGCGAGATTTGCGAGACGTGGACGACCGGAGACCCGTTCGAATGAGGCTGCGACGTCAGAACTTGGTTGTAACCTCTATTCGTTTATTATTTAATAGATGACTATGATTATGGTTCCACTCCGTTTTCCATCATGTTAATGCGAGTAATGTCTTTTCTGACCGATGTTTAGTTACGTATGTTGGTTTCTATGCTTGTATCTGTTCGTTTCTTCTATGTGCAGGTGTTCATCCGCGGAGATCGTGGAAGGATTGTGATCTGCCAGGGCTGAAGGACGGGGACACTTCTTCTTCGGATTATAGCGTTGGAATCCAGGTAGGCTTCTATTCCTAGTCTTTCCATTCGTAACTAGGAGCTTGCGTCATAGCATTGTTTGTTTGTTGCTAGACCCCTGCTGGGCTAGTAGGGATCGCCTCTGTCCGCAGAGGGGATTTACCTCGTCAACAAATTGGCGACTCCACTGGGGAGATCGTCCGGTCTTCATTGTCTCGTTTATGTTGTTTCGCTTTGATCGTTTTTCCTTGCTTGATGAACCTTCTGGGTTGGATTCTTTCTTTGTTTTAGCTTCTTGGTTTGCTTAGCTTGTACTGGTCTGCTTCTGGAGTAGCTTGTTTTTTAATTTTTATTGAGAAACTCGACTGGCGCGGTTTTTAACCCGACAGTCGCGCCACTTGGCGCACGTTGCTTTTGTCTAGCCCATGCCAATTGGCTTCTGGCGCTAGTTTCACACTCACAGTCGCGCCACCCCTGTGAGTTTTTTTGAGTTTCTTCATTTTTTGGCTCTCTGGATTTGATCAATACTTTTCTTCTTGATTTTCTGACTGCCTGAGTGTGTTGGAGTCTTGTTTGGCTGAAATTCACCTCTGTCCTTTGGTTGTTTGCTTCTATCTACCGATTTCACGTTTTGAGCCCTAGGGCATCTAGTGGCTTAGTGTATCGAGCCCTCCTTGGGAGTTTTGGTGTCTTGATTGTCCTGTCAACTTGCTGGTTAATTCTCCACATCCTCTTAGTAGTCGTTGATTTTTTTGTTGCGTCTTTTGGGTGATTGTTCATTCCTTCATTCGAAATTCGTTTACCCTTGCTTTGGACCTAGATCACACGGTCCACTGGAAGCTTTTGAGTCTTTTCTTTGCTTTGAGAGACTTTGGGTCGATTTGGGGATCTGATCGCTTGCATTGTTGATTGAATTTTGTTTGTTTCACTCTCTTGGATATCATTTCTCAAATTGTTCCTTTTGTTTTCAGTGCACATTAGCCATTAAACATTGAAAATAAAAAAATCTCTTTTGTTTTTGTTAATTAGTGCAAATTGTGATCTTTTCCATATCACTAGTGATTAGTGTTTTGAATGAAAAGCTTTCAATTGCATTAGTTGCATTAGAGACATTGTTGTTTGTATTCCGTTCATTTCGTTTGTATAAAAGCTCTCAACTCTTATTTAACTAGTTTTCATCGAACGAAATGTTGCACTGTGGCATATAGCTTGCATTTAGGAGTCTTTCGAGACACTACATACGATAGGGCCCGGAAATTGAAACTTAATTGAAGATCAACTGTAAAATTTATTCAATTAACCTAAGGCAGCATTGGAACTTAACGAAACATATTTAGAAGGTCTAGGCTAGAGACGTGTTCCGGCGTCGTTAAACCTAGCAGCTGTCGTTCGCCTGTTGGCTTTAGACAGCGCTAGTACGGACTTGCGCTCCCGTACCGTCGCGTATATAAAGGGAGACCCCTCTAGGTTTTCAATCCTTTATCCACAGGAAGCCGAGTCTGCCGCCCTATACCCGTGATACACCGAACACAGCATTCGGGGAGACTACCTGCACGTACGGAAAGTCCTTGGTCAATTTCTGTTTCATTATTTGAAACCAAGGTGTATATTGCAGTTCACGGATATTTGGTACACCCTTTGTGCCTAGTTTTTCCCGAGCAGTCATTTGGTCTTTTCTGACTCCCTAAACTTGAAAAGACCGTCAAGCGCTTGTCCTTTCACGCTTGTGTCAACTCTGAAAGAGATAGAGTCATCTTTTTATCGTTTCTCGACTCTTAAAACATGAAACGGTAGAATCTCTTACTTTCCAATGTGGTAAAATTAATCGCCCACGATTTCACACCTATTTAGACATTGCTTGTTGACCGTTTGATCGTGTGTCTTAACTCATTTTCAGCCCGTGTGTGTGTTTGCTCTTTTCTTCTAGTCTTTTGCCACAGTGGCGGAACCATCGGTTTCGTCTACTGGTAGTCCTTACACGGACGATTCTTCAGAAGCTTCTCAGCCTTCTGTTGAACCACAGCAGCCTGTTGTTTCCGAGTTTCCTGACGGGGGACCGGTTCTCGCCGAGCAACCCTTGGGAGGACCAGTTGAGTTCAATTGGCCCTTTTCGGACCCTGTGTCTGAATTGAGATTAGGAGCTGATTTCCTTTCTCTTACATCGGGTTCACCGTTTGTTGCTGTTGTTTTTCCTCCTAGTCCTCGCCGTCTTTTGCGTGATTTAACGGCAGGATCAACCATGAGTGATTCTGGTGAGGAAATTCCGGGGTCTGATGACTATCAGCGCATCCCTCGTAGATTGTTTGAGGGAGACGATTCTGAGCTGGCTACCACGTCGTCAGCCAGTCCTTCTTTACCGCAGGGATACAGATCTCTGGGTCAGATTATTTCAGTTGCTGCCTCTATGGGAATATCATCTCCTGCTTCGAGGCCAGCTGCCACTACACCCGGGGTGTCTCCTTCAACGCCCGTCACCTCTGTTCCTGTGCGGCCCACTGTTTGTGTAGCTGCCTCTTCTTCTGTTGTCTCGGCTACCAGGGCTGGGCCAACTCCTGAAGATGTTTATCTAGCTACTGCTATACCGGAGAATATCTCTCCGGAGGAGTATCGGTTGTTTTTGCAACAGCCGAACGCCGGAGCTGGACATATTCCCCAAGATCCTTACCGATCTTTCTTTTCGCACTATGCACAGGACGGCACTCCCGTGTATGGTTTTCCGGGTCAGCTTGACGAGCATGGGGACATTTTGCGCCTTCCTGCTCCTGAGGCTTATCTGTATGCTCAAGGTTTACCGTACAACCAGGCTTACAACCCGCAGGGACAGCCTTTCCAAGGCCAACCTGCAGGCCAACCTGGCTATCTGTACGACCCACAGGGTCAGCCCAATCAAGGCTACTCTGCGGGCCAGCAAGGGCCATTTTACAATCCGCAAGGACCATATTATAGCCCTGCTGGTCAACCTGCTCAGACCTGGGGGGCAAATCCAGCCTTCTTTACCGATGCAACCGCAATATCCTGTTGTCTCTAACGTTGCATATCAGCCAGGACCACTTTATGGTTCTGCTTCAGGTCAAACTGGTTTCCAGCAAGCACTTGGTCCTGTTCCGCCACCAGGCCAACCGGGTCATCCGGTACAACCTGGTGTCCCACCTCCAGGCCAACCGGCTTATTCGGTGCAACCTGGGGCTCACTTACAACCAGGTTAGCCTGCGCAACCAGCGCCGCCTGTTTATCCGGGCCAACCTGTTCATTCAGGGCCGCCCCCTCATTCGGGCCAACCTGTTCATTCAGGGCCGCCCCCTCACTCGGGTCAACCTGTTCATTCAGGGCAGCCCTCTCATTCCGTTCACTCTGCTCAGCAGCCTTCTCACTCAATGCCGCAGCCAAATCAACAGCTACGCCCTACGTACCAGGCTCCGCAGGGTTCCACTTATCAGCAGTCTACTCATCCTCGGAGTGGTTATTATCCTCATGGTCAATCTCAACCGAACTATAACCACTCTGGAGGCTCTCAGTATCATCCTCCTCCACCCGGTTCTAACTATGCTCAGCAGCCAAATCCAAACGCTGCTTATACGGGGCAGACGCCTAATCAGGGCCCGAACCCTGGTTATCAGGCCCCACACAATGGTTACCAGCAACCAAATCAGTCTGGCTGTACGAATTATGCCCCTCACGGTCAGAATCCTACGGGACAGAACCCATGGGGGCAGGGATATTCACAACCATCGTGGAGCATGGGTACCGGACCTTATTTTGGGACTGGCATGGGAGTTAACCCTCCATTGCCGTTCCTGGCTACCTTGGATCTGCCGGACGTTTCAAAATTGACCAATGATCCGATTTCGCATAATCCATATTGGCCTCCGGTTCCCACCAAGATACCAGGAGATTGTCCCAAGTTTGAGGGCAAAGCTGGCGAAGACCCCCAGGCGCATGTGATGACGTACCACCTCTGGTGTTCGTCTAACTCTTGGGTCGATGATTCGATTCGTTTGCGTCTTTTCCAGCGTACGTTAACAGGAGCTGCTGCTAAGTGGTACATAGAACTATCCCGTGGTATTTTTCAAGATTTCAACTCATTAGCCATGGCTTTCCTCACGCATTTCCAGTTACCGGTCCGGTATGAGGCCGGGACGCACATCCTGACTTCTCTGAAACAGGACACCGCCACTCACATCTCGGATCACATACATGAGTGGCGGCGCCGTCGTCGACTGATCAAGTTTCACATACCTGATCAGATTTTGACCCACTGGTTCACCACCTCCTTTGTGAATAAAATCGCTCAGGATATTGCGATGGGAGTGTGTGTGACGGAGGAACAAGCTATTGCGCGTGCCCAGTATCTGGATCTTGTCTATTCGCAGTCTGGCATGCTTTATGACATCTTGACTGATGCTCCACGGCCCGGAACCACTAAGGCTCTGCCTACCCCTTTCGTGGATGGTGTCATTGGTTCCGTCTCTCAAAATTCGAAGAAGTCTTCGAATGGGAAGCAGAAGGCTAATTCTTCCAACAATACCTCTGCTAATCCCACCTTATCCGATTCTGGTAAAACCGCGGAGGTGAATGCCGTCCAGGCCAATCCTGCGGACAAATCCTCCAAGGGGAAAAAGAAGGGCAAAGGCAAATCAAAATCTGATGCCCCGAAACCGGAATCCAAATCTCGAACTGAGGATGGCTCCCAACGTAAGCCGAAATTCCCTTGCCTCATTTCTGAAGGTGACCATTACACTAAGGATTGTCCACGACGGTCCGAAGTTAGTCAACTTCTTAAAGGCTCAAAAGGGACTCCGGCTGTTTTAAAAGAGCCATTTCCATCTCAGCAGACCCAGATGGTCGAGCAGGCGTCACCATCTGCACCGTTTGGGTCTCAAGTTTTCATGATGAAGACTAATGCACCTATCACTATCGCTACGCGGTCGAAGGATTACAATGAACCACGGCAGGCGCCCAGGAAGGTAGTTGCGGATGGGCCGCCTCCCCCACCTGCCTCCGTTCCATTGGAAATCGAGAAGCCGACTCTCGAACCCGTTGTGAAGCCACCTCCCAAGGGTGTTCTTCGGAGATCCTCTTATAATCCAAATGCTCGTGCCGATCAACATTACAGTATTGTTGAGGATTTGGCACAGGCGCCATGTGTTATGTCCGCACTGGAGGTTCTTCAAAGCTATCCTTCAAAACAGAAGGCTTTACTGTCTGCCATCGGTGGTATCGATCCCGCCGACTCGAGCCTTATCACCTTCGATCTGGAGAATTTTACTCCCCGGCTTCCACATCAAATCGCTTTGGTCATTCAAGTCGGGATTAACGGTCTAAACATTCATAGGGCCGTCATAGATGAAGGTGCATCTACCTGCGTTATGTCCTCCGCTTGCTGGAAGGCCATCGGCTCTCCAGCCTTGTCTTCATCTCCTAATGCCCTTGAGGCATTTGATGGTCGGGAATCTAAACCCCTGGGAGTTCTCGAGAGTCTTGCGATCACATTACAGGGAAAAACTGTCAACGTGGAAGTGGAAGTGGTTGACGCTAAACTCAACTACAATATACTTCTTGGCCGCAGCTGGACCAATGCCATGCTCTGCGTGCTGTCTACCGTCTTTCGATTCATTAAGTTCCCTCACAAGGGCAAGATTGTCACGGTAGATCAGTTGTCATTTTTCACCTCTAGCTCTGAGAACAACGTGCCGTATGTGGATCAAATTCCGAATCCCCCAGACAGCATAGGACCTGGTCTCTTCAAAGACCCAGTCCTCATGGGTATTTTCCCTGCGCCGCCACCGAATACCGCTCAAGTCAACATGCTGTCCAGGACTGATGACCCCTGGATCATTCCTACACCTGAGCAGGTATATGAGTTTGGAGAATCCATGCCTTTGACGCCAGTAGAGATCAGCTACTGTGAGATTGTTGCCGTATCGGATCCTCCACCTCCTCAGCATGCTCCGATGAGCATGGCTCTCGACGTCTACTCGCAATCCCCCTGGCTTGGTCATGCTGATTCACCTGATCCTCTCCGAGAGACTTTTCCTTCAAATGAGGCTATCATTGAAACCATGTCTCTTGAGGAGCTGCCCTGGGGCGATGGACATCATCGCTCCTCGTTTATGCTCAGCTTGGGGGCAATGACTGAGTGTCTGGAGCGCTATGCTACTCAGGTTCCTTCCCCTCCTCTTCAAACACCGATCTTGATGCACGAGGTCTTTTCAGAGGGTAATCTGAGTAACATTACTCAAACTATTCCTATCAACATCTTTGTTAAACCAGGGATTGTTGAGAACATTCATGTGGGTGTGACTTGTTCTCCCGAGGAGATTCAAGTCTATACAGAGCTTTTCAAAGAATTCAGAGATGTTTTTGCATGGTCCTACGAGGAAATGCCGGGAATCGATCCTAGTATTGTCGTCCACGAGATTCCAACCTATCCAGGTGCGAAACCCGTGCGCCAACGCTTACGTCCCATGCATCCTCGGAAAGCCGCCGCTATCAAGGCAGAAGTTGAAAAACTTCTGAACGCGGGGTTTATTTCTCCTATCCCCCTTACAGAATGGGTGTCCAATATCGTCCCTGTCGATAAAAAGCAGGGTACCATTCGAGTCTGTGTAGATTATCGCGATATCAATCGCGCCTATCCTAAGGATAATTATCCCACTCCGTTTATCGACCAGATCATCGAAGATTGTGCTGGGAGTGAGATCTATTCCTTAATGGACGGTTTCTCAGGTTACAACCAGATCAATATTGCACCTGAGGATCAACATAAGACCACATTCATCTGTCCATGGGGCACTTTCGCGTACAAAAAACTCCCGTTCGGCTTAAAGAACGCTGGTGCCACATTCCAGCGTGCAATGTCATACGCTTTTCATGATATTCGCCATATTTTCCAGCCTTATCTGGACGACTTGCCAGCCCATTCGGGTAAGCGAGAGGACCATCCTGAGCATCTTCGCCAGATATTTCTTCGTTGCAGACGCTACAATATTAGGCTCAATCCTCATAAGTGCGTCTTCTGCGTCGATTTTGGCCGTCTTTTAGGCTTTATAGTCTCGAAAGACGGAATTCGCCTCGACCCTCTGAAGGTTGAGGCCATTATAAATCTCCCGTCACCCTCCTCCCTTTATCAGTTGCAGAGTCTGCAAGGGAAAGCGAATTTTCTTAGACGCTTCATCCCGAATTACGCCGAGGTGGCAAAAGGATTCACTCGTTTGTTAAAGCAGAATGTTCCCTTTCATTGGGACGAAATCGCTCAAGAATCCTTTGAGAAGCTGAAGACATTGCTCGTCAATGCTCCGTTGCTTCGTCCTCAGGACTACCACCGCGACTTTACTTTGTATCTAGCCGCCGCATTAAGCACCATCGCCATGGTCTTGGTGCAGGATGACGAGAACGGTGATGAACATGTTGTTTATTACCTTTCTCGGAACCTTCTCGACCCGGAAACGCGTTATGCACATGTTGAGAAGTTGGCCTTAGCAGCCGTACACGCTGTACAGCGCTTTCGCCATTACATCCTTTTGCGCACGATAACAGTGGTTTCAGACTGCAACCCCATGACATATATTCTTTCTAGACAATTGCTGGGGGGAAAGTACTCCAAATGGATCGTCATCCTGCAGGAGTTTGATTTGGAGTTCACCACTGCCAAATCAACTAAATCACTGGTCTTCGCGGATTTGATATGTTCTCTCCCTACAGACTCTCTTCCTGAACATTCTGAAGATCATATACCGGACGAAACGCTGTTTCTTATTGATACTCGTGATCCTTGGTACGGTGACATCATAGTGTATCTTCAGACCGCGACATTTCGGTCTGAGTTGGATAAAACTGCCCGCCGTCGGATTCGGCACCAGTCCCAACCCTACCGTATAGTAGGAGATACCTTATATCGTATTGGAGTAGATTCGGTGCTCCGACGATGCCTTACCTTGGAAGAAGCTGAGAAAGTCTTAAATGACTGCCATAGTGGCGCCTGTGGCGGACATATGTCCGGATATGCTACTGCCCAGAAGATTCTACGGGCATGTTATTTCTGGCCTTCTATATTCAAGGATTGTATCACTACAGTCCGAAAATGTCATCCATGCCAGATTTTTCAGCGCAAGATGCGCGCGCCGCCGTTGCCTTTTCATCCCGTTATTACCGTTGGCCCTTTTGCGAAATGGGGCGTGGATTTTATGACGTGTAACCCTCACTCGGCCGGGGGGCATGCGTATATCATTGTCACCGTCGACTACTTCACTAAGTGGGCCGAGGCGATGCCTACACTAGCTGCTGACGGGAAAACGGCTCCTTCATTTTTATTCAACCATGTTATTGCACGATTCGGGGTTCCTCAGGCTATCGTCACTGACCACGGTACTCATTTCCACGATTATATGATGGCGGAGCTGACTTCAGCGTTGGGCCTGCGTCACGACAGCTCAACGCCATACTACCCTCAAGCGAATGGTCACGTTGAAGCAGTGAACAAGGTTTTGGTCACTATGCTTCAGCGAACAGTTGGGATTCATAAATCCAGTTGGCATCTCCAACTGTTCTCAGCTCTCTGGGCGTACCGAACATCTGCTAAAAGTGCAACCGGATTCACACCATTCCAACTGGTGTATGGTCTAGAAGCTACTCTGCCGGTTGAATGTGAAATTCCTTCGCTCAAATTAGTTGTGGAGCTCTTACCGGATACTTCTCCTGAGGAAGAACTTCTTCTGTATCTTGAACGGTTGGATGAAACCCGTCGTCTAGCTGCTTTGATCATCGAAGCACAAAAGAAGAGGGTCAAAACTCATTTTGATCAATCTGTTTCTCCTCGTTCTTTCATCGAAGGAGACCTCGTCCTCTTGTATGATCAGGCACATGATAAGCTTGGAGCCGGTAAGCTCCAGCCAATGTGGCACGGGCCCTATATAGTAAAGCGTTTTTTGAAAAATGGGGCCTACGAGCTTATAGACTACGAAGGAGTTCCATTGGCGCAGCCCAGGAATGGGTTGTACCTTAAAAAATACTATGCCTGAATTGATTTCTTGGTGTGGTGTGTGTACATAGGTGTGTGATTGTCATTTGTGTGCATGGTGTGGTGTGCTTTGTAAACATCTTTCTGCTGATCGGGTCTTCCTGGTTGTGCAGATGTCTATTTATCCATTTGTTGGTTTCGCGGATGGTGCCTCCCGCAGTACCAGGAATCTGTCTTCCGCGGCCTGGGTAATCTACGATCCTGCTGGTGAGTTGATTGACCTGCAAGGTGTGTGTTTAGGGCGTACCATGAACAATATCGCGGAATATAGCGCCGTATTGGAATTATTAACCGAGGCAGTAAACCTTGGTATCCGTGAATTGCTCGTGTACCTAGATTCACAACTTGTAGTGTTACAACTGAACGGACACTATTCGGTAAGAAACCCGTCCATCTTACGTCTGTATTTGCGTATTCGATTACTGGAAAGGAATTTTGACTACATTACATATCATCATATACCTAGGCATTTGAATACATTAACAGATGCAGTAGCAAATTTGGTATTAGACAGACATTTGCGCAATTTATAAATCATCATCACATGTAAAGAAAGACTCATCCAGAAATAGATATGTATATATATAGATATCGAAATTTTTACATAAGAGTGTGTCACATAAAACTCAAAAAATATACATAGTCATCTTAGTACATCCGGAGACGCTATGTCTCTCAAAAAATAGGTGTAGCATAAATCCTAAGGACTAGTCCGCATGGTGCTCATGATAGCACGTCACTGCACGCACTAGGCGCCTCAAGATTCGGTGGATCCGATTCGGAACTCCCACTGTATGGCGCTGGTATGCCATCGGTACGTCTGATAGCCGGGCATAGTCTGGGATCCCATGGGCAATCCCCTCGAGGTTCTGGACCATTTCCTCTCCTCCGGTGCCTTCCCCCTGGATCTCAGGGGC
The DNA here is from genome assembly GCA_034641835.2 of Pinus albicaulis. Classification (NCBI taxonomy): domain Eukaryota; kingdom Viridiplantae; phylum Streptophyta; class Pinopsida; order Pinales; family Pinaceae; genus Pinus; species Pinus albicaulis. Next base: position 847,318,139 of record CM076583.1, read on the forward strand.
GAGTTGTGTCCTCCTGGAGATGGGGGACATCCCGGCTGGTCTCTCAGGTCCTACATCTGCATGCATATATAATTGTGTTAAGACGAATGTGTGTTTACAAAAAAATATATATATAAACATAAAATCGAAAATATGAGGTCTTACCCAGCTCTTCATCCCAGTCGTCTCCTTCTGGTAGTGGGAGATCTGGGTCCCCTGTAAAGTCAGTTCCCGAATAGGGCCAATCTTCCACGATGATCAGTTGGCGCCGTAGCCACCTAAAGAACTCCGGCCTCCAGGACATCTGTTGGCCACCTCCAGATCTGGGCATCAGTGCTGCCCAGCGAGCCATTCTTGGCTCTCGTGGTATCGGACTCGCCACTGGGGCCCCTTGGCCCTGGAAGATTGGTATGCGTTCCAGAATGAACGATACCAAGATGGAACCATAGCTGAACTGTTTCAGTCTCCCCTGTTTGCACTTGGTGAGCTGCCTTTTCATGTTGATCGTTACAGCTGTTGCCCAATCATACAGTCGGGGACCCATGCATTCTGAGGCCAGCAAGAGTTGGGCCTTTGTAGCCTCATGCGGTGCCTGCGATCCAGCAGCCCGCGTAATGGTGTGGAGTACTACTCTCAGTGCTAGATCAGGGATGGTGTGGATGTCCACTTTCTTACTTCCTGATCCTGTCTGTGCCCCTCGGCACACCCGTGCCATTACTTCTTCCATCTTTTCCCCAGATGGTCTGCTTCCAGTCAATACCGGGATTGGACCCCTGCGGGACAATCCAATGATGAAATAAACATCAGTGACCTCTAATTCTAACACCTGGTCTCGTAGCTTAAACACCTGTTCATTTTCATCCCAGATGTTGATTAGATATTGGAGGAGCTCGAGCTGAGCTTGTAAACATGGCGTGAGGAAGAACTTTTTCAAGCCACAGTCTCTAAGTGCATTCATGCAAGCTTGGCTTTGCATGGCCTGTTCGTCCTCTTCTCCGTGCTCTCGTTCCTTCCATTCAATCGCCATTTTGAGTGATTCTCTGCATTCACGTGGTCAAAAGCCCTTAGTTAGATCTTTGTTAAGGTTTAAATTCCATTCAATTTGGTACAGACATCGAAATTTTAGACGAAATCTTGGGTTCCACCGCTGGCGCGGTTGTTTCGTGAACAGTCGCGCCACGTGGCGCGAACCCTTTGTAAAAAAAAGCTCATTGGCGCGGGTCCGTGCCCGATACCCGCGCCAATGAGCGCAGCCCTAATTTTTTAAAAAGTGCCCTTACAGAGCTGATTTTTAAGGGAAAATCATTAAAAAATGAATGAAAATGTAGAGCATGGGAACGTCTTTTACCTGTGACAGACGATAAGCTGAATGGTTGCCTGGATTGGTCGCAATCGTCGACGAAAGTTTCTGCTCCAAATGGACCACTGTTGCTTTCTACCAAGGTAAATAGTAAAAGTAATTTTGTTTTTACCAATTTGACATATTTATAACTTTTTCGACGTTAAATGAGTTTTAAAAAGGTATTTTTATCAAATATTTGCATATGTTATGTCGAAAATGGATTTTACGCTTGCTTGGTATGTGCAGCGACAGGTTTTTGCGACTTAAATGATGGAGACGAGTTGTATTTTATACTTTTTCGGACTCGGTAAATACACGAAAAAGTCACTCTGGAGTTATCTTTCAGCTCTTTTCTGACTCTCTAAATATGAAAAGATTGCCGAGGCCCTTGTCGTTTCGATCTCGTTAAAATGGACACGAATCAACATTCACCTAGTATAAGTTTAACCCTTTTTCGGGCGGGGATGGATCGATTACGAAAAAGGAATACCCTAGCCTATCGCGACTAGGAGGTTTTCCCGGATATTGTTTTCTACCTTTTCGGATCTGTGGAACTATTTACGAAAAGGGACCTGTGGAGTTTTCTTTTCCGTTGTCTTTTCAAACTCTCTAAACATGAAAAGGCGTCGAGTTCTTCCTTTGTCAGACTCGTTAAACCCTGATGACATCGGATCTAGTCGAAATGACGTTTTCCGAGTTTCTCCTTCCTAGGACTCGTTAAATGCACTAGGATGGATTCGCCCGAAGGGCGGACTTATATCACAAGCATATGCTATCCCCTTCAAGCTTGTTATCAAAAATAATTGGGGTACTCGCCAGAAATGGTGGGGGGAAAATGGAACCATCATCGTTGTCGTCGGCAGTATGTCACTCTTGAACATGGCACTTGTCTGCATTCGTGTCGGGTTGGGGACATCTCATCTCGTTGCTTCAATTTTCCTCCGTGGGTTTGGGTAATCTCTTTTGACCTCTCATCTGTTCACTGCCTCGTCGCCATGACCTCTGATCCGTTGATGTCAAATACTGCCAAGTCCATTTTCGTGCCGTTCATGTGTTCAAGAGAAGTTGGCCTCTGCAAATCTCAACCTTCCTCTGTTTCTCATATGATCCTGATTCACAACAAAACATTATGTTCCTTTGTCTCGTGTCGATGATGTGGGAATCATTATGGCCCACCTTCGATCAAGGTCACTTCCTGTCGACTTCAACTCATTATCCAGGAAGTTGGTCTAGAGACTCCTGATGGTACCTTGGAGCCTGCATGCCTCAATGGCGGGTTCGTCGCATTCAACGTGAGGTTTTTATCATTGGCCTCCGATCGGATGATTCTGCGGGTGTTCGACGTCAGCTCATTTATTCACACGCCGTAGATTGTACCTGTAGTACCTTGAGGACCATTGTCATTATTGGTGGTTTCTCTCGCGTCTGTTAACAGCTTTCATCATTGGCTGGTAATCGGACGATGTTCTTGCATGTTCGACTTCAGCTCACATATTCACATGCTTGAACTTGTACTTTGTTGGGTCGAGATGGAGCGCAAGACCCTGGATTGTGTCTGTTGTAATCCAGGCTGCGATTGTGGATTATTATCATTATGTACATGACTCATTGATTGGATGGCTGCGACCATACCTGAGTCTATTTGTTTGATCTTAGTTGGATGGTTGCGCCCATACCCTGGATCCGGATTATAGCATACTCTGTTTCGGATGGTTGCGTCCATACCACTTATACATCATGTACTTGAGATATCAGTTGTATCTTTCTGCGCAGGTTTTTCGACGGCGGGCCTTCGATTGAACATGTTCTCGTAAAGCATTTCACCCCTCTCTCTCTCGGGCCTCATACTTTAGGGGGCATCTGTTACACAGTAATTTGTCACCGTCCCTACCATTCCCCATCCCGCACAATGGAGGACCCATTTCGTGACCTGTGAACATTGTCATGCTTTGAAAACATCATCAATGCATCCCTCTAAGCATGAGCTTTATTTTCCCTTGAGACATCTCCTTGCAAAAATCATGAAAAACATCCCTTTTTGCATTGGCGCGGGTAGTCAGTTCAGTACTCGCGCCAATGAGGAAAATCCTGCAAAGAGGTCGCGCCACTTGGCGCTCTGTCATAGAGCAGCAATCACGCCACCCATTTTAGGGACTGTTTTTTAAATATGGATGGCGGAAGTTGAGTTCAAACAAACTCACAACCATTGCCTATCTTGAGTTGGGAGGTTTGGCTGCGGGAGTTGTATGGAAGGGAAGTGGTTTTGCCACCTTCCATGGAACCTTCCTTGTTGATAGGGCCAATCCCATAATAATAGGGATCCCAACTCCCTCCTTCCCCATCTATATTTAAGCCTGCTCAAATCCATGGCAAGCTAGTCTTGAAGTGCTGAAGCTTTGCATCTCCCTATTCCCAAGAGCCTTTGTGCTGTAAAGAATCCCTTCTTTCCCTTAAGGCCAACTCAAGTGAGGAGACCATTGTCACGAGACTCTGGAGAGGTTTTCCCTTTCCTTGGCGAGCTTTGCGAGACGTGGACGACCGGGGACCCGTTCGAAGGAGGCTGCGACGTCAGAACTTGGTTGTAACCTCTATTCGTTTATTATTTAATAGATGACTATGATTATGGTTCCACTCCGTTTTCCATTATGTTAATGCGAGTAATATCTTTTCTGACCGATGTTTAGTTACTCATGCTGGTTTCTATGCTTGTATCTGTTCGTTTCTTCTATGTGCAGGTGTTCATCCGCGGAGATCGTGGAAGGATTGTGATCTGCCAGGGCTGAAGGACGGGGACACTTCTTCTTCAAATCATAGCGTTGGAATCCAGGTAGGCTTCTATTCCTAGTCTTTCCATTCGTAACTAGGATCTTGCGTCATAGCATTGTTTGTTTGTTGCTAGACCCCTGCTGGGCTAGTAGGGATCGCCTCTGTCCGCAGAGGGGATTTACCTCGTCAACAATTTTTTAAAAAACAAATCAGATACCTTCTCTAGATTTCTGGAGTTCAAGGCAGAAGCAGAAAAACAGAGTGGAAAACTCTTGAAAGTACTCAGATCAGATAGAGGAGGAGAATACAGCTCAAATGAATTCAAAACATTTTGTCGACAACAAGGTATCATAATGCAGTACACAACCAGATACACTCCATAGCGAAATGAAGTAACAGAAAGAAAGAATCAGTCGATCATGAACATGGAGAGATGCATGCTATGGGAGAATAAGTTGACAAATAACTATTGAGTTGAAGCAGTGTTGACGTAGTTTATGTTCTTAACAGATCTCCAACATCCAGCCTACAAGATAAAATACCTCAAGAAGCATGGGATGGAAACAAGGTAAATGTGTCACACTTTAGAATCTTTGGATCAGTAGCTTTTTATCATGTTCCTGAAAAACTAAGAAAAAAGCTTGATGATAGAAGTGAGAAATACATATTTTTAGGTTACAGTGACCAGTCAAAATCCTATAGACTTTATAACCCCATGACCAAAAAGTTCATTATAAGCAGAGATTTGAAATTTTTCGAAAATAAATCTTGGTTTGACCATGTAGATGAAACTTCAAAGCAACCTTTTTATCCACCACAGTCTCCAAGATTGCAGGTTCAAGAATAGCCAGAACATTATGAAAATGGAACATCATCAAGCACTGATTCAGCCAATGATCAAACATCTTCAGAAGAGGGATAGAAAACAAGAAGTATCAGAGAGATATATGAACAAGAGCATTAATCTGAAAAACAGAATATGTTTGCATTCATTTCAACTCAACAGACTCATTTTGAAGAAGCAGTTAAAGAACAGCATTGGGTCGAAGCAATGAACTTAGAAATTGCTGCCATAGAGAAAAATCAGACTTGGGAATTAACCGATCTCCCAAGAGACAAAACAAAAATTGGTGTAAAATGGGTATATAAGACCAAGCTAAATGAAAAGGGAAAAGTTGAGAAACATAAAGCAAGGTTGGTTTCCAGAGGATTCTCACAACAGTTTGGTGTCGACTATGGTGAAACATTTGCTCCAGTAGCAAGGCTAGACATTGTCATAACCATTTTGTCCACAGCAGCTCAACACAAATGGAAAGTCTGTTGAATCTTTGATTAAACTGAGAGGGGGGGGTGAATTAGTTTAATACATGCATTAGCCTTTTTAAATTTTCACCAAGGTTATTTACAGCTTAATATGTGAACAATATTATTTGCAGCCAATATTAATTTATTGTGACACCATACTTAAGTTGAAAGCAGCAAGCAATTAAGAAGATTGAAATAATCACATCAACACATAAGAAGCACACATAGAGACAGCAGATGTAAGTGGAAACCCATAAAGGGAGAAAACCACATCTTATTATTGTTGTGATGCAAAGGCAAGCTCCAACTCCCTCTCACCACTTTTTTCTGTAGGCACCAACCTACAGGAGGCTCTATCCTCAATTCTGCAAGCTACAACTTGCAAGGAAGCACCAACTCCCTTCAATTTTCTGCAGGCACCAACCTACAGGAGGCTCCAACCTCAGTCAGCTACAACTGATAGCTATCAAGCTTCAACTTGATAGGGAAGCTCCAACTTCCTCAATTTAACAAACTGAATGTTTGTTGATTTACCTCTGATATCAGCTCTGTTCTGTAGCTTCTCTTTCTGCTCTTCTTTTCTTCATCTTCTCTGCTTCACTCTTCTGTATTCTGCCTTCTCTTTATTTAATCTTTCCTCTGCTCTCAAAAAACTCTCACTGCATATCAAGATGATATTATTTATAGATTTCCTCACACGGCTGTTTGTATTCTGCTTGGAATTCGAAATGAAAAGTCATGTCTCTTTGCCTTCTGCCTTCTCACTCCTTTTATCAGCTTACTCAAAAATTATAACTGTAGGTGTCAATTTTAACATTACAGTGGGAGTTTGTTTTCTCTCGGAGACTTGCCAATGCATCATAAACAATAAAAATTTAAATAAAACATTTACATTCGAATTACAATTTGAACTCCAGCTCACTCATTTTGTCTCTTGGCTTGCTGCGCATTTGTCTTTTCTCTAACTGTCTCTTTGTCCCTTTCTCTTCTCTGTATGCCTTTCTGTTTATGGCTGCTGCGTAACTCCTGAATTTATGAACTGCATTTTTATTTTAGTTTTATACCAGCGCTTTGTATATAAATGAATCTGCTGACTGTAATTCAATCCTTTACACGCAGCAAGTGTCTTGTTGATGTGGCGAGTTCCGCAGGCCGGAACATACATATATTACAATTGTATTACATTAATAATTTCCCTCCCGTTAAGCTGAGGCCCGTGGGTCTACAGACCACGTGACATGTTTTAATACAACCGCAACAATGTAATATATATACATATAACAGCGCCCTTTCATATATACAAATAAGTAATTTCAACTCTCGGCATACATACACACTTCCTTTTTAAATCAATTCTCAGCGTAATATAGTGAAGACATATTAAACATATAAGAACTCCTTTTGGGCCCACTTAACACACTTCCCGATGCAATGAGTCTTCTCCGAATGCTATTTATCGCTCCTGCTCCGATTTCGATTCGATATGATTCCAATCATCACAATCGGCAATCAACACAATGCCATAATATATATATATATATATATATATATATATATATATACCTTTTAATACCTGCTTCGATGCGATGAAAATTGGCGATCGCAAATCGCAATGTTTGAATGCCAAACCGGTTAATTGTTCCACAGTCCGATCCGATTCAATCGGATATCGCCAATCGCCTGAATTGATATCACTCAACTATTGTAGCTCCAATGTGCTCCGATTTCGATTCAATCGGAAATCGCCAATCGCCTGAATTGATATCACTCAACTATTGTAGCTCCAATGTGCTTCAATTGCGATTCAATCGGGAATCGCCAATCGGTAATTGCAATGCGCTTCCACCTTTGGACTCTTCACATTTCCGATCCGATTGGGGAGGGGTCCCACCTTATAAAACTTTGTTTTATGCGCTCCATAATATATATGCCTTGGACCTTTGGTTCTTTTGTTTTCGGGATTAATAATATGAAACTTATAATAAAGCGCTCCTTTTGTATATATTTATGCTTTGACCTTTGTTTATATGATGCGCTGCACATATATGTAAGGTGATGGATATATATATTTTGCCACTGGAGTGAAGCAATTCCCAGAATTATGTTTGTATATGTTATATGTGCTCTGCTTGTATATAACTGATATATATGTTTATATATATATTTTGCCGCTGGAGTGAAGCGATTCCCGGAATAATGTTTGTATAAGTTATATGTATAATGCCGGTTGGAGAGTGCGATTCCTGGAATTTTATAACGGCTCTGCTTCTGCCTCTGCCTCTGCTGCTCCTGTCGCTCTGCCTCTGCCTCTATTGCTGAGATAACGGTTTTGCCTCTATTATATTCATTTCCTCTGCCTTCATTTGCTTCTTTGCTGCCTCTTTGCTTGAGCGCTGCCTCCTTTGCTTGAGCGCTGCCTCCTTTGCCATCAATGACAATATTTCCAACAGTCTCCCCCTTTGGCATTAATGGCAATCCACTTTCTCTGTTTGCTTTCTCTTTCTCTTGTTGCTTGCTCTTCCTGTTTGCCTGTTCTTCCTCCTGTTGTTTGTTCTTCCTCCCCCTTTGACATCAATGGAAAAGGACGACGCCTCATCTCTCTGTATGGGTTTTTTCGTTGCATTTCCTTTCTCTGAGTTACGTTTAGGCCCTCTTTTGCTAACTTTGTACCATGCTGCTCCAGAGTGATGTATTAGACTTGTTGAGGGAACACTTTGAGGATTATCAAACTTGAATAGATATTTTGTCTCTGTCTGATATAGTGAGTCGATATATGTTGTATAGCTGCATTTCGTATGTAGTGCCTGTAATCTGTGCTAGATTGCAGACAGCATTGATGCATTTAATCCTGTGTTAACCATATAATCTGTGTTGAGGCTGCTGCTGCTATATATCTCTGCTATAATTTGTGCTAGATTGCCGATATATGTTTAATCCTTTTTTTTTCATGCTGAATGCTGATAATACTGAGAATGTTGATCCTGTGGACCTATTTTATGCTTCCCTTGCTTGCTGATTTCCTTTAGGAAAGATATTTTCGTTTATGCTCTCCCCCTGAGACTATGCTTTCTCTTTATATTAGAGAGTAGTATCTACAGATACTACCCCTAGTCTGTCTCTCAAGTATTCGAATGGTTCTTTGGCAAGTGGTTTGGTAAATATATCTGCTATCTGTTCTTTTGTTGGTACATAGTCCAGTTTAACTATTTTCTGAGCCACTTGTTCTCGGAGAAAATGATATTTGATTGGTATATGTTTAGTTTTTGAATGAAGCACAGGATTTTTAGATATACGTATGGCACTTGTGTTATCACATTTTATTGAGATAGGTTCATTAATGCTCACCTTCATATCTTGAAGAGTCTGCTTCATCCACATGACTTGTGTACAACAGGCTGCTGCTGCTATATATTCTGCTTCAGCTGTTGACAGAGAGATGGATGTTTGTTTCTTGCTTAACCATGCTACCAGACTTTCTCCTAGATAGAAAGCACCTCCACTTGTGCTTTTCCTCTCATCTACACAGCTGGCCCAATCTGAATCTGTGTATGCTTTTAAAGTGAAGCTTTTTCTTTTAGGATACCAAAGCCCATACTGTGTTGTTCCTTGTAGATATCTGAATATTCTTTTTACTGCAAGAAGATGATTTTGTTTGGGTGCTGCTTGATATCTAGCTACTAGTCCAACTGCTAGCATGATGTCTGGTCTTGATGCTATCAAATATAACAGACTTCCTATCATGGATCTGTAGAGTTTTTGATCTACATCTGCAGACCCATCATCAGCACACAGCTTGCAACATGTGGTCATGGGAGTTGACACAGGTTTGCAGTCCTCCATTTTGAATTTTTTCAGCATTTCTTTTATGTATTTTTCTTGTGAAATAAATGTACCTGTGTTCTTTTGCTGAATTTGTAGTCCCAAGTAGAAACTGAGCTCTCCGATCATAGACATTTCAAACTCTGTTTTCATTTCATCAACAAACCCTTTTTCTAGATCATCTTTGTTGCTTCCAAACATAATGTCATCAACATACACTAAAACAATCAAAAGTTCATTTTCATGGGCTTTTATGTATAGATTGTTGTCTACTCCACCTCTCTTAAAACCCTGTTTTTGCAAATATTTGTCCAGTCTTGAGTACCAAGCACGAGGAGCCTGTTTCAGTCCATATAGGGCCTTCTTCAGTCTGCACACATAGTCTTCTTTGTCTGTCAATGAGAAGCCTTCTGGTTGTTCCATGCACACTTCTTCTTCTAGATCTCCATTAAGAAAAGCAGACTTTACATCCATATGATATACCTTGAAGTCTTGATAGCATGCAAATGCCAGGAACATTCTGATAGCTTCCATTCTAGCTACAGGGGCAAATGTTTCATCATAATCAAGTCCTTCTATTTGTGAGTATCCTTTGTAGACCAGCCTTGCTTTATTCCTGATTACTTGTCCTTGCTCATTCATTTTGTTTTTGAATATCCATTTTGAACCAATGATATTTTTTTCAATAGCTCTAGGAACTAGTTCCCAGGTATTGTTCTTCTTAATTTAGTCCAATTCTTCATTCATTTCTTTTATCCAATACTTGTCCTTGCTCGCTTCGTCAAATTTCTTTGGCTCTATTTGTGATAGCATGGCTATGTATACTTCTTTTGTTTGTTCTGTTAGCTGCCTTCTTGTCTGGACTCCTGCTTTCTTGTCTCCTATGATCTGATCTTCAGGATGATTCTTCTGAGTGTATCTTGAGGGGGTTTTCGAGCTCAGCTCTGCATTATCTGTTGTCTTACTTTTTTCATCATCATCCTTGTCTTCCTCTTCATGGTTGTCTAATGGACTGCAGCAGTTTGTATTTCTTGTATTGTTCGGAGGTTCTTCATCAAATCTCACATAAATACTTTCAACTATCTTCCGAAGGATCTTGTTGTAGCACCTGTACCCTTTGCTTTTGGAAGCATATCCTAGAAAAATCCCTTCATCTGCTCTTGCATCAAATTTCCCAAGGTTCTCATCATTATTCTTTTTGTAACACTTGCTACCAAAGACTCTGAAATGTTTTATTGAAGCTGGCTTTCCATGCCATAGTTCATATGGAGTTTTGTCACTACTTGGCCTTAAGTGAGCTTTATTAAGGATATGTACTGCTGTGTGTACTGCTTCTGCCCAGAAGGTTTGAGCAATGTTATTCTCTTGCATCATAGCTCTGGCTATTTGTTGTACAGACCTGTTTTGTCTCTCTACTACTCCATTCTGCTGAGGTGTCCCTGCAATAGTAAATTGTTGCTTTATTCCATGTTCATTACATAGGTCTGCAAAGTCATAATCTGTGAATTCTCCTCCTCTGTCTGATCTGATTCATTTTAGCTTGCATCCTGTCTGATTTTCTGCTAATGCTTTAAATGTTTTGAATTTTTCCAGAGCTTCCGATTTATTCTTGAGAAAAGCAACCCATGTCATTCTGGAGAAATCATCTATTATCAGCATAAAGTAGGACTCTCCACTTGGTGGTTTAGTTCTTGCAGGTCCACACAGATCCATGTGCACAAGTTGCAGTGGTCTTCTTGTTGATAACTATTCTTTAGATTTAAACGATCTGCGAGTTTGTTTCCCCAACTGACAAGATTTGCATATTGTGTTTGAGGGCCTTTTTATTTCCGGCATATCTCTAACAGCTTTCTTCTTGCTCAGTCTAATGATATGTTCAAAGATGAGATGTCCCAATCTCTTATGCCATAACCATGACTCCTCGAGTTTGCTAAGATGGCAGGCTTCATCCTCCTCTCTCACTATGTACACATTACTCTCTGTTTGAACACCTTTGAGTAGAGTTTTTCCTGTTGTTCTTGATCTGACTACACAATCTTGTGCTCTAAAGAGAACTTCACAGCCTTTATCACACATCTGACTGACACTCAGTAAATTTGCTTTCAGCCCATCTACATATAATACATCTTGGGCCTTTCCTCTGCCATTGTCTATGCTGACTGATCCTTTTCCCTTGATCTTTCCCGATTTGTCATTTCCAAAAGTGACATTGCCCGATTTCTTTTCATCAAGAGTTAAAAACTTGTTTTTGTCTCCTGTCATGTGTTTAGAGCAGCCACTGTCCAAATACCATTGACTCTTCAAATCTTGAGCAGTTAAAGCCAAGTCACATTTATTCGCCTTCTTTATCCACTGGAGGCCCCCTTTTGTTTGGTATCTTTTGTGAGGTGATGAATTATATCCCTTTAGAGAACACTTGGAAGATATATGCCCAATTTGATTGCATATACAACATTTGATTATAGTTTTTGCGGAATTGTGAGCATGAACAAAATTGCTTTGACTCATAAACCTCCTTGAGGTATTGAACATCAGTCTTTGTCCATACTTTCTACATTCAATAATTCTATGGCCAAAATCCTTACTATAAAAACATTAACCATAGAAATTACTTGCATACCTGATGTAAGGTTGTCTCTTCCATGCTTGCCTCTTTTGCTGGTTTGAATCATTCCTCCTTGCATGAAAATATGCAGCAACGTGTCCCTGCTTGTGGCAGACATAACAGGTGGCATTCTTCATAGGAGGGAAGAATCTCCTTTGATGGCTTCCAAATTTGACATACTCAGGAGCATATGATCCTTTTTCTGTTATATTAGTAGTTATTGCATTCTCTGTTACTAGAGGTTTCTTCTGCTCTCTGTCTCTCTTATTGCAGATTTCGTCTTTTGTAGGAATTATTTGAGCTACTTCCTCATCCTTCTTTGCTTTTACAAAAATAATCTCTCTGTCAACCTTTTCTTTTCCTTTACTTGATTCTCCTTCGTAGCCTATTCCAGTCTTTATCATAGGGGATCTTTGAGCAACCAAAATTTCATTCAACTTAATATAGCTTGTTGTTTGAGAAGGGTATATAGAAACTTTCTGTTGAGCTTTTTCTAATTTTTTTCTCAGACACAGAATTTCTTCTTCCAACTTCTCTTGTTCTCGAGTTTTATCTTTGATTTGCTGAAGTAACATATCTTCTATCTTCTTGGCTTCTTCAAGATTTACCTTCAACTACATGAGGACTTCTGAATTTTGTTCTTCTTTCACACATTTTAGGAGAATCTCTTTTTGTTTTCTGCATTTTAGTTTGACTCTGTCAATCTCCTCCAGAGCACTTCTTAGCTCCCCCTCAAGGTATACTTCCCCTTCTTCTTCTTCATCTTCTGGTAGGAGTCCCTCAAGATCTTCTATGGCCATCAATATAAATTCTGAGGTTCCTTCTTCACTTGAGGGTTCATCTGAGTCTTCAGATGCACTGCTGTCTTGGTGAGCATAATAGGATTTTATGCTGAATTTATTTCCTTTCTGCCAGTTCTTTGATGTGTCTTTCTCTGATTCTTGAGCTTGATTTCTTACTTTCTTGTGAGGAAATTTAGCAGCATAATGTCCAACTCTTCCACAGTTAAAACATTTGAAGCGAAGTTTACCTTTGTATCTACCTGAGCCTCTATCCAATTTCTTGACAAATTTAGCCTCTTCTTCATCAGAGCAGGAGCATATGTCTTCCTTTTCTTCTTTATTCTTTTCTATTTTGAATGCTGCCTCCCTTGTGCTTGTCTTCTTCTGTGGGAGCCTCATCTCATATGCTGTAAGATTTCCTAGTAGCTAATTCATGGTCAAGGTCTCCCAATTCACTATCTCTTCTATTGCAGATACCTTGGGATTAAATCTGGATGGGAGTGATCTTAGAATCTTTTGCACAACTATACTTTCTGGTATGGTTTCTCCAAGAGCTTTCACATTGTTAACAATTTCTGCAACTTTTAAGAAGAAGCTGCCAACATCGTCATCATCATTCATTTTTAAGTTTTCAAACTGGGCTCTATATACTTGAAGTTTGGCAGTCTTTACTTTCTGGTCTCCCTCATGTATGCCTTCAAGAGTATCCCATATTTTCTTGGCAGTGTCTTTGTGCATTACTTTAATAAACTCTGCTTCACATAATCCATTCAGGATGGCATTCATGGCTTTTGCATTAGCTACAAAGATTTCTTTAGCTTCTTTCTCTGTATCAGTTGACTTCGGGGCATATCCTAATTGCACAGCAACCCAAACTTCTACTCCTAGTGACATTATGTATGTCTTCATTCTGATTTTCCAGAAAGCATAATTTTCACCAGTGAAGAAAGGGGCTTTATTGGTTGAGCATCCTTCTTTACTAGCCATCTTGGGAACCTAGGATCTCCTTTCAGTTGTTAGACTTATACAAAGGAACCCGCTCTGATACCAATTGTTGAATCTTTGATTAAACTGAGAGGGGGGGGTGAATCAGTTTAATACATGCATTAGCCTTTTAAATTTTCACCAGAGTTATTTACAGCTTTAATATGTGAAAAATCTTATTTTCAGCCAATATTAATTTATTGTGACACCATACTTAAGTTGAAAGCAGCAAGAAATTAATCATATTGAAATAATCACATAAACACATAAGAAGCACACATAGAGACAGCAGATGTAAGTGGAAACCCATAAAGGGACAAAACCACATCTTATTATTGTTGTGATGCAAAGGCAAGCTCCAACTCCCTCTCATCACTGTTTTCTATAGGCACCAACCTACAGGAGGCTCTATCCTCAATTCTGCAAGCTACAACTTGCAAGGAAGCACCAACTCCCTTCAATTTTCTGCAGGCACCAACCTACAGGAGGCTCCAACCTCAGTCAGCTACAACTGACAGCTATCAAGCTTCAACTTGACAGGGAAGCTCCAACTTCCTCAATTTAACAAACTGAATGTTTGTTGATTTACCTCTGATATCAGCTATGTTCTATAGCTTCTCTTTCTGCTCTTCTTTTCTTGATCTTCTCTGCTTCACTCTTTTGTATTCTGCCTTCTCTTTATTTAATCTTTCCTCTTCTCTCAAAAAACTCTCACTGCATATCAAGATGATATTATTTATAGATTTCCTCACATGGTTGTTTGTATTCTGATTGGAATTCAAAATGGAAATTCATGTCTCTTTGCCTTCTGCCTTCTCACTCCTTTTATCAGCTTACTCAGAAATTATAACTGTAGGTGTCAATTTTAACATTACAGTGGGAGTTTGTTTTCTCTCGGAGACTTGCCAATGCATCACAAACAATAAAAATTTAAATAAAACATTTACATTCGAATTACAATTTGAACTCCAGCTCACTCATTTTGTCTCTTGGCTTGCTGCGCATTTGTCTTTTCTCTAACTGTCTCTTTGTCCCTTTCTCTTCTCTGTATTCCTTTCTGCTTATGGCTGCTGCGTAACTCCTGAATTTATGAACTGCATTTTTATTTTAGTTTTATACCAGCGCTTTATATATAAATGAATCTGCTGACTGTAATTCAATCCTTTACACACAACAAGTGTCTTGTTGATGTGGCGAGTTCCGCAGGCCGGAACATACATATATTACAATTGTATTACATTAATAGTCGCCCTCCCATTAAGCTGAGGCCCGTGGGTCTATAGACCATGCGGCATGTTTTAATACAACCGCAACAATGTAATATATATACATATAACAACGCCCTTTCATATATACAAATAAGTAATTTCAACTCTCGGCATACATACACACTTCCTTTTTAAATCAATTCTCAGCATAATATAGTGAAGACATATTAAACATATAAGAACTCCTTTTGGGCCCACTTAACACACTTCCCGATGCAATGAGTCTTCTCCGAATGCTATTTATCGCTCCTGCTTCGATTCCGATTCGATATGATTCCAATCATCACAATCGGCAATCAACACAATGCCGTAATATATATATATATATATATATACCTTTTAATACCTGCTCCGATGCGATGCAAATCGGCGATCGCAAATCGCAATGTTTGAATGCCAAACCGGTTAATTGTTCCACAGTCCGATCCGATTCAATCGGATATCGCCAATCACCTGAATTGATATCACTCAACTATTGCAGCTCCAATGTGCTCCGATTTCGATTCAATCGGAAATCGCCAATCGCCTGAATTGATATCACTCAACTATTGTAGCTCCAATGTGCTTCGATTGCGATTCAATCGGAAATCGCCAATCGGTAATTGCAATGCGCTTCCACCTTTGGACTCTTCACATTTCCGATCCGATTGGGGAGGGGTCCCACCTTATAAAACTTTGTTTTATGCGCTCCATAATATATATGCCTTGGACCTTTGGTTCTTTTGTTTTCGGGATTAATAATATGAAACTTATAATAAAGCGCTCCTTTTGTATATATTTATGCTTTGACCTTTGTTTATATGATGCGTTGCACATATATGTAAGGTGATGGATATATATATATATATATATATATCTATATATATATATATGTGTGTGTGTGTATCCTCCATCGGGGTAGGCGATTCCCGGAATTTATGTGCCTTGCCGCTTGGGTGAAGCGATTCCCGGAATAATGTTTGTATAAGTTATATGTATAATGCCGGTTGGAGAGTGCGATTCCTGGAATTTTATAACGGCTCTGCTTCTGCCTCTGCCTCTGCTGCTCCTGTCGCTCTGCCTCTGCCTCTATTGCTGAGATAACGATTCTGCCTCTATTATATTCGTTTCCTTTTCCTTCATTTGCTTCTTTGCTGCCTCTTTGCTTTAGCGCTGCCTCCTTTGCTTGAGCGCTGCCTCCTTTGCCATCAATGACAATATTTCCAACAAAGTCTATCAGCTTGATGTAAAATTTGCCTTCCTAAATGGTATATTACATGAAGAATTTTATGGAGAGCAGCCTCCAGGTTTTGAAGTAAAAGGACAAGAGCATAATGTATATATATTGAAGAAAGCTTTACATGGTTTGAAACAAGCTCCAAGAGCTTGGTACAGTCGCATCAACACGTATCTCATCAAAAGTGGTTTTTCCAGAAGCAGCCATGAACCCACTTTGTATACCAAATCTCACGAAGGTAAAATTACTATTGTGTGCCTTTATGTAGATGATCTTCTTTATATAGGAAATATGATGTTAGAAGATTTCAAAGCAGCAATGCAAGCAGAGTTTGATATGACAGATCTAGGAGTCATGAAATATTTCCTAGGAATTGAAATTCACCAATTTGATAATGGCATTTTTGTTGGTCAACAAAAATATGCCACTAATATCATTCAAAATTTCAGAATGACCAATTGTAAATCAGCTGATACACCAATTGCTCAAGGTAACAAACTTAGCAAAGAATATGTAGCGCCATCTGTTGATCCCACATTGTATAAAAGCCTAATTGGTAGTTTGTTGTATCTAACTGCAACTAGACCATATATTATGTTTGCAGCAAGTTTTGTCTCCAGGTTTATGCATTCACCAAAGCTTACTCATTGGCAGGTTGCAAAAAGGATCTTAAGGTATATTGTAGGGACCATAGACTATGGTTTGTTTCTTACACATTCTGAAAATTTTTCACTTTCAAGTTATACAGACAACGATTATGCAGGGAGTTTAGATGATCGCAAAAGTACCTCAGGGTATGTTTTTCATCTTGGAACAAATCTAATTTCATGGGCATCCAAGAAACAATCAATCGTTTCAATATCTTCTGCAGAGCCAAAATATGTAGCAGCAAATACAGTAGCTTGTCAAGCAGCATGGTTGAGAAGATTATTGAAAGACATTTCAGATATTCAGAAGGATCCAGCTCCAATTTATTGTGATAACAGTTCAACAATTTCTTTATCAAAAAATCATGTTTTTCACAAAAAAATTAATTCATGAACTTGTCAATGATGGGGACATCACACTTTCTTTTTGTGGTTCCAAAGATCAGCTTGCAGATATTTTCACAAAGCCATTGGGGAAAAATGTATTTGAATTTCAAAGAGACAAATTAGGCATTGTTAGTGCCTCCACTTGTAACAGTTGAGATTAGGAGGGGGTGTTGAGATATTAATCTCATTGTCCGTTAGGTTCAGTTAGGATTCATTACATTTAATTTATTGTCTACTAGGTGTCATATGTAGTTTAGTTTAGTTTTACTTCAGTCATTTATTGCTGATGTTTCCAATGTATTCCTATTTAACTATTTCGTAATATTGAGATGAGCAACTCTCTGCTCCATTTTACTTTTCAGTTTCTCAATTCTTTTCAAAATCAAATTACAAAATACAAATAAATTTTCATGTCTTTTTTAATTGAGTTAAGCATAACATTTTCAACAAAATTTGAAGTATGTGGTATAAAAAAGAATGATACTTACTAGATAAAAACCAAAAGAAAGACAATTTATAACTTTTCACCTCCACACTCTCAGCTAATCCTAATGACAGACAATAACTAAACCTAATCTTGTGTGTATTCTATGACATAAACATTTGCAATAAGAAGGAACATATTATCCACCCTAATTCAAGGTGTTCTCTAGAAAGAACCCAAAAGTCACCATTATCATCTAATTAATAAAACTATCATTTTTGTGGTCAAATACCACAAAGGTAAACCTACTTCTACAAATCATCATACACATAAAAACCAGAAAATAATTATTATTATAGAAATTACAAGAATTAGAGATTATCTTAATGCCATATGTTACAAAGTGTTTAATCTACTTTATTTTTAGGATAAACCCATCACCTCCATAAATTAAAACTTGGTATTTAGTAACAAAAGAGTCTTTAAACTTATAGTTACAAACAAATATACAACTATATAAACATAATACAATGTAAAACAGTCTTAGCAAATGTGATGACAAATTGTTCTATAAGAGAGATAAATTAACTAGATTTATAAACATAGAGCTAGTGACAGCAACTATTGGTAATGCCCAAGCACATCCTCTGCGTACACATTGAGTCCACTAAGTACAGTTTTAGCTTGATTTTAATTGAAAGATACTCATACTTTGCAAAAATATGTTACTCTAAATGAAATAAATATAAAATATTCTAGTAAGAGGCCATGCATACAGAAGAGGGAAGCAAGGTCCAATACATAAAATTTCAATACAGCAACGAAAGTGACATCAATGAAAATGGATTAATATGTAAATCCCAGCATTGAATGTAATGTACCAATATGGAAAATCCATGTTGAAGGTATTTAGTTTTCGGGAAATACCGTTTTAGCATTTGGGACAAGATTGTGCAAAGATTGCAGATTTTTTGCAATTTTCCTTCTGCATTCCTGCCAGAGGAAACACAATAATTAGTAGACAATGTTGAACGGAAATGCATGATCAGTCCTCTGCACAGTCAATGTTTTCAAGGTTTACAAAGCTATTTGCAGTATGTAAGCTACTGCCAAGGGAAAAAAAAGAAAAATACATGACTTGCAGTATGTAAGCTGCAGCCAAGAAAAAACCCCATTATAAAGAAACATCTTCTCACCCGTACAGCTATACTCTTACGATCAGTAGCTTGACCTCGAGAAGCCCTAACTCGTTCAATTGGAGCGCCACCCAGAACATTGTTAGCAGTTGGTACTGATTCCTGGTGCATCTGGAGACCAGCATTTTGCAAGTTACAAGTTAAATAAAGCAAAAATCAAAAACCCTAAAATCTATAGAAATGAAAAAGGTGAAGAGAAAACAGTAGATCTCCTTACCTGTTGGCAGCTTTGTGATCCGCATTGTCTCTGATCCGCACACCCAATGACAGGATGCATTTGGGATGAAGATCCATGTGGTGAAACTAGACCAGGTGCCCTAGGCCCAGAAACACCATATGGACTGTGGAGAAACTGACCAGGTGTGCTAGGCACAGAAACACCAGATGGACTTTGGAGAAACTGTCCCTGTAAGGAAACTTGTATATTCCCACCCTTTGAGAACTGAACATTGTTATCAAATCGAGAATGCCCTACTGTAGAAGACAGGATATCTGGCTCAGGCAAAACTTGTTTATTTGGTCGTTCAAACATGTCATTATCAGCGATGAGAGTACTTGGACTTTCTTTAAATGTCCCCATCAAACAATTTGCAGGGTCTTGCGTGTCAGTGTCTTCCATTGAAGAAAATAAAAGCTGATCGAAAAACTCATCCATCACAAAATTCGTCCTTGAAACTGCTATTGGCTTTATATAGCAATAGGCAATGAAACACAGAACTTTTGAAACGCAAATGCTATTCGCTTTATATAGAAATAGGCAATAAAATACAGAACTTTTGATGTCAATCGAACCAATGTGAACATAAATTCATGAATTTTCAAATGAAACGTTTGAAAACACAAATTGACTTAATTTCGACATAAATACATGCCTCGATAAACTTAAAGTCACCAATATATTAAATATCTTTGTGGCGTAAGTTTTCAGGGGAAAATAAACTTTCTACGGAAAGAGAATATAATATTTAAAAATAAAACTTTGCATTTTACCAAAAAATTACAATTAAACACCAGTATGGAAAGTTTTTATATATAATAATTATTTTTATTTTTTTAAATATAAATATCTTTATTTTATTAAATATATTTATTAAAAAATATTTAATTAAAATGTGTAATTGAGAAGAAAATTACAATAAAACAATAATGTGGGAAGTTTTTATATATAATAATTTTTTTTAAATATAAATACTGATTTTAATAAATTTATTTATTAAAAATTATTTAATTAAAATGTGTAAGTGACAATAGTGGTAGATTTATTAAGAATTATGTAAATCATGAGATTTTATAAAAAAACTTCCAAATTTGTTTATTTAGACAACTAGTTTAGTTGCCAAATTATTTAGATAGTTAAAATACTAGTTGTAAGTGAGATTTTTTGAAAAAAATTCAGTTGATGTGATTAATCCGAAAAGACATTTATCTACTTTATGGATCACAAAAATCTGAGACCTAATAAAAGTTTTCTAGTTTATTTTCCGATCTAATATTTATATAATCCTATGGGATTCATTCAAATCATAAGTTTGGTGGGTGAACCCATGGGTTTTTCACTATGTTGAATCCATATAAGTAGTCAAAAAACCAACTTAAACAACACAAATCAAGATTTCAACACAATTTTTTTGTACCCATATAAATCCATGGAAAACTCCAAAAAGTGTGTTTGAAATATATTTTTTAATGAATAAATTGATTTAACACCTTGAAAAAACCATATGACACTCTAATTGTATAGATTAAAAAACACAAATTTTACATTTTAAAAATTTATTGGCTATTTTGGTTAAAATTAAACTGAAAAAATACCCTAAAAATAGTCATTTCCTTAAGATAGACTACTCCTGAAGATGTCAATCAATATTATTTAATATCGTTTGGTGTCCTGTGAATCATCACATAGCATATATAAATTGTATTAATTTTTTTAGTATTTTTTTTCAATATTTTTTTTTCAATAAATATTTTTGAGGAATATTTAAAAGAAGATTAATTTTTTTTTTTACATTACATATATTAAAAAGATCTTAAAACTAGAATTTTTTTATATTTTTAACATTTAAAAAGAAAAAAGAAGATTTAATTCACCACTTTAAATGGTATCAAAATTTATATTCTTATAAGAGTTTCTGGAGTACTTTATGTTAGAAAATTATATAGTACAAAGCAATGCAACACATAAAATATGTGGAAACACAAACACAGAAAACATATAAAACTAGAGAGACACATATATACGCCATTCACCTAATTTAGGCTACGTTCACCCTGAACAACGAGTCCTTCCTTTCTATTATCTAGCAAAATGAAGAGACACAACCTACAACAAATCCATTGTAATATCCTCGGTTCTCTATCACAGTCTCCCTGTTTGTTTCTCACTCTAAGAATACACATACAATACACAGTCGCAATACAATACCATCATAAAAAATGAGAGGTTTCTTTGAAGGGAAAAAACCTTAAATTAACCATAACTTCTACTGTGGATCATCAGCCTAATGAACGACCCAGATTGACTAGAAATTACAATACTTTTACAAGGAAATTTTACATATGTTTAGTGCCGTCGAAACCACCCACCAAGGGGGCTCCATAAAGTCGCACCCCCCCCCGTGGACCCCCCACACAGTGTTTAAATGATGGGTGATGTTGTTGTTGAGATTCAACAAGATGATGAGCTTAGTGAAAATTAGTCACCTTCACTAAGTGGACCTGCAGGATCTTTTTAAGTGTAAGTCTATTTTTAGACATGGTGATCATATTTCAGAAGTTGCAGGATGCTATTTGTGGATGGTTGGTCAAGTTGGGAAAATAGATGAAATTCTATTTTTAGAATATTGGGAAAAGACTATTTATAGATCATTGATCTAAAAATAGAAGTGTCGATTATTGTTAGCCCTTAATAATAATTGGACTCTAAATATCAACTTATTGTCTTGGAGCACTTTATTTCAGTGTACAGATTTGGAAAATCGGGGGCTGAAGGAATTATGCACTTCTTAGGGTTTACTAGTGGTTAATGCATGGAGGACTTAGTTAGAACTGAAGTGGAAAAGTTATGAAGGAGTTTGAAGAGTATTTCATGGAGTTTTTATTCAGTTTAAGTCAATTAATGGAGTTAAACTCAGTTGAGCTAGTTGTATCTAGTCTAACTGAATGATACACTAGTGAGAGTGGAATGAATTAATTATTTAATTAATTCACATCTAATAACTCACTAACAACTGAGCAGAAACAACATTTAACTACAATGCATGTAAGTTCCAGTGGAGACCCAGTGGAGAGATAGGTGAAAGGGTGAGATGTACAATCCGTTGTGACTATAGTGATGCATTGATTGCACCACACACACATTGGAGTTGCCAATGAGGATTGCGTAGTCAAGGAAAGGTAGATTCGAATTCATTCAATGGTCTTCTTAAGCAGGGATTGTGTAGTGGATGGAAGCTATCAGGTGGAAAGAAATCAGTGCATGGATTTGCAGATTTCTTCCTGTTAGTGTGTGACGATTGATTGTACTGAGAGCTTGATGTACTAAGATACATGAGATTGTTACATGATCTCCATGACGCATAACATATGATAGTTTGGGTTTTTAGCTTCAGGATTTCCCATTAAACAATTGTGTTATGTGCGATTTTTTTAATTTCTTTATGTGTTTGCAATTGAGTTTTTAAATTCCAGTGAAAGATTAATAGTGGAAGGATTATGTATTTAGCAAGAAGATGAATATTGTTAGATCAAGAGAATCTGGATATATACATGCATATTGTATATAATCTCTACATGGTATTAGAGTAGTGTTAATTATTGAAGATTGCAATTGTGAAGAATTTTTGAGTTTGTGCTAGTGGACAATTTGAATTTGTTGCAAAAAATTCTTGGTGCAACAGTTGAGTATACATTGAAATGTCTTTCAATGGGTTGCGATTGGAGTATTCCCTTTATGGCAGATTTAATTACATAGCCTGGAAGGATAGGATGGAGGTGGTGCTAGAAGATAATGGACTGAAGGAGTTCATCGATAATGATGTTTCTAAGTCAGGATCTAGCAATGTTGCATTACTTGATGCATGGAAAAATAAGGTAGCAAAGACACGAAGAATTCTGTTGGAAGGTGTGAAGGACCATATTGCGTCCAACCTTCACAATAAAGCCACTCCATATGCAATGTGGAAGGCTTTGACAAATTTGTTCCAAAGCAGCAGTGAGAAGAGGAAGTTGGCGCTAAAAGATAAGCTTAGAAAAATAAAAATGGAGAAGGGTGACAATATTCCAAAATATCTCACGAATTTTGTCCACTGTAGGGATGAACTGGGAAGTGTGGGGACTACTGTTGATGATGAAGACTTGGTGAGCTTGGTTCTCCTTAGGCTTCCAAAGCGATGGCATAGCTACAAAGACTCTGTCAATGGACATGAGGAACTGTCGGGATGGGAGCGACTTTGGTCAGATCTTGTGTAGGAGGAGATAAGGCGAAGTACCAAGGATGGCTCTTCATCGAAGAATGATGATGAAGAGAATTTCGCTTTGGATGCCAAAGCAAGGAAAGGGAAGGGGAAGAAATCCCATCCAAAATTCGAAGCTAAAGGCAAGAATCAGGATTTGTCCAAGGTGAAGTGTTTTCACTATCACGAACATGGGAATTTCGCCACTAACTGCCCACAAAAAAAGAAGAACAAGAATTTTGTTGGAGCTACAGCTGGAGAGGACTTAGCCTCGCAATTTGAACTTGATTTCTCTTTGAACGCATGCTTGGTTTCAAGCTCAATGGGATCAATGTGGTATCTTGATAGTGGTGCATCTTTCCATATGACTGGAGACAAGGAGTTATTTAGTGACTTGGAGGAGAAGGATCTCCAAATGCATATAGAGTTGGGAGATAATGGTCGATACAGTGCGACCGACATTACGACCATTACCTTTGAGAGTGAGTCAGGTAATCCATTTCTGTTGAAAGATGTTATGCATGTTCCAGGTCTAAAGAAGAACTTGGTCTCAATCACAATGTTGGAAGATAAATGTTATGATGTTGTTCTTAGCGATGGAAAAGATTTCCTGCGACATAAAACAATGGGTCAAACCAGGAGGATAGGGATTCGAGTTAAGAATATCTACAAGCTGGAGGTAGATAGTTGTGCTGCAATTATGGGCAAAGCAGTAGTGGTGAGCCGGGATGAGGGAAAATTATGGCACAGGAGATTGGGCCATCTTCACCATGGTGCTTTGAAGATTTTGCAGTAGATTTATACTGGACTTCCCAAGGGTACTCTTGCATAGTTAGATCAGTGCAAGGGATATACTATGGGTAAGTTTGTCACTGCCAACTTTCATGAGAAGGAGAACCGTGCTTTGGTGATCCCAAAGAGAATTCACACAGATGTGTGTGGACCTTTCTTGGTTGCTTCAATATAAAAACATAGGTATTATGTTATTTTTGTTGATGACTATTCTCGTAGATGATAGATCTTCTTCATGTAGAAGAAGAGTGAAACATTCTCAAATTTTTGTGAGTTTAAAGCATTGGTGGAGAAGGAGTCGCAGAAGTAAGTGAAGGCTCTATGGAGTGATAATGGTGGTGAATATATCTCGAATGAATTCAAATAATTTTGTAGCAAAGAAGGAATTCAAAGAGAACTCATAGCGCCTCATAACCCATAGCAGAATGGGGTCGTGGAGAGCAATAACAAAATAATCGTGGGTATTGCACGAGCGATGATGCATGACCAGGGCCTACCGATGCACTTGTGGTTGGAAGCATGCAACACTGCAGTTTATGTCCAAAACCATTGTCCTCATAGAGTACTTGGCATGAGTACACCT
Organism: Pinus albicaulis; assembly: GCA_034641835.2. Classification (NCBI taxonomy): domain Eukaryota; kingdom Viridiplantae; phylum Streptophyta; class Pinopsida; order Pinales; family Pinaceae; genus Pinus; species Pinus albicaulis. The sequence continues at coordinate 847,342,688 of CM076583.1, forward strand.
GAAGAGGCTTTTACTGGTAAGAAGCCTGATATTTCTCATTTGAAGATTTTTCGCTCATATGTTTACATTCATGTGACAAAGGATTCCAGCAAGAAGCTGGAGATGACTGCAAAAGTTGGGATATTTATGGGGTACATAGAAACACCCCATAATTATCGTGTGTATTTTCCAAACAGTTGGATGGCTATGGTGCGATAGGATATAAAATTCAATGAGGTGAAAGCCATGAAGTTGTTGCTTGAGAGGGAGCTACACTTACATGCAGAGGAGGAACTTCTTGTTCCCAAAGATGAGCCTCTAGATGTGGATCAGCCACAGGAGGAGATTCATGGAGTGGAGTCTAGTCATGCAGAACTAAACATCATACAAGGCAGAAAATGTACCACATTAACTGAGAGACTGAAGCTTGATGTGGCACGTAATGTAGGAGTCCCTACATCATAATGAAAGCAGAGACAATCACCTCACCAATTTACTGAATACATGGCTCTCATGAGCAAGTGTATCGTGACAAAGCCATCTTCTTTTGAGGAAGTAGTGTAGGAGCCCACATGGGTAGATGCCCGTTACATAGTGATTTGTCACCATCCCTGCAATTCCCCGTCCCGCACATTGGAGGGCTCTTTCCGTGACCTATGAGCAGTGACATAACCTAAAAACACTTTCATGGCATTCCCCTAGACATGGAATTTCATTGCCCTTAAGAAAACTCCTTGTGAAAAACCATAAAAATAGCCTTTTCATCCTTGGCACGACTAGCCTGTGTTATACCCGCGCCAATGGGGGAAATTCTTCAAAGAGGGTGCACCAATTAGCGCTCTGTCTTAGAGCTTCACCCATGCCAGGCTTAATAAAGGGTGTTTTTTAAAAATAAATGGTGAAAGACTGGCTTTAACCAACTCTTGAACTGGTCTCTAAATTGAGTTGGGACGTTTGGTTCCGGATTTCCATGTAGAGGAAGTAGTTTTCCACCTCTCATGGAAGCTTCCTTGAGGATAGGGCCAATCCCATGATTGTAGGGATCCCAATTCCTCATCCACCATCTATATAAGCTTGCCATTTCCCTTTGCAAGCTAGTATCCAAGAGTCTCCAAGAATCTCCAAGAATCTCCAAGAGTCTCCAAGACTCTCAAAGGAATCTCCAAGAGCCTTCATAGCCTAAAGAATGCTGCAAGAGCTTTGATAGTCCTCATAGTGCCAAATCCATAGCAAGGAGATTAACAATCGAAGAGAGAGGCTTGTCCCTATTCCCGACAAGCTTTACCGAGACGTATTCTTCTGATGACCCGCCGAAGGAGGATTTCAGCGTCAGAGCCAAGTTGTATCATCCTTTTTTTTATTAATATAAGCGACTACGATTATAGTTCCACTCGTATTGTCCATGCTTGTTTATGAGTTGTGTCCTCTCTGACTGACACATAATTGCGATTATATGGTTTTACGCTCATGTGTTCATCGTGTTTCTTGTACGTGCAGGTGTTCGATCGCGTCAAGTAGTGGAATTGTTACCTGTCGGAGCAAGGGATCGAGAGCACTATCCTCTCTGCAACAACAACAACGTTGGACCTGAGGTAGGCCTTCTATCGTACTTTGATCTTTGCAATTAGAAGCTTGTGTTGTAACGTGTTTGATTGTTGCTAGACCTGATTTGGGCTAGTAGGGATCGCTTCTGTCCAGAGAGGGGATTTAGCTCTTTAACAAATTGGCGACTATACTGGGGAGTTAGCTTGTTGTTTTATTTATAAACTACAGATGAAGCCTAAAGTTAGCCAGATAGCCTTCGAAACGCTCTTGCTTTGCATTATCGAAATTAGATGAATGCTACTTCAATCAATCTCCTGTCTAGTTTATGAACTGAACACTTGGAGTATTGTCTTGTCTTTTTGGTCCATCCTTGACTTTTCTTGCTTGATCAGCTCTTTTGGTTGGCTCTTTTTATGAGTTTGGCTTTTCGTTTAAGCTTTACCATCACTGGTCTGCTTCTTGGATTTCTTATTTTTTATTTTTCCTTAGTAAAATCCGTTGGCACGCTTTTCAGTGTGACAGTTGCACCCACTGGTGCATGTTGTCAGTTTTTTACTCACACCAATCCCATTATGGCACTAGTTTCAGCCTTACAGTCGCGGCAATCCTATAAGGTAGTAGGGTTTACTATGTTTTGAGCCTTTTGAGACTGATCTGGATGTTTGGTCTTGTTTTTTCAACTACTTGAGTGTTCTGGAGCCTTGTTTGACTGATTGTGACCTTCTTCCTTTGGTTGTTTTCTCGTTTCTATCGATTTTACATTTTAGCCCTAGGGCATCTAGGTGCTATAGTGTGTCGAGCCTCCCGTGGGAGTTTTTGGTTTCTATCTATTCAGTCAAATTTGTAATTGCTTCTCTACATTCATTTGGTGGTTGTCTATCATTTTATTGCATTATTTGAGTGATTGGATTCTTCTTCATTCAAATTCCGCTTTGTCTCACTTTGAGCCTAGATTACATGGTTCATTTGAGTCTTAGAGATTCTACTTGAAGTGGTGAGTCTAGTCTTGGTTGGGAGAAATTTTTTGTTTTTTCATTTTTAGGCGTTGGCGCTTGTTGTCAGTTAGCAACCCATGCCAATTGGCCATTGGCGCTAGTTGTCAGTAAGCAAGTCATGCCAGTTGGCAGTAGTTGTCAATGACAAAGTCGTGCGAATTTCAGGGTGTGTGGAAATTGATACTTTTTCCCTAAATCCTTCACCAATGTGTCTTTCCCTTCTGGGCTTTTCACTGTATGAGCATAGATTACATTGCTCATTGTTTGGAATGTCTTCTTTCCATGATTTTTTTTTGATGTAAAAGGGAATGAATGCCTTGTTTTGATCTCATGCTTTGGAAGTCCTATTTATGTTTTGTCACCTTTTGAGAATTTCGTTACAAAGTGTTTAAAACAATGATTGCATTCTTAGTGTTTTCTTTTGCATCCCTTTTTCCTTCATCCTTCATTAGGAAGATTTGCATTCTTTTAGTTTTCGTCTCATAGTTTGCTTTTCATTAAGATGCATTAGATCACATTGCATTGAAAAGTATTTTTTGAGATCTATCATTGAACTTAGATTACATTGTTTAATGATTGAAAGCTAAAATTTGCTTTGATTGCATTCTCTTTTATTAAAATCATGCATTAAGTAGATTCTCATTTCATCGAAAAATGCATTGAGTGCATTCTTATAATTTGAGAAGGAAAAGGAAATTGTGCATAGATTACAATTGCATATTTTTTGGAAAATAGGATTTTGCGTAGATTACATTGCATTATTCACATCGTTGAATGTTTGAGATTACTTTTGGATAGCAAAAGTCATCTAGTTTGTAAAAATTTTGTTTTCAGTATTGCTATTTGTTGCATCATTGTTTGAAGTTCTTCCCTTAACTACATAGCATTCATCGAATTGAAATTTTTTCTTTTCTCATATAGCTACATATAGGAGATTGTCATATGACATGCGGTAGGGCCTTGAAACTGAGACATAATTGAAGATAAACATTAAAATTTATTCAATTTACACTAAAGCAACATTGAAACATTAACGAAATATTTAGAGCTCTAGGCTAGAGACGTGTTCCGGTGTCATTAAACCTAGTAGTTTTCGCTCGCCTCTTGGCTTTAGACAGCACTAGTACGAACTTGTGCTCCCCGTACCATTGCGTATATAAAGGGAGACCCCACTAGGTTTCTATCCTTTATCCATAGGAAGCTGAGTTTGCCGCCCTATACCCGTGATACACCGGACACAGCATTCGGGGAGATTGCTTGCATGTACGTTAAGTCCTTGGTTGATTTCTCTTTTATTTTGAAACCAAGGTGTATGTTGCGGTTCACGGTTATTTGGTACACCCTTTGCCTAGAATTCCTGAGCAGTCATTTTGATCTTATCTGACTCCCTAAATTTGAAAAGATCACCAAGCGCTTGTCCTTTCACGCTTGCTTAAAAACTGAAAGAAATAGAGTCATCTTTCATTTGTTTCTCGACTCTTAAAACATGAAACGGTGAAGTTTCTAAGTTTAAATGTGGTAAAATAAATCACCTGCGATCACACGCCCTTTCAGATTTACTTGTTGGACGTTTGATTGTGTGCCTTGGTTTTTAGCCCATGTGCAGTTTTGAGTTGTTTCGATGGCAACTTTTCTGGAGTTCACCAACCAAGGAATCCCCTTCGATGGGAATCCTGGTTATTTTCCTCCTTTTGGGAATGTTGGTGCTCCTTATATGGCAACGTTGTCCCTTCATGGGTTAACTGTTGGGTTGCCCGTTTGGTTTTTTTCAACCTCTGTGGTTTCGAATGTCTCAACTACTAGTCAATCAGTTCCTCCGCCTGAACAACATCATGTTGATTCTAAGGTGGACCTCTCCCCTTCTTCGCCTATTTTTGTGTCCTCCTCTTCTACTTTGCCTGGTGAAATTCTGGATTCGAGTAACCGGGTGGCTAAGAAGAAGAAGAAGAAGACAAATAAGAAGAAGTCTGATAAAGGAGAGGCTAAGGGTGCAGCTACTGCTTCAAAAGCACCTCCTCTTAATAAACCTCCCAACCCTCCACGGAAAGTCAAGTTCCCTTGCATGTTATGCATGGGAGACCATCTTCTTCAAGACTGCCCTGACATTCCCAAGGTGCTCGAAGTATGGTCCAACAGTCGCCCATCATTTCCTTTGGCTTCTGGGAGTCAGGTTGGGGGCACGTCTTCAATTGGTGCTGGTAAGGCTCCTAAGAAGCAGGGTAAGATTACCAATCCTTGTAAGTTGTGTGAAGGGCACCATGCCATTCACCTTTGCCTGTATATGGATGAAGCCAAGAGAGTTTTGGACAACTCATCTGTTTCTACACCATGCCTCCCGGTTGGTTATAAACAGCTTTCTTTGAGTCCTCCACCAGCTGATCCTACGATTGGTCAAGATTCATCCTTGGTCAATCCCGCTCCCTCGAAAATTCAAATTCAGGAATCCACTCCCGACCAACAATTGGTCGTGGGATCAGTTGAACTGGCCCCGTCTGCGGTGCACCAGGTCTTTTCTGTTGAGAGTGGACCTCACACCCCTCAGTTTCTTCTTGTTTCTTCAGATCCTTCAAACTTAGAGAAATATTCTCCTGTCCATATATCTCAAGAAGTTGCTCCTCTGCCTCTCGTGATGCAGGTCTTAGAGGATATCCCTCCCGCTTTCGAGATGGAAGTCGTGGAGGATTCTCCTTCTTCTTCCGTAACACCACGGGAAGACCATCTCAGTTCAATGGTATCCCCTTCGAGTAGTTTGGTCACTTCCTTTGATTGGAATCGATTTGCAGGATACCGCCTTCCATCTTATGTGCCTTTCGAGATAACAGTACAGGATTTTGGTTTGGTCGTACCCAACACCATTATAGATGAAGGCGTGTCTTTTAGTGTTCTATCCTCAAATACTTGACAAGATTTTGGCTCGCCGCCACTTGCACCTGTTACACAAAATCTGTTGGCATTTAACAGAAGAATGAGTCAATCGTTAGGGATCCTTCCAAGGTTACCTATTACTTTGGGAGGTAAAACCATCCATATGGACATGATGGTTGTTCCAGGCCCTTGGATTTCAATATGCTCTTAGGGCGCGATTATACCTATGCCATGGGAGCACTTGTCTCCTCCATTATTCATGTGGTCTGTTTTCCACATGAAGGACATATCGTGACCATTGATCAACTTTCGTTCTTTGGTCCTGATGTGGCAGTTGGCCCACCATCATCCCTTCCTAGTTTTTATCCACCCGTTGTATCTTCCCCACCACAGGTCAACTATGTGGCTACCTACCCCCTGCCTGTACTCAGTGATAGTTCCATTGTGCATCAGGTGTTGGGGGCATTGGGTCAAGACTTCCAAGATGTTTTCTTTCCATCGGACGTGGAACTCTTGGAAGCGATGACTTCTTATTCATTATGATGAAGCTGGTCGGAGCAAAGTTCCTTGTCTTGTGTCAAGCTCCCTAAAAAATGAAACAAGGTTGTCGGAGCAGAGTTTCTTGTCTTGTGTCAAGCTCCTTAAAAAATGAAACAAGGTTATCGGAGCACAGTTCATTTTATTGTGTCAAGCTCCTTAAAAAATGAAACAAGGTCGTTGGAGAAGAGTTCCTTGTATTGTGTCAAGCTCCCTAAAAAATGAAACAAGAATGTCCAGAGCACAGTTTGTTTTCCTGTGTCAAGCTCCTTAAAAAATGAAACAAGGTTGTTGGAGCATAGTCCCTTGTCATGTCCCAAGCTCCTTAAACCATGAAACAAGGGTGTTCTGAGGATAGTTCTTTTAATGTGTCAACCTCATTAAAACAATGAAACACTTTCCTATTCAATTCGAGTCTTTGATAAGATTTCGTAAAATCCCAGTCGAGTCTTTCTCTTGATCTCGTAATTTGAACCTTCACTCCATCTACCTTACATATGGACTGAAGCTTGGGGGGCATGTACCTCGAATTAAGTCACCATACTGGGGGCATGCTTACTTTTTCAAGCATAGTTTATTTCGATTTCAAGGTTGTGTAAAAATGAAACCAGTCTCAAGCATAGTTTATCTTTGTTTCAAGCTTGTGTAAAAATGAAACCAACTTCAAGCAGGGTTTCCTAATTTCAAGGTTGTGTAAAAATTAAACCTTCCCCATTTTACCTCTTGTGATTGCCATTTTATTAGCCTGTTTTTGCGAGATGAGCCTTGGTTTTCTCATTCCATCGTCACTATTTGCTTGGTCAATCATATGCCTTCACTTGGTTGTTTTACCTATTCCTGAGGAACCGCTGCAATGAGTGGTCTTGTTAGCCAACCTCTTAACCTTTATTTGTTCAGAGCAATTCCATCATTACCGGAACCAGTTGCTACCCTTAATACCACTCGTTCCTTCAGGAGGAGTCATCTTTCAGCTTTTTTCTGACTCTCTAAACATGAAAATATTGTCGAGTCCCTTGTCATTTCGATCTCGTTAAAGTGGCTGCAAAATGACATCTATCTAGTATACGTTTACCCCTTTTTCGAGCTGGGATAGATCACTTATGAAAAAGGAATACCCTAGCCTATCACGACTAGGAGGTTTTGTCAGACATATTTTTCTACATTTTTGGGTCTGAGGAACTATTTACGAAAAGGGACCGTTGGAGTTTAATTTTCTGTTGTCTTTTCAAACTCTCTAAACATGAAAAGACACTGATTTCTTCCTTTGTCAGACTCGTTAAACCCTGATGACATCGGATTCAATCATAATGACGCTATTTGAGTTCCTCCTTCCTAGGGCTCGTTAAATGTACTAGGGTGGACTTATATAGCAAGCATATGGTATCCTCTTCAAGCTTGTGTAAAAATAAAGAGGTACTCACCAAAAATGGTGGGGAAAATGGAACCAGCATCATTTTCGTGTCGGCAGTATGTCACTCTTGAACATGGCACTTGTCTGCATTCGTGTTGGGTTGGGGACATCTCATCTCGTTTTTCACTTGCTTCCGTGGGCTTGGGTGATCCCTTTTGACCTCTCATCTGTTCTTTGCCTTGTCATCATGACCCTTGATGTTTTGATGTCAAATACTGCCAAATCCACTATCGTGTCATTTATATGTTCAAGAGAAGTTGACCTTTGCAAATATCAACCTTCCTCTGATTCTCAACTGATCGTGATTCACAAAGACATTATGTTCCTCTGTCTCGCATCGATGATGTGGGAAACACTATGGCCCACCTTCGATCAAGGTCACTTCCTGTTGACTTCAGCTCATTATCCGGGAAGCTGATCTAGAGACTCCCTTCCGGTACCTTGGAGCCTGCATGCCTCAATGGCAGGTTCTTAGCGTTCGACGTGAGGTTTTCATCATTGGCCTCTGATCGACTGATTCTACGAGTGTTCGACGCTAGCTCATTGGTTCACATGCTGTAGATTGTACCTGTAAGTACCTTGAGGGCCATTGCCATTATTGGTGGTACCTCTTGCGTCTGTTAACAGCTTTCATCATTGGCTGGTAATTAGACGATGATCTTGCATGTTCGACTTCAGCTCACATATTTGCATGTTTGAACTTGTACTTTGTTCGGGTCAAGATGGAGCGCAAGACCCTCGATTCCTTTATGTTATAATCCAGGCTGTGATTTTGTGGATTATTATGATTGGTTACATGACTCACTGATTGGATGGATGCGACCACACCTGAGTCTCTTTATCGATCCTTATTGGATGGTTGCGTCCATACCTTGGATCTGGAGTATTGTATACTCTCTTATGGATGGTTGTGCCCATACCACATATATATCATGTATTTGAGATGTCAATTGTACTTCTCTACGCAGGTTTTTCGATGACGGTGTTTTTAGTTGGACACGTTCTCATAAAGCATTTCACCCCTCTCTCTCTCTTTCGGGCCTCATGATTTAGGGGGCATCTGTTACACAGCAATTTGTCACCATCCCTGAAATTCCCCGTCCCGCACATTGGAGGGCTCTTTCCGTGACCTGTGAGCAGTGACATAACCTGAAAACACTTTCATGGCATTCCCCTAGACATGGAATTTCATTTCCCTGAAGACAACTCCTTGTGAAAAACCCTAAAAATAGCCTTTTCATCCTTGGCGCAACTATCTTGTGTTATACCCACGCCAATGGGGGAAATTCTTCAAAGAGGGCACACCAATTGGCGTTCTATCTTAGAGCCGCACCCGCGCTAGGCTTAATAAACGGTGTTTTTTTAAAATAAATGGTGGAAGATTGACTTTAACCAACTCCTGAACTGGTCTCTAAATTGAGTTGGGACGTTTGGTTCCAGATTTCCATGTAGAGGAAGTCGTTTTCCACCTCTCATGGAAGCTTCCTTGAGGATAGGGCCAATCCCATGATTGTAGGGATCCCGATTCCTCTTCCACCATCTATATAAGCTTGCCATTTCCTTTTGCAAGCTAGTTGCCAAGAGTCTCCAAGAATCTCCAAGAATCTCCAAGAGTCTCCAAGACTCTCAAAGGAATCTCCAAGAGCCTTCATAGCCTAAAGAACGCTGCAAGAGCTTAGATAGTCCTCATAGTGCCAAATCCATAGCAAGGATATTGACGATCGAAGAGAAAGGCTTGTCCCTATTCTCGACAAGCTTTACCGAGACGTATTCCACTGACGACCCGCCGAAGGAGGATTTCAGTGTCAGAGCCAGGTTGTATCATCCTTTGTTTTATTAATATAAGCGACTACGATTATAGTTCCACTCGTATTTTTCATGCTTTTTTATGAGTTGTGTCCTCTCTGACTAACACATAATTGCAATTATATGGTTTTATGCTTGTGTGTTCGTCATGTTTCTTGTATGTGCAGGTGTTTGATCGCGTCAAGTGGTGGAATTGTGACCTGTCGGAGCAAGGGATCAGGAGCATTATCCTCTCTACAATGACAACAGCGTTGGACCTGAGGTAGGCCTTCTATCGCACTTTGATTTTTGCAATTAGGAGCTTGCGTTGTAGCGTGTTTGATTATTGCTAGACCCGATCTGGGCTAGTAGGGATCGCCTCTATCCGCAGAGGGGATTGACCTCTTTAACAATGCCCTGGTGGAGGACTATGACTCCATTATCAGAAATAGTTCTTGGGAGATTATTCCAAGGCCAGTGGATAAATTAGTTGTAGGATCAAGATGGATCTACAAGGTAAAGCAATTTGTTGATGGGAGCGTCAAGAAGGATAAGGTAATATTTGTTGCCTAGGGCTTCTCACAGATCAAGGGGATTTATTATGAAGAAACCATTGCACCTGTCACATGGTATTCTTCCATAAGGACCATCCTTTCTCTCTCATCACAGATGGGTTGGCACATTCATCAGATGGATGTGAATATTATGTTCCTTAATGGGATCATTTGAGAAGAGGTGTACATTGAGCAGCCTGAAGGATTTGAGATCTTTAGCAGTGAGTCACATGTGTGCAGGCTCAAAAGAGCATTGTATGGGCTAAAACAAGCACCTCCTACTTAGTACGCTCAAATCGACAACTATTTCACTAGACTTGGCTTCACCAAGAGTGAGGCGGATGCAAACCTGTACCAAATTGTGGTGGAGGGTAAGATTTTAATCATTGTTGTTTATGTTGATGATTTAATACTAATGGGTGATGAGCAGTTGATACACTCATGCAAGGTAGATCTTTCAAAGGAGTTTGAGATGAAGGATTTGGGCCTCTTTCATTATTTCCTCAGAATGGAAATATGGCAGCAGGAAGGTGAACTGTTTGTGTCTCAAGGCAAGTATGCTCGAGAGATACTTGAGAAGTTTAACATGCAAGGTTGCAAGCCTATCGACACTCATCTTCCATTAAATTTGAGGAAAGAGGATGCTACACCAGCATAGGTAGTGGATTCCATTGTTTATCGATAGTTGGTGGGTTCACTCATGTATTTATTTAGTACAAGACCGGATATATGCTATGTGATGAACCAGCTTTCACTAGCGATGGTTAAGCCTACCAAGCTCTTTTGGAAGGCATGCAAGCATGTCCTGAGGTATCTTAGGGGAACATTTGAGCATTGTTTATGGTACAAACAAATGAATGAGGTGAAGTTGCATGGCTTCACGGATGCAAATTGGGTAGGCAGCCCAACAGACAGAAAGAGCACATTACGAGGGATTTTTAGTATCGGATCTACAATAGTTTCTTGGTACATCAGGAAAAAAATATCCATGGCACTCAGTTCAGCAGAAGTAGAATACATGGCAGCAAGTCAAGCTGCATGTGAGGCTATCTCGATGAGGAAGATCCTGGTCAGTTTGTTCGGTTCACATTTAGATCCTACAATGATACATTTTGATAATCAGAATTGCATTAAACTCTCGATTAATCCTGTGTTTCCTGATAGATCTAAACATATTGATATCCAGTATCATCATATCAGAGATTGTGTGCAGTGGAAAATCATTTTGCTTCAGTAAATTCCTAAGAAAGATCAAGATGCAGACATTCTGACGAAGGCGCTCACCAGGAGAAAATTTGAATACCATAGAGGCAGGATTGGGGTGAAGGATAATCCCTATCTTGTTGAGAGGGAGTGTTGAGATTCAACAGGATGACGAGCTTAGTGAAAATCAGTCACCTTCACTAAGTGGGCCTGCAGGATATTTTTAGGTCTAAGTCTATTTTTAGACATGGTGGTCATATTTTAGAAGTTGCAGTATGCTATTTGTGGATGGTTGGTCAAGTTGGAAAAATAGATGAAATTCTATTTTTAGAATATTGGGTGAAGTTTATTTATTGATCGTTGATCTAAAAATATAAATGTTGATTATTTTTAGCCATTAATAATAATCAGAATCTAAATATCAACTTATTCTCTTGGAGCACTTTATTTCAGTGTACAGATTTGGAAAATCAGTGGGCTGAAGGAATTACGCAATTCCTAGGGTTTACTAGTGGTTCATGCATGGAGGACTCAGTTAGAACTAAAGTGCAAAAGTTATGACAAAGTTGGAAGAGTAGTTCATGGATTATTTATTTATTTTAACTCAGTTAATGGATTTAAACTCAGTTGAGCTAGTTCTATTTAGTTGATCAGGTGATCATGTACAAATGGAAAAAATTCTCAAAAATGGAAATGCTCAAAATTGGTTGCAACCTAAACGACTAGAAAGGCCTCATCACTGCAATTCTGGCACCGTCAATGGGACTCAAATCTGACGTCGGATGTGAAATTTACTGAAGTTTGGAAATGCCTAATAACCTTCAAAATAGGACTTTTTGCCTATGACTTTGTCAATTTTTAAAAAAAAATTAAAAATGAAAATTTCATTTTTTTTAAAGTATTTATAGGCCTATTGGAGGGTGCCACGTGGCCTACTCGGAGGCTTCCATGTGGCCTGAAGCCATTGGAATAACGGTCATGTTAAAAATTTGATGGAAAGGGGGGTCGAACCCTCGACCCGACTCCTCGGGCAGGGTCAACCCGACCAACACAGCAACAAGTAGAACGTTGAAGTTTCAGGCGAGTCAGGTGGATTTAAAACACGAGTCTAGTCATTTAAACGTTGGGCGGAGAACTTAAGGTATAAGCCCCACATGGCTAAGGGATAAGGCCTCCACGACCACGCTGTAACACCCTAGGTTTCTATGTTTTTCAAGTTATACATTTGAACAAAAATCCAAAGGGGAGTGGACCCCAATGGAGAATTATTGCATGGATTTATTTAAATATTTATTAATGAAAAATAAATGGAATATTTATGTGTGCACTATGACCAGATGAGATTGGAGATCATAAGCCTGATCCATGAGGATATGGAAAAGGTTCAGCCTTTACCAAAACCTTTCAAAAAGCCTTGAAAGAAATAATTCTAAATCAGATTTAAGAGGAAAAATCTAAATTCCCCAATGAAGAGGAAAGTAATTGGGAAGAGGTAGAAAAGCTAGTAAGGAAAAGAAAACAGCTTTAAAGTACCTCATTGAGGGAATCCTAGGAAAAAAATAGGAAGAAAGCACCCTAAAAATTTTGGATGCAGAATTTAGAAACAGGCTTGGAGAAAGCATGGCTTAAGTAAGCTACTCCAGAATGTACTGAGTTTAGTTTTGCTCTTGGAGGATCTCATCTCGGGGGTGAGTTCTGGAGAGAAAAGGACTCTAAGGTTGGGAGGACTGGTCATAGAAAAAATTTGTATGTACACCTAATAAATAAATTTCTGTTGTGGTAGATTAGTACTATGGATTCTTTAATGTTATTAGGCCTGGAAATCATTAAAATTTTATGTTGTAGTTATGAAATTCCATACATTTAACAGATATTATCAGAATAAATACTTCTTCAAAAATATTTATGGTTGTCGGAATGGATTCTAATGAGAAATATCAACCAGAATCTCTAAAACTGATATTGGTTTAAATCTGAAGATATATGGCTCCCAGAAAGAACTTATATAACTTTAATATGCTTCTGTGTTCTAAAATTTTATATGCATTAGAAGAAGAAATGAATATCCAAAATTCTTGAAAAGAATATATATCTTCAATAATAACCTACAAAGAAATTTATACTTGTTAGGATTAAGAGAAATGATAAATCTGGAAAAATTTTCATAAGTTGTTAAGCTGTGATTTTAATTTAACGTATATGTGACATTAATACTGTATAGAAATTTCATATGAGAGGATATTAGAATCAGAAAGATATTCTATATATCTTGATCTATAAACAATTTATTCAAAGTAAACAGAAATTTCTATCTCTAAAAACAATTTATGGGTTGTAAATCTCTAACATTCTGTAGGTAAAAATTGAAACAAGTGAAACCTCTATGAGCATATATCCCTGCCTGAGTTAAATAAACTATTGAGAGAAATAAAAATTATCAGGATATTTAGATATATATTTAGATGAAAATTCAGAAAATTAATTCGGTAAAAAGCTTATTAATTTCTGTTTGAAAGAGAAAAATAAGAGCATAAGTCAATTTCTTAGTGTAGCAAGTTAAGTATACTGCAAAAGGTTAAAAGATATCTTATGAAAAGTTATGTGAGAAAATAGGAGCAAATAACATGTAGAGACTATGTATTCACTATTTCTTTAAAAAAAAAATGCGAGAGAGTTGAACTAACTATTGAGGAGAAAATCTGTGAACAGAGATTTCTTTTAGAAATATATAAATATTTGAGTTTCATAAAGTACAACAACAGAATTTCTATTTTGTTAGTATATTAGAGGTATATGAAATAGAATCAAGGCTGAAAGTCATTTTAGAGCAAATAAAACGAGTACAATTATAAATATATGCCTGAATATTAAATACAGGGATAAGGTAAAATAATAATAATAAAAGGGAAATTGAACTATGTATACAACTGTCAAGTAAACTAGTCAGTATCTAACTTCAGATCTTGAATTTATGACTGAATATGTACATATATATTTTAAAACCAAAATATTGCAAATCCACAGTTCGATCGAAATGATGAAATCATCTTAAATGTTATAAAGTTCTCAAAATGTTTAGTCACATATTTATCATCATTCAAACTGTAACTTAAAACAGAAAGTCAAAATTATTTCGACTTCTATTGTCAATATTCGATGGAGTTACCGACTTGTAGAATGAAAGAAATGCATCAGGTAAGTCAAATAGGTTCGACCGTATAGGGGTCTTGATTTAGAAGAAAAAAAAAGAGATTGTAATACCCGAGGTCTCGTTCATGATGTTATTTCCTGCGTGCAATAATAGAATAATAAATTAACGAGTAACATAAAAATGAGGTTCTTGAACAAATTTGAACTGTATGTAGTAAATCCGAGAAAATAAAATTTTATATTGGGATTACCTTCAATAGACTGAATTGATAATAAGCCTTCTCTGCAAATGAAAATGGGAAAAATAAAAGAGCTATTAAATCTTGGAAAATTCTAAGGCTAAACATAGTTATAAACGCATGAAAATTTGTAGACTCTGTTTTTGAAAACAAAATGAAATTGGGACTCTTACCTGAATCTTGCCTTATTAAGGTGCACAGGGTTGTTTTCACCTCACGGGAGTTTGAGGAGAAAAATGCATTGTATGTGGCATAACAGAAAGAGATATACCTTCCCAGTGCTTGGAATGAAATACAACCAATGGAAAGAAATTGAAGAGTTAGGTTATAAAATCTGGAACAGATTGTTTAAATGGAACATAAAAATTTCAGGAAATACATTCAAACATGATTAACTGAATAACATCATCCTAGATTGGGTGGTATTACACGAAATTCACAGTAGAAATAAGGACTGATATAAAACATGAAATCAATTGCATAGAAATGAAACAGAGTTTCAAAAACAAAAACAAAAAATTAGGTTACCCTAGGTATGCAACCATTATGTAGGACGATCAAATGGTATGATATAATAACCAAGAACCAAGACGCTAGTTACAGAGCTGCGAAGATTCAGGGAGGGAACTTCTTTGTTTGACTCGGGGGAGCTCTTGAAAATGAGAGAAAGAAATAGTAATCCCAACTTAGAATTCTGGCATATAAAAAAAAACTGAAACCCTAATCTACACAGCGAGATCTCTGTCTAGGTGGCGCCCGATGCCTAGCCTAGGGCCAAGTGAACATAAAATACTCCTTGGAAATTCCGCGAGGTTTAGATTGTTCACACCAACCATACTATATTTAATGCAATTGTACGTAAACCCTAGAAGGGTACTGCCAAAACTTTTGGTATGGATGGTTAACCCTAAGTCATCAACATCGTATTTCTTACTCGGACCTTGGGAGTAGTAAAGTAAATAAAGATCTGTCTGGCACATTTAATTTTCTCACTTAAACATCACCAACTGACATACGAATTAGATTGAGAAATCAATTCAAATATTTTCAACATTCAATGTATATTAGAGTTCAATTGCAGTGTGGAGGTGGTCGTTGTTGGAGAAATGAAAAATGAAAAACCAAGGTTCGAACTTAAACTCATCGAATGAAAATCAAAGCAACCTAGTAATAAAAAAATAGCTCAAGGGCTAGACATTCAATAGTATAGCATAGGGATGAGTATGCGAATTTGAGAGTCAGTGATAGGTTGAAACGTGTAAAAGTTTTAATAAGAATTAATATATAGGAAATAAAGGATTTCGTGCTATATTAAAAATCAAAAAGAGGTACCCAGTTAATAATGGTAGCATAGATGATTACTATTATGGTAAATTGGAAAAGGCTACGGACGAGAGTTTACCATTTTAAATAAATTGGGTAAGTTAAGAATGTTAGGGACAAATAGTTTTTATAAAAATACAAACCAAGGGTTACGTTGAATTCACAATTCGTGAAAATTACAACTTAACTTAGAAATTGAATTTAGCTAGAATTCATCGTTGTAGAGATGTAATTTAATGATTTTAAACAATGAGAATATATATATATATATATTCTTAGGGAATGTGGCTCTTGAAGATAATGGGATTGTGATATTAAATTTCAATGTTGATTTAGCTATGGTGTTAATATAGAATGAAAATCCAACATCATGATGAAAAAAAAAATTCTGAAGGGGAATTACAAATGGTATCAGAGCCCTAGTTTGAAAACTGGGTTGTTTATGTGCTCATTTCTATGAGTGAAATTTATATGGATATTACATATGTTGTATTTTTGTACAAAAAAAGTATTGAAAAGAAAATGACTGAAAAGGATGAGCTCTATGTCGATCTCGGTGGTGAAGATAACACGCCATATCCCAATGCTCCTTTGATGGCTATGTTGCATAGGATGCAATGAGATATGGCCTAGCTTAAAAGTCAGAATGACAAGCTATCTTTAGCCAATGAGGAGCAGGAAAAACTTATAAGAAAACTGACTTCATGGAACAACCAAGAAGGTGATGGTTCCGGGAGGAAGAGAAAAGGTAGAGTTGATTTCTCAAATGAATCTAAGGAAGATGACACCAATAAACAACAATCTAGATAGAAAAATGAATTACAGGGTGAATTCCGGAAAATAAAACCTCCCTCCTATGATGGAGAGAAGGAGGAATATGCAGAGGCATGGCTGCTGAATATGATCAAGTATTTTCAGGTCTACGAATATGAAAGTGATTTAAGAGCTAGATTGGCTATTTACCAACTGCAAGGTAAGACTACCATGTGGTGGGAAGAAACAAAAATGGTTCACGCCATTGATGAGAAAACAATGACTCGGGAAGATTTTCAAGTCAAGTTTAAAAACCAACATTTGAACGAATGCTACTATGATGACAAAGCAAAAGAGTTTCATGAACTCAGATTGGGACAGCTCACCATAGATGAGTTTGTGACCAAGTTCAAAAATCTGTTACGATATGTTCCTTACATTTGTGAGGAGAAAGAAAAGGTACAAATATTTTTTATTTGTTTGCCTACTATGTACAAGGAGAAAATAGAGTTCGATAATCCAAAAACAATGGACGAAGTGGTGAGGAAAGCTAGATTATGCTACCCGCAGTTTAAGGGAAAGAGTGAACAAGGGAAGAGCTGGACAAACAAGAGTGAATTGAAAGGAAAGAAACAGAAACCATCTTATTTGAAGAAATTTGGTAGGAATCATCAGCGAAAGAAATTTAAAAAAACAAATGAAATTCAAACTAATCAATCTCAAATTGGTTCAAAGAAAATAGATGGGAATAATAACAAGGAAGGAACTGTTAAAATGCGGGAGCCTTTGAGGTGATGGGGTTGTGGAGAACCTCATCTTTTGAGGGAATTTCCACACTGAAATATTCAGATGGTTCTGAGAGATAGAGAAGCTACCACAGTGAATGACGTAGCAAGGAATATCCCCACTATCAGTGCAGCCTTGGAGAACCGACAAGCAGAACACCATTCTACTATGGTTGAGACGGAAGGTAAAATTTTTGATCAATCTGTTACAGTTTTAATTGACCCATGTGCTTCTTTGAGTTATATTAGTCTACAAGTTGTAGAAAAATGTAAACTCAAAACAAAAAAGTTTCAACAGTATTGGTTGGTCTAGTTAGCTACCAGAACCATATGCAAAGTAACTCATAAGATACCCAAAACAACTTTTAAATTGAATGATTATCAGAAAGAAGTAGATTTAAACATTTTTCCATTAGGTTCCTATGATTTACTGATAGGGATGGAATGGTTAAAAAGGAAAAATACCATGCTGAATTGTTGGGACAAAACTCTGCACTGCATAGATGTTGAAGGAAAACCATTCATACTAAAGGGGAAACTGAAACCTATTTCTGTAATTAAAATCTCAACCCTTTGTTGATATTGCAACAAGATGATGAGCTTAGTGAAAAGATTCGCCTTCACTAAGTGGGCCCGTAGGCTATTTTTGGTGCAAAGGCTATTTTTAGACATATGGATCATGTTCTATGAGTTGCAGGTTGCTATTTGTGGATGGTTGGTCAAGTCAAGAAAAATATATGGACTTCTGTTTTTAGACATATTGGGCGGAATCTATTTTTAGATTGCCAGTATAAAAATAGATATGTCAAATATTATTAGCTCTTAATAATATTTGGACTATAAACATTATCTTATTCTCTTGGAGCACTTCAGTTAAGTGCACAGATGTGGCACAGGAGCCAGCAGAAGGAATTATGCTATTCCTAGGGGTTAAGTGGAGCTATTGCATGGAGACTTAAGTTAGAACTCATGTGACAGAGTTTGGTGGAGTTGATTGAGGAGTTAATGGAGTTGTGTTCAGTTTAACTAATATAAACATAATTGAACTAGTTGTATTTAGTCTAACTGATTAATACACTAGCGAAGAGTGGTGTGAATTAATTATTAATTAATTCAATAATTATAAACTCATTAATCAACTAAATAATACATCAATTAACTTTAGTGCATGGATAGTTTCAGTGGAGACCAGTGCAGAGATAGGTGAAAGAGCAGGTTAACTATCAGTTGTGACTATACTGTTGCATATTTACAACTACCAGTGATTGGAGAAGCCCATGAGGATTGCGCAATACAATCTAGGTGGTTTATGTTATTTAATGAGCCATCCTACAGCAATAGAGGTTGGATATCAGGTGGCAGAGATTGGAGCATGTGTTTTGCTAGATCTAGCTTGATTAGTGTGTAGCAATTGGAGGTTGTGCTGAGAACTTGTGAGGATATTTGTACAATGATTGTTACATGATCTCTATGACATATAATATACAGATAGTTGGGGGTTTTCAGCTTGAAGCTTTCCCATGAAATACTGTGTTCATATGTGTGAATGTTTATGGTTTTAATGTGTGCATGCAATTGATTTTATTTCTGCATGTAATGATCAATGGTAGAAGAGATTCTATATTGTGCATGAAGATAAAATAGTGTGTGATCAGGAGAATCTCGATGAATAACATATCAATTATTAAAATTTCTACATGGTATCAGAGTGATATTGATCATTGGAGAAATTGCAAAACATTGAAGCGGTTGAGTTTTGTGCTGGTGGAATTCGAATTTGCAGTAGTGTTTTCTTGGTGTTGAAGTTGAGATGTCTTTCAACGAATTGTGATTGGAGTATGCCATTGAGGGCAGCTCGAATTATATTGCATGGAAGTACAGGACTGAGGCGGTGCTGGATGACAATGGGTTGAAGGAGTTCATAGATGAAAAAATTCCAAAACCTACTTCTAGTGATGCTACCGTACTTGACGCATGGCAAAAGAAGACAGCAAAGTGTCGAAGGATTCTGTTGGAAGGTATGAAGGATCACATAGTGTCCAGACTTCATGGTAAGGCTTCTCCATTCTTGATGTGGAAATCTTTGACAGATTTATTCCAAAGCAAGAGCGATCAGAGGAAGCTGGCGCTCAAGGATAGACTCAGAAACATAAAAATGGAGAAAGGTGACAGTATGCCCAAGTACCTCACGAAGTTCATCCAATGCAGGGATGAACTGGGAAGTGTGGGGGTTACTGTTGATGGCGAGGACTTGGTGAGCTTGGCTCTCCTTGGGCTTCCGAGGAGTTGGCATTCCTATCAGGACTCTGTCAATGGTCGGGAGAAATTGCCAGGATGGGAGCGACTTTGGTCGGATCTTGTGCAAGAGGAGATAATGTGAAGTGCCAGGGATGGATCTTCATCAAAGAAATTTGATGAAGAGAATTTCACTTTGGCTTCCAAAGCAAAGAAAGGGAAGAGCAAGAAAGCTTCTCAATTTGGTGCGAAAGGAAAGAAGCAGGACATGTCAAAGGTGAAGTGCTTTCACTCTCACCAACACGGACATTACACCACTAGTTGTCCACAGAGGAAGAAAAATAAGCAGGCTGCTGGATCTGTAGCTAGAGAGGCCTTAGCCTCATAGTTTGAGATGGATTTTTCGCTGATCGCATGCTTGGTCTCAAGTGTGATGGGTTTAGTGTGGTTTCTTGACAGTGGTGCATCTTTTCACATGAGAGGAGATCGAGATTTGTTTACTGATCTGGATGAGAAATATCTTGGAGTGCACATCGAGATGGGCGATGATGGTATATACAGTGCAACCGGTATCGATACCATTTCCTTTGAGAGGGAGTCTGGTAAACCCTTCGTATTGAAGGAAGTGATGCATGTTCCAGGATTGAAGAAGAATCTTATCTCTATGGCGATGTTAGAAGACAAGGGATATGATGTTGTCTTTAGCGAGGGAAAGGCTTTCCTGCACAGTAAGGCAACTGGTGAGACCCGGAGGATAG
The DNA here is from genome assembly GCA_034641835.2 of Pinus albicaulis. NCBI lineage: Eukaryota > Viridiplantae > Streptophyta > Pinopsida > Pinales > Pinaceae > Pinus > Pinus albicaulis. The sequence goes on from CM076583.1 coordinate 847,362,805, forward strand.
GGGTTTGAGTTAAGAACCTTTATCAATTGCAGGTAGATGGCTGCACAGCAATGGCAGGCAAGGCAGAAGGAGTGGTGAGCCGAGATGATGGTGAGTTGTGGCACCAGAGATTGGGCCACCTTCACCATGGAGCTTTGAAGATACTGCAGCAGATTTCTACTGGGCTTCCTAAAGGCACTCTTGCACAGTCAGATCAGTGCAAGGGGTGTACCTTGGGAAATTTTTTGAAAGCCACCTTTCACGAGAAGGATAGTCGCGCCACGACGATCCTTGAGAGAATTCACACAGACGTGTGTGGACCTTTCTCAGTAGCTTCGACAGCAAAGCACAGGTATTATGTGATATTTGTTGATGATTTTTCTCGTAAGTGTTGGATCTTCTTCATGCAGAAGAAGAGCGAGACATACTCAAAGTTATGTGAGTTCAAGGCACTGGTTGAGAAAGAATTGGGGAAGCAGGTGAAGGCTCTTAGGAGCGACAATGGTGGTGAATTCATCTCTGGCGAATTCAAGGACTTTTGCAGCGCAGAAGGAATTCAAAGAGAGCTCATAGCACCTCATAACCCACAGCAGAATGGGGTTGCTGAGTGGAAGAATAGAATGATCGTGGGTGTTGCACGGGCGATGTTGCATGATCAGGGCCTACCCATTCACTTGTGGGGGGATGCATGCAGTACTGCAGTATATGTGCATAACCATTGTCCTCATAGGATACTTGGCATGAGTACACCCGAGGAGGCGTTTTCTGGTAAGAGGCCTGATATTTCCCATTTGAGGATTTTTGGTTCACCTGTTTACATTCATGTGACGAAGGATGCCAGGAAGAAGCTGGAGCTGACAACAAAGGTTGGGATATTTGTGGGGTACACTGATACACCCCACAACTATCATGTGTATTTGCCAGATATTCACAAGACTGTTGTGCGACGGGATATCAAATTTCATGAGGAGAAAGCCATGAAGTGTTCACTTGAGAGGGAGCCACACTTGCATCCAGATGAGGAGCTATTATTTCCTAAGGATGAGATTCAGGATGTGGATCAGCCACAAGAGGAAGTTCATGGAGTGGAAGAGACCACTCATGCAGCGCCAACCATTAGAGGGCTGAAGCGCACTACAGAAGCTGAGCGACTGGCTCAAGATGCAGAGAGGATTGTAGGAGCACCTACATCACATCACAGACAGAGACAGTCACCTGATCGGTATACTGGATACATGGCTCTCATGAGTCAATGTATCGTGACAGAGCCATCCTATTTCGAGGAAGCTATGGAGGATCCCGCATGGGTAGATGCCATGGTGGAAGAGTATGATTTGATTGTCAGAAACAATGCATGGGAGATTGTACGAAGGCCAGAAGGGAAATCAGTGGTGGGTTCGAGATGGATCTACAAAGTGAAGCAGCTAGCTAACGAGATTGTAGAGAAGTACAAGGCAAGATTTTTTGCACGAGGCTTTTCACAGATTGAGGGGATCGATTATGAGGAGACCTTTGCACCTGTCATAAGGTATTCTTCCATATGGACGATTCTTGCTCTCTCGGCGCATATGGGGTGGCACATTCATCAGATGGAAGTGAAGACTGCTTTCCTCAATGGAGTCATTGAGGAGGAGGTGTACATAGAGTAGCCTGAAGGTTTCGAGATCTTCAGCAGCGAGTCGCGTGTGTGCAGGCTCAAGAGAGCGCTGTATGGGTTGAAACAAGCACCTCGTGCTTGGTACACATGGATAGACATTTATTTCATCGGAATTGGATTCTCCATCAGTGAGGCGGATCCGAACCTATACCAGATTGTGGTGGAGGGTAAGTTTCTGATCATTGTACTTTATGTAGATGATTTGATTTTGACAGGTGATGAACTGTTGATACATTCATGCAAGGCTGATCTTGCAAAAGAGTTTGAGGTGAAGGACTTGGGCCTCCTTCATTATTTCCTGGGATTGGAAATTTGGCAACGCAATGGTGGACTGTTTTTTTCTCAGGGTAAGTATGCCCTAGAGATACTAGAGAAGTTGAACATGCATGGCTGCAAGCCTGTTGATACTCCTCTTCCTGGTGGTTGGAGGAAGGAGGATGCCACTTCGGCAGAGGTAGTGGATGCCACTATTTATCGACAGTTGGTGGGGTCTCTTATGTATCTGGTCAATACACAACCTGACATATGCTATGCAGTTAACCAGCTTTCACAACCTATGGTTAAGCCTACCAAGCTCTTTTGGAAGGCAGGGAAGCATGTATTGAGATATCTCAGAGGCACATCGAGATATGGATTATGGTATAGACAGTCGGATGAGGTGAGGCTATGCGGCTTCACAGATGCAGATTGGGCAGGGAGCCTAATGGATAGAAATAGCACATCTAGAGGGATTTTCAGTATCGTGTCGACAATGGTTTCTTCCGTGGCACTTAGTTCAGCATAGGCCGAGTATATGGCAGCGAGTTTGGCTGCATGCAAGGCTATATGGATGAGGAAGATCCTGGTCGAGTTGTTCGATTCACACTTAGATCCTACTGTGATTTATTGTGATAATCAAAGTTGCATTAAAATCTCATTTAATCCAGTATTTCATGAAAGATCTAAACACATTGACATCTGGTATCATCATATCAGAGATTGTGTGCAGCGGAAGATCATGCTACTTTCATATATTCCCACGGAGGATCAGGATGCTGATATCTTGACAAAGGCGCTCACTAGGAGCAAATTTGAATACCACAGAGGCATGATCGGGGTGGCAGATAATCCCTATCTTGTTGAGAGGGAGTGTTGATATTGCAACAAGATGATGAGCTTAGTGAAAAGAGTCTCCTTCACTAAGTGGGCCCGTAGGCTATTTTTGGTGCAAAGTCTATTTTTAGACATATGGATCATGTTCTATGAGTTGCAAGTTTCTATTTGTGGATGGTTGGTCAAGTCGAGAAAAATAGATGGACTTCTATTTTTAGACATATTGGGTAGAATCTATTTTGAGATTTCCAGTCTAAAAATAGATATGTCGAATATTATTAGCTCTTAATAATATTTGGACTATAAACATTATCTTATTCTCTTGGAGCACTTTAGTTAAGTGCACAGATGTGGCACAGGAGATGAAAGAAGGAATTACGTTATTCCTAGGGGTTAAGTGGAGCTATTGCATGGAGACTTCAGTTAGAACTCATGTGACAGAGTTTGGTGGAGTTGATCGAGGAGTTAATGGAGTTGTGTTCAGTTTAACTAATCTAAACATAGTTGAACTAGTTGTATTTAGTCTAACTGATTAATGCACCAGTGAAGAGTGGTGTGAATTAATTATTAATTAATTCACTAATTATAAACTCATTAATCAAATAAATAATACATCAGTTAACTTCAGTGCATGGACATTTTCAGTGGAGACCAGTGCAGAGATAGGTGAAAGAGTAGGTTAACTATCAGTTGTGACTATACTGTTGCATATTTGCATCTACCAGTGATTGGAGAAGCCCATGAGGATTTCGCAATACAATTCAGGTGATTTATGTTATTTATTGAGCCATTCTACAACATTGATTACGCAATAGAGGCTGGCTATCAGGTGGCAGAGATTGGAGCATGTGTTTTGCTAGATCTAGGTTGATTACTGTGTAGAAATTGGAGGTTGTGTTGAGAACTTGTGAGGACCTTTGTACAATGATTGTTACATGATCTCTATGACATATATGATCTCTATGACATATAATATATAGATAGTTGGGGTTTTTCAGCTTTAAGCTTTCCCATGAAATACTGTGTTCATATGTGTGAATGTTTATTGTTTTAATGTGTGCATGCAATTGATTTTATTTTTGCATGTAATGATCAATGGTAGAAGAGATTTTGTATTGTGCATGAAGATAAAATAGTGTGTGATCAGAAGAATCTTGGTGAATAATATATTAGTTATTCAAATTTCTGCACCCTTCAGTTAAAAAGAACTACTAGAAAGGGGTATCAAGTACATGATGTACATGTTGAAGAATTAGAACAACAACCAAAGGAAAACTTGTTAGACACCTTACCAGTGATAAGAGAATTTAAAGAAGTATTCTTAGATGAGATTCCTCATCTTCCCCCCAAGAGGGAGATCTATTTTTCAATCAATTTAGTGCCAGGGGAAACACCAATTTCTAGATCCCCCTACCGGATGAGCCCCCCTGAACTAATGGAGTTAAAAATGCAATTACAAGAATTGTCGGACAAAGGTTACATCAGACCGAGTGTATCTCCGTGGGGAGCACTGGTGCTAATCATGAAAAAGAAGGATGGAACCTTCAGAATGTGTATTTACTATCGTCAACTGAATAAGTTGACAATCAAAAACAGGTACCCATTACCCAGAATAAATGACCTTTTTTATCAGGTTAGAGGAGCTTTAGTATTCTCTAAGATTGACTTAAGAACTGGTTATCACCAACTCAGAATTAAGGAGGAAGATATTAGTAAAACAACCTTTCGAACCAGGTATGGTCACTACGAATTTGTAGTCCTACCTTTCGGTTTGACAAATGCCCCTGCCACTTTTATATGTTTAATGAATAGCGTCCTAAATAGATACTTAGACAAATTCGTACTACTATTTATAGATTACATTCTAATTTATTCAAAAAGTGAGGCAGAACATAAAGAACACCTTAGAATTGTGTTGCAGACTCCTAAGGAGAATCAGTTGTATACCAAGTTTAGAAAATGTGAATTTTATAAGGATAAAATTCAATATTTGGGGCATATAATTTTAGCACAAGGATTGGCTATTGACCCTAAGAAAATAAAGTCCATTAGAGAGTGGTCGGTACCCACTGATGTCTCAGCGATAAGATCATTTATGGGGATTGCAGAGTACTATCAAAGGTTTGTAGAAAGATTTTCCACATTAGCTTATCCTATAACGTCATTAAAGAGGAAAGGTACAAAATTTTAATGGACTGAAAAATGCCAAAATAGCTTTGAACAACTGAAATTAAAACTTACTACAACACCCATTCTGAAGATTGCAGATCCTGATAAAGAGTTTGTAGTGTGTACTGATGCGTGTGGAGAGGGATTAGGCGAAGTTCTGTTGCAATAAAATTATGTTATTGCGTATGAATCTAGAAAACATAAGAAACATGAACATAATTACAGTGTATATGATCTTGAGTTAGTTGTTGTAATTCATGCTTTGAAGATGTGGTGACACTATCTTCTAGGAAAGAAATTTATATTGATGATATATCATATCAACCTCAAGTATTTCTTCATTCAAACATATTTGAATGCTCTAAAAGAAGATGGTTTTCCTTTTTGAGTGAATTTGATATGGAAATAAAACATATCAAAGGGAAAGAAAATAAAATTGTTGATGCTCTAAGCAGAAATGTTTGGCAACACATAAGCAATATTGGAAGTAGTGTAAACTTTGACTTAGAAGGAAGGGTAAAAAAGGTAGCAAAAAAAGATCTGCACTATAAGCAAATTCACACTAAAATTCTAAAAAAGGAGATGGAAGGATACAACCAAAATCAACAGGGACTGATCTGTTATCAAAATTGGTTGTATATCCCTAATGTAGATTCTTTAAAAAAGGAAATACTAGATGAATATCATAAACAGCCTTATTCAGGACATCTTGGATATCAGAAATTACTTACAGCCCTGAAAAAGAAATTATTTTGGCCAGGAATGAAAAAATATGTAGCAAACTATTTAGCCAGATGCATGGAATGTCAACTAGTCAAAGTTGAACATCAGCATCCAGCTAGTCTTCTAAACCATTTACCAATTTTAGAATGGAAATGGGACATTGTTTCTATGGATTTTATAACCAGGTTACCAAGAAAAAAATAATAGCATGACTTTGTGATGGTTTTAGTAGATACTCTGACGAAGGCTGCACATTTCGCACTTGTTCAATCTACTTTTGGAACAGCGCAAGTAGTGAATGTGTTCATGAAGGAAATTGTAAGGCTACATGGAGTTCCCAAGATGATTATTTCAGACAGAGATGCCAAGTTCACTACTGCCTTTTGGAAGATTCTGTTTGGAGGCATGGGCACTAAATTTAATTTTAGTACTTTCTATCACCCTCAGACAGATGGTCAAACAGAGAGGACAAAGAAAATTATGGAAGATATGTTAAGAATGTATGTAATGGATAGGCCAACTAAGTGGGAAGACTATTTTCATTTAGCTGAATTTTCCTATAACAACAGTTATCAAGCTTCCATAAAGATGAGTCTATTTGACGCACTCTATGGAAGAAAGTGCCACACTCCTTTAAGTTGGAGTCAACCTGAAGACAATTTAATCCTAGGGCCAGATGCTTTGCACATAAAGATGAGTCTATTTGACGCACTCTATGGAAGAAAGTGCCACACTCCTTTAAGTTGGAGTCAACCTGAAGACAATTTAATCCTAGGGCCAGATGCTTTGCAGGAAATGGAAAGAGTTGTAAAACAGATTCATAAAAACATTAAAACAGCTCAAGATCTGCAAAAAAATTATACTGACAAGAAGAGAATTCATTGGGAATTCAACGTGGGTGATCATGTATATCTTCGGATTAAGCGCAAAAAGAGCACTTTGCATACTGGTAGTTGTGCAAAGTTGGCTCCTAGATACTACGAGCCTTTTGAAGTCTTAGAAAGGGTGGGACCAATGGCTTATAAACTGGCCTTACCTCTGCATGTTAGGATCCATGATGTGTTTCATGTTTCTTTATTGAAAAAGCATGTACATGATGTTTCTCACATTGTTGATTGGAATGTGATTCAGGTGGAACCAGAAGGGGAATTCCTTCCAGAGCCGCTTCAAATATTAGAGCGGGAAGAAATTGAGCTACGAAATCGAAGAGTAGCCAGAGTAAAAGTGCAATGGAAGCACTTTACTACTAAAGAAGCTACATGGGAAAGAGAAGCTAGGATGATGGAAAAGTATCCATCTTTATTTTCAAAATGAATTATTGTAGTTAGTTTGTTAACACCGAGGACGGTGTTTGTTTTTAGAGGGGGAATGTGTAACACCCAAAGTTTCTATGTTTTTCAAGTTAGACATTTGAACAAAAATCCAAAGGGGAGTGGACCCCAATGGAGAATTACTGTGTATTTATTTAAATATTTATTAATGAAAAGTAAATGGAATATTTATGTGTGCACTATGACCAGATGAGATTGGAGATCACAAGCCTGATCCATGAAGATGTGGAAAAGGTTAAGACTTTCCCAAAACCTTTCAAAAATCCTTGAAAGGAATAATGCTAAATTAGATTTAAGAGGAAAAATCTAAATTCCCCAATGAAGAGGAAAGTAATTGGGAAGAGGTAGAAAAGTTGAAAAAGCAGAGAAAATAGCTTTAAAGTACCTCATTGAGGGAAGCCTAGGAAAAAAACAGGAAGAAAGCATCCTGAAAATTCTGGACGTAGAATTTAGAAACAGGCTTGGGGAAAGCATGGCTTAAGTAAGCTTCTCCAGAACATACTGAGTTTAGTTTTTTTCATTGAATATCTCAGCTCGGGGGTGAGTTCTGGAGAGAAAAGGACTCTAAGTTTGGGAGGACTGGTCATAGAAAAAATTGGTATGTACACCTAATAAATAAATTTTTGTTGTGACAGATTAGTACTATGGATTCTTTAATGTTATTAGGCTTGGAAATCATTAAAATTTTATGTTGTAGTTATGAAATTCCATACATTTAACAGATCTTATCAGAAGCAATATTTCTTCAAAAATCTGTATGGTTGTAGGAATGGATTCTAATGAGAAATATCAACCAGAATCTCTAAACCTGATATTGGTTTAAATCTGGAGATATATGGCTCCTAGAAAGAACTTATATAACTTTAGTCCACTTATGTGTTCTAAAATTTTATATGCATGAGAAGAAGAAAGGAATATCCAAAATTCTTGAAAAGACTATATATCTTCAATAATAACCTACAAAGAAATTTATACCCGTTAGGATTAAGAGAAATGATAAATCTGGAAAAAATTTCATAAGCTGTTAAGCTGTGATTTCAATTTAACACATATGTAACATTAATACTGTATAAAAATTTCATATGAGGTAATATTAGAATCAGAAAGATATTCTATATCTCTTGCTCTATAAAATATTTATTCAAAGTAAGCAGAAATTTCTATCTCTAAAATCAATTTATGGGTTGTAAATCTCTAACATTCTGTAGGTAAAAATTGAAACAAATGAAACCTCTATGAGCATATATCCCTACCTGAGTTAAATAAACTATTGAGAGAGAAAAATTATCAGGAGATATAGATATATATTTAGATGAAAATTCAGAAAAGTAATTCGGTAAAAAGCTTATTAATTTATGTTTGAAAGAGAAAAAGAATAGCATAAGTCAATTTCTTAGTGTAGCAAGTTAAGTATACTACAAAAGGATAAAAGATAACTTATGAAAAGTTATGTGAGATAATAGGAGTAAATAACATGTAGAGACTATGTACTCACTATTTCTTAAAAAAAAAAAATGCGAGAGAGATGAACTAACTATTAACGAGAAAATATGTGAATAAAGATTTCTTTTAGAAATATATAAATATTTGAGTTTCATAAAGAACAACAACATAATTTCTATTATGTTAGTATATTAGAGGTATATGAAATAGAATCAAGACTGAAAGTCATTTTAGAGTGAATAAAACGAGTACAATTATAAATATATTTTTGAATATTAAATACAAGGATAAGGTAAAATAATAATAAAAGGGAAATCGAACTATGTATACAACTGTCAAGTAAACTAGTCAGTATCTAACTTCAGATCTTGAATTTATGACTGAATATGTACATATATATTTTAAAACCAGAATATTACAAATCCACTGTTTGATTGAAATGATGAAATCATCTTAAATGTTATAAAGTTGTGAAAGTTTTTAGTCACATATCTATCATCATTCAAACTATAACTTAAAACTGAAAGTCGAAATTATTTCGACTTCTATTGTGAATATGCGATGGAGTTACCTACCTGTAGAATGAAAGAAATGCATTGGGTAAGTCAAATAGGTTCGACCGTATAGGGGTCGTGATTTAGAAGAAAAAAAAGAGATTGAAATACCCGAGGTCTCCTTCATGTTCTTCTTTCCTGCGTGCAATTGTAGAATAATAAATTAACCAATAACATGAAAAAATTAGGTTCTCAAACAAATTTGAACTGTATGTAGTAAATCCGAGAAAGGAAAATTTTATATTGGGATTACCTTTAGTAGAATGAATTGACAATAAGACTTCTCTGCAAACAAAAATGGGAAAAATAAAAGAGCTATTAAATCTTGGAAAATTCTAAGGCTAAACATAGTTAGAATCGCATCAAAATTTGTAGACTCTATTTTTGAAAACAAAACCAAATTGGGACTCTTACCTAAATCTTGCCTGGTCAAGGTGCACAGGATTGTTTTCACCTCACGGGGGTTTGGGAAGAAAAAATCATTGTATGCAGCATAGCTGAAAGAGATCTGCCTTCCCAGTGCTTGGAATGAAATACAACCAGTGGAAAGAAATTGAAGAGTTGGGTTATAAAATCTGGAACAGATTGTTTAATTGGAACACAAAAATTTCAGGAAATACAATCAAACAAGATTAACTGAATAAAATCATCCTAGATTGGGAGGTATTACATGAAATTCACGGTATAAATAAGGACTGATATAAAATATGAAATCAATTGCATAGAAATGAAACAAAGTTTTCGAAATAGACAAAAAAATTTACGTTACCTTAGGTACGCGACCATTATGCGAGACAATCGAATGGTCTAATATAATAACCAAGAACCAAGACACTGGTTACAGAGCTTCAAATATTTAGGGAGGGAACTTCCGTGTTCGACTCGGGGGAGCTCTTGAAAAAGAGATTAATAAATAGTAAGCCCAACTTAGAATTCTGGCATATAAACAAAAACTAAAACCCTAATATACAGAGCAAGATCTCCATCCAAGTGGCGCCAGATGCCTAGCCTAGGGCCAAGTGAACATAAAATACTCCTTGGAAACATCGTGGGGTTTAGATTGTTCACACCAACCATACTATATTTAATGCAATTGTATGTAAACCCTAGAAGGGTACCTCCAAAACTTCTGGTATGGATGATTAACCCTAGGTCATAAACATCGTATTCATTACTCGAACCTTGGGAGTAGTAAAGTAAATAAAGATATGTATGGCACATTTAATTTTCTCACTTAAACTTCACCAACTGACATACAAATCAGATTGAGAAATCAATTCAAATATTTTCAACATTCAATGTATATCAGAGTTCGATTGCAGTACCGAGGTGGTCGTTGTTGGAGAAATGAAAAATGAAAAACCCAAGTTCGAACTTAAACTCATCGAATGAAAATCAAAGCAACCTAATAATAAAACAATAGCTCAAGGGCTAGACATTCAACAGTATAGCATAGGGATGACTATGCGAATTTGAGAATCAGTGATAGGTTGAAATGTGTAAAAGTTTGAATAAGAATTAATATATAGGAAATAAAAGATTTTGTCCTATATTAAAAATCAAAAAGAAGTACCTAGTTGATAATGGTAGCGTATATGATTACTATTATGGTAAATTGGGAAAGGCTACGGACGAGAGTTTACGATTTTAAATAAATTGGGTAAGTTAATACTATTAGGGACAAACAGTTTTTCTAAAAAGAAAAACCCAGGGTTACGTTGAATTCACAATTCGTGAAAATGACAACTTAACTTAGAAATTGAATTTAGCTAGAATTCATCTTTGTAGAGATGTAATTTAATGATTTTAAACAATGAGAATATATATATATATATAGAAATATATATACTCTTAGGGAATGTGGCTCTTGAAGATAATGGGATTATGATATTAAATTTCAATGTTGATTTAGATGTGGTGTTAATATAGAATGAAAATCCAACATCATGATGAAAAACAAAATCTGAAGAGTGTTGCACACGTGCCATAATCGAGGACTTAAATCTATTCAAAATAGATGAAAACCAAAAGGATAGCCCCCTCGGCATATTACCAAGTGAAAGGAACCATGGTATTAATAATACCAACGGTTAATGTAGTGGGCAGTTCACGGTAGAGCCCATGTGGCCAACGTAACATAAATATTAATGCCACGTTACTTGTTACAACTATTTCCGCTAGTAGTTCAGGTGGTAACATGTGACCATAACCTAACATTTATTATAACTGCCAACGGTTCTTCCCAACTTGGCATTGGCTCCACCAAATCCAGAGTTATTCCATTTTTAGTGGAGTTGACTGGAATTAGCCCACATTTGGTGGGGTTTTCAAGTAACATTGGGAAATTTTCTTTGAGAGGTCATAACTCTCTCAATATTGAACTAATTTGGACGAAATTTTAGTCAATTTTTGGTTTCTTGAGAATTATGGAGTGTTTGGAATAGGTTTTAGAGCAAACAAAGGTGTTATTCAGCCATTTTTTCTTCAGGAAAGAGGAAAGGGCCATGAGGGCCATCAGGAAGATGGAGCTGCATTGGGTTGTACTTCACTATTTGAGGTGAAACAAAAGCCATTTTTAGCTTATTTTTGTCTTCTAAAGTCAAATTCATAGCTTTTTTTTTCCTTTTTAGGCACATATTTCACTATATAACCATTTTGAACAACATAATAAGGAAAGGACATGCCCATTAGGAGCCTTGGACCCGGCAGATGTAGCCCAGGAGGGGTGAACTACCTCATCAGTTTGTTGTGTTATGCTATGGTGAATTTTGCTGTGATATATTAAAAAATAAATTTAAATAACATATTCTAACACATAAACTCAGAAACAATTACCAAAAACACTTTGTTTAACCTGCAAGACACGGAGAATACTTTGTACACTTACTTAAATGGAAATTGATAGTTTGCATATAATTACAAATAGTTCCATTTACAAATTAGATGGTATCATATCTTAGTATTTGAGCCTTAGGAGCTATAGTTTTACTCTACATTTGTTCTTGTGCAAAGATATAGTTGATTGTTTTCATGTTTTGATGCTTACTAGGCTTAAACTCAAGAGAGGTGAAGGACACTTAGTTAGTGCAAAAAGTAATCCACAACCAAGAAGGGCCAGAGAGCCACCTCCAAGAGCCCTTGAAGAAGCTTCAAGCATGTATTCAAGAGAAGGACAAGCTCTTGAAGATATTCATCCCAAAGAAGAGGAACGGGTGTTCCGAAAGGCTTTCCTAGACATGACGGAGATGGCAAGGATACTCTACCAAGAAAGGAATGATAGGCTTGTTGGAGAAGGGTATAGACACCAGAAAGAAGAAGAGGGTTCTTTAGGAGGAAATAAAAGCGATGACAAGTCAAATAAAGGACACGAAGGAAATGGTGATCCACCATATCCATCTTCATCCTCTTCCTCTACATCGTCATCCTCTACTGCGGTGAATCAATCTCACAAGTCTAAAACTACTGGTAAAAGTCCATCTTTAAATCTTGATGTTAAATTTGAGTTTCCTATGTTTAATGGTGAGGTCAATTCAGAGAAACTTGACAATTGGATAAGACAATTGGAAGTTTATTTGAGGATACAAAACCTTCGTGAAGACTACACCAAGATTCAGTTAGCCTGTTTTAGAATGGAAGGAGCAGCATTGGTATGGTGGGAAGCCAAGACCAAGGATGAAATTAAAAAACATGGTAAGATCACTTTATCATGGGCTGAATTTATTTCCGCAATTAAGCAGCAATTCTATCCATTAGCTCATTTAAAAAAGGCTATCTGAATTGGCAAAGTTTTAGACAACTTAAGGGACAAAGTGTTCAAGATTACACTCAAGGGTTTAGATGAAGGGCTTGATTACTTGGAATTGATTTGGATAGCCAAGAGAATTTTCTGAAATATATAGGTGGTTTACACAACAATCTTATGCATATTATATTTATGTTCAATCCTACTAGTCTAGACGAGGTTTCTGTCCAAGCCATGCATTTAGAGGCTAGAGGTAAACAATATTTTGATGGGAATGAGGGTAGTGAATTTAAAGGCAAAGGGAGAAAAATAAATGCAAACTCTAAGAAATAAAAAGGAAATTTATTTTGTAAAAACTATTCCAACAAGCCACGATGAAGACCATTGTTGGAAACTTCATCCGGAGCTAAAATGAGAAAAATTTAAAACCAAAGATAAGGCCAAAGAAAATGGAAAAACAGTTGCAACAGCTGAACAAGAATTAGGGTTTGAATCAGGTGATGAAACTAAAAGCATAGCCATGGTACTAAAGAACATAAAGGGGAAAGAGATTGTAAAATAAACATATTCCAGTTCTAGCACTTTAAACTGTTACATAGAAACTCCAAATGAAGAGAGGAGAATAGAGTTGTTTCATGTGAGGATAATTTCAAAACACACAAATATAGACACACTATTTGATAGTGGGTCACAAGCGAATCTCATCTTAGAAGACTTAGTCAAGAAGCTGAAACTTGAGGCAATTCCACATCCAAAGCCATATCCACTTGGTTGAATTTGCAAGGATGCTAATACACAAGTGTCAAGGAAGTGCATGTTGCGCTTTGCCATAACAACTCATTATCTTGACATGGTTGAACTAGATGTAGTACCACTTGACATTACAGGTGTGGTGTTGGGTAGTTTGTATTTATATGACAGAAAATAGATCTTTAATCGCCATGAGAACAAGTACCATTTGTTCAATTATGGTAAGGAGTTTATTGTGAGAGCAAATCGGAAGAAGCTATAATAGTCTTTAGTGAATGCAGGGCAATTGAAAAGGCTTCCCAATGCAAGTCAAAATTTGACTTTGTTGATGGTTAAGAAAAAACATTTTGTACATGATCCTTTTCATGTTATTTATTATATAAATGATGATATGTTTTAGTCTAAAAGCGGGTCGTCTTTGGAAGCAGATGACAAGATGTTGCAGAAAATGTCTTTGGTGTCAATCGGTGTAGAGAAAAAAGTGTCGGTGCAAGGCAGTGAAAAAATCCAAGGGAAAATCATGCAAGCAAAGAGGACATAAATTTTAGCATGATTCATTTTTGGTTTCAGAATGGCAGGTTGGTATGGCGAGAAAACTTGGTCGGGAATTGACACAAGTACATGGCTCATTCGGAAAAAATTCGCCATAAGGAGAGTTGGCAAGGTGAATCTTATTTTTAGTTTCCTTGGAAGGTATACCATTGTAGAAACATTATAATTTATTCAAATTTTAGTTGTTTTTCAGCAAATTTCAAAAATTTGCATTATGACTTAGTTAAGGTTAGTAATAGTCAGTCAGCAGATTCAAGGAAGAATTTATCTTTTTATGAGAAGCTCAATTTGATGAAGTCAGGAATATTTCAGTGGTTCAAGGTTGAAAAAGTCGAGAATCATTCTCCTCATATTTAATTTCTGTAATTAAGAGATATTTTGGGGTCCAAAAGCTTCCCATTAGGGAGGTGTGATCAGGTGATCATGTACAAATGGAAAAAATGCTCAAAAATTTAAATGCTCGGAATTCATTGCAATTTGAATGACTGGAAAGGGCTCATTTATGCAATTCTAGTGCCACAAATAAGAATCAAATCTGATATCATACGTGAAAGTTAATGAAGTTTGAAAACGCCCAATAACCTTCAAAACATGACTTTTTGCCTATGAGTTTGTCAATTTTTCAAAAAAATTTAAAATGGAGAATTTCATTTTTTAAGTATTGATAGGCCTATTTGAGGGTGCCACATGGCCTACCCAGAGGTCGCCACATGGACCCAGACCATTGGAATAAAGGTCATGTTAAAAAATTGATGGCAAGGGGGGTCAAACCCTCGACTCGACTCCTCGGGCACGATCAACCTGACCAACATGGCAGCAGGCAGAACATTGAAGTTTCGGGTGAGTTGGGTGGATTTATAACATGATTCTGGTTGTTTAAATGTTGGGTGGAGAACTTAAGGTATAAGCCCCCCAGAGCTAAGGGACAAGGCCACTGCGACCAGGCGCCACAACTGGGGACTTAAATCCATTCAAAACGGTGGAAAACCATAAGGCTAGCCCCTCCGGGCTAGCCTCCTCGGCATAAGACTAGGCACAAGGAACCATGGTCTTAATCATATCGATGGTTAATGTACTGGGTAGTTAAGAGTGGAGCCCATAAGGCCAACATAACATAAGTTTAATGACACGTTAGTTGTTACAACTATTTCCGCCAGCAGTTCAGGTGGTAACATGTGACCATAACCTAACATTTATTATAACTACCAACAGTTCCTCCGAATTTGGTGCTTGTTCCACCAAATCTAGAGTTATGCCATCTTTAGCATAATTAACTTGAGCTATCCCACATTTGGTGGGGTTTTCAAGTGACATTGGGCAATTTTCTTTGAGAGGTGATAACTTTTTCAATATTGAACCAATTTCGACGAAATTTTAGTCAATTTTTGGTTTCTTGAGCATTATCAAGTGTTTGGGATAGGTTGGAGAGTGGACAGATTTGTTCTTAATCCATTTTTTCTTAAGGAAAGAGGAAAGGGCCACTAGGGCCATCAGGAAGATGGAGTTTTATTGGGTTGTACTTCAATGTTTGAGGTGAAACAAAAGCCATTTTTAGCTTATTTCTGTCTTCTAAAGTCAAATTCACAACCTTTTTTTTCTCCTTTTTAGGCATAAATTTCACTGTATAACCATTTTGAACAACTTAATAGAGAAATGACATGCCCATTTGGAGCCTTGGACCCGGCAGATGTAGCCCAAGAGGGTTGAACTACCTCATTAGTTCGATGTGTTATGCTATTGTGAATTTTGGTGTGTATTTTTTCTATGATATATTAAACACTAAATTTAAATAACAAATTCTCACACACAAACTCAAAAACAATTACCAAAAGCATTTTGTTTAACCTACAATACCTAGAGAATAATTTGTACACTTAATTAAATGGAAATGGATACTTTGCATATCATTACAAATAGTTCCATTTATAGATCACTAGTATAACTGAATGATACACTAGTGAGAGTGGAGTGAATTAATTAGTTAATTAATTCACAACTAATAACTCAGTGCTAACAACTGAATAGAAACACTAGTTAACTACAGTGCATGTCAGTTCTAGTGGAGACCCAGTGGAGAGATAAGTGAAAGGGTGAGATGGAATATATGTTGTGACTATAGTGATGCATTGATTGCACCACACACACATTGGAGTTGATAATGAGGATTTCCCAGTCGAGGCAAGGTAGATTTGAATTCATTCAGGGGTCTTCTTCAGTAGGGATTGCGCAGTGGAGGCAGGCTATCAGGTGGCAAGAAATCAGTGCATGGATTTGCAGATTTCTTCTTGTTAGTGTGTGATGATTGATTGTACTAAGAGCTTGATGTACTAAGCTTTGTATGATATTGTTTCATCATCTCCATAATACATAATATATGATAGTTAGGGTTTTTAGATTCAGGCTTTCCCGTTAAAAAATTGTATTATGTGTGATTGTTTTTATTGCTTCATGTGTTTGAAATTGACTTTTTAAATTTCCACAAAATATTAATAGTGGAAGGATTTTGTATTTGGCAAGAAGATAAATATTGTTAGATCAGGAGAGTCTGGATATATACATGCATATTGTATATAATTTCTATAGTTTTTTCCCCATTAAGAACATGGTCCAACACTGTGATACATATAAATAAATAAGAGTGTTTAAATGATGGGCAGCGTTGTTGCACTGTTAAGAACAGGGGTCCAACGTTGTGATACATATAAATAAAGAAGATAATGAGGCTCCACACCCAACACTTTAAATACACATCAAGATGCTTGTCATATCCTAAAAGAAACGGTTTAATGTGTGAGCTAGGCATATCATCCTTGCATGTACACACATGTGAACTAAATCCTACCTATATGTTATCCTTAATCCTTACAAAATTACTTATTTAATGGACACCCTAAAATAGATTATTTCGCATGTATGTCTAATACAACTAACATACACATATGAATAAAATGAGTAGGAAGATCAAAATGAGTAGCATCTTAAATATTCTTAGTACTATTAACATGCACATATATGGACCAACACCTAACAACTTCAACCTATTACTTATAAATCCTACCAAAGTAAAATTATTTTAACATGAGAGATTTTTACATAGTTGTTAGACTTGTACAATTCAAAATGAGTAGCATCTTAAAGTCAATTATTTCATCCATCATGGATTCTTTGTCCGTCTGCATATATAACACCAAATTTAGCAATATTTCCAGGTAGGACAGTGATGTATAGAACAATCATTTAAAAAATCAAAATAACTTAAAGCAACATTATTCCTTGGATTCTTATCAATCACCAACATTCCAGGAATGGAATGACCATCGAGCAATTTTTCCATGTAAATAAAAATCATTTAAAGAAACACTATTCTTTGGATTTTTATCAACCAATCAATCATCAACAGAATGAAAGTAATAAAAAGAACTTAAAAGAAACACTATTCCTTGAATTATTATCAATCACTGACATTTCATGAATGGAATGAGAATAAATGCATATAACCATTTTACACTTTGAAGTACACAACATACAAATATTAACAAATCTAGATGGGTTAAAGGACTATCTCTGTCTTAAACTACACAACATATAAATATTAACAAATGTAGATGGGTTAAAGGACTATCTTGAGCTATGTGATCTTATAGCATTATGGTGAATCGTTATCTCCTTCACTTGAACTATTATGAAATTTTATTTCAATTGAAGAAAAATTCAAGGATAATTGGATTTGAACTTCACTATAAGGATGAAATGCTCTTACCATCACAGATTTTCTATTCCATTACTCATATCAAACATGAATAATGAATACTTAAGAAACAATCACTGAATTAATACATGAACATTGAATACTTAAGAAACAATCAATGAATTAATACCTCATTTAGGAATTAGGAATGTCTCTTTTACTATACCTTATTCGCATTTGCATTCGCATTCGAAACAATCTCCTACATAGCTTTCAAATTTTGTCCAATTCTCTCTCTGCGTTCTTGCCAGAGCAAAAAAAAAAAAATTAAACCCTCTCTAGGGTAAAAGACTTGAGGCAGTTATATGATAAGTTCAGAAAGATAGAATATTTTCTGACCCGTTCAACTACACTATGAGGATGAATAGATTGACCTCGACCTGTTCCGCCATCATCACCCATATCTTTCAAAGATTTCTAATCTCTGTCGTTTCCAGTGACAAATTTTCAAACAATCTCTATGGAAGAGCTTCTTTATCACAAGAAATCTTTTCGAGATAAGTTTCAAATGAAGGAAAAATATAATATTTACCAAAGAAAACACAAATACTTAAATATATTTGATACATGAAATAATAAGCAATATAGATTCAAGAGCTCGCTTCTTTTAAGTGAAAATATACTTGAGAGGATCAAATCTCTTGACATATAGACTTCGTTTAAAGTAAAAATAAATTTTATCCCTCTTGGTAGATCATGAGATAAGATGGATCTAAGCCAGTAATAATAAATTAGTGTTAATGTTATAGTGAAGTTAGACATTAAATGGGTATGTGAGTTTCATTATTTGTAATAAAAAAGGACCCTTTCCACTTATAATTACATACTTTGTCTTCTTGAAATTTGAAAATATATCATAAAATAAACTTAAATACATAAGTAAATTTTGATTTAAATAATTAATAAATATTTACTTCTAAGGATTACTATAGACTTCAATATGGAAGGGATGTTGTAATGTCTTCTTCCATTATGTAAACATTTTGACTCAGTCACGGTAATAATACATTAGTTTTTATTATTATAGTGAATTTAGACATTAAATGAGTATGTGAGTTTCCTTATTTGGAATAAGAAATGACCATTTCCACTTATAATTACATACTTTCAATTCTTAAAATTTAAAAAAAATCATAAAATAAACTTAGATACATAACCAAAATTTGATTTAAATAATTAATAACTATTTACTTCTAAGGAGGACTATCCACCTCAATATGGAAGGGATGTTGCAATGTATTTTTTAGTTACGTAAACATTTTGACTCAGTCAAATTATAAAAATATATAATAAAATAACCCATTAAATGTCTTCGAACATTGTTTCAATGATTATTAATTTATTTTACCTTATTTCAAATAATAAAATTAATAAAAAATAAAATTAAATAGATAAAATATCATTAGATGGAAAGAAAAATAGACAAATTTTTATATGGGATGAACATGTTTTTGAAGTCTTCTTGCAAATTCCTTTCAAACAAATGAAATTGATATCCAAATTTTCAACGAAATATTGAAAGTATGTAATCCATGTGTCAATTCAATATTGATAATTTCATTCCCCTTCATATTCAACATATTTCTTAAAAGTAGTTGGAATGGGTTCCATACATCCAAACAAATACTCTTACAAAGATGTCACTCAATCAACCTTAGCCTCTCAAATTGAAGAAGAAGATTAAAATAGTCCATTCAATTATGAAAGAATATATTGTGAAAGACCCAAACACTGTAGCCAATACCTCCTCAAAGCACCAATTCATCCCTTCAAGAAATACTTCCTAAAGTTATTCAAATCCTTTAAGGTCAACAAGAGGCAAACCTTCCCTGAATTTCTTTAATTAAAAAAAATTATCCTCTACTTTAGGTTTGTGACTTTGACCCTTTGTAGAGAGCATAAACCCTAGCCTTCTTATATGAGTCAACTTTCAAAGGGATGAAAATCAAGTTTCTTAAAGTAAAATAAATTCAAACTAATTTAAATCATAGTTTCAGACCTCTTGCAACTTGGATCGGTAATTCTTGGCCTCCTGCAACTTGGACCTACAATTCTCGACCTACAAAAACACGAAACTTTGTAGTTAAGGACATAAATAGATAGAGATATGGTCTCCTTCCTTCTCTCGGTATTCCTCCTTGTCTTCTAACCTTCTTCGCTCTTCTTTTATTATTCTTCTTATCTAAGATAGAAATTATAAAAGTGTGTGTCAATTAGGTCGAAGTACTTTCTATACATAAGCTTCTCTTGTGGTCAAATAGCCTCTTCTAGGCTGACTTTTCAATGGTAGGGTCGACTTTTGATTGGCGGCTTATTTCAAATTCTAGACTCATAATTAATATCTTTTATATGTTACAAATTTCCCAATATGGTCTTGCAAAAATGAAAAGGAATCCCTTGACTTAATAAAAATATTCATTTGACTTTGACAAACCCTAGGAGCATGAAATGCATGCTTGACCTAGATGTCTAATAGATCCCATGCTTAAAATAATATTTTTCTTTCTTATTTTTCTTCTAACATAATATATGCATAATGACATGAGTATAATGAAAATTATGAAGACTCAAACTTGTTACATTTTCCAACACTTAGAAACTTGCTTCTCTAAATATTTAACTAATGCTTATTTTATATTTGGGATTATTTCCAATCCTTGGATTTTATTTCCTTCATATTCCTTACGCTAATGTGTTCCAAGTAAATATTTCAGTTCATAATCATAATATTTTAAACTTTATTTCAAATCTGTAATTTATTTATCCTTTTATTCTAATAATTGTTTCGTAACAGTGACATCCTTAGGAAAGATTTCAAAACTTGCTATATTATTTTTTAAATCCTTAATATTAGTTTATTTTATTTTCACGACCACCTTAGCATTATTAAATTATACTTCAACCCTTTAACGTAGTCTAGAGCCTTTATTTACTAGCAGAAGAATTTATTAGCCTTTTAGCAATCACTTCTCTAGTTTTCTTATGATATTCCACCATATTTGTATTAGCGACTTGACCTAAATTAATGTAAATTGAATAGTTCTAGAAGAATTAAACTTTGGTATAGACTTGATCTCTGGATTGATAAAAGATAAATTAATAGTGTTATGATCCAAATTAATAGACGATAAGACTTCTAGGACTTGCACCATAAAAAATATAAATATTTGACACAACCATCCTAAAATACTCTATTCCACTAGTCCACCTCTTTCACTCTTCCACACACATATTTAATGCCTAATAATAGTCCCTTGCTTAGGAAATATTTTGAATAACAAAACATTACTAGATGCAAGAGATATGTCATGTGTTTAAATAACTGCAAACATGCCACAACACTCAAGTACAAATGTATACTATGATATAGATAAACTGTAAAATAGATTATAATTTCATTGTGGTTTTTCATTATTTCCCTTAATCACATAATGGTATCTTCATCCATAATCAATTCATTGAGATATCCTAAAATAACACTTAGCAAAGAGACCGTCACTTTAAATTGTGGCTTTAGTATCTTAGTAGCTACTAGTAATTTAATTTTCACTACTTCACTAGGTTTTAACTAGACTTTGTAAAATGCCTCATTTTTTCATATTTAGCCCAAGTTATGTTCTCATTCAATTTTTCTATCGTGTGAATGTTCCTTCCTATCACACATAACCTAAATTTTTTTTAAATAGTTTCATTGAAAACCTATATGAAACAAGCTCATCTTACGATGAAAAATAATTCTGAGTTGACAATTAATAATGCGTAGCTAAAAGAATAATCAAATCGGTAGCACCGAACACCTGACAATGCATTTATGAGTGTACCAATATTTTACATGTAACATTATGAACTATGTGATTAGCCATTCATCTCTAATTGAGCTCTAAGTACATGCATATCAATGTTTTGTAAATTGGTGTCATGCATGTTCCCTAAAGAATTAATGAAAACCACATTATTTTTTTCAACATCCATTCCAAATCCATGAACTTGGCATACTATTAATGTAACTATGTAAAGAGCTAAAAGTTTTACTTTTATCAAGATATTGGAGATGGGATTCTACACTCACTATGAGCTCGAACCATGGATAAGAACCTAATTATTTTGACTGTATCAATCCAATAACGAACCAGAATTGATAACCTAATAACCTAAGTTATGGTGAATACATGTTGTTTAATGTTCACATCACACTACACTTACACCACACTACACATTCTGGTATTGAAATAATCTCCTTGTGTTAATGGTTGTACCACATTTCTTCTTTTATTATGCCAATGTCGCTCTCAGATCCAATGGCCAAAACTTCTTTGATCCAACTAGATTCCACTAACAAATCCACTTAGAAATCGATAGAAATACATCAAATCATCATGAACTAGAAAAGGAATCAACTCCTCAAGGCACTAGATTTATTATATGGACCCCATAATGTCATTTACCTACCTTATTGGATATTGGACTCTAAAGGAACCCCACAATAACTACCATGCAAGAAGCCCGATTCCATTTTCAGAAAGAAGAAAATAAAATTTGTATTTACAACCATTTCACAATAGGTCTTTCGGGATATTTTATTTTCACTCATATACATGGCCTCCACACTTTTGATTTTCTTTACTATGGAGCAAAATTTTTAAATTCTGAAGATGTTCTATGCTTAGATGAAAATATACAGGTAAGATGCACATAGAACATACCAATAGATCGATGGAAGATGAGCCAAAAACAGAGATAAATAATGGTGGTGTTATGGTGATCATCGGGATGCTTCAACTAGAAAAGAATTCATAAGGTCATCCACCCACATGTGTCACACAAACCCAAGATGTTTCATCAAGAATACTCCATCAATACATTGCAACAAGAAGCCCTAAATGAAGAACCAAGAACATTGCTAAATCACCATCCAAGAGAGAAGAAAATGCCTCCACAAAATGTGTGTATGAAGTGAACTCCAAGTCCCGCAAATATATCAACATATATGGGGGTGTGTGACACATCTCTTATGCATGTGGGATAAAACACGTCAACCTTGCACTTGTGGAATAAATTCAAAATACATGTTCTTCTCATCCGATCAAGATGATCTTTAGATCGATATTGCACCTCTCCAAAAGAGGAATCCAATAAAAATATTGGCATCATCATCTGATCATCACAACATGGAGTTTGGACCTAGTTTCCCAAAATTAACACTCCCTCTCAACTAGGGAGAACTCCATCCACCAGTTCCATCCAACCATCGTGCGTCATCCTACTGTAACTTGCTTCACTGGCTTCTTTATTTCAAAACAAAAGGTTAGTCACAGAGATATCAGTCATGGCTAACGAGACCAACCCAAAGTTGGTTTAACTGATCCGAAATCAGTTGGAGTTCCGAAACCTCACTTGGACTCGAGAGAGTCATATAGTAACCTGAAGTTAGTTTCACTAACCCAAATTCAATTAGAGGTCTGAAACCTCGCTAGACTTGATCCTAGATCAAGTGATTGGACACATGTCATCCTAGACAAAGAGAGTATGAAAATCTTCGATGCATCCATTGGTCTTGCTATGGTCTCTATTCACATTTCCCACCTCATTGACCAAATGAGAGGTACTTCCCATGAGTCTGAAACTCCATGGGTAGGATGCATAAGGGACACAAGTCAAAGAGAGGTAAACCAACTCAATATCATCATGGTGGGGCGGAAGCACACCAAAAAGGTTTGCCAAGCCTAGCCCTGTGGTTGCTCATAGCTCCAAGAAGCTATCCCCAAATCCCCCCTGGAGCTCCCAAAGCTCATCGTCCAACCCAACACTCAGAATAGGGTCATTCAACAGTTCCAAGATTCTCATGGAAGGTTAGGAACATGACCTTCCCTAAGGGATTTATGAGAATATCCACGAACTTCCCATCATTTCTTATATGATCGAGCCTTATGGTGCTTCACTGCACCATATCCCTGATAAAATGGTACCAGACATCAACATGCTTGGATTGATTGTGGAACATAGGATTCTCTAACAAAGGAATCCCCCTCTGGTTATCACAAAGGATAACAATGGAATCTAGCACATGCTTGAAAAACTCACTGAATAGCTTTCGCACCCAAGTGGCTTCACAATAGGCCATACCTGCGGCAATGTATTCATCCTCAATGGTGCTAAAATCTACCATCTTCTTCTTCCTCCTCGAAGTAGACCCAAGTGTGAAGCAACATCGAGATGTTCTCTTTCAATCCACCACACTGTCAGCCTAATCGGCATCAGTATATCCACGAAGTCTCAAACTCCCGGCAGTGTATCTCAGCTCATGGTCTATCATTCCCCAGAGATATCGCAATAGTTTCTTGGCACCAACCCAATGAATTTTATGAGGATTTACCATGTGTTGACTCAAAGTGTTCACTACACAACATACATCTCAACGGATGTTCCCTGAGAACATCAGGGCCCCTACGAGTTTCCAATACTCAGTAGGATTTGCTAGCATAGGCCCAGCAACACTTACACTCAACTTCTTAAAGTTGAGCTCCATCGGTGTCGACACAGACTTACAGTCCATCATTCCAAATTTTTCTAGCAGCTTCACAATACATTTTCCTTAAGAGAGGAAAATCTCGTCAGGTCTCTGCAAGACCTTCAGGCCTAGGAAGTAATTTATCAGTCCTAGGTCCTTCATCGAAAGTGAGCTCCCTCTTCCACTGATGAATGAGAGGGTCAACATCTGTTAGGAAGAGATCATCAACATAGAGAAGCAGAATGAGAGGATTTTCTCTATCAACTTTGAAGTAAAGATTTGGATCAACATTACTACGAGTGAATCCCAGCTTCATCAAGTAGTTATATATCCTCTTGTACCAAGCCCTGGGGGCTAGCTTAAACCCAAAGAGGGATTTCTTCAACCTATAAACATGGGCACCTCGATCCTAGACTTCGAACCCTAGAGCTTGTCCTACATACACCACTTCCTTTATCGCACCATGCAGAAAGGCAGTCTTCACATCCATATGATGAAGATTCCATCCTTGTGTAGCGGCAAGGGTAATAATATATCACAAGTGAAATCATAATAAATTCCTTCCTAGAGAGAAGTCCCAGGCAACACATCTTGCCTTTTACTTTTCAGCACTCCCATGCTTGATCTTATAGAGCCATATCGAGGTTACAACAGTTTTTTGCTCCGATCTCGAGACCATATCCCAGACATCATCCTCCATAATGGACTCATACTCTTTGTGTATAGCATCCTTCCATAATTGATGTTTTATGACTTCTTCAAATGATCCAGGCTCATATTGTACTCATGGCTTCTAGATACCCTTGGTATCTATTTGGCTTCTTACTTTCCTAGAATGTCCCCCTTTGGAGCCATATGTCTCTCGGCATCCTCGAGAGTACCCCTGAGCCATGAGGGTCTTCTCTAGCATACATGTTTGTGGTCTCCCTCTTAATGCCAACTCCTCTGCAAAGGTTCCATTATCAGCCCTTAGAATCTTGATCTTCTTCTTCGGGAAATATACCGAGAATGCATTAATTGCTAGACATCATATTGTGATACTTGAGGGAAAATAAGAAAGTCCCCTTTGTGGCACAACTCTGATATATGCCTTTATGATTATTTTGAATTTGGGCATCCCAGACACCAACTCGGAATGGGCTTTGTACTCATGGGCCTAAATATTACTCACCCAATGTCAAGGCCATTCAAGAATCATAGCCATATACTGCCATATGTCTGTGATACATCTTGACAGGTATCATATCATGGATTTCAGTGATGCTATATTTCTATTTACCACAGCCATACAGAATAAAATATATAAAATTCATGGTTATATATATTTCATATGCTTCTAAAGATATCATAGATCAAGATCATATATATTCTGCCATATTTCACTGTTCATATCATCCTACACATCAAGAACAAATAAAAATGACTTACTTGCAAAATATCAGAGAGAATATTGTTGCTTTAAACTCTGCCTCAACTGTTCACAAGGTCCTCTGTTGCTTCAAATACACTTGCACAACCAACTCTTCAATCTGCCTTCTATCATTGGCAAGGCTCCACCAAGATCACTGAACATAGGCCTATATTATTTTACCCTGTTAATAGGGTCTTCAACAAAATTTATGCATACAATAACTCAACTGCTACTGAGTCACTGATCTTAGGCTCCACAAATATGCCTTCTAACAGTGGATTGCTTCTCCAATACTCACCTCTTCCTTTGCAAGGATTTGATCCTTCTTTAGGTGTCAACACTTCTTCAATAAGTGTTTATTTAGGGTACAATCCATATTGATATTCTGCAGACCATATATATTACTGAAGGTTGCCATTCATGTCAATATAAGCCATAAAAGATCATAATTATCCTCCCAAGTTTCAAGTTTGAGTGATAGGGATAAATTGTGCCCCTTGTGTTATGATCCCAAGCATGTCCAACGGGTAGAATAAAGAACATAATTTATATATATTAGTCATATGATACGAATTTCATTACCATACTACTGTAAACAGCCAACGCGCATAAAACGAGCCTCTCTCACGTCTAGCAGCACAACAAAACTCAAAATATCTACTCAATCCAGTTACCAATACGCAACCTCGAATGATGAAGACTTTGTCCAGTAGATCGAATGATGGATTTCAAACTGTATAAACAAAATAATACACTAGCAAAGATAACATGTTCCACAAGGACATGGAATGGCTCGATCCTTTCTTCAAGATGACGTCTCTACTCTCAATCAGAATTTCCCTCTAGCTAGTGTGATTACTTACAGCTAAACATGAAGTGAGTGCAGACCATCTTGATGAGAAACTTGGCCTTATTTAAATGATTTTCCCTCGACTGTGAGCTCAACATCTTTAAACAGACTTTAATTGAGTGAAAAAGGGGTGCCAAATTTAGTCTCAGTTCTTCAATTTACTACTTGAAGGTACCATGAAATTCCTTTGCAATACAATCCTCTACCTGATCGATGCGGTTTTGGTCTTGGAGGTATTCGTACAACCACCGTGAGGTAGAATTCTTCTAGAGGGTATGACAGTGGATACACAGCATCTCCTTGGTATAGTTCATTAATTATCAGAAATCAGAACATGCCATTATTCAACCAACAAGTGGATTGTTCCTCTGCAATTTATCATTACATTGTCGAAATACGCTTAGCAATTAATTTTTCCTTTAACCGCACTAATAACTAATGCACCCATTGATGCTTGATATATCTTCTACAGCCCTAGAACTGTGATAGTTGCTACAACGCCCTGTATATATATATATATAAATTACCTTATTTTTAGACATGGGTCACACTTCAATGGTGGAACCAATTGATAAATACAGGAAATGGTCACCATAATAAGAGGTATGATCTGCTGGGAAGACATAAAATTTATTCGAACAAGAAGCTTTCAGCCCTCCAAACAAAATGATGCCCTCGACCTCAGTAAATTTGCTATTAGTCTCCACTAGAAATTATAAGCTCTCATCCTAAGATATACTCAGCTCCGGCTTGATTGAATCCGCTATAGATATAACAGTTGCTCGGCCTATTCTTTTGCTGAGGGTTCACGCTTCACGGATGCAAGTTTCTCAATCGCTAGGCTTGATTGTGGACCGCACTCAGCAATCCCCAGAAATCGACCATCTCCTTGAAACCATCAGCCACATGCCCAACAAACTCAGACCTTAAGACATTCGTTGTCTCCTACAGCATACAACCTTCACTACAAAAATTTCCACGTTTTCCCTAGGCCTCCTTCACGATGTCTTAAGTCTCTTATTTCATGTTGTCTAGGCTCTTCTTTTATGCTGATGGTTAGGGCACAAACTATCCCCAAGAAACCTAAAGCTGAGGTCTCCTCGCTCGGCCTTCTTCCAGCAGCTCAGTGACTAGAAAACAATCCTTATCTTACTTCCCTATATTCTCAACTAGAATGGACTTTGTCTTCTCCCAACTCTAATGCCATGTTAAATTCTAAAGATGTTCTATTCTTAGATGCAAATATACAAGTAATATTCAGATAGAACATACCAATAGATCGATGGAAGACAAGCCAAAAACAGAGATAAATAATGGTGGCTTTACGGTGATGAGTAGGATGCTTCAACCAACAACATCTTCATAAGGTTAGCCACCCACATTTGTGACACAAACCCAAGATGTTTCATCAAGAATACTCCATCAAGGCCTTGCACCAAGAAGCCCTAAACGCAGAACCAAGAACGCTGCTCCATCACCATCCAAGAGAGAAGACAATGCCTCCACAAAATGTTTGTATGAAATGAACTCCATGTCTCTCCAATATAAAGTTGGGGTGTGTGACACATCTCTTATGCATGTGGGATAAAACAGGCCGACCTTGCACATGTGGAATAAATTCAAAATACATGTTCTGCTCATCCGATCAAGATGATCTTTAGATCGATCTTTCACCTCTCTAAAAGAGGGATCCAACTAAAATATTGGCGTCGTAATCTAAGCATCACAACATGGATTTTGGACCTATTTTCTCAAAATTAACAAAATTTAGCCACCAAAAAAGGCATTGGAAGTTCCAAGGGAAGACCAAAACCACAATTGTAGACACCCCCCACTCTTGTCTAACTTTCACAAAAGTACCACACTCTCAATCAACAATACCCACTTTGGTGTCCCCAGAGAAGTTGCTCATCATAGTCAGGTTGGAGCCTTACTATGGAGGGATAGGAATCTCGTTTGAGTTTGGGTTGCTGACTCGAGTGGAGTATGGGATCAGACTCCAATACGAGTGGCCGTTGCATATATCTTGGGAGGTTCCTAGTTCCCTACCATTTTTTTTATTTATTTAAAAAATATATATCCATACCCATCTCAGGAGGCCACAAGGAAGGGATCCCACACTCTATAAGATCCATTGATTATACTTCCACTAAACCCTAGGACAATCACTTTTTTCTAATACATCACATACCTAAGATATTTATGTGAATTATTTTTTTTATAGGGTGTGATCTAATTTAGAGATAATTCAAGTTAATGACATCCATAAAATTAAAACAATTTTAGTAAAATTAACATATTTGAGTAAAATGAAAAGGGTTTCATCACATTAATAATATATAGCCATGAAATTAAAACAATTTGATTTAAATTAACATATTGACATATTAGTCCCATTGAAATTTGGTATGATTTTATTACTAAATAATAAGAAAATTGAGATAAGAGAACAGCCATGTACCTCTATGTTCTCCATTTTAAAAATAATAGACATGTGACACCTCACATTGCCAACAAGTCAGGTAAAGGAGCAAGATTGATATAATAAAATAGTTATATACTTTTATGTTCTCCATTTTAAAAATAATAGACTTGTAACACCATTGCGCACAAGTGACGTAAAGGAGCAAGGCACAATAGTGTGGACCACACATGGAATGACCATTTACAAATTTAGGTTTTTTTCTTAATAATTTTGAATTAGGTATGTTAGTCAATGGAAAATTGGAAATAAAAATTTCAAAAATTATAAAAACATTTTTTTGGGATAAAATTTTAAAATATCCATCATTTTCCAAAAACTTTGATTAAAATTACAAAAACTAATACATTGTGAAAAACAACCTAAATTATTGCTACAATCCCTAACTAAAATATACTAATAATAAATAATAATGATTAATTAAATGAAATCTTAAATCCACTTATTTATTATTATACTTTTAAATATTCTTACTAAAATTATTCATAAATAATAATAATTAATTAAATTAAGCCTTTAACCCACTTATCTATTATTATACTTTAAAACATTCTTACTAAAATCATTCATAATTTTATATTAAAATTAGTTTATAAAGAATTATCATTATTCAACCATTATTCTTAATTATGTGAATTACTAGTGATCTAAGCACACTATGATTAATATATTCAAACTTGACAATTTTTTGCTAAAACCATTTTAAATTTGTTATACTTAATTTCATTTTATGTTTTATGTATTTGAAATATGATAGCATGAACCAAGCTAAGTTTATTAATAGAAAATCAATAATTAAAATAAAACGGAGGAGCTGTGAGTTTTTAACCTCAACTTATATCAACAATAAAGGTACTAGTTGAAATAATTGCTCTATATGACCAAAAAATCAATTGATAACTATTCATGCAAATAGCTTATCTGTTCAATTACAATAAATGTGACATGCTCACATACTTACTTTCTAAATAACTGTTCACACAGGGGAATCTCAAAATACCTAACTCTGGCCACTTAGCCACAAATTCTTGGCATATCTTCAGAAAATCTTCTTCATTTGGCTCATTAGTGGGAATTTCCCTTCCCCTTGTTATAACGTCATTTTCCCTTGAAGGCAAATCACTGCGGATTCCAGCAGATCCTATTACAGTAACACCACGAAGGCTACTGACAGTTTGTGAAACAGGCTGTTTGCTTGAGCTTGGTCCGTCAACATAAGTCGGAACCCTTGGTATCATCTGTTGGTTTCTAGTTGGATTCGATATATTTTTCGCCTGTGCCACTGGAATCAAAGAAAATCCTTTACTTTGTAAATATTCCATTGTTGCGTTTATATCCTTCTGCATGTAACTCAGAACAGTATTCTCAAACTCTTCACTATCTAGTGATAGTGAAGGACTAGCTTGACCCACAGCCGCGGATGCGTGACTGTTACATCCTAAGAAAACCCACAAGCGATGTCATCAGCAAAGAATGATGCACAGGTAATTCCTCTACTTCTAGTTAAAACCCACAATTAAGCGTGTACCTCAGCTGGAACATTTACAAATTGTGGCTCAACTGCACCTGTACCACCAAGTTTTGTTGTGCTCAAATCCTGCCAAACATTTTAGAGAACAAAAATTACTATCATAGGCTTCAAAAACTCAATATTGCAAAACATGTGTGTGAAAGTGAAAACCTTTATTCGCTGCTGTAAAAATTCAATGTGGTCAATGATCTCATCCAGGGCAGAGCCTTTGTCATTCTGCATACGCTGAGAAAAATTAAAGGAAATTAATTTAGCTAGCATTCTCATTACGAGAGTGGTTTAGATAGTCATCTACACAAACAAAAAACTTAAAACAATTCACTTCCTTTTAATTCTTATCAATCACCAACCTCCTATGTATGGCATGACAGTAAAATATCAGCATTTTCAAATAGGTTAACTAAAAGTAACTAAAAAGACAATTAAAATAAGCATTCTTCAAATTTAGAAGGCAACAAATAACATACTAATTAAAAAAATAGATTTATAAAAAATACTAATCCATTTACATAAAATTAAGGGTAAAAAACACTGAATTTGATCTTATAAGCATATTCATTATTTCAAATATTCACTTAGAAGAGAAACAAAATACTATTAAAGCTTACTTGTAATAACCAAAAATCAAATTAGAAAATACAAATAAATTTTCATGTCTTTTTTAATTGAGTTAAGCATAATATTTTCAACAAAATTTGAAGTATGTGATATAAAAAAGAATGATACTTACCGGATAAAAACCAAATGAAAGACAATTTATAACTTTTCACCTCCACACTCTCAGCTAATCCTAATGACAAACAATAACTAAACCTACTCCTGTGTGTATTCTATGACATAAGCATTTGCAATAAGAAAGAACGTATTATCCACCCTAATTCAAAGTGTTCTCTAAAAAGAACCCAAAAGTCACCATTATCATCTAAGTAATAAAACTATCATTTTCAAATACCACAAAGGTAAACCTACTTTTACAAATCATAATAGACATAAAAACCAAAAAATAATGATTATTATAGAAATTACAACAATTAGAGGTTATCTTAACACCATATGTTACAAAGTATTTAATCTACTTTATTTTTAGGATAAACCCATCACCTCCATAAATTAAAACTTAGTATTTGTTTGAAACGCAGAGGATTCAATCACACAAATAACGCAAATATGTCACATACGAACAATGAGCTAAGGCTCTTCAATTAATTATAGAACTCTAAATCATAAAATTGTCTCTTAATACAATGAACACACTCTCACACATAACTGAACTTGATCAACTCGCTTAACTCACTCTCTAACTCACTCACCAAATCTAACTGTAACTCAACTCAACTAATTCACTTAACTGATTGTATAATTCACTCAACTCTAACTCTGCATACAGGAAGTAATTATATATTTTAACAGTATTTAGTAACACAAGAGTCTTTCAACTTATAATTACAAACAAATATTCAACTATATAAACCTAATACAATGTAAACCAGTCTTGGCAAATGTGATGACAAATTGTTCTATAAGAGAGATAATTAACTAGATTTATAAACATAGAGCTAGTTACAGCAACTATTGGTAATGCCCAAGCACATCCTCTGCTTACACATTTGAGTCCACTAAGTACAGGTTTAGCTTGTTTTTAATAAAAGGTACTCATACTCTGCAAAAATATGTTACCCTAAATGAAATAAATATAAACATTCTAGTTATAAGAGGCCGTGCATATAGAAGAGGGAAGCAAGGTCCAATACGTAAAATTTCAATACAGCAACGAAAGTGACATCAATGAAAATGGATTAATATGTAAATCCCAGCATTGAATGTAATGTACCAATATGGAAAATCCATGTTGAAGGTATTTAGTTTTCGGGAAATACTGTTTTAGCATTTGGGACAAGATTGTGAAAAGATTGCATATTTTTTGCAATTTTCCTTCTGCATTCCTGCCAGAGGAAACACAATAATTAATAGACAATGTTGAACAGAAATGCATGATCAGTCCTCTGCACAGTCAATGTTTTCAAGGTTTATAAATCTATTTGCAGTATGTAAGCTACTGCCAAGGAAAAAAAAAGAAAAATACATGACTTGCAGTATGTAAGTTGCAGCCAAGAAAAAACCCCATTATAAAGAAACATCTTCTCACCCGTACAGCTATACTCCTACGATCAGTAGCTTGACCTCGAGAAGCCCTAACTCGTGCATTTGGAGCGCCACCCAGAACATTGTTAGCAGTTGGTACTGATTCCTGGTCACCATTCTCAAGCATCTGGAGACCAGCATTTTGCAAGTTACAAGTTAAATAAAGAAAAAATCAAAAACCCTAAAATCTATAGAAATGAAAAAGGTGAAGAGAAAATAGTAGATCTCCTTACCTGTTGGCCGCTTTGTGATCCGCATTGTCTCTTATCCGCACACCCAATGACAGGATGCATTTGGGATGAAGATCCATGTGGTGAAAGTAGACCAGGTGCCCTAGGCCTAGAAAGACCAGATGGACTGTGGAGAAACTGACCAGGTGTGCTAGGCCCTTTTCTATGGAGAAACTGACCAGGTGTACTAGGCACTGAAACACCAGATGGACTTTGGAGAAACTATCCCTGTAAGGAAACTTGTATATTCCCACCCTCTGAGAACTGAACATTGTTATCAAATCGAGAATGTCCTACTGTAGAAGACAGGATATCTGGCTCAGGCAAAAATTGCTTATTTGGTCGTTCAAACATGTCATTATCAGCGATGAGAGTACTTGGAATTTCTTTAAATGTCCCCATCAAACAATTTGCAGGGTCTTGCGTGTCAGTGTCTTCCATTGAAGAAAATAAAAGCTGATCGAAAAACTCATCCATCACAAAATTCGTCCTTGAAACTGCTATTGGCTTTATATAGCAATAGGCAATGAAACACAGAACTTTTGAAACGCAAATGCTATTGGCTTTATATAGAAATAGGCAATAAAATACAGAACTTTTGATATCAATCGAACCAATGTGAACACAAATTCACGAATTTTCAAATGAAACGTCTGAAAACACAAATTGACTTAATTTCGACATAAATACATGCCTCGATAATCGATAATCTTAAAGTCACCAATATATTAAATATCTTTGTGGCGTAAGATTTCAGGTGAAAATAAACTTTGTACAGAAATAGAATATAATATTTAAAAATAAAACTTTGCATTTTACCAAAAAATTACAATTGAACACCAGTATGGAAAGTTTTTATATATAATAATTATTTTTATTTTTTTAAATATAAATATTTTTATTTTATTAAATATATTTATTAAAAAATATTTAATTAAAATGTGTAATTGATAAGAAAATTATAATAAAACAAGAGTGTGGGAAGTTTTTATATATAATAATTTTTTTAAAATATAAATAATGATTTTAATAAATATATTTATTAAAAATTATTTAATTAAAATGTATAAACAATAGCGGCAGATTTATTAAGAATTATGTAAATTATGAGATTTTATAAAAAACTTCCAAATTTGTTTATTTAGACAACTAGTTTAGTTGCCAAATTATTTAGATAATTAAAAAACTAGTTGTAAGTGAGATTTTTTGAAAAATTTTCAATTGATGTGATTAATCCGAAAAGACATTTATCTACTTTATGGATCACAAAAATCTGAGACCTAATAAAAGTTTTCTAGTTTATTTTCCGATCTAATATTTATAAAATCCTATGGGATTCATTCAAATCATAAGTTTGGTGGGTGAACCCATGGGTTTTCACTATGTTGAATCCATATAAGTAGTCAAAAAACCAACTTAAACAACACAAACCAAGATTTCAACACAATTTTTTTTTACCCATATAAATCGACGGAAAACTCCAAAAAGTGTGTTTAAAATACAATTTTTAATGAATAAATCGATTTAACACCTTGAAAAAACCATATAACACTTTAATTGTATAGATTAAAAAACATAAATTTAACATTTTAAAAATTTATAGGCTATTTTGGTTAAAATTAAACTGAAAAAATACCCTAAAAATAGTCATTTCCTTAAGATAGACTACTCTTGAAGATGTCAATCAATATTATTTAATATCATTTAGTGTCCTGTGAATCATCACATAGCATATATAAATTGTATTAATTTTTTTAATATTTTTTTTCAATAAATATTTTTGAGGAATATTAAAAGAATATTTTTTTTTTACATTACATATATTAAAAAGATCTTAAAACTATAATTTTTTTATATTTTTAACAAAAAAGAAGATTTAATTCACCACTTTAAATGGTATCAAAATTTATATTCTTATAAGAGTTTCTAGAGTACTTTATGTTAGAAAATTATATATTACAAAGAAATGCAACACATAAAATATGTGGAAACACAAACACAGAAAACATATAAAACTAGAGAGACACATATATATGTCGTTCACCTAATTTAGGCTACGTTCACCCTGAACAACGAGTCCTTCCTTTCTATTATCCAGCAAAATGAAGAGACACAACCTACAACAAATCCGTTGTAATATCCTCGGTTCTCTATCACAGTCTCCCTCTTTGTTTCTCACTTTAAGAATACACATACAATACACAACCACAATACAATACCATCATAAAAAATGAGGGGTTTCTTTCAAGGGAAAAAACTTTAAATTAAACATAACTTCTACCATGAGATCATCGGCCTAATGAACGGCCCAGATTGACTAGAAATTATGATACTTTTACAAGGGAATTTTACATATGTTTAGTGCCCTCGAAACCCCCCACCGAGCTTTCATAAATTCGCCCCCCCCCCCCCGGTGGACCCCCCACATAGTGTTTAAATGATGGGTGACGTTGTTGTTGACATTCAACAAGATGATGAGCTTAGTGAAAATTAGTCACCTTCACTAAGTGGGCCTGCAGGATCTTTTTAAGTGTAAGTCTATTTTTAGACATGGTGATCATATTTCAGAAGTTGCAGGATGCTATTTGTGGATGGTTGGTCAAGTTGGAAAAATAGATGAAATTCTATTTTTAGAATATTGGGAAAAGACTATTTATAGATCATCGATCTAAAAATAGAAGTGTCGATTATTATTAGCCCTTAATAATAATTGGACTCTAAATATCAACTTATTCTCTTGGAACACTTTATTTCAGTGTACAGATTTGGAAAATCAGGGAGTTGAAGGAATTATTCACTTCTTAGGGTTTACTGGTGGTTAATGCATGGAGGACTTAGTTAGAACTGAAGTGGCAAAGTTATGACAGAGTTGGAAGAGTATTTCATGGACTTGTTATTCAATTTAACTCAGTTAATGGAGTTAAACTCAGTTGAGCTAGTTGTATCTAGTCTAACTGAATGATACACTAGTGAGAGTGGATTGAATTAACTAGTTAATTAATTCACAACTAATAACTCACTAACAACTGAGCAGAAACAACAGTTAACTACAATGCATGTCAGTTCCAGCGGAGACTCAGTGGAGAGATAGGTGAAAGGGTGAGATGTACAATCCGTTGTGACTATAGTGGTGCATTGATTGCACCACACACACATTGGAGTTACCAATGAGGATTGCATAGTCAAGGCAAGGTAGATTCGAATTCATTCAACAGTCTTCTTCAGCAGGGATTGTGCAGTGGAGGCAAGCTATCAAGTGCCAAGAAATCAGTGCATGGATTTGCAGATTTCTTCCTGCTAGTGTGTGACGATTAATTGTACTGAGAGCTTGATGTATTAAGATTTATGAGATTTTTACATGATCTCCATGATGCATAATATATAATAGTTTGGGCTTTTAGCTTCAGGATTTCCCATTAAACAATTGTGTTATGTGCGATTTTTTTTATTTCTTTATGTGTTTGCAATTGAGTTTTTAAATTCCCGCAAAAGATTAATAGTGGAAGGATTATGTATTTAGCAAGAAGATAAATATTGTTAGATCAGGAGAATCTGGATATATACATGCATATTGTATATAATTTCTACATGGTATCAGACTAGTGTTAATTATTGAAGATTGCAATTGTGAAGAATTTTTGAGTTTGTGCTAGTGTATAATTCGAATTTGCTGCAGAAAATTCTTGATGCGACAGTTGACTATACATTGAAATGTCTTTCAATGGGTTGCGATTGGAGTATTCCCCTGATGGCAGCTTTAATTACATAGCCTGGAAGGATAGGATGGAGGCGGTGCTAGAGGATAATGGACTGAAGGAGTTCATCGATAGTGATATTTCTAATCCGGGATCTAGCGATGTTGCATTATTTGACGCATGGCAAAATAAGGTAGCAAAGATAAGAAGAATTCTGTTGGAAGGTGTGAAGGACCATATTGCGTCCAGCCTTCACGGGAAAGCCACTCCATATGCAATGTGGAAGGCTTTGACAAATTTTTTCCAAAGCAGCAGCGAGAAGAGGAAGTTGGCGCTAAAAGATAAGCTTAGAAAAATAAAAATGGAGAAGGGTGACAGTATTCCAAAATATCTCATGAAGTTTGTCCACTGTAGAGATGAACTACGAAGTGTGGAGACTACTATTGATGATGAATACTTGGTGAGATTGGCTCCCCTTGGGCTTCCAAAGCGATGGCATAGCTACAAAGACTCTGTCAATGGATAGGAGGAACTGTCAGGATGGGATCAACTTTCGTCAGATCTTGTGTAGGAGGAGATAAGGCGAAGTACCAAGGATGGCTCTTTATGGAAGAATGATGATGAATAGAATTGCGCTTTGGCTTCCAAAGAAAGGAAAGGGAAGGGGAAGAAATCCCATAAAAAATTCGAAGCTAAAGGCAAGAAGAAGGATTTGTCCAAGGTGAAGTGTTTTCACTATCACGAACATGTGAATTTCACCACTAAATGCCCACAAAAAAAGAAGAAAAAGAAGGTTGTTGGAGCTGCAGCTGGAGAGGACTTATCCTCGCAATTTGAACTTGATTTCTCTTTGATCGTATGCTTGGTTTCAAGCTCAATGGGATTGGTGTGGTATCTTGATAGTGGTGTGTCTTTCCATATGACTAGAGATAAGGAGTTATTTAATGAATTGGAGGAGAAGGATCTCCAAATGCATATAGATTTGGGAGACAATGGTCGATACAGTGCGACCGGCATTGCAACCATTACCTTTGAGAGGGAGTCAGGTAATCCATTTCTGTTGAAAGATGTTATGCATGCTCTAGGTTTGAAGAAGAACTTGGTCTCGGTCAAAATGTTGGAAGACAAATGTTATGATGTTGTTTTTAGCGATGGAAAAGATTTCCTGCGACATAAAATAATGGGTCAAACTAGGAGGATAGGGATTCGAGTTAAGAATCTCTAAAAGCTAGAGGTAGATGGTTGTGCTACAATTATGGGCAAAGCAGAAGTAGTGGTGAGCTGGGATGAGGGTGAATTATGGCACAAGAGATTGGGCCATCTTCACCATGGTGCTTTGAAGATTTTACAGTAGATTTATACTGGACTTCCCAAGGGTACTCTTGCATAGTCAGATCAGTGCAAGGGATGTACTATGGGTAATTTTGTCACTACCAACTTTCATGAGAAGGAGAACCGTGCTTCGATGATCCCAGAGAGAATTCACACAAACGTGTGTGGACCTTTCTTCGTTGCTTCAATAGAAAAACATAGGTATTATGTTATTTTTTTTGATGACTATTCTCGTAGATGATAGATCTTCTTCATGTAGAAGAAGAGCGAAACATTCTCAAATTTTTGTGAGTTTAAAGCATTGGTGGAGAAGGAATCAGAGAAGTAAGTGAAGGATCTGTGGAGTGATAATGGTGGTGAATATATCTCGAATGAATTCAAAGACTTTTGTAGCAAAGAAGGAATTCGAAGAGAACTCATAGTGCCTCGTAACCCACAGCAGAATGGGGTCACGGAGAGCAATAACAAAACGATCGTGGGTGCTGCACGAGCTATGATGCATGACCAGGGCCTACCGATGCACTTGTGGTCGGAAGCATGCAACACTGCGGTTTATGTGAAAAACCATTGTCCTCATAGAGTACTTGGCATGAGTACACCTGAAGAGGCTTTTACTGGTAAGAAGCCTGATATTTCTCATTTGAAGATTTTTGGCTCATATGTTTACATTCATGTGACAAAGGATGCCAGGAAGAAGCTAGAGACGACTGCAGAAGTCGGGATATTTTTGGGGTACATAGAAACACCCCATAATTATCGTGTGTATTTTCCAAATAGTTGGATGGCTATGGTGCGATAGGATATAAAATTCAATGAGGTGAAAGCCATGAAGTTGTAGCTTGAGAGGGAGCTACACTTACATGCAGAGGAGGAACTTCTTGTTCCCAAATATGAGCCTCTAGATGTGGATCAGCTACAGGAGGAGATTCATGGAGTGGAGGAGTCCAGTCATGCAGAACCAAACATCATACAAGGTAGAAAACGTACCACATAAGCTGAGAGATTGAAGCTTGATGTGGCACGTAATGTAGGAGTCCCTACATCATAACGCAAGCAGAGACAGTCACCTGACCAATTTACTGAATACATGGCTCTCATGAGCAAGTGTATCATGACAGAGCCATCTTCTTTTGAAGAAGTAGTGTAGGAGCCCACATGGGTAGATGCCATGGTGGAGGAGTATGACTCCATTGTCAGAAATAGTTCTTGGGAGATTGTTCCAAGGCCGGTGTGTAAATTAGTTGTAGGATCAAGATGGATCTACAAGGTAAAGGAAGTTGTTGATGGGAGCGTCGAGAAGTATAAGGTAAGATTTGTTTCCTAGAGCTTATCACATATCGAGGGGATTGATTATGAAGAAACCATTGCACCTGTCACACGGTATTATTCCATAAGGACCATCCTTTCTCTCTCAGTGCAGATGGGTTGGCACATTCATCAGATGGATGTGAATACTGTGTTCCTTAATGGGATCATTTGAGAAGAGGTGTACATTGAGCAGCCTGAAGGATTTGAGATCTTCAGCAGCTAGTCACATGTGGGCAGGCTCAAAAGAGCGTTGTATGGGCTAAAACAAGCACCTCGTGCTTGGTACGCTCGAATCGACAACTATTTCACTAGACTTGGCTTCACCAGGAGTGAGGTGGATGCAAACCTGTACCAAATTGTGGTGGAGGGTAAGCTTTTAATCATTTTTGTTTATGTTTGTGATTTAATACTAACGGGTGATGAGAAGTTCATACACTCATGCAAGGCAGATCTTGCAAAGGAGTTTGAGATGAAGGATTTGGGCCTCCTTCATTATTTCCTCGGAATGGAAATATGGCAGCGGTAAGGTGAACTGTTTGTGTCTCAAGGCAAGTATGCTCGAGAGATACTTGAGAAGTTTAACATGCGAGGTTGCAAGCCTATCGACACTCCTCTTCCATTAAATTTGAGGAAAGAGGATGCTACATCAGCATAGGTAGTGGATTCCATTTTTTATCAACAGTTGGTGGGTTCACTCATGTATTTAGTTAATACAAGACCGGATATATGCTATGCGATGAACCAGCTTTCACAAGCGATGGTTAAGCCTACCAAGCTCTTTTGGAAGGCATGCAAGCATGTCCTGAGGTATCTTAGGGGCACATCTGAGTATTGTTTATGGTACAGACAAATGGATGAGGTGAAGTTGCATGGCTTCATAGATATAGATTGGGTAGGCGGCCCAACAGACATAAAGAGCACATTAGGAGGGATTTTTAGTATCGGATCTACAACAGTTTCTTGGTACATCAGGAAACAAATATATGTGGCACTCAGTTTAGCAGAAGTAGAATACATGG
Organism: Pinus albicaulis; assembly: GCA_034641835.2. Classification (NCBI taxonomy): domain Eukaryota; kingdom Viridiplantae; phylum Streptophyta; class Pinopsida; order Pinales; family Pinaceae; genus Pinus; species Pinus albicaulis. The sequence continues at coordinate 847,403,053 of CM076583.1, forward strand.
CAGCAAGTCAAGCTGCATGTGAGGCTATATGGATGAGGAAGATCCTGGTCAGTTTGTTCGGTTCACATTTAGATCCTACAATGATACATTGTGATAATCAGAATTGCATTAAACTCTCGATTAATCTTGTGTTTCCTAATAGATCTAAACATATTGATATCCAGTATCACCATATCAGAGATTGTGTGCAGCGGAACATCATTTTGCTTCAGTACATTCCTACGAAATATCAAGATGCAGACATTCTAACGAAAGCGCTCACCAGGAGAAAATTTGAATACCATAGAGGCAGGATCGGGGTGAAGGATAATCCCTATCTTGTTGAGAGGGAGTGTTGAGATTCAGTAAGATGACGAGCTTAGTGAAAATCAGTCACCTTCACTAAGTGGGCCCGTAGGATATTTTTAGGTGTAAGTCTATTTTTAGACATGGTGGTCATATTTCAGAAGTTGCAGGATGCTATTTGTTGATGGTTGGTCAAGTTGGAAAAATAGATGAAATTCTATTTTTAGAATATTGGGCAAAGTTTATTTATTGATTGTCGATCTAAAAATAGAAATATCGATTATTTTTAGCCCTTAATAATAATCAGACTCTAAATATCAAATTATTCTCTTGGAGCACTTTATTTCAATGTACATATTTGGCAAATCAGTGGGTTGAAGGAATTACGCAATTCCTAGGGTTTATTGGTGGTTCATGCATGGAGCACTCAGTTAGAACTAAAGTGGCAAAGTTATGACAAATTTGGAAGAGTAGTTCATGGAGTAGTTATTCAGTTTAACTCAGTTAATGTAGTTAAAATCAGTTGAGATAGTTTTATTTAGTTGATCAGGTGATCATGTACAAATGGAAAAAATTCTCAAAAAAGAAATGCTCAAAATTGGTTGCAACTTGAATGACTAGAAAGGCCTCATCACTGTAATTCTGGTGCCGTCAACGGGACTCAAATATAACGTCGTATGTGAAAGTTACTAAAGTTTGAAAATACCCAATAACCTTCAAAACAAGACTTTTTGCCTATGAGTTTGTCAATTTTCAAAAAAAATTAAAAATGAAAATTTCATTTTTTTAAAGTATTTATAGGCCTATTGGAGGGTGCCGTGTGGCCTACCCATAGGCTGCCATGTGGCCCCAAGCCATTGGAATAAAGGTCATGTTAAAAATTTGATGGCAAGGGGGGTCGAACCCTCGACCCGACTCCTCGGGCAGGGTCGACACGACCAACACAGCAACAGGTAGAACGTTGAAGTTTCGGGCGAGTCGGGAGGATTTAAAACACGAGTCTGGTCATTTAAACGTTGGGTGGATAATTTAAGGTTTAAGCCCCCCAGGGATAAGGGATAAGGCCTCCGTGACCACGCTGTAACACCCCAAGTTTCTGTGTTTTTCAAGTTATACATTTGAACAAAAATCCAAAGGGGAGTGGACCCCATTGGAGAATTATTGTGTGGATTTATTTAAATATTTATTAATGAAAAATAAATGATATATTTATGTGTGCACTATGACCAGATGAGATTGGAGATCATAAGCCTGAACCATGAGGATATGGAAAAGGTTAAGCCTTTCCCAAAACCTTTCAAAAAGCCATGAAAGAAATAATGCTAAATCAGATTTAAGAGGAAAAATCTAAATTCCCCAATGAAGAGGAAAGTAATTGGGAAGAGGTAGAAAAGATGGGAAAGCTAGATAACAACTTTAAAGTACCTCATTGAGGGAAGCCTAGGAAAAAAATAGGAAGAAAGCATTCTAAAAATTCTGGAAGCAGAATTTAGAAACAGGCTTGGAGAAAGCATGGCTTAAGTAAGCTACTCCAGAATAGACTGAGTTTAGTTTTTCTCTTGGAGGATCTCAGCTCGGGGGTGAGTTCTGGAGAGAAAAGGACTCTAAGGTTGGGAGGAATGGTCATAGAAAAAATTTGTATGTACACCTAATAAATAAATTTCTGTTGTGGCAGATTAGTACTATGGATTCTTTAATGTTATTAGGCTTGGAAATCATTAAAATTTTATGTTGTAGTTTTGAAATTCCATACATTTAACAGATATTATCAGAAGCAATACTTCTTCAAAAATCTGTATGGTTGTAGGAATGGATTCTAAAGAGAAATATCAACTAGAATCTCTAAACCTGATATTGGTTTAAATATAAAGATATATGGCTCCCAGAAAGAACTTATATAACTTTAATCTGCTTCTGTTTTCTAAAATTTTATATGCATGAGAAGAAGAAATGAATATCCAAAATTCTTGAAAAGACTATATATCTTCAATAATAACCTACAAAGAAATTTATACCCGTTATGATTAAGAGAAATGATAAATCTGGAAAAAATTTCATAAGTTGTTAAGATGTGATTTTAATTTAAAGTATATGTGACATTAATACTGTATAAAAATTTCATATGAGATAATATTAGAATCAGAAAGATATTCTATATCTCTCGCTCTATAAACTATTTATTCAAAGTAAACAAAAATTTCTATCTCTAAAAACAATTTATGGGTTGTAAATCTCTAACATTCTGTAGGTAAAAATTGAAACAAGTGAAACCTCTATGAGCATATATCCCTGCCTGAGTTAAATAAACTATTGAGAGAAAAAAAATTATCAAGAGATATAGATATATATTTAGATGAAAATTCAGAAAAGTAATTCAGTAAAAAGCTTATTAATTTCTGTTTGAAAGAGAAAAATAATAGCATAAGTCAATTTCCTAGTGTAGCAAGTTAAGTATACTACAAAATGTTAAAAGATAACTTATGAAAAGTTATGTGAGAAAATAGGAGCAAATAACATGTAGAGACTATGTATTCACTATTTCTTTAAAAAAAAAATGTGAGAGAGCTAAACTAACTATTGAGGAGAAAATCTGTGAACAGATATTTCTTTTAGAAATATATAAATATTTGAGTTTCATAAAGTACAACAATAGAATTTCTATTATGTTAGTATATTAGAGGTATATGAAATAGAATCAAGACTGAAAGTCATTTTAGAGCGAATAAAACGAGTACAATTATAAATATATGCCTGAATATTAAATACAGGGATAAGGTAAAATAAGAATAAAAGGGAAATTGAACTATGTATACAATTGTCATGTAAACTAGTCAGAATCTAACTTCAGATCTTGAATTTATGACTGAATATGTACATATATATTTTAAAACCAAAATATTACAAATCCACAGTTCGATTGAAAAGATGAAATCATCTTAAATATTATAAAGTTGTGAAAACGTTTAGTCACATATTTATCATCATTCAAACTGTAACTTAAAACAGAAACTCAAAATTATTTTGACTTCTATTGTGGATATCTGATGGAGTTACTGACCTGTAGAATGAAAGAAATTCATTAGGTAAATCAAATAGTTTCGACCGTATAGGGGTCCTGATTTAGAAGAAAAAAAATGAGATTGTAATACCCGAGGTCTCCTTCATGTTATTATTTCCTACGTGCAATCGTAGAATAATAAATTAACCAGTAACATAAAAATGAGGTTCTTGAACAAATTTGAACTGTGAACTATATGTAGTAAATCTGAGAAAAGAAAAATTTATATTGGGATTACCTTCAATAGTCCGAATTGACAATAAGCCTTCTCTGCAAACGAAAATGGGAAAAATAAAAAAGCTATTAAATCTTGGAAAATTCTAAGGCTAAACATAGTTAGAAATGCATGAAACTTTGTAGACTTTGTTTTTTTAAACAAAATGAAATTGGGACTCTTACCTGAATCTTGCCTGGTCAAGGTGCACAGGGTCGTTTTCACCTCACGGGGGTTTGAGGAGAAAAACTGAAAGAGCTCTGCCTTCCCAGTGCTTAGAATGATATACATCCAATGGAAAGAAACTGAAGAGTCGGGTTATAAAATCTGGAACAAATTGTTTAAATGGAACATAAAATTTTTAGGAAACACATTCGAACAGGATTAACTGAATAACATCATCCTAGATTGGGTGGTATTGCACGAAATTCACGGTAGAAATAAGGACTGATATAAAACATGAAATAAATTGCATAGAAATGAAACAAAGTTTCAGAAACAAACAAAAAAATTTAGGCTACCCTAGGTACGCGACCATTATGCGGCACGATCGAATGGTCTGATATAATAACCAAGAACCAAGACGTTGGTTACAGAGCTGTGAAGATTCAGGGAGGGAACTTCTGTGCTCGACTCAGGGGAGCTCTTGAAAATGAAAGAAAGAAATAGTAAGCCCAACTTAGAATTCTGACATATAAGGAAAAACTGAAACCCTAATCTACACAGCGAGATCTCTGTCTAGGTGGCCCCCGATGCCTAGCCTAGGGCCAAGTGAACATAAAATACTCCTTGGAAACGTCGCAGGGTTTAGATTGTTCACACCAACCATACTATATTTAATGCAATTGTACATAAACCCTAGAAGGGTACTGCCAAAACTTTTGGTATGGATGATTAACCCTAAGTCATAAACATCGTATTCCTTACTCGGACCTTGGGAGTAGTAAAATAAATAAATATCTATCCAACACATTTAATTTGGTCACTTAAAATTCACCAACTGACATAGGAATCAGATTGAGAAATCAATTCAAATGTTTTCAACATTCAATGTATATCAGAGTTCGATTGCAGTGTCGAGGTGGTCGTTGTTTGAGAAATGAAAAACGAAAAACCTAGGTTCAAACTTAAACTCATCGAATGAAAATCAAATAAACCTAATAATAAAAAAATAGCTCAAGGGCTAGACATTCAAGAGTATAGAATAGGGATGACTATGCGAATTTGAGAGTCAGTGATAGGTTGAAATGTGTAAAAGTTTGAATAAGAATTAATATATAAGAAATAAAAATTTTCGTGCTATATTAAAAATCAAAAAGAGGTGCCTAGTTAATAATGGTAGCATAGATTATTACTATTATGGTAAATTGGAAAAGGCTGCGGATGAGAGTTTACCATTTTAAATAAATTGGGTAAGTTAAGACTGTTAGGGACAAATAGTTTCTATAAAAAGACAAACTAAGGGTTACGTTGAATTCACAATTCGTGAAAATGACAACTTAACTTAGAAATTGAATTTAGCTAGAATTCATCTTTGTAGAGATGTAATTTAATGATTTTAAACAATGAGAATATATATATATACTCTTAGGGAATGTGGCTCTTGAAGATAATGGGATTGTGATATTAAATTTCAATGTTGATTTAGCTGTGGTGTTAATATAGAGTGAAAATCCAACATCATGATGAAAAAAAAAAATTTGAAGAGGTGTTACAAATGGTATCAGAGCCCTAGTTTGAAAATTGGGTTGTTTATGTGCTCATTGCTATGAGTGAAATTTATATGTATATTACTGATGTTGTATTATTGTACAAAAAAAAGTAATGAAAAGAAAATGACTGAAGAGGATGAGCTCTATGTCGATCTCAGTGGTGGAGATAACACGCCAGATCCCAATGCTCCTCTTATGGCTATGTTGCATAGGATACAACGAGATATGGCCCAGCTTAAAAGTCAGAATGACAGGCTATCTTTAGCCAGTGAGGAGTAGGAAAAACTTATAAGAGAACTGACTTCGCGGAACAACCAAGAAGGTGATGGTTCCAGGAGGAAGAGAAAAGGTAGAGTTGATTTCTCAGATGAATATGAGGAAGATGAAACCACTAAATAGCAATCTAGACAGAAAAATGAATTATACGATGAATTCCAGAAAATAAAACCTCCCTCCTATGATGGAGAGAAGGAGGAAGATGTTGAGGCAGGGCTACTGAATATGATCAAGTATTTTCAGGTCTACAAATATGAAAGTGATTTAAGAGCCAGATTGGCTATTTACCAGCTACAAGGTAAGGCTACCTTGTGGTGGGAAGAAACAAAAATGGTTCACGCCATTGATGAGAAAACAGTGAATCGGGAAGATTTTCAATTCAAGTTTAAAAACTGGCATTTGAACAAATGCTACTATGATGACAAAGCAAAAGAGTTTCATGAACTCAGATTGGGACAACTCACCGTATATGAGTTTGTCACCAAGTTCACAAATTTGTTACGATATGTTCCTTACATTCGTGAGGAGAAAGCAAAGGTAAAAATATTTTTAAACTGTTTGCCTACTGTGTACAAGGAGAAAATAGAGTTCGATAATCCAAAAACAATGGACGAAGTGGTGAGGAAAGCCAGATTATGCTACCAGCAGTTTAAGGGAAAGAGTCAACAAGGGAAGAGTTGGACAATCAAGAGTTAGAAAAGAAAAAGACCATGCTGAATTGTTGGGACAAAACTCTTCACTGCATAGATGCTGAAGGAAAACCATTCATACTAAAGGGGAAACTAGAACCTATTTCTGTAAGGCAAATCTCAGCCCTTTGTTGAGATTGCAACAAGATGATGAGCTTAGTGAAAAGAGTCGCATTCACTAAGTGGGCCCGCAGGCTATTTTTGGCGCAAAGTCTATTTTTAGACTATGTCTATTTTTAGACGTATGGATCATGTTCTATGAGTTGCAGGTTGCTATTTGTGGATGGTTGGTCAAATCAGGAAAAATAGATGGACTTCTATTTTTAGACATATTGGGTGGAATCTATTTTTAGATTGCCAGTCTAAAAATATATATGTCGAATATTATTAGCTCTTAATAATATTTGGACTATAAACATTATCTTATTCTCTTGGAGCACTTCAGTTAAGTGCACAAATGTGGCACAGGATCTGACAGAAGGAATTACGCTATTCCTAGGGGTTAAGTGGAGCTATTGCATGGAGACTTCAGTTAGAACTCATGTGACAGAGTTTGGTGGAGTTGCTTGAGGAGTTAATGGAGTTGTGTTCAGTTTAACTAATCTAAACATAATTGAACTAGTTGTATTTAGTCTAAATAATTAATACACTAGTGAAGAGTGGTGTGAATTAATTATTAATTAATTCACTAATTATAAACTCATTAATCAACTAAAGAATACATCAGTGAACTTTAGTGCATGGACAGTTTCAGTGGAGACCAATGCAGAGATAGGTGAAAGAGCAGGTTAGCTATCAGTTGTGACTATACTGTTGCATATTTGCAACAACCAGTGATTGGAGGAGCCAATGAGGATTGTGCAGTACAAGCCAGGTGGTTCAAGTTATTTAATGAGCCATCCTACAACATTGATTACGCAATAGAGGCTGGCTATCAGGTGGCAGAGATTGGAGCATGTGTTTTGCTAGATCTGGCTTGATTAGTGTGTAGCAATTGGAGGTTGTGCTGAGAGCTTGTGAGGAGCTTTGTACAATGATTGTTACATGATCTCTATGACATATAATATACAGATAGTTGGGGGTTTTCAACTTTAAGCTTTCCCATGAAATACTGTGTTCATATGTGTGAATGTTTATGGTTTTAATGTGTGCATGCAATTGATTTTATTTTTGCATGTAATGATCAATGGTAGAAGAGATTCTATATTGTGCATGAAGATAAAATAGTGTGTGATCAGGAGAATCTCGGTGAATAATATATCAGTTATTCAAATTTCTACATGGTATCAGAGCGATATTGATCATTGGAGCAATTGCAAAACGTTGAAGCGGTTGAGTTTTGTGCTGGTGGAATTTGAATTTGCAATAGTGTTTTCTTGGTGTTGAAGTTGAGATGTATTTCAATGGATTGCGATTGGAGTATGCCCTTGAGGGCAGCTCGAATTATATTGCATGGAAGGATAGGATGGAGGCGGTGTTGGATGATAATGGGTTGAAGGAGTTCATAGATGTAGAAATTCCAAAACCTACTTCTAGTGATGTTGTCGTACTTGACGCATGGAAAAAGAAGACAGCAAAGTGTCGAAGGATTCTGTTGGAAGGTGTGAAGGATAACATAGTGTCCAGACTTCATGGTAAGGCTTCTCCATTCTTGATGTGGAAATCTTTGACAGATTTATTCCAAAACAAGAGTGATCAGAGGAAGTTGGCGCGCAAGGATAGACTCAGAAACATAAAAATGGAGAAAGGTGACAGTATGCCCAAGTACCTCACGAAGTTCATCTAATGCAGGGATGATATGGGAAGTGTGGGGGTTACTGTTGATGGTGATGACTTGGTGAGATTTTCTCTCCTTGGGCTTCCGAAGAGTTGGCATTCCTATCAGGACTCTATTAATGGTCGGGAGAAATTGCCAGGATGGGAGCGACTTTGGTCGGATCTTGTGTAAGAGGAGATAAGGCGAAGTACCAGGGATGGATCTTCATCAAAGAACTCTAATGAAGAGAATTGTGCTTTGGCTGCCAAAGCAAAGAAAGGGAATATCAAGAAAGCTTCTCAATCCGGTGTGAAATGCAAGACGCAGGACATGTCAAAGGTGAAATGCTTTCACTGTCACCAACACGGACATTACGCCACTAGTTGTCCACAAAAGAAGAAAAATGAGCAGGCTACTAGATCTGCAACTGGAGAGGCCTTAGCCTCACATTTTGAGCTGGATTTTTCATTGATCGCATGCTTGGTATCAAGTGTGATGGGTTCAGTGTGGTTTCTTGACAGTGGTGCATCTTTTCACATGATAGGAGATCAAGATTTGTTTACTGATCTGGATGAGAAAGATCTTGGAGTTCACATCAAGATGTGCGATGATGGTAGATACAGTGCGACTGGTATCGGTACCATTTCCTTTGAGAGGGAGCCTGATAAACCCTTCGTATTGAAGGAAATGATGCATGTTCCAGGATTGAAGAAGAATCTGATCTTTGTGGCAATGTTAGAAGACAAGGGATATGATGTTGTCTTTAGCGAGGGAAAGGCTTTCCTGTGCAGTAAGGCAACTAGTGAGACCCGAAGGATAGAGGTTTGAGTTAAGAACCTTTATCAATTGCAGGTAGATGGCTGCACAGAAATGGTAGGCAAGGCAGAAGGAGTGGTGATCCGGGATGATGGCGAGTTATGGCACCGGAGATTGGGCCACCTTCACCATGGAGCTTTGAGAAGATCTGCCGACGAGATTTCTCTTAGACTCACAAGAGATCACTCTTGCGCAGTCATATCAGTGTAAGGGGTGTACCTTGGGAAAATTTGTGAAAGCCACCTTTCACGAGAAGGATAGTCGCGCCACGACAATGCTTGAGAGAATTCACACATACGTGTGTGGACCTTTCTCATTAGCTTCGACAGCAAAGCACAGGAATTATTTGATATTTGTTGATGATTTTTCTCGAAGTGTTGGATATTCTTCATGCAGAAGAAGAGCGAGACATACTCAAAGTTCTATGAGTTCAAGGCACTGGTTGAGAAAGAATCGGGGAAGCAGGTGAAGGCTCTTAGGAGCAAAAATGGTGGTGAATTCATCTCTAGCGAATTCAAGGACTTTTGCAGCGCAGAAGGAATTCGAAGAGAGCTCATAGCACCTCATAACCCATAGCAGAATGGGGTTGCTAAGCGGAAGAACAGAACGATCGTGGGTGCTGCACAAGTGATGTTGCATGATCAGGGCCTTCCCATACACTTGTGGGCTGAGGCATGCAATACTGCAGTATATTTATAGAACCGATGTCCTCACAAGATACTTGGCATGAGTACAACCGAGGAGGCATTTTCTGGTAAGAGGCCTAACATTTCCCATGTGAGGATTTTTGGTTCATCTGTTAACATTCATGTGACGAAGGATGCCAGGAAAAAGCTGGAGCCGACCGCAGAGGTTGGGATATTTTTGGGGTACACTGATACACCCCACAACTATCGTGTGTATTTTCCAGATAGTCGCAAGACTGTTGTGCGACGGGATATCAAATTTCATGAGGAGAAAGCCATGAAGTGTTCGCTTGAGAGGGAGCCACACTTGCATGCGGATGACGAGTTATTAGTTCCTAAGGATGAGCTTCAGGATGTGGATCAGCCACAAGCGGAATTTCATGGAGTGGAAGAGACCACTCATGTAGCGCCAACCATCAGAGGGCAGAAGCACACTACAAAAGCTGAGCGACTGGCTCAAGATGCAGAGAGGATTGTAGGAGCACCTACATCACAGCACAGATAGAGACATACACCTGATCGGTATACTGGATACATGGCTCTCATGAGCCAATGTATCATGACAGAGCCATCCTCTTTCAAGGAAGCTATGGAGGATCCTTCATGGGTAGATGCCATGGTGGAAGAGTATGATTCGATTGTCAGAAATAGTGCATGGGAGATTGTCCCAAGGCCGGAAGGGAAATCAGTGGTGGGTTCAAGATGGATCTAAAAAGTGAAGCAGGCAACTGACGGGAGTGTGGAGAAGTACAAGGCAAGATTTGTTGCCCGAGGCTTTTCACAGATTGAGGGGATCAATTATGAGGAGACCTTTGCACTTGTCACAAGGTATTCTTCCATACGGATGATTCTTGCTCTCTCAGCGCAAATGGGGCGGCACATTCATCAGATGGATGTGAAGACTGTGTTCCTCAATGGAGTCATTGAGGAGGAGGTGTACATAGAGCAGCCTGAAGTTTTTGAGATCTTCAGCAGCGAGTTGAATGTGTGTAGGCTCAAGAGAGCACTGTATGGGTTGAAACAAGCACCTCATGCTTGGTACACACAGATAGATAGTTATTTCGCCAGACTTGGATTCTCCAAGAGTGAGGTAGATCCGAACCTATACCATATTTTGGTGGAGGGTAAGTTGCTGATCATTGTACTTTATGTAGATGATTTGATTTTGACAGGTGATGAACTGTTGATACACTCATGCAAGGGTGATCTTGCAAAAGAGTTTGAGATGAAGGACTTGGGCCTCCTTCATTATTTCCTCGGATTGGAAATTTGGCAGCACAGTGGTGGACTGTTTGTTTCTCAGGGTAAGTATGCTTGGGAGATACTGGAGAAGTTCAACTTGCATGGTTGCAAGCCTGTTGATACTCCTCTTCCTAGTGGTTGGAGGAAGGAGGATGCTACTTCGGCGAAGGTAGTGGATGCCACTCTTTATCGACAGTTGGTGGGGTCACTTATGTATCTAGTCAATACACGACCCGACATATGCTATGCAGTTAACCAGCTTTCACAAGCTATGGTTAAGCCTACCAAGCTCTTTTGGAAGGCGGGGAAGCATGTATTGAGATATCTCAAAGGCACATCGGGATATGGATTATGGTACAGACAATCGAATGAGGTGAGGCTATGTGGCTTCAGGGATGCAGATTGGGAAGGGAGCCCAATGGATAGAAAGAGCACATCTGGAGGGATTCTCAGTATCGATTCGACAGCAGTTTCTTGGTACAGTGGGAAGCAGAGATCTGTGGAACTTAGTTCAGCAAAGGCTGAGTATATGGCAGTGAGTTTGGCTGCATACGAGGCTATATGGATGAGGAAGATCCTAGTCGGGTTGTTCGGTTCACACTTAGATCCTACTGTGATTTATTGTGATAATCAGAGTTGCATTAAACTCTCGATTAATCTAGTATTTCATGATAGATATAAACACATTGAAATCTAGTATCATCATATCAGAGATTGTGTGCAGCGGAAGATCATGTTACTTTCATATATTCCCATGGAGGATCAGCATGCTGATATCTTGACGAAGGCGCTCACCAGGAGCAAATTCGAATACCACAGAGGTAGGATCGGGGTGGCAGATAATCCCTATCTTGTTGAGAGGGAGTTTTGAGATTGCAACAAGATGATGAACTTATTGAAAAGAGTCGCCTTCACTAAGTGGGCCCGCAGGCTATTTTTGGTGCAAAGTCTATTTTTAGACTATGTCTATTTTTAGACATATGGATCATGTTCTATGAGTTGCAGGTTGCTATTTGTGGATGGTTGGTCAAGTCGGGAAAAATATATGGACTTCTATTTTTAGACTTATTGGGCAGAATCTATTTTTAGATTACCAGTCTAAAAATAGATATGTCGAATATTATTAGCTCTTAATAATATTTGGACTATAAACATTATATTATTCTCTTGGAGTACTTCAGTTAAGTGCACAGGTGTGGCACAGGAGCTGACAGAAGGAATTACGCTATTCCTAGGGGTTAAGTGGAGCTATTGCATGGAGACTTCAGTTAGAACTCATGTGATAGAGTTTGGTGGAGTTGATTGAGGAGTTAATGGAGTTGTGTTCAGTTTAACTAATCTAAACATAGTTGAACTAGTTGTATTTAGTATAACTAATTAATACACTAGTGAAGAGTGGTGTGAATTAATTATTAATTAATTCAATAATTATAAACTCATTAATCAACTAAAGAATACATCAGTTAACTTCAGTGCATGGACAGTTTCAGTGGAGACCAGTGCAGAGATAGGTGAAAGAGCAGGTTAACTATCAGTTGTGACCATACTATTGCATATTTTCAACTACCAATGATTGGAGAAGCCCATGAGGATTGTGCAGTACAAGATAGGTGGTTTATGTTATTTAATGAGCCATCCTATAGCATTGATTACGCAATAGAGGTTGGCTATCAGGTGGCAGAGATTGGAGCATGTGTTTTGCTAGATCTAGCTTGATTATTGTGTAGCAATTGGAGGTTGTGCTGAGAGCTTGTGAGGAGCTTTTTACAATGATTGTTACATGATCTCTATGACATATAATATACATATAGTTGGGGGTTTTCAGCTTTAAGCTTTCCCATGAAATACTATGTTCATATGTGTGAATGTTTATGGTTTTAATGTGTGCATGCAATTGATTTTATTTCCGCATGTAATGATAAATGGTAGAAGAGATTTTGTATTGTGCATGAAGATAAAATAGTGTGTGATCAGGAGAATCTTGGTGAATAATATATCAGTTATTCATATTTCTACACCCTTCAGTTAAAAAGAACTGCTAGAAAGGGGTATCAAGTACATGTTGTACATGTTGAAGAATTAGAACAGCAACCAGAGGAAAAGTTGTTAGACACCTTACCAGTGATAAGAGAATTTAAAAAAGTATTCTTAGATGAGATTCCTCATCTTCCCCCCAAGAGGGAGATCGATTTTTCAATCAATTTAGTGCCAGGGGCAACACCAGTTTCTAGAGCCCCCTACTGGATGAGCCCCCCTGAACTAATTGAGTTAAAAATGCAATTACAAGAATTGTTGGACAAAGGTTACATCAGACCGAGTGTATCTCCTTGGGGAGCACCGATGATGATCGTGAAAAAGAAGGATGGAACCTTCAGAATGTGTATTGACTATCATCAACTGAATAAGTTGACAATCAAAAACAGGTACCCATTGCCCAGAATAGATGACCTTTTTTATTAGGTTAGAGGAGCTTCAGTATTCTCTAAGATTTACTTAAGAACTGGTTATCACCAACTCATAATTAAGGAGGAATATATCAGTAAAACAACCTTTCAAACCAGGTATGGTCACTACGATTTTGTAGTCCTACCTTTCGGTTTGACAAATGCCCCTGCCACTTTTATGTGTTTAACGAATAGTGTCCTGAATAAATACTTAGACAAATTTGTACTAGTATTTATAGATGAAATTCTAATCTATTCAAAAAGTGAGGAAGAACATAAAGAACACCGTATAATTGTGTTGCAGACTCTTAAGGAGAATTAGTTGTATGCCAAGTTTAGAAAATGTGAATTTTATAAGGATAAAGTCCATTAGAGAGTTGTCGGTACCAACTGATGTCTCAGCGGTAAGATCATTTATGGGGATTTCAGGGTACTATCGAAGGTTTGTAGAAATATTTTCCGCATTAGCTTATCCTATAACGTCATTACAGAGGAAAGGTACAAAATTTTAATGGACTGAAAAATGCCAAAATAGCTTTGAACAACTGAAATTAAAACTTACTACAACACCCATTCTGAAGATTGCAGATCTTGATAAAGAGTTTTTAGTGTGTACGGATGCGTGTGGAGAGGGATTAGGTAGAGTTTTGTTGCAATAAAATTATGTTATAGTGTATGAATCTAGAAAACTTAAGAAACATGAACAGAATTACAATGTATATGATCTTGAGTTAGCTACTGTAATTCATGCTTTGAAGATGTGGTGACACTATCTTCTAGGAAAGAAATTTATATTGATGAAAAATCATATCAGACTCAAGTATTTCTTCATTCAAACATATTTGAATGCTCTAAAAGAATATGGTTGTCCTTTCTGAGTGAATTTGATATGGAAATAAAATATATCAAAGGAAACGAAAACAAAATTGTTGATGCTCTAAACAGAAATGCTTGGAAACACATAAGAAATATTGGAAGTAGAGTAAACTTTGACTTAGAAGGAAGGGTAGAAAAGGTAGCAAAAAAATATCTGCACTATGAGCAACTTCACACTAAAATTCTAAAAAAGGAGATGGAAGGATACAACCAAAATCAACAAGGATTGATCTGTTATCAAAATTGGTTGTATATCCCTAATGTAGATTCTTTAAAAAAGGAAATACTAGATGAATATCATAAACAGCCTTATTCAGGACATCTTGGATATCAGAAATTACTTACAGCCCTGAAAAAGAAATTATTTTGGCCAAGAATGAAAAAATATGTAGCAAACTATTTAGCTAGATGCATGGAATGTCAACTAGTCAAAGTTTAACATCAGCATCCAGCTGGTCTTCTAAACCATTTACCAATTTCGAAATGGAAATGGGACATTGTTTCTATGGATTTTATAACCAGGTTACCCAGAACAAAATAATAGTATTAATCTGTCATGGTTGTAGTAGATACTCTGACGAAGGCTGCACATTTCATACTTGTTCAATCTACTTTTGGAACAGCCCAAGTAGCGAATGTGTTCATGAAGGAAATTGTAAGGCTACATGGAGTTCCCAAGATGATTATTTCAGACAGAGACGCCAAGTTCATTGCTGCCTTTTGGAAGAGTTTGTTTACGGGCATGGGCACTAAATTTAATTTTAGTACTATCTATCACCCTTAGACAGATGGTCAAATAGAGAGGAAAAATCAAATTCTGGAAGATATGTTAAGAATGTATGTAATGGATAGGCCAACTAAGTGGGAAGACTATTTGCATTTAGCTAAATTTTCCTATAACAACAGTTATCAAGCTTCCATAAATATGAGTCTGTTTGAGGCACTCTATGGAAGAATGTGCCACACTCCTTTAAGTTGGAGTCAACCTGAAGACAATTTAATCCTAGGGCCAGATGCTTTGCAGGAAATGGAAATAGTTGTAAAATAGATTCATAAAAACATTAAAACAGCTCAAGATCGACAGAAAAATTATGTTGACAAGAAGAGAATTCATTGGGAATTCAACGTGGGTGATCATGTATATCTTCGGATTAAGCCCAAAAAGAGCACTTTGCATACTGGTAGTTGTGCAAAGTTGGCTCCTAGATACTACGGGCCTTTTGAAGTCTTAGAAAGGGTGGGACCAATGGCTTATAAACTGGCCTTACCTCTGCATGTTAGGATCCATGATGTGTTTCATGTTTCTTTATTGAAAAATTATGTACATGATGTTGCTCACATTGTTGATTGGAATGTGATTCAGGTGGAACCAGAAGGGGAATTCCTTCCAGAGCCGCTTCAAATCTTAGAGCGGGAAGAAATTGAGCTACGAAATCGAAGAGTAGCCAGAGTAAAAGTGCAATGGAAGCACTTTACTACTGAAGAAGCTACATGGGAAAGAGAAGCTGGGATGATGGAAAAGTATCCATCCTTATTTTCAAAATGAATTATTATAGTTAGTTTTTTAACACTGAGGACGGTGTTTGTTTTCAGAGGGGGAATGTGTAACACCCCAAGTTTCTATGTTTTCCAAGTTAGACATTTGAACAAAAATCCAAAGGGGAGTGGACCCCAATGGATAATTACTGTGTGTATTTATTTAAATATGTATTAATGAAAATTAAATAGAATATTTATGTGTGCACTATGACCAAATGAGATTTGAGATCACAATCCTGATCCATGAAGATATGGAAAAGGTTAAGACTTTCCCAAAACCTTTCAAAAAGCCTTGAAACGAATAATGCTAAATTAGATTTAAGAGGAAAAATCTAAATTTCCCAATGAAGAGGAAAGTAATTGGGAAGAGGTAGAAAAGCTAGAAAAGCAGAGAAAACATCTTTAAAGTACCTCATTGAGGGAAGCCTAGGCAAAAAACAGGAAGAAAGCATCCTAAAAATTCCGGACGTAGAATTTAGAAACAAGCTTGGGGAAAGCATGGCTTAAGTAAGCTTCCCCAGAACAGACTGAGTTTATTTTTTTTCATTGAAGATCTCAACTCGGGGGTGAGTTCTGGAGAGAAAAGGACTCTAAGGTTCAGAGGACTGGTCATAGAAAAAATTGGTATGTACACCTAATAAATAAATTTCTGTTGTGACAGATTAGTACTATGGATTCTTTAATGTTATTAGGCTTGGAAATCATCAAAATTTTATGTTGTAGTTATGAAATTCCATACATCTAACAGATCTTATCAGAAGCAATATTTCTTCAAAAATCTGTATGGTTGTAGGAATGGATTCTAATGAGAAATATCAACCAGAATCTCTAAACCTACTATTGGTTTAAATCTGGAGATATATGGCGCCCAGAAAGAACTTATATAACTTTAATCAGCTTTTGTGTTCTAAAATTTTATATGCATGAGAAGAAGAAAGGAATATCCAAAATTCTTGAAAAGACTATATATCTTCAATAATAACCTACAAAGAAATTTATACCCATTAGGATTAAGAGAAATGATAAATC
Organism: Pinus albicaulis; assembly: GCA_034641835.2. NCBI lineage: Eukaryota > Viridiplantae > Streptophyta > Pinopsida > Pinales > Pinaceae > Pinus > Pinus albicaulis. The sequence continues at coordinate 847,419,675 of CM076583.1, forward strand.
TGGAAAAAATTTCATAAGTTGTTAAGCTGTGATTTCAATTTAATGCATATGTGACATTAATACTGTATAAAAATTTCATATGATATAATATTAGAATCAGAAAGATATTCTATATATCTTGCTCTATAAAATATTTATTCAAAGTAAGAAGAAATTTCTATCTCTAAAATCAATTTATGGGTTGTAAATCTCTAACATTCCGTAGGTAAAAATTGAAACAAGTGAAACCTCTATGAGCATATATCCTTGCCTGAGTTAAATAAACTATTGAGAGAGAAAAATTATCAGGAGATATAGATATATATTTAGATGAAAATTCAGAAAGTAATTCGTTAAAAAGCTTATTAATTTTTGTTTGAAAGAGAAAAAGAATAGCATAAGTCAATTTCTTAGTGTATCCAGTTAAGTATACTACAAAAGGTTAAAAGAAAAATTATGAAAAGTTATGTGAGAAAATAGGAGTAAATAACATGTAGATACTATGTATTCACTATTTATTTAAAAGAAAATGCAAGAAAGCTGAACTAACTATTAAGGAGAAAATATGTGAACAAAGATTTCTTTTAGAAATATATAAATATTTGAGTTTCATAAAGTACAACAACCGAATTTCTATTCTGTCAGTATATTAGAGGTATATGAAATAGAATCAAGAGTGAAAGTCATTTTAGAGTGAATAAAACGAGTACAATTATAAATATATTCCTGAATATTAAATACAAGGATAAGGTAAAATAATAATAAAAGGGAAATCGAACTATGTATACAACTGTCAAGTAAACTAGTCAGTATCTAACTTCAGATCTTGAATTTATTACTGAATATGTACATATATATTTTAAAACCAAAATATTACAAATCCACAGTTCGATTGAAATGATGAAATCATCTTAAATGTTATAAAGTTGTGAAAACGTTTAGTCACATATCTATCATCATTCAAACTGTAACTTAAAACAGAAATTCGAAATTATTTCGACTTCTATTGTGAATATGCAATGGAGTTACCGACCTGTAGAATGAAAGAAATGCATCAGGTAAGTCAAATAGGTTTGACCATATAGGGGTCGTGATTTAGAAGAAAAAAAAAGAGATTGAAATACCCGAGGTCTCCTTCATGTTCTTCTTTCTTGCGTGCAATCGTCGAATAATAAATTAACTAGTAACATGAAAAAATGAGGTTCTCGAAAAAATTTGAACTGTATGTAGTAAATCCGAGAAAAGAAAATTTTATGTTGGGATTACCTTTTGTAGACTGAATTGACAATAAGCCTTCTCTGCAAATGAAAATGGGAAAAATAAAAGAGCTATTAAATCTTGGAAATTCTAAGGCTAAACATAGTTAGAAACGCATCAAAATTTGTAGACTCTATTTTTGAAAACAAAACGAAATTGGGACTCTTACCTAAATCTTGCCTGGTCAAGGTGCACAGGGTTGTTTTCACTTCATGGGGGTTTGGGAAGAAAAACTCATTGTATGCAGCATAGCTGAAAGAGATCTGCCTTCCCAGCGCTTGGAATGAAATACATCCAACGGAAAGAAATTGAAGAGTTGGGTTATAAAATCTGGAACAGATTGTTTAATTGGAACATAAAAATTTCAGAAAATACAATCAAACAAGATTAACTGAATAGCATCATCCTAGATTAGGTGGTATTACACAAAATTCGCAGTATAAATAAGGACTGATATAAAACATGAAATCAATTGCATAGAAATGAAACAGAGTTTCAGAAATAGACAAAAAAAATTACGTTACCTTAAGTACACGACCATTATGCGGGACAATTGAATGGTCTAATATAATAACCAAGAACCAAGACGCTGGTTACAGAGCTGCAAAGATTTAGGGAGGGAACTTCCATGTTTGACTCGGGGGAGCTCTTGAAAACGAGAGAAAGAAGTAGTAAGCCCAACTTAGAATTCTGGCATACAAACAAAAACTGAAACCCTAATCTACACAGCAAGATCTCCGTCGAGGTGGCGCCCGATGCCTAGCCTAGGGCCAAGTGAACAGAAAATACTCCTTGGAAACGTCACGGGGTTTATATTGTTCACACCAACCATACTATATTTAATGCAATTGTACGTAAACCCTAGAAGGGTACCGCCAAAACTTCTGGTATGGATGATTAACCCTAGGTCATAAACATCGTATTCCTTACTCAAACCTTGGGAGTAGTAAAGTAAATAAAGATATGTCCGGCACATTTAATTTTCTCACTTAAACTTCACCAATTGACATACGAATTAGATTGAGAAATCAATTCAAATATTTTCAACATTCAATGTATATCAGAGTTCGATTGCAGTGCCGAGGTGGTCGTTGTTGGAGAAATGAAAAATGAAAAACCTAGGTTCGAACTTAAACTCATCAAATGAAAATCAAAGCAACCTAATAATAAAACAATAGCTCAAGGGCTATACATTCAACAGTATAGCATAGGGATGACTATGCGAATTTGAGAGTCAGCGATAGGTTGAAACGTGTAAAAGTTTGAATAAGAATTAATAAATAGGAAATAAAAGATTCTGTGCTATATTAAAAATAAAAAAGAGGTACATAGTTAATAATGGTAGCGTATATGATTACTATTATGGTAAATTGGGAAAGGCTACAGATGAGAGTTTACCATTTTAAATAAATTGGGTAAGTTAATACTGTTAGGGAAAAATAGTTTTTATAAAAAGACAAACCAAGGGTTACGTTGAATTCACAATTCGTGAAAATGACAACTTAACTTAGAAATTGAATTTAGCTAGAATTCATCTTTGTAGAGATGTAATTTAATGATTTTAAACAATGAGGATATATATATATATAGAAATATATATACTCTTAGGGAATGTGGCTCTTGAAGATAATTGGATTGTGATATTAAATTTCAATGTTGATTTAGCTGTGGTGTTAATATAGAATGAAAATCCAACATCATGATGAAAAAAAATAAAAAAATCTGAAGATGGTTGCACACGCGCCATAACCGGGAACTTAAATCCATTCAAAACAGCTGAAAACCATAACTATAGCCCCCTCAGAATATTAACAAGTACAAGGAACCATGGTATTAAGAAAACCAGCGGTTAATGTAGTGGGCAGTTAAGGGCGGAGCCCATGTGGCCAACGTAACATAAATATTAATGCCACGTTACTTGTTACAACTATTTCCACTAGCAGTTCGGGTGGTAACATGTGACCATAACCTAACATTTATTATAACTGCCAATGGTTCTTCCCAACTTGGTGTTGGCTCCACCAAATCCAAATTTATTCCATATTTAGTGGAGTTAACTGGAGTTAGCCCACATTTGGTGGGGTTTTCAAGTGACATTCAGAAATTTTCTTTGAGAGGTCATAACTTTCTCAATATTGAACTAATTTGGACGAAATTTTAGTCAATTTTGGGTTTCTTGAGAATTATGGAGTGTTTGGAATAGGTTTTAAAGCAAAAAAAGGTGTTATTCAGCCATTTTTGCTTCGGCAAAGAGGAAAGGGCCACGAGGGCCATCAAGAAGATGGAGCTACATTGGGTTGTACTTCACTGTTTGAGGTGAAACAATAGCCATTTCTAGCTTATTTCTGTCTTCTAAAGTCAAATTCATAGCTTTTTTTTCCTTTTTAGCCACATATTTCACTATATAACCATTTTGAACAACTTAATAGGGAAAGGACATGCCCATTGGGAGCCTTGGACCCGACATATGTAGCCCAGGAGGGGTGAACTACCTCATCAGTTTGTTGTGTTATGCTATGGTGAATTTTGTTGTGATATATTAAACAATAAATTTAAATAACATATTATCACACATAAAATCAGAAACAATTACCAAAAACACTTTGTTTAACCTGCAAGACATGGATAATACTTCGTACACTTACTTAAATGGAAATTGATAGTTTGCATATAATTACAAATAGTTCCATTTACAAATCATATGGTATCAGAGCTCAAAATTTGAGCCTTAGGAGCTATATTTTTACTCTACATTTTATTCTTGTGCAAAGATATAGTTGATTTTTTTCATGTTTTGATGCTTACTAGGCTTAAACTCAAGAGAGGTGAAGGACACTTAGTTAGTGGAAAAATTAATCCACAACCAAGAAGGGCCAGAGAGCCACCTCCAAGAGCCATTGAAGAAGCTTCAAGCATGTCTTCAAGAGAAGGACAAGCTCTTGAATACATTCATCCCAAAGAAGAGGAACGGGTGTTCCAAAAGGCTTTCCTAGACATGACAGAGATGGTGAGGATACTCTACCAAGAAAGGAATGATAGGCTTGTTGGAGAAGGGTCTAGACACTAGAAAGAAGAAGAGGGTTCTTTAGGAGGAAATAAAAGTGATGACAAGTCAAAGAAAGGACACAGAGGAAATGGTGATCCACCATCTCCATCTTCATCCTCTTCCTCTACATCGTCATCCTCTACTTCGGTGAATCAATCTCACAAGTCTAAAACTACTGGTAAAAGTCCATCTTTAAAGCTTGATGTTATATTTGAGTTTCCTATGTTTAATGGTGAGGTCAATTCAGATAAAATTGTCAATTGGATAAGACAATTGGAAGTTTATTTGACGATACAAAACCTTCATGAAGACTACACCAAGATTCAGCTAGCCTCTTTGAGAATGGAAGGAGAGGCATTGGTATGGTGGGAATCCAAGACCAAGGATGAAATTAAAAAACATGGTAAGATCACTTTATCATGGGCTGAATTTATTTCTGCACTTAAGCAGAAATTTTGTCCATTAGCTCATTTTAAAAAGGCTATCATGAATTGGCAAAGTTTTAGACAACTTAAGGGACAAAGTGTTCAAGATTACACTCAAGGGTTTAGATGAAGGGATTTATTAGATGGAATTGATTTGGATAGCCAAGAGACTTTGCTGAAATATATAGGTGGTTTACATAGCAAACTTATGAATATTATCCTTATGTTCAATCCTACTAGTCTAGACAAGGTTTCTGTCCAAGCCACACATTTAGAGGCTAGACGTAAACAATATTTTGATGGGAATGAGGGTAGTGAATTTAAAGGAAAAGGGAGAAAAAGAAATGCAAACTCTAAGAAATAAAAAGGAAAGTTCTTTTGTAAAAACTATTCCAAAACAAGCCGCGATGAAGACCATTGCTGGAAACTTCATCCGGAGCTGAAACGAGAAAAATTTAAAACCAAAGATAAGGCCAAAGAAAAGGGAAAAAAAGTTGCAACAACTGAACAAGACTTAGGGTTTGAATCAGGTGATGAAACTAAAAGCATAGCCATGGTACTAAAGAACATAAAGGGGAAAGAGATTGTAAAAGAAACATATTCCAATTCTAGCACTTTAAACTGTCACATAGAAACTCCAAATGAAGAGAGGAGAATAGAGTTGTTTCATGTGAGGATAATTTCAAAACACACAAAGATAGACACACTATTTGACAGTGGGTCACAAGCGAATCTCATCTCATAAGACTTAGTCAAGAAGCTGAAACTTGAGGCAATTCCACATCCAAAGCCATATCCACTTGGTTGAATTTGCAAGGATGCTAATACACAAGTGTCAAGGAAGTGTATGTTGCGCTTCGCCATAACAGCTCATTATGTTGACATGGTTGAACTAGATGTAGTACCGCTTGACATTACAGGTGTGGTGTTGGGTAGTCTGTATTTATATGATAGAAAATAGATCTTTAATCGCCATGAGAACAAGTACCATTTGTTCAATGATGATAAGGAGTTTATTGTGAGAGCACATCGGAAGAAGCTAGAATAGTCTTTAGTGAATGCTGGGCAATTGAAAAGGCTTGCCAATGCAAGTCAAAATTTGACTTTGTTGATGGTTAAGAAAAAATATTTTGTACATAATCCTTTTCATGTTATTTATGATATAAATGATGATATGTTTTAGTCTAAAAGTAGGTCGTCTTTGGAAGCAAATGACAAGATGTTGCAGAAAATGTCTTTGGTGTCAATCGGTGCAGAGAACAAAGTGTCGGTGCAAGGTGGTGAAAAAATCCAAGAAATGGAAAAGCATGCAAGCAAAGAGGACATAAATTTTAGCATGAGTCATTGTTGGTTTCAGAATAGCAGGTTGGTATGGCGAGAAAACTTGTTCGGGAATCGACACAAGTACATGGCTCATTCGCAAAAATTCGCCATAAGGAGAGTTGGCAAGGTGAATCTTATTTTTAGTTTCCTTGGAAGGTATACCATTGTAGGAACAATATAATTTCTGAAAATTTTAGTTGTTGTTCAGCAAATTTCAAAAATGTGCATTATGACTCAGTCAAGGTTAGTAACAGTCGGTCAGCAGATTCAAGGAAGAATTTATCTTTTTATGAGAAGCTCAATTTGATGAAGTCAGGAATATTTCAGTGGTTCAAGGTTGAAAAAGTGGAGAATCAGTCTCCTCATCTTTAATTTCTATAATTCAGAGAGCTTTTGGGGTCCAAAAGCTTCCCATTGGGGAGGTGTGATCAAGTGATCATGTACAAATGGAAAAAATGCTCAAAAATTTAAATGCTCATAATTTGTTGCAATTTGAATGACCGGAAAGGCCTCGTTTCTGCGATTCTAGTGCCACAAATGAGACTCAAATATGATGTCGTATGTGAAAGTTAATGAAGTTTGAAAACGCCCAATAACCTTCAAAACATGACTTTTTGCCTATGAGTTTGTCAATTTTTCAAAAAAATTTAAAATGCAAAATTTCATTTTTTAAGTATTTATAGGCCTGTTTGAGGGTGCCACGTGGCCTACCCAGAGGCTTCCACATGGACCCAGGCCATTGGAATAAAGGTCATGTTAAAAATTTGATGGCAAGGGGGCTCGAACCCTCGACTCGAATCCTCAGGCACGGTCAACCTGACCAACATGGCAGCAGGCAGAACGTTGAAGTTTCGGGCAAGTTGGGTGGATTTATAACACGAGTCTAGTTGTTTAAATGTTGGGTGGAGAACTTAAGGTATAAGCCCCCCAGAGCTAAGGAACAAGGCTGCCGCGACCACGTGCCATAACTAGGGACTTAAATCCATTCAAAACGGTGGAAAACCATAAGGCTAGCCCCTCCAGGCTAGCCTCCTCGGCATACGACTAGGCGCGAGGAACCATGGTCTTAATCAGATCGGTGGTTAATGTACTGGGTAGTTAAGGGTGGAGCCCATAAGGCCAACTATTTCCGCCAGCAGTTCAGGTGGTAACATGTGACCATAACCTAACATTTATTATAACTACCAACAGTTCCTCCCAACTTGGCGCCTGTTCCACCAAATCCATAGTTATGCCATCTTTAGCAGAGTTAACTTGAGTTAGCCCACATTTGGTGGGGTTTTCAAGTGACATTGGGCAAGTTTCTTTGAGAGGTCATAACTTTCTCAATATTGAACCAATTTCGACGAAATTTTAGTCAATTTTGGGTTTCTTGAGCATTATGGAGTGTTTGGGATAGGTTTCAGAGTGGAAAGAGGTGTTCTTAATCCATTTTTTTCTTCTGGAAAGAGGAAAGGGCCACTAGGGCCATCAGGAAGATGGAGCTGTATTGGGTTGTACTTCAGTGTTTGAAGTGAAACAAAAGCCATTTTTAGCTTATTTCTATCTTCTAAAGTCAAATTCACAGTTTTGTTTCCCTTTTTAGGCATATATTTCACTGTATAACCATTTTGAACAACTTAATAGAGAAAGGACATGCCCATTGGGAGCCTTGGACCTGACAGATGTAGCCCAGGAGGGGTGAACTACCTCATCAATTCGATGTGTTATGCTATTTTTAATTTTGGTGTGTATTTTTGCTATGATATATTAAACACTAAATTTAAATAACAAATTCTCACACATAAACTCAGAAACAATTACCAAAAGCACTCTGTTTAACCTGCAAGACATGGAGAATAATTTGTACACTTAATTAAATGGAAATGGATACTTTGCATATCATTACAAATAGTTCCATTTATAGATCACTAGTATAACTGAATGATACACTAGTGAGAGTGGAGTAAATTAATTAGTTAATTAATTCAGAACTAATAACTCACTAACAACTGAACATAAACACCAGTTACATACAGTGCATGTCAGTTCTAGTGGAGACCCAATGGAGAGATAAGTGAAAGGGTGAGATGGACTATCTGTTGTGACTATAGAGATGCATTGATTGCACCACACACACATTGGAGTTGACAATGAGGATTTCCTAGTCGAGGCAAGGTAGATTCGAATTCATTCAGGGGTCTTCTTCAGTAGGGATTGCGTAGTGGAGGCAGGCTATCAGGTGGCAAGAAATCAGTGCATGGATTTGCAGATTTCTTCTTGTTAGTGTGTGATGATTGATTATACTAAGAGCCTGATGTACTAAGCTTTGTATGAGATTGTTACATGATCTCCATAATACATAATATATGATAGTTGGGGTTTTTAGATTCAGGCTTTCCCGTTAAAAAACTATGTTATGTGCGATTGTTTTTATTGCTTCATGTGTTTGCAATTGACTTTTTAAATTTCCACAAAATATTAACAGTGGAAGGATTTTTTATTTGGCAAGAAGATAAATATTGTTAGATCAGGAGAATCTGGATATACACGTGCATATTTTATATAATTTCTACAGTTGTTTCCCCATTAAGAACAGGTTCCAACGCTATGATACATATAAATAAATAAGAGTGTTTAAATGATGGGCAACATTGTTGCCCTGTTAAGAACAGGGGTCCAACGTTGTGATACATATAAATAAAGAAGATAATGAGGCTCCACACCCAACACTTTAAATACACATCTAGATGCTTGTCATATCCCAAAAGAAACGGTTTAATGTGTGAGCTAGGCATATCATCCTTGCATGTACACACATGTGAACTAAATCCTACCTATATGTTATCCTTAATCCTTACAAAATTACTTATTTAATGGACACCCTAAAATAGATTATTTCTCATGTATGTCTAATACAACTAACATACACATATGAAGAAAATGAGTAGGAAGATCAAAATGAGTAGCATCTTAAATATTCTTAGTACTATTAACATGCACATATATGGACCAACACCTAACAACTTCAACCTATTACTTATAAATCCTACCAAAGTAAAATTATTTTAACATGAGAGATTTTTACATAGTTGTTAGACTTGTACAATTCAAAATGAGTAGCATCTTAAAGTCAATTATTTCATCCATCATGGATTCTTTGTCCGTCTGCATATATAACACCAAATTTAGCAATATTTCCAGGTAGGACAGTGATGTATAGAACAATCATTTAAAAAATCAAAATAACTTAAAGCAACATTATTCCTTGGATTCTTATCAATCACCAACATTCCAGGAATGGAATGACCATCGAGCAATTTTTCCATGTAAATAAAAATCATTTAAAGAAACACTATTCTTTGGATTTTTATCAACCAATCAATCATCAACAGAATGAAAGTAATAAAAAGAACTTAAAAGCAACACTATTCCTTGAATTATTATCAATCACTGACATTTCATGAATGGAATGAGAATAAATGCATATAACCATTTTACACTTTGAAGTACACAACATACAAATATTAACAAATCTAGATGGGTTAAAGGAATATCTCTGTCGTAAACTACACAACATATAAATATTAACAAATGTAGATGGGTTAAAGGACTATCTTGAGCTATGTGATCTTATAGCATTATGGTGAATCGTTATCTCCTTCACTTGAACTGTTATGAAATTTTATTTCAATTGAAGAAAAATTCAAGGATAATTTGATTTGAACTTCACTATAAGGATGAAATGCTCTTACCATCACAGATTTTCTATTCCATTACTCATATCAAACATGAATAATGAATACTTAAGAAACAATCACTGAATTAATACATGAACACTGAATACTTAAGAAACAATCAATGAATTAATACCTCATTTAGGAATTAGGAATGTCTCTTTTACTATACCTTATTCGCATTTGCATTCGCATTCGAAACAATCTCCTACATAGCTTTCAAATTTCGTCCAATTCTCTCTCTGCGTTCTTGCCAGAGCAAAAAAAAAAAAATTTAAACCCTCTCTAGGGTAAAAGACTTGAGGCAGTTATATGATAAGTTCAGAAAGATAGAATATTTTCTGACCCGTTCAACTACACTATGAGGATGAATAGATTGACCTCGACCTGTTCCGCCATCATCACCCATATCTTTCAAAGATTTCTAATCTCTGTCGTTTCCAGTGACAAATTTTCAAACAATCTCTATGGAAGAGCTTCTTTACCACAAGAAATCTTTTCGAGATAAGTTTCAAATGAAGGAAAAATATAATATTTACCAAAAAAAACACAAATACTTAAATATATTTGATACATGAAATAATAAGCAATATAGATTCAAGAGCTCACTTCTTTTAAGTGAAAATATACTTGAGAGGATCAAATCTCTTGACATATAGACTTCGTTTAAAGTAAAAATAAATTTGATCCCTCTTGGTAGATCATGAGATAAGATGGATCTAAGCCAGTAATAATAAATTAGTGTTAATGTTATAGTGAAGTTAGACATTAAATGGGTATGTGAGTTTCATTATTTGTAATAAAAAAGGACCCTTTCCACTTATAATTACATACGTTGTCTTCTTGAAATTTGAAAATATATCATAAAATAAACTTAAATACATAAGTAAATTTTGATTTAAATAATTAATAAATATTTACTTCTAAGGAGTACTATAGACTTCAATATGGAAGGGATGTTGTAATGTCTTCTTCCGTTATGTAAACATTTTGACTCAGTCACGGTAATAATAAATTAGTTTTTATTATTATAGTGAATTTAGACATTAAATGAGTATGTGAGTTTCCTTATTTGGAATAAGAAATGACCATTTCCACTTATAATTACATACTTTCAGTTCTTAAAATTTAAAAAAAATCATAAAATAAACTTAGATACATAACCAAAATTTGATTTAAATAATTAATAACTATTTACTTCTAAGGAGGACTATCCACCTCAATATGGAAGGGATGTTGCAATGTATTTTTTAGTTACGTAAACATTTTGACTCGGTCAAATTATAAAAATATATAATAAAATAACCCATTAAATGTCTTCGAACATTGTTTCAATGATTATTAATTTATTTTACCTTATTTTAAATAATAAAATTAATAAAAAATAAAATTAAATAGATAAAATATCATTAGATGGAAAGAAAAATAAACAAATTGTTATATGGGATGAACATGTTTTCGAAGTCTTCTTGCAAATTCCTTTTAAACAAATGAAATTGATATCCAAATTTTCAACGAAATATTGAAAGTATGTAATCCATGTGTCAATTCAATATTGATAATTTCATTCCCCTTCATATTCAACATATTTCTTAAAAGTAGTTGGAATGGGTTCCATACATCCAAACAAATACTCTAACAAAGATGTCACTCAATCAACCTTAGCCTCTCAAATTGAAGAAGAAGATTAAAATAGTCCATTCAATTATGAAAGAATATATTGTGAAAGACCCAAACACTGTAGCCAATACCTCCTCGAAGCACCAATTCATCCCTTCAAGAAATACTTCCTAAAGTTATTCAAATCTTTTAAGGTCAACAAGAGGCAAACCTTCCCTGAATTTCTTTAATTAAAAAAATGTATCCTCTACTTTAGGTTTGCGACTTTGACACTTTGTAGAGAGCATAAACCCTAGCCTTCTTATATGAGTCAACTTTCAAAGGGATGCAAATCAAGTTTCTTAAAGTAAAATAAATTCAAACTAATTTAAATCATAGTTTCAGACCTCTTGCAACTTGGATCGGTAATTCTTGGCCTCCTGCAACTTGGACCTGCAATTCTCGACCTACAAAAACACGAAACTTTTTAGTTAAGGACAGAAATAGATAGAGATATGGTCTCCTTCCTTCTCTCGGTATTCCTCCTTGTCTTCTAACCTTCTTCGCTCTTCTTTTATTATTCTTCTTGTCTAAGATAGAAATTATAAAAGTGTGTGTCAATTAGGTCGAAGTACTTTCTATACATAAGCTTCTCTTGTGGTCAAATAGCCTCTTCTAGGCCGACTTTTCAATGGTAGGGTCGACTTTTGATTGGCGGCTTATTTCAAATTCTAGACTCATAATTAATATCTTTTATATGTTACAAATTTCCCAATATGGTCTTGCAAAAATGAAAAGGAATCCCTTGACTTAATAAAAATATTCATTTGACTTTAACAAACCCTAGGAGCATGAAATGCATGCTTGACCTAGATGTCTAATAGATCCCATGCTTAAAATAATATTTTTCTTTCTTCTTTTTCTTCTAACATAGTATATGCATAATGACATGAGTATAATGAAAATTATGAAGACGCAAACTTGTTACATTTTCCAACACTTAGAAACTTGCTTCTCTAAATATTTAACTAATGCTTATTTTATATTTGGGATTATTTCCAATCCTTGGATTTTATTTCCTTCATATTCCTTACGCTAATGTGTTCCAAGTAAATATTTCAGTTCATAATCATAATATTTTAAACTTTATTTCAAATCTGTAATTTATTTATCCTTTTATTCTAATAATTGTTTCGTAACAGTGACATCCTTAGGAAAGATTTCAAAACTTGCTATATTATTTTTTAAATCCTTAATATTAGTTTATTTTATTTTCACGACCACCTTAGCATTATTAAATTATACTTCAACCCTTTAACGTAGTCTAGAGCCTTTATTTACTAGCAGAAGAATTTATTAGCCTTTTAGCAATCACTTCTCTAGTTTTCTTATGATATTCCACCATATTTGTATTAGCGACTTGACCTAAATTAATGTAAATTGAATAGTTCTAGAAGAATTAAACTTTGGTATAGACTTGATCTCTGGATTGATAAAAGATAAATTAATAGTGTTATGATCCAAATTAATAGACGATAAGACTTCTAGGACTTGAACCATAAAAAATATAAATATTTGACACAACCATCCTAAAATACTCTATTCCACTAGTCCACCTCTTTCACTCTTCCACACACATATTTAATGCCTAATAATAGTCCCTTGCTCAGGAAATATTTTGAATAACAAAACATTACTAGATGCAAGAGATATGTCATGTGTTTAAATAACTGCAAACATGCCATAACACTCAAGTACAAATGTATACTATGATATAGATAAACTGTAAAATCGATTATAATTTCATTGTGGTTTTTCATTATTTCCCTTAATCACATAATGGTATCTTCATCCATAATCAATTCATTGAGATATCCTAAAATAACACTTAGCAAAGAGACCGTCACTTTAAATTGTGGCTTTAGTATCTTAGTAGCTACTAGTAATTTAATTTTCACTACTTCACTAGGGGTTTTAACTAGACTTTGTAAAATGCTCATTTTTTCATATTTAGCCCAAGTTATAAATTCCTCATTCAATTTTCTATCAGGAATGTTCCTTCCTATCACACATAACCTAAAATTTTTTTAAATAGTTTCATTGGAAACCTATATGAAACAAAGCTCATCTTACGATGAAAAATAATTTGAGTTGACAATTAATAATGCGTAGCTAAAAGAATAATCAAATCAGGGTAGCACTGAACACCTGACAATGCATTTATGAGTGTACCAATATTTTACATGTAACATTATGAACTATGTGATTAGCCATTCATCTCTAATTGAGCTCTAAGTACATGCATATCAATGTTTTGTAAATTGGTGTCATGCATGTTCCCTAAAGAATTAATGAAAACCACATTATTTTTTTCAACATCCATTCCAAATCCATGAACTTGGCATACTATTAATGTAACTATGTAAAGAGCTAAAAGTTTTACTTTTATCAAGATATTGGAGATGGGATTCTACACTCACTATGAGCTCGAACCATGGATAAGAACCTAATTATTTTGACTGTATCAATCCAATAACGAACCAGAATTGATAACCTAATAACCTAAGTTATGGTGAATACATGTTGTTTAATGTTCACATCACACTACACTTACACCACACTACACATTCTGGTATTGAAATAATCTCCTTGTGTTAATGGTTGTACCACATTTCTTCTTTTATTATGCCAATGTCGCTCTCAGATCCAATGGCCAAAACTTCTTTGATCCAACTAGATTCCACTAACAAATCCACTTAGAAATCGATAGAAATACATCAAATCATCATGAACTAGAAAAGGAATCAACTCCTCAAGGCACTAGATTTATTATATGGACCCCATAATGTCATTTACCTACCTTATTGGATATTGGACTCTAAAGGAACCCCACAATAACTACCATGCAAGAAGCCCGATTCCATTTTCAGAAAGAAGAAAATAAAATTTGTATTTACAACCATTTCACAATAGGTCTTTCGGGATATTTTATTTTCACTCATATACATGGCCTCCACACTTTTGATTTTCTTTACTATGGAGCAAAATTTTTAAATTCTGAAGATGTTCTATGCTTAGATGAAAATATACAGGTAAGATGCACATAGAACATACCAATAGATCGATGGAAGATGAGCCAAAAACAGAGATAAATAATGGTGGTGTTATGGTGATCATCGGGATGCTTCAACTAGAAAAGAATTCATAAGGTCATCCACCCACATGTGTCACACAAACCCAAGATGTTTCATCAAGAATACTCCATCAATACATTGCAACAAGAAGCCCTAAATGAAGAACCAAGAACATTGCTAAATCACCATCCAAGAGAGAAGAAAATGCCTCCACAAAATGTGTGTATGAAGTGAACTCCAAGTCCCGCAAATATATCGACATCTATGGGGGTGTGTGACACATCTCTTATGCATGTGGGATAAAACACGTCAACCTTGCACTTGTGGAATAAATTCAAAATACATGTTCTTCTCATCCGATCAAGATGATCTTTAGATCAATATTGCACCTTTCCGAAAGAGGAATCCAATAAAAATATTGGCATCGTCATCTGAGCATCACAACATGGAGTTTGGACCTAGTTTCCCAAAATTAACGCTCCCTCTCAACTAGGGAGAACTCCATCCACCAGTTCCATCCAACCATCGTGCGTCATCCTACTGTAACTTGCTTCACTGGCTTCTTTATTTCAAAACAAAAGGTTAGTCACAGAGATATCAATCATGGCTAACGAGAAATCAACTATGAGATCTGAAACCTCTATAGGACTCAAAGGAGTCACACACCAACCCGAAGTTGGTTTAACTGATCCAAAATCAGTTGGAGGTCCGAAACCTCACTTGGACTCGAGAGAGTCATATAGTAATCTGAAGTTAGTTTCACTGACCCAAAGTCAGTTAGAGGTCTGAAACCTCACTATACTTGATCCTAGATCAAGTGATTGGAAACATGCCATCCTAGAAAAAGAGAGTACGACAATCTTCAATGCGTCCATTGGTCTTGCTATGGTCTCTATTCACATTTCTCACCTCATTGGCCAAATGAGAGGTACTTCCCATGAGTCTGAAACTCCATGGGTAGGATGCATAAGGGACACAAGTTAAAGAGAGGTAAACCAACTCAATATCATCATGGTGGGGTGGAAGCACACCAAAAAGGTTTGGCAAGCCTAGCCCTGTGGTTGCTCATAGCTCCAAGAAGCTATGCCCAAATCCCCCCTGGAGCTCCCAAAGCTCATCGTCCAACCCAACCCTCAGAATAGGGTCATTCTATAGTTCCAAGATTCTCATGGAAGGTTAGGAACAAGATCTTCCCCAAGGGATTTATGAGAATATCCATGAACTTCCCATCATTTCCTATATGATCGAGCCTTATGGTGCTTCACTGCACCATATCCCTGATAAAATGGTACCAGACATCAACATGCTTGGATTGATTGCGGAACATAGGATTCTCTAACAAAGGAATCCCCCTCTGGTTATCACAAAGGATAACAGTGGCATCTAGCACATGCTTGAACAACTCACTGAATAGCTTTCGCACCCAAGTGGCTTCACAATAGGCCATACATGCGGCAATGTATTGAGCCTCAACGGTGCTAAAATCTACCATATTCTTCTTCCTCCTCGATGCAGACCCAAGTGTGAAGCAACATCGAGATGCTCTCTTACAATCCACCACACTGTCAGCCCAATCGACATCAATATATCCACGAAGTCTCAAACTCTCGATAGTGTATCTCAACCCATGGTCTATCATTCCCCAGAGATATCGCAATAGTTTCTTGGCACCAACCCAATGAATTTTATGAGGATTTACCATGTGTTGACTCAAAGTGTTCACTACACAACATACATCTCAATGGATGTTCCCTGAGAACATCAGGGCCCCTACGAGTTTCCAATACTCAGTAGGATTTGCTAGCATAGGCCCAACAGCACTTACACTCAACTTCTTAAAGTTGAGCTCCATCGGTGTCGACACAGACTTACAGTCCATCATTCCAAATTTTTCTAGCAACTTCACAATACATTTTCCTTAAGAGAGGAAAATCCCGTCAGGTCTCTGCAAGACCTTCAAGCCTAGGAAGTAATTTATTAGTCCTAGGTCCTTCATCGGAAGTGAGCTCCCTCTTCCACTGATGAATGAGAGGGTCAACATCTATTAGGAAGAGATCATCGACATAGAGAACCAGAATGAAAGGATTTTCTCTATCAACCTTGAAGTAAAGCTTTGGATCAACATTACTACGAGTGAATCCCAGCTTCATCAAGTAGTTATATATCCTCTTGTACCAAGCCCTGGGGGCTAGCTTAAACCCATAGAGGGATTTATTCAACCTATAAACATGGGCACCTCGATCCTAGACTTCGAACCCTAGAGCTTGTCCTACATACACCACTTCCTTTATCGCACCATGCAGAAAGGCGGTCTTCACATCCATATGATGAAGATTCCATCCTTGCGTAGCAGCAAGGGTAATAATATATCACAAGTGAAATCATAATAAATTCCTTCCTAGAGAGAAGTCCCAGGCAACACATCTTGCCTTTTACTTTTCAGCACTCCCATGCTTGATCTTATAGAGCCATATCGAGGTTACAATATTTTTTTGCTCCGATCTCGAGACCATATCCCAGACATCATCCTCCATAATGGACTCATACTCTTTGTGTATAGCATCCTTCCATAATTGATGTTTTACGACTTCTTCAAATGATCCAAGCTCATATTGTACTCATGGCTTCTAGATACCCTTGGTATCTATTTGGCTTCTTACTTTCCTAGAATGTCCCCCTTTGGAGCCATATGTCTCTCGGCATCCTCAAGAGTACCCCTGAGCCATGAGGGTCTTCTCTAGCATACATGTTTGTGGTCTCCCTCTTAATTCCAACTCCTCTACAAAGGTTCCATTAGCAGCCCTTAGAATCTTGATCTTCTTCTTCGGGAAATATACCGAGAATGCATTAATTGCTAGACATCAGATTGTGATACTTGAGGGAAAATAAGAAAGTCCCCTTTGTGGCACAACTCTGATATATGCCTTTATGATTATTTTGAATTTGGGCATCCCAGACACCAACTTGGAATGGGCTTTGTACTCATGGGCCTAAATATTACTCACCCAATGTTAAGGCCATTCAATAATCATAGCCATATACTGCCATATGTCTGTCATACATCTTGACAGGTATCATATCATGGATTTCAGTGATGCCATATTACTATTTACCATAGCCATACAGAATAGAAGATATAAAATTCATGGTTATATATATTTCATATGCTTCTAAAGATATCACAGATCAAGATCATATATATTCTGCCATATTTCACTGTTCATATCATCCTACACATCAAGAAAAAATAAAAATGACTTACTTGCAAAAGATGCTTTCCACTTACGTTCCTTTGGCCTCTGTTCTTGATGTACTAGGAAAATATCAGAGAGAATATTGTTTCTTTAAACTCTGCCTCAACTGTTCACAAGGTCCTTTGTTGCTTCAAATACACTTGCACAACCAACTCTTCAATCTGCCTTCTATCATTGGCAAGGCTCCACCAAGATCACTGAACATAGGCCTATATTATTTTACCCTGTTAATAGGGTCTTCAACAAAATTTATGCATACAATAACTCAGCTGCTACTGAGTCACTGATCTTAGGCTCCACAAATCTGCCTTCTAACAGTGGATTGCTTCTGCAATACTCACCTCTTCCTTTGCAAGGATTTGATCCTTCTTTATGTGTCAACACTTCTTCAATAAGTGTTTATTTAGGGTACAATCCATATTGATATTATGCAGACCATATATATTACTGAAGGTTGTCATTCATGTCAATATAAGCCATAAAAGATCATACTTATTCTCCCAAGTCTCAAGTTTGAGTGACAGGGATACATTGTGTCCCTTGCGTTATGATCCCAAGCATGTCCAATGGGCAGAATAAAGAACATAATTTATATAAATTAGTCATATGATACGAATTTCATTACCATACTACTGTAAAAACCAACGCGCATAAAACGAGCCTCTCTCACGTCTAGCAGCACAAAAAAACTCAAAATATCTACTCAATCCAGTTACCAATACGCAACCTCGAATGATGAAGACTGTGTCCAGCAGATCGAATGATGGATTTCAAACTGTATAAAAAAAACAATACACTAGCAACGATAACATGTTCCACAGGGACATGGAATGGCTCAATCCTTTCTTCAAGATGACGTCTCTACTCTCAATCAGAATTTCCCTCTAGCTAGTGTGATTACTTACATCTAAACATGAAGTGAGTGCAGACCATCTTGATGAGAAACTTGGCCTTATTTAAATGATTTTCCCTCGACTGTGAGCTCAACATCTTTAAACAGACTTCACTTGAGTGAAAAAGGGTTGCCAAATTTAGTCTCAATTCTTCAATTTACTACTTGAAGGTACCATGAAATTCCTTTGCAATACAATCCTCTGCCTGATCGATGCGGTTTCGGTCTTGGAGGTATTCGTACAACCACCATGAGGTAGAATTCTTCTAGAGGATATGATAGTGGATACACAGCGTCTCCTTGGTATAGTTCATTAATTCTCAGAAACCAGAACATGCCATTATTCAACCAACAAGTGGATTGTTCCTCTGCAATTTATCATTGCATTGTCGAAATACGCTTAGCAATTAATTTTTCCTTTAACCGCACTAATAACTAATGCACCCATTGATGCTTGATATAGCTTCTACAGCCCTAGAACTGTGATAGTTGCTACAATGCCCTGTATATATATATATATATATAAATTACCTTATTTGTAGACATGGGTCACACTTCAATGGTGGAACCAATTGATAAATACAGGAAATGGTCACCATAATAAGAGGTATGATCTACTGGGAAGACATAAAATTTATTCGAACAAGAAGCTTTCAGCCCTCCAAAAAAAATGATGCCCTCGACCTCAGTAAATTTGTTATTAGTCTCCACTAGAAATAATAAGCTCTCATCCTAAGATATACTCAGCTCTGGCTTGATTGAATCCACTATAGATATAACAGCTACTCGGCCTATTCTTTTGCTGAGGGTTCACGCTTCACAGATGCAAGTTTCTCAATGGCTAGGCTTGATTGTGAACTACACTCAGCAATCCCCAGAAATTGACCATCTCCTTGAAACCATCAGCCACATGCCCAACAAACTCAGACGTTAAGACATCCATTGTCTCCTACAGCATATGACCTTCACTACAAAAATTTGCACGTTTTCCCTAGGCCTTCTTCACGATGTCTTAAGTCTCTTACTTCATGTTGTCTGGGCTCTTCTTTTATGCTGATGGTTAGGGCACAAACTATCCCCAACAAACCTGAAGCTGAGGTCTCCTCGCTCGGCCTTCTTCCAGCAGCTCAGTGACCAGAAAACAATCCTTATCTTACTTCCCTATATTCTCAACTAGAATGGACTTTGTATTCTCCCAACTCTAATTCCATGTTAAATTCTGAAGATGTTCTATTCTTAGATGCAAATATACAAGATTCAGATAGAACATACCAATAGATCGATGGAAGACAAGCCAAAAACAGAGATAAATAATGGTGGCGTTACGGTGATGAGTAGGATGCTTCAACCAACAACGTCTTCATAAGGTTAGCCACCCACATGTGTCACACAAACCCAAGATGTTTCATCAAGAATACTCCATCAAGGCATTGCACCAAGAAGCCCTAAATGCAGAACCAAGAACGATGCTCCATCACCATCCAAGGGAGAAGACAATGCCTCCACAAAATGTTTGTATGAAATGAACTCCATGTCTCTCCAACATACAGTGGGGGTGTGTGACACATCTCTTATGCATGTGGGATAAAACAGGCTGACCTTGCACAGGTGGAATAAATTCAAAATACATGTTCTGCTCATCAGATCAAGATGATCTTTAGATCGATCGTTCACCTCTCTAAAACAGGGATCCAACTAAAATATTGGCGTCGTAATCTAAGCATCACAACATGGATTTTGGACCTATTTTCCCAAAATTAACAAAACTTGGCCACCAAAAAAGGCATTGGAAGTTCCAAGGGAAGACCAAAACCACAATTGTAGACACCCCCCACTCTTGTCTTACAAAAGTACCACACTCTCAATCAACAATACCCACTTTGGTGTCCCCGAAGAAGTTGCTCATCATAGTAAGGTTGGAGCCTTACTATGGAGGGATAGGCATCTCGTTTGAGTTTGGATTGCTGACTCGAGTAGAGTATGGGATCAGACTCTAGTACGAGTGGTCGTTGCATATATCTTGGGAGGTTCCTAGTTCCCTACCATTTTTTTTATTTATTTAAAAAATATATATCCATACCCATCTCAGGAGGCCACAAGGAAGGGATACCACACTCTATAAGATCCATTGATTATACTTCCACTAAACCCTAGGACAATCACTTTTTTCTAATACATCACATACCTCAGATATTTATGTGAATTATTTTGTTTATAGGGTGTGATCTAATTTAGAGATAATTCAAGTTAATGACATCCATAAAATTAAAACAATTTTAGTAAAATTAACATATTTGAGTAAAATGAAAAGGGTTTCATCACATTAATAATATATAGCAATGAAATTAAAACAATTTTATTTAAATTAACATATTGACATATTAGTCCCATTGAAATTTGGTATGATTTTATTACTAAATAATAAGAAAATTGAGATAATAGAATAGCCATGTACCTCTATGTTCTCCATTTTAGAAATAATAGACATGTGACACCTCACATTGCCCACAAGTCAAGTAAAGGAGCAAGATTGATATAATACAACAATTATGTACTTTTATGTTCTCCATTTTAAAAATAATAGACTTGTAACACCATTGCCCACAAGTGACGTAAAGGAGCAAGGCACAATAGTGTGGACCACACATGGAATGACCATTTACAAATTTAGGTTTTTTTTTTAATAATTTTGAATTAGACATGTTAGTCAATGGAAAATTGGAAATAAAAATTTCAAAAATTATAAAAACATTTTTTTGGGATAAAATTTTAAAATATCTATCATTTTCCAAAAACTTTGATTAAAATTACAAAAACTAATACAATGTGAAAAAACAACCTAAATTATTGCTACAGTCCCTAACTAAAATATACTAATAATAAATAATAATGATTAATTAAATGAAATCTTAAATCCACTTATTTATTATTATACTTTTAAATATTCTTACTAAAATTATTCATAAATAATAATAATGAATTAAATTGAGCCTTTAACCCACTTATGTATTATTATACTTTAAAACATTCTTACTAAAATCATTCATAATTTTATATTAAAATTAGTTTATAAAGAATTATCATTATTCAACCATTATTCTTAATTATGTGAATTACTAGTGATGTGAGCACACTATGATTAATATATTCAAACTTGACAATTTTTTGCTAAAACCATTTTAAATTTTTTATACTTAATTTCATTTTATGTTTTATGTATTTGAAATATGATAGCATGAACCAAGCTAAGTTTATTAATATAAAATCAATAATTAAAATAAAACGAAGGAGCTGTGAGTTTTTAACCTCAACTTATATCAACAATAAAGGTACTAGTTCAAATAATTGTTCTATATGACCAAAAAATCAATTGATAACTATTTATGACAATAGCTTATCTGTTCAATTACAATAAATGTGACATGCTCACATACTTACTTTCTAAGTAACTGTTCACACAGGGGAATCTGAAAATACCTAACTCTCGCCACTTAGCCACAGATTCTTGGCATATCTTCGCTATCACTTCTCTAACACATCGCGCAAGCTAGATATTATCAGAAAATCTTCTTCATTTGGCTCATTAGTGGGAATTTCCCTTCCCCTTGTTATAACGTCATTTTCCATTGAAGGAAAATCACTGCGGATTCCAGCAGATCCTATTACAGTAACACCACGAAGGCTACTGACAATTTGTGAAGCAGGCTGCTTGCTTGAGCTTGGTCCGTCAACATAAGTCGGAACCCTTGGTACGATCTGTGGGTTTCTAGTTGGATTCGATATATTTTTTGCATGTGCCACTAGAATCAAAGAAAATCCTTTACATTGTAAATATTCCATTGCTGCGTTCATATCCTTCTGCATGTAACCCAGAACAGTATTCTCGAACTCTTCACTATCTAGTGATAGTGAAGGACTAGCTTGATCCACAGCCGCGGATGCGTGACTGTTACATCCCTAAGAAAACCCACAAGCAATGGCATCAGCAAAGAATGATGCACAGGTAATTCCTCTACTTCTAGTTAAAACCCACAATTAAGTGTGTACCTCAGCTGGAACATTCACAAATTGTGGCTCAACTGCACCTGTACCACCAAGTTTTGTTGTGCTCAAATCCTGCCAAACATTTTTTAGAACAAAAATTACTATCATAGGCTTCAAACACTCAATATTGAAAAACATGTGCGTCAAAGTGAAAACCTTTATTCGCTGCTGTAGAAACTCAATGTGGGCAATGATCTCATCCAGGGCAGAGCCTTTGTCATTCTGCATACGCTGAGAAAAATTAAAGGAAATTAATTTAGCTAGCATTCTCATTACGAGAGTGGTTTAGATAATCATCTACACAAACAAAAATCTTAAAACAATTCACTTCCTTTTAATTCTTATCAATCACCGACCTTCCATGTATGGCATGACAGTAAAATATCAACATTTTCAAATAGGTTAATTAAAAGTAACTAAAAGACAATTAAAATAAGCATTCTTCAAATTTAGAAGGCAACAAATAACATACTAATTAAAAAAATAGATTTATAAAAATACTAATCCATTTACATAAAATTAAGGGTTAAAAACACTGAATTTGATCTTATAAACATATTCATTATTTCAAATATTCACTTAGAAGAGAAACAAAATACTATTAAATCTTACATGTAATAACCAAAAATCAAATTAGAAAATACAAATAAATTTTCATGTCTTTTTTAATTGAGTTAAGCATAACATTTTCAACAAAATTTGAAGTATGTGGTATAAAAAAGAATGATACACTCTCAACTAATCCTAGTGACAAACAATAATAAACCTAATCCTGTGTGTATTCTATCACATAAACATTTGCAGTAAGAAAGAACATATTATCCAGTACCCTAATTCAAGGTGTTCTCTAAAAAGAACCCAAAAGTCACCATTATCATCTAAGTAATAAAAGTATCATTTTCAAAGGTAAACCTATTTCTACAAATCATAATACTCATAAAAACCAAAAAATAATGATTATTATAGAAATTACAAGAACTAGAAGTTATCTTAACACCATATGTTCCAAAGCATTTAATCTACTTTATTTTTAGGATAAACCCATCACCTCCATAAATTAAAACTTAGTATTTGTTGGAAAGGCAGAGGATTCAAACACACAAATAATGCAAATATTTCACACATGAACAATGAGTTGCCGCTCTTCAATTAATCATAGAACTCTGAATCATAAAACTCTCTCTTAATACAATGAATCCATGAAGGGTATTTAATCTAATTGACATGCACACACTATCACACATAACTGAACTTGATCAACTCGCTTAACTCACTCTCTAACTCACTCACCAAATCTAAGTGTAACTCAACTCAACTAATTCACTTAACTGATTGTATAATTCACTCAACTCTAACTCTGCATGCGGGAAGTAATTATATATTTTAACACTCCCCCTTAATTACGACAGCTAAACTAAAACATAACCCATGACAACTCAAACATGCCTGCTGGTCTATGTCTCAGCTAGGCTTACAACACCAAAGTTTCTTTTGTGAAACTCAAACAAATCTACATGACTGCTAGTCTATGTCTCAGCTAGGCTTACAACACCAAAGTTTCTTTTGTGAAACTCAAACAAATCTACTGATAATGGCTTAAGCTAGTTTTGTTGCTAAGATTAAGTTAAGATTAAGACACAAGTCTTTCAACTTAAAATTAAGTTTCTTTTGTGAAACTCAAACAAATCTAGTGCTAATGACTTAAGTGAAAGACACAAGAGTCTTTCAAATTATAATTACAAACAAATATTCAACTATATAAACCTAATACAATGTAAACCAGTCTTGGTAAATGTGATGACAAATTGTTCTACAAGAGAGATAAATTAACTAGATTTATAAACATAGAGCTAGTGACAACAACTATTGGTAATGCCCAAGCACATCCTCTGCTTACACATTTGAGTCCACTAAGTACAGTTTTAGCTTGTTTTTAATAGAAAGGTACTCATACTGTGCAAAAATATGTTACCCTAAATGAAATAAATATAAACATTCTAGTAAGAGGCCATGCATGTAGAAGAGGGAAGCAAGGTCCAATACATAAAATTTCAATACAAAAACGAAAGTGACATCAATGAAAATGGATTAATGTGTAAATCCCAGCATTGAATGTAATGTACCAATATAGAAAATCCATGTTGAAGGTATTTAGTTTTCGGGAAATACCGTTTTAGCATTTGGGACAAGATTGTGCAAAGATTGCATATTTTTTGCAATTTTCCTTCTGCATTCCTGCCAGAGGAAACACAATAATTAATAGACAATGTTGAACAGAAATGCATGATCAGTCCTCTGCACAGTCAATGTTTTGAAGGTTTATAAAGCTATTTGCAGTATGTAAGCTATTGCCAAGGAAAAAAAAAGAAAAATACATGACTTGCAGTATGTAAGTTGCAGCCAAGAAAAAACCCCATTATAAAGAAACATCTTCTCACCCGTACAGCTATACTCCTACGATCAGTAGCTTGACCTCGAGAAGCCCTAACTCGTGCATTTGGAGCGCCACCCAGAACATTGTTAGCAGTTGGTACTGATTCCTGGTCACCATTCTCAAGCATCTGGAGACCAGCATTTTGCAAGTTACAAGTTAAATAAAGCAAAAATCAAAAACCCTAAAATCTATAGAAATGAAAAAGGTGAAGAGAAAATAGTAGATCTCCTTACCTGTTGGCCGCTTTGTGATCCGCATTGTCTCTTATCCGCACACCCAATGACAGGATGCATTTGGGATGAAGATCCATGTGGTGAAACTAGACCAGGTGCCCTAGGCCTAGAAAGACCAGATGGACTGTGGAGAAACTGACCAGGTGTGCTAGGCCCTTTTCTATGGAGAAACTGACCAGGTGTACTAGGCACAGAAACACCAGATGGACTTTGGAGAAACTGTCCCTGTAAGGAAACTTGTATATTCCCACCCTTTGAGAACTGAAAATTGTTATCAAATCGAGAATGGCCTACTGTAAAAGACAGGATATCTGGCTCAGGCAAAACTTGCTTATTTGGTCGTTCAAACATGTCATTATCAGCGATGAGAGTACTTGGACTTTCTTTAAATGTCCCCATCAAACAATTTGCAGGGTCTTGCGTGTCAGTGTCTTCCATTGAAGAAAATAAAAGCTGATCGAAAAACTCATCCATCACAAAATTCGTCCTTGAAACTGCTATTGGCTTTATATAGCAATAGGCAATGAAACACAGAACTTTTGAAACGCAAATGCTATTGGCTTTATATAGAAATAGGCAATAAAATACAGAACTTTTGATATCAATCGAACCAATGTGAACACAAATTCACGAATTTTCAAATGAAACGTCTGAAAACACAAATTGACTTAATTTCGACATAAATACATGCCTCGATAATCGATAATCTTAAAGTCACCAATATATTAAATATCTTTGTGGCGTAAGTTTTAAGAGAATATAATATTTAAAAATAAAACTTTGCATTTTACCAAGAAAATACAATTAAACACCAGTATGGAAAGTTTTTATATATAATAATTATTTTTATTTTTTTAAATATAAATATTTTTATTTTATTAAATATATTTATTAAAAAATATTTAATTAAAATGTGTAATTGATAAGAAAATTACAATAAAACAACAGTGTGGGAAGTTTTTATATATAATAATTTTTTTTTAAATATAAATACTGATTTTAATAAATATATTTATTAAAAATTATTTAATTAAAATGTGTAACTGACAATAGTGGCAGATTTATTAAGAATTATGTAAATCATGAGATTTTATAAAAAACTTCCAAATTTGTTTATTTAGACAACTAGTTTAGTTGCAAATTATTTAGATAATTAAAAAACTAGTTGTAAGTGAGAATTTTTGAAAAATTTTCAGTTGATGTGATTAATCCGAAAAGACATTTATCTACTTTATGGATCACAAAAATCTGAGACCTAATAAAAGTTTTCTAGTTTATTTTCCGATCTAATATTTATACAATCCTATGGGATTCATTCAAATCATAAGTTTGGTGGGTGAACCCATGGGCTTTTCACTATGTTGAATCCATATAAGTAGTCAAAAAACCAACTTAAACAACACA
Organism: Pinus albicaulis; assembly: GCA_034641835.2. Classification (NCBI taxonomy): domain Eukaryota; kingdom Viridiplantae; phylum Streptophyta; class Pinopsida; order Pinales; family Pinaceae; genus Pinus; species Pinus albicaulis. The sequence goes on from CM076583.1 coordinate 847,446,415, forward strand.
AATCAAGATTTCAACACAATTTTTTTTTACCCATATAAATCCATGGAAAACTCCAAAAAGTGTGTTTAAAATACATTTTTTAATGAATAAATCTATTTAACACCTTGAAAAAACCATATCACACTCTAATTATATAGATTAAAAAACATAAATTTAACATTTTAAAAATTTATGGGCTATTTTGGTTAAAATTAAACTGAAAAAATACCCTAAAAATAGTCATTTCCTTAAGATAGACTACTCCTGAAGATGTCAATCAATATTATTTAATATCATTTAGTATCCTGTGAATCATCACATAGCATATATAAATTGTATTAATTTTTTTAATATTTTTTTTTTCAATAAATATTTTTGAGGAATATTTAAAAGAATTTTTTTTTTTTTTACATTACATATATTAAAAAAATCTTAAAGCTATAATTTTTTTATATTTTTAACATTTAAAAGGAAAAAAGAAGATTTAATTCACCACTTTAAATGGTATCAAAATTTATATTCTTATAAGAGTTTCTGGAGTACTTTATGTTAGAAAATTATATATTACAAAGAAATGCAACACATAAAATATGTGGAAACACAAACACATAAAACATATAAAACTAGAGAGACACATATATACGTCGTTCACCTAATTTAGGCTACGTTCACTCTGAACAACGAGTCCTTCCTTTCTATTATCCAGCAAAATGAAGAGACACAACCTACAACAAATCCGTTGTAATATCCTCGGTTGTGTTGTAATATCCTCGGTTCTCTATCACAGTCTCCCTGTTTTTTTCTCACTCTAAGAATACACATACAATACACACCCGCAATAAAATACCATCATAAAAAATGAGGGGTTTCTTTCAAGGGAAAAAACCTTAAATTAAACATAACTTCTACCGTGAGATCATCGGCCTAATGAATGGCCCAGATTGACTAGAAATTACAATACTTTTATAAGGAAATTTTACATTCGCACCCCCCTGTGGACCCCCCACATTTAAGTGTAAGTCTATTTTTAGACATGGTGATCATATTTCAGAAGTTGTAGGATGCTATTTGTGGATGGTTGGTCAAGTTGGAAAAATAGATGAAATTCTATTTTTAGAATATTGGGCAAAGACTATTTATAGATCATCGATCTAAAAATAGAAGTGTCGATTATTATTAGCCCTTAATAATAATTTGACTCTAAATATCAACTTATTCTCTTGGAACACTTTATTTCAGTGTACAGATTTGGAAAATCAGGGAGTTGAAGGAATTATGCACTTCTTAGGGTTTACTGGTGGTTAATGCATGGTGGACTTAGTTAGAACTGAAGTGGCAAAGTTATGACAGAGTTGGAAGAGTATTTCATGGAGTTGTTATTCAATTTAACTCAGTTAATGGAGTTAAACTCAGTTGAGCTAGTTGTATCTAGTCTAACTGAATGATACACTAGTGAGAGTGGAGTGAATTAATTAGTTAATTAATTCACAACTAATAACTCACTAACAACTGAGCAGAAACAACAGTTAACTACAATGCATGTCAGTTCCAGCAGAGACCCAGTGGAGAGATAGGTGAAAGGGTGAGATGTACAATCCGTTGTGACTATAGTGATGCATTGATTGCACCACACACACATTGGAGTTGTGAATGAGGATTGCATAGTCAAGGCAAGGTAGATTCGAATTCATTCAACGGTCTTCTTCAGCAGGGATTGTGCAGTGGAGGCAAGCTATCAGGTGCCGAGAAATCAGTGCATGGATTTCCAGATTTCTTCCTGTTAGTATGTGACGATTGATTGTACTGAGAGCTTGATGTATTAAGATTTATGAGATTTTTACATGATCTCCATGATGCATAATATATAATAGTTTGGGTTTTTAGCTTCAGGATTTCCCATTAAACAATTGTGTTATGTGCGATTTTTTTTATTTCTTTATGTGTTTGCAATTGAGTTTTTAAATTACTGCAAAAGATTAATAGTGGAAGGATTATGTATTTAGCAAGAAGATAAATATTGTTATATCAGGAGAATCTGGATATATACATGCATATTGTATATAATTTCTACATGGTATCAGACTAGTGTTAATTATTAAAGATTGCAATTGTGAAGAATTTTTGAGTTTGTGCTAGTGGACAATTCGAATTTGCTGCAGAAAATTCTTGGTGCGAAAGTTGACTATGCATTGAAATGTCTTTCAATGGGTTGCGATTGGAGTATTCCCTTGATGGCAACTTTAATTACATAGCCTGGAAGGATAGGATGGAGGCGGTGCTAGAAGATAATGGACTAAAGGAGTTCATCGATAGTGATGTTTCTAAGCCAGGATCTAGCGATGTTGCATTACTTGACGCATGGAAAAATAAGCTAGCAAAGATAAGAAGAATTCTGTTTTAAGGTGTGAAGGACCATATTGCGTCCAGCCGTCACGGGAAAGCCACTCCATATGCAATGTGGAAGGCTTTGACAAATTTGTTCCAAAGCAGCAACGAGCAGAGGAAGTAGGCGAAAAAAGATAAGTTTAGAAAAATAAAAATGGAGAAGGCTGACAGTATTCCAAAATATCTCACAAAGTTTGTCCACTGTAGGGATGAACTGCAAAGTGTGGGGACTACTATTGATGATGAATACTTGGTGAGCTTGGCTCTCCTTGGGCTTCCAAAGCGATGGCATAGCTACAAAGACTCTGTTAATGGACAGGAGGAACTGTCGGGATGGTATCGACTTTCGTCAGATCTTGTATAGGAGGAGATAAGGCGAAGTACCAAGGATGGCTCTTCATCAAAGAATGATGATGAATAGAACTGCGCTTTGGCTTCCAAAGCAAGGAAAGGGAAGGGGAAGAAATCCCATAAAAAATTCGAAGCTAAAGGCAAGAAGAAGGATTTGTCCAAGGTGAAGTGTTTTCACTATCACGAACATGTGAATTTTTCCACTAACTGCCCACAAAAAAAGAAGAACAAGAAGGTTGTTGGAGTTGCAGCTGGAGAGAACTTATCCTCGCAATTTGAACTTGATTTCTCTTTGATCGTATTCTTGGTTTCAAGCTCAATGGGATTGGTGTGGTATCTTGATAGTGGTGTGTCTTTCTATATGACTAGAGATAAGGAGTTATTTAATGAATTGGAGGAGAAGGATCTCCAAATGCATATAGATTTGGGAGACAATGGTCGATACAGTGCGACCGAAATTGCAACCATTACCTTTGAGAGGGAGTCAGGTAATCCATTTCTGTTGAAAGATGTTATGCATGCTCTAGGTTTGAAGAAGAACTTGGTCTCGGTCAAAATGTTGGAAGATAAATGTTATGATGTTGTTTTTAGCAATGGAAAAGATTTCTCGCGACATAAAATAATGGGTCAAACCAGGAGGATAGGGATTCGAGTTAAGAATATCTACAGGTTGGAGGTAGATGGTTGTGCTGGAATTATGGGCAAAGAAGAAGTAGTGGTGAGCTGGGATGAGGGCGAATTATGGCACAAGAGATTGGGCCATCTTCACCACGGTGCTTTGAAGATTTTACAGTAGATTTATACTGGACTTCCCAAGGGTACTCTTGCATAGTCAGATCAGTGCAAGGGATGTACTATGGGTAAGTTTGTCACTACCAACTTTCATGAGAAGGAGAACCGTGCTTCGGTGATCCCAGAGAAAATTCACACAGACGTGTGTGGACCTTTATTGGTTGCTTCAATAGAAAAACATAGGTATTATGTTATTTTTTTTGATGACTATTCTCGTAGATGATAGATCTTCTTCATGTAGAAGAAGAGCGAAACATTCTCAAATTTTTGTGAGTTTAAAGCATTGGTGGAGAAGGAATCAGAGAAGTAAGTGAAGGATCTGTGGAGTGATAATGGTGGTGAATATATCTCGAATGAATTCAAAGACTTTTGTAGCAAAGAAGGAATTCGAAGAGAACTCATAGTGCCTCGTAACCCACAGCAGAATGGGGTCACGGAGAGCAATAACAAAACGATCGTGGGTGCTGCACGAGCTATGATGCATGACCAGGGCCTACCGATGCACTTGTGGTCGGAAGCATGCAACACTGCGGTTTATGTGAAAAACCATTGTCCTCATAGAGTACTTGGCATGAGTACACCTGAAGAGGCTTTTACTGGTAAGAAGCCTGATATTTCTCATTTGAAGATTTTTGGCTCATATGTTTACATTCATGTGACAAAGGATGCCAGGAAGAAGCTAGAGACGACTGCAGAAGTCGGGATATTTTTGGGGTACATAGAAACACCCCATAATTATCGTGTGTATTTTCCAAATAGTTGGATGGCTATGGTGCGATAGGATATAAAATTCAATGAGGTGAAAGCCATGAAGTTGTAGCTTGAGAGGGAGCTACACTTACATGCAGAGGAGGAACTTCTTGTTCCCAAATATGAGCCTCTAGATGTGGATCAGCTACAGGAGGAGATTCATGGAGTGGAGGAGTCCAGTCATGCAGAACCAAACATCATACAAGGTAGAAAACGTACCACATAAGCTGAGAGATTGAAGCTTGATGTGGCACGTAATGTAGGAGTCCCTACATCATAACGCAAGCAGAGACAGTCACCTGACCAATTTACTGAATACATGGCTCTCATGAGCAAGTGTATCATGACAGAGCCATCTTCTTTTGAAGAAGTAGTGTAGGAGCCCACATGGGTAGATGCCATGGTGGAGGAGTATGACTCCATTATCAGAAACAGTTCTTGGGAGATTGTTCCAAGGCCGGTGTGTAAATTAGTTGTAGGATCAAGATGGATCTACAAGGTAAAGCAAGTTGTTGATGGGAGAGTCGAGAATTATAAGGTAATATTTGTTTCCTAGAGCTTCTCACAGATCGAGGGGATTGATTATGAAGAAACCATCCTATCACACGGTATTATTCCATAAGGACCATCCTTTCTCTCTCAGTGCAGATGGGTTGGCACATTCATCAGATGGATGTGAAGACTGCGTTCCTTAATGGGATCATTTGAGAAGAGGTGTACATTGAGCAGCCTGAAGGATTTGAGATCTTTAGCAGCAGTCACATGTGTGCAGGCTCAAAAGAGCGTTGTATGGGCTAAAACAAGCACCTCGTGCTTGGTACGATCGAATCGACAACTATTTCACTAGACTTGGCTTCACCAGGAGTAAGGCGGATGCAAACCTGTACCAAATTGTGGTGGAGGGTAAGCTTTTAATCATTGTTGTTTATGTTTGTGATTTAATACTAACGGGTGATGAGGAGTTGATACACTCATGCAAGGCAGATCTTGCAAAGGAGTTTGAGATGAAGGATTTGGGCCTCCTTCATTATTTCCTCGGAATGGAAATATGGCAGCGGGAAGGTGAATTGTTTGTGTCTCAAGGCAAGTATGCTCGAGAGCTACTTGAGAAGTTTAACATGCAAGGTTGCAAGCCTATCGACACTCCTCTTCCATTAAATTTGAGGAAAGAGGATTCTACATCAGCATAGGTAGTGGATTCCATTTTTTATCGACAGTTGGTGGGTTCACTCATGTATTTAGTTAATACAAGACAGGATATATGCTATGCGATGAACCAGATTTCACAAGCAATGGTTAAGCCTACCAAGCTCTTTTGGAAGGCATGCAAGCATGTCCTGAGGTATCTCAGGGGCACATTTGAGTATTGTTTATGGTACAGAAAAATGGATGAGGTGAAGTTTCATGGCTTCACAGATGCAGATTGGGTAGGCAGCCTAACAGACAGAAAGAGCACATTAGGAGGGATTTTTAGTATCGGATCTACAACAGTTTCTTGGTACATCAGGAAACAAATATCTGTGGCACTCAGTTTAGCAGAAGTAGAATACATGGCAACAAGTCAAGCTGCATCTGAGGCTATCTGGATGAGGAAGATCCTGGTTAGTTTGTTCGGTTCACATTTAGATCCTACAATGATACATTGTGATAATCAGAATTGCATTAAACTCTCGATTAATCCTGTGTTTCCTAATAGATCTAAACATATTGATATCCAGTATCACCATATCAGAGATTGTGTGCAGCAGAACATCATTTTGCTTCAGTACATTCCTACGAAATATCAAGATGCAGACATTCTAACGAAGGCGCTCACCAAGAGAAAATTTGAATACCATAGAGGCAGGATCAGGGTGAAGGATAATCCCTATCTTGTTGAGAGGGAGAGTTGAGATTCAGCAAGATGACGAGCTTAGTGAAAATTAGTCACCTTCACTAAGTGGGCCCGTAGGATATTTTTAGGTGTAAGTCTATTTTTAGACATGGTGGTCATATTTCAGAAGTTGCAGGATGCTATTTGTGGATGGTTGGTCAAGTTGGAAAAATAGATGAAATTCTATTTTTAGAATATTGGGCAAAGTTTATTTATTGATCGTCGATCTAAAAATAGAAATATCGATTATTTTTAGCCCTTAATAATAATCAAACTCTAAATATCAAATTATTCTCTTGGAGCACTTTATTTCAATGTACATATTTGGCAAATCAGTGGGTTGAAGGAATTACGCAATTCCTAGGGTTTATTGGTGGTTCATGCATGGAGCACTCAGTTAGAACTAAAGTGGCAAAGTTATGACAAATTTGGAAGAGTAGTTCATGGAGTGGTTATTCAGTTTAACTCAGTTAATGGAGTTAAACTCAGTTGAGCTAGTTTTATTTAGTTGATCAGGTGATCATGTCCAAATGGAAAAAATTCTCAAAAAAAGAAATTCTCAAAATTGGTTGCAACCTGAACGACTAGAAAGGCCTCATCACTGCAATTCTGGTGCCGTCAACGGGACTCAAATCTGACGTCGTATGTGAAAGTTACTAAAGTTTGAAAATACCCAATAACCTTCAAAACAAGACTTTTTGCCTATGAGTTTGTCAATTTTCAAAAAAAATTAAAAATGAAAATTTCATTTTTTTAAGTATTTATAAGCCTATTGGAGTGTGCCGTGTGGCCTACCCATAGGCTTCCATGTGGCCCCAAGCCATTGGAATAAAGGTTATGTTAAAGTTTTGATGGCAAGGGGGGTCGAACCCTCGACCTGACTCCTCGGGCAGGGTCGACACGACCAACACAGCAACAGATAGAACGTTGAAGTTTCGGGCGAGTCGGGTGGATTTAAAACACGAGTCTGGTCATTTAAACTTTGGGTGGAGAACTTAAGGTATAAGCCCCCCAGGGCTAAGGGATAAGGCCTCCGTGACCACGCTGTAACACCCCAAGTTTCTATGTTTTTCAAGTTATACATTTGAACAAAAATCCAAAGGGGAGTGGACCCCATTGGAGAATTATTGTGTGGATTTATTTAAATATTTATTAATGAAAAATAAATGGAATATTTATGTGTGCACTATGACCAGATGATATTGGAGATCATAAGCCTGAACCATGAGGATATGGAAATGGTTAAGCCTTTCCCAAAACCTTTCAAAAAGCCATGAAAGAAATAATGCTAAATCAGATTTAAGAGGAAAAATCTAAATTCCCCAATGAAGAGGAAAGTAATTGGGAAGAGGTAGAAAAGATGGGAAAGCTAGATAACAACTTTAAAGTACCTCATTGAGGGAAGCCTAGGAAAAAAATAGGAAGAAAGCATTCTAAAAATTCTGGAAGCAGAATTTAGAAACAGGCTTGGAGAAAGCATGGCTTAAGTAAGCTACTCCAGAATAGACTGAGTTTAGTTTTTCTCTTGGAGGATCTCAGCTCGGGGGTGAGTTCTAGAGAGAAAAGGACTCTAAGGTTGGGAGGACTGGTCATAGAAAAAATTTGTATGTACACCTAATAAATAAATTTCTGTTGTGGCAGATTAGTACTATGGATTCTTTAATGTTATTAGGCTTGGAAATCATTAAAATTTTATGTTGTAGTTATGAAATTCCATACATTTAACAGATATTATTAGAAGCAATACTTCTTCAAAAATCTGTATGGTTGTAGGAATGGATTCTAATGAGAAATATCAACTAGAATCTCTAAACCTGATATTGGCTTAAATCTAAAGATATATGGCTTCCAGAAAGAACTTATATAACTTTAATATTCTTCTATGTTCTAAAATTTTATATGCATGAGAAGAAGAAATGAATATCCAAAATTCTTGAAAAGACTATATATCTTCAATAATAACCTACAAAGAAATTTATACCCGTTATGATTAAGAGAAATGATAAATCTGGAAAAAATTTCATAAGTTGTTAAGCTGTGATTTTAATTTAACGTATATGTGACATTAATACTGTATAAAAATTTCATATGAGATAATATTAGAATCAGAAAGATATTCTATATCTCTTGCTCTATAAACTATTTATTCAAAGTAAACAGAAATTTCTATCTCTAAAAACAATTTATGGGTTGTAAATCTCTAACATTCTGTAGGTAAAAATTGAAACAAGTGAAACCTCTATGAGAATATATCCCTGCCTGAGTTAAATAAACTATTGAGAGAAATAAAAATTATCAGGAGATATAGACATATATTTAGATGAAAATTCAGAAAAGTAATTCGGTAAAAAGCTTATTAATTTCTGTTTGAAAGAGAAAAATAATAGCATAAGTCAATTTCCTAGTGTAGCAAGTTAAGTATACTGCAAAAGGTTAAAAGATAACTTATGAAAAGTTATGTGAGAAAATAGGAGCAAATAACATGTAGAGACTATGTATTCACTATTTCTTTAAAAAAAAAAATTTGAGAGAGTTGAACTAACTATTGAGGAGAAAATCTGTGAATAGATATTTCTTTTAGAAATATATAAATATTTGAGTTTCATAAAGTACAACAATAGAATTTCTATTATGTTAGTATATTAGAGGTATATGAAATAGAATCAAGACTGAAATTCATTTTGGAGCGAATAAAACGAGTACAATTATAAATATATGCCTGAATATTAAATATAGGGATAAGGTAAAATAATAATAAAAGGGAAATTGAACTATGTATACAATTGTCAAGTAAACTAGTCAGTATCTAACTTCAGATCTTGAATTTATGACTGAATATGTACATATATATTTTAAAACCAAAATATTACAAATCCACAGTTCGATTGAAAAGATGAAATCATCTTAAATGTTATAAAGTTGTGAAAACGTTTAGTCACATATTAATCATCATTCAAACTGTAACTTAAAACAGAAAATCGAAATTATTTTGACTTCTATTGTGGATATCCGATGGAGTTACCGACCTGTAGAATGAAATAAATTCATCGGGTAAATCAAATAGTTTCGACCGTATAGGGGTCCTGATTTAGAAGAAAAAAAAAGAGATTGTAATACCTAAGGTCTCCTTCATGTTATTATTTCCTACGTGCAATCGTAGAATAATAAATTAACCAGTAACATAAAAATGAGGTTCTTGAACTAATTTGAACTATGAACTGTATGTAGTAAATCCGAGAAAAGAAAAATTTATATTGGGATTACCTTCAATAGACCGAATTGACAATAAGCCTTCTCTGCAAACGAAAATGGGAAAAATAAAAGAGCTATTAAATCTTGGAAAATTCTAAGGCTAAACATAGTTAGAAATGCATGAAACTTTGTAGACTCTATTTTTGAAAACAAAATGAAATTGGGACTCTTACCTGAATCTTGCCTGGTCAAGGTGCACAGGGTCGTTTTCACCTCACGAGGGTTTGAGGAGAAAAAATCATTGTATGCGACATAGCTGAAAGAGATCTGCCTTCCCAGTGCTTGGAATGAAATACAGCCAATGGAAAGAAATTGAAGAGTTGGGTTATAAAATCTGGAACAAATTGTTTAAATGGAACATAAAAATTTCAGGAAACACATTCGAACAGGATTAACTGAATAACATCATCCTATATTGGGTGGTATTGCACGAAATTCATGGTAGAAATAAGGACTGATATAAAACATGAAATAAATTTCATAGAAATGAAACAGAGTTTCAGAAACAAACAAAAAAATTTAGGCTACCCTAGGTATGCGACCATTATGCGGGACGATCGAATGGTCTGATATAATAACCAAGAACCAAGACGTTGGTTACAGAGCTGTGACGATTCAGGGAGGGAACTTATGTGTTCGACTAAGGGGAGCTCTTGAAAATGAGAGAAAGAAATAGTAAGCCCAACTTAGAATTCCGACATATAAGCAAAAACTGAAACCCTAATCTACACAGTGAGATATCTGTCTAGGTGGCGCCCGATGCCTAGCCTAGGGCCAAGTGAACATAAAATACTCCTTGGAAATGCAGCAAGGTTTAGATTTTTCACACCAACCATATTATATTTAATGCAATTGTACGTAAACCCTAGAAGGGTACTGCCAAAACTTCTGGTATGGATGATTAACCCTAAGTCATAAACATCGTATTCCTTACTCGAACCTTGGGAGTAGTAAAGTAAATAAAGATCTGTCCGGCACATTTAATTTACTCACTTAAAATTCACCAACTGACATACGAATCAGATTGAGAAATCAATTCAAATGTTTTCAACATTCAATGTATATCAGAGTTTGATTGCAGTGTCGAGGTGATCGTTGTTTGAGAAATGAAAAACGAAAAACCTAGGTTCGAACTTAAACTCATCGAATGAAAATCAAAGAAACCTAATAATAAAACAATAGCTCAAGGGCTAGAAATTCAACGGTATAGCATAGGGATGACTATGCGAATTTGAGAGTCAGTGATAGGTTTAAATGTGTAAAAGTTTGAATAAGAATTAATATATAGGAAATAAAATTTTTCATGCTATATTAAAAATCAAAAAGACGTACCTAGTTAATAATGGTAGCATAGATTATTACTATTATGGTAAATTGGAAAAGGCTACGGACGAGAGTTTACCATTTTAAATAAATTGGGTAAGTTAAGACTGTCAGGGACAAATAGTTTTTATAAAAAGACAAACCGAGGGTTACGTTGAATTCACAATTCGTGAAAATGACAACTTAACTTAGAAATTGAATTTAGCTATAATTCATCTTTGTAGAGATGTAATTTAATGATTTTAAACAATGAGAATATATATATATATATATATATACTCTTAGGGAATGTGTCTCTTGAAGATAATGGGATTGTGATATTAAATTTCAATGTTTTTTTAGCTGTGGTGTTAATATAGAGTGAAAATCCAACATCATGATGAAAAAAAAAATTCTAAAGAGGTGTTACAAATGGTATCAGAGCCCTAGTTTGAAAACTGGGTTGTTTATGTGCTCATTGCTATGAGTGAAATTTATATGTATATTACTGATGTTGTATTATTGTAAAAAAAAAAGTACTGAAAAGAAAATGACTGAAGAGGATGAGCTCTATGTCGATCTCGGTGGTGGAGATAACACGCCAGATCCCAATGCTCCTCTTATGCCTATGTTGCATAAGATGCAACGAGATATGGCCAAGCTTAAAAGTCAGAATGACATGCTATCTTTAGCCAGTGAGAAGCAGGAAAAACTTATAAGAGAACTGACTTCGCGGAACAACCAAGAAGGTGACGGTTCCGGGAGGAAGAGAAAAGGTAGAGTCGATTTCTCAGATGAATATGAGGAAGATGACACCACTAAATAGCAGTCTAGATAGAAAAATGAATTACACGGTGAATTCCAGAAAATAAAACCTCCCTCCTATGATGGAGAGAAGGAGGAAGATGTTGAGGCATGGCTACTGAATATGATCAAGTATTTTCAGGTCTACAAATATGAAAGTGATTTAAGAGCCAGATTAGCTATTTACCAGCTACAAGGTAAGGCTACCTTGCAGTGGGAAGAAACAAAAATGGTTCACGCCATTGATGAGAAAACAGTGAATCGGGAAGATTTTCAAGTCAAGTTTAAAAACTGGCATTTGAACGAATGCTACTATGATGACAAAGAAAAAGATTTTCATGAACTCAGATTGGGACAGCTCACCATAGATGAGTTTGTCACCAAGTTCACAAATCTATTACGATATGTTCCTTACATTCGTGAGGAGAAAGAAAAGGTACAAATATTTTTAAACTGTTTGCCTACTGTGTACAAGGAGAAAATAGAGTTTGATAATCCAAAAACAATGGACGAAGTGGTGAGGAAAGCCAGATTATGCTACCAGCAGTTTAAGAGAAAGAGTGAACAAGGGAAGAGTTGGACAATCAAGAGTGAATTCAAAGGAAAGAAACAGAAACCATCTTATTTGAAGAAATTTGGTAGGAATCATCAGCGAAAGAAATTTAATAAAACAAATGAATGTTAAACTGCTCAATCTCAAATGGGTTCAAAGAAAATAGATGGGAATAATAAGAAGGAAGGAACTGTTAAAATGCGGGAGCCTTTGAGGTGATGGGGTTGTGGAGAACCTCGTATTTTGAGGGACTATCCACACTAAAATATTCAGATGGTTCTGAGAGATAGAGAAGCTACCACAGTGAATGACATAGCAGGGAATATCCCCACTATCAGTGCAGCCTTGGAGAACCGACAAGTAGAACACTAGTCTACTATGGTTGAGATGGAAGGTAAAAATTTTTATCAATCTGTTACAGTTTTAATTGACCCGTGTGCTTCTTTGAGTTATATTAGTCCACAAGTTGTAGAAAAATGTAAACTCAAAATAGAAAAGTTTCAACAGTATTGGTTAGTCTAGTTAGCTACCAGAACCAAACGCAAAGTAACTCATAAGCTACCTAAAAAATATATTAAATTGAATGATTATCAGACAGAAGTAGATTTAAACATTTTTCCATTAGGTTACTATGATTTGCTGATAGGGATGGACTGGTTAGAAAAGAAAAATACCATGCTGAATTGTTGGGACAAAACTCTTCACTGCATAGATGCTGAAGGAAAACCATTCATACTAAAGGGGAAACTAGAACCTATTTCTGTAAGGAAAATCTTAGCCCTTTGTTGAGATTGCAACAAGATGATGAGCTTAGTGAAAAGAGTCGCCTTCACTAAGTGGGCCCGCAGGCTATTTTTGGCGCAAAGTCTATTTTTAGACTATGTCTATTTTTAGACATATGGATCATGTTCTATGAGTTGCAGGTTGCTATTTGTGGATGGTTGGTCAAGTCGGGAAAAATAGATGGACTTCTATTTTTAGACATATTGGGTGGAATCTATTTTTAGATTTCCAGTCTAAAAATATATATGTCGAATATTATTAGCTCTTAATAATATTTGGACTATAAACATTATCTTATTCTCTTGGAGCACTTCAGTTAAGTGCACAGATGTGGCATAGGATCTGACAGAATGAATTACGCTATTCCTAGGGGTTAAGTGGAGCTATTGCATGGAGACTTCAGTTAGAACTCATGTGATAGATTTTGGTGGAGTTGCTTGAGGTGTTAATGGAGTTGTGTTCAGTTTAACTAATCTAAACATAATTGAACTAGTTGTATTTAGTCTAACTGATTAATACACTAGTGAAGAGTGGTGTGAATTAATTATTAATTAATTCACTAATTATAAACTCATTAATCAACTAAAGAATACATCAGTTAACTTTAGTGCATGGACAGTTTCAGTGGAGACCAATGCAGAGATAGGTGAAAGAGAAGGTTAGCTATCAGTTGTGACTATACTGTTGCATATTTGCAACTACCAGTGATTGGAGAAGCCCATGAGGGTTGCACAATACAAGCCAGGTGGTTTATGTTATTTAATGAGCCATCCTACAGCATTGATTACACAATAGAGGCTGGCTATCAGGTGGCAGAGATTGGAGCATGTGTTTTGCTAGATCTAGCTTGATTAGTGTGTAGCAATTGGAGGTTGTGGTGAGAGTTTATAGAGCTTTGTACAATGATTGTTACATGATCTCTATGACATATAAAACACATATACTTGGGGGTTTTCAGCTTTAAGCTTTCCCATGAAATACTCAGGTTATATGTGTGAATGTTTATGGTTTTGTTGTGTACTGCAATTGATTTATTTCTGCATAATGATCACAGAAGATTCTATATTGTGTATGAAGATAAAAATAGTGTGATCAGAGAATCTCGTGAATAATATACGCTTATCTCAACTTCTTGCTTATATCAATATCGTAGAAAGATATTGATCATTACAATTGCACCAGAGGTTGAGTTTGTGCTTCGGTGGAATAGGAATTATAGCAGAGTGTAGTTGTGTGTTGAAGTTGGAGATGTATTTCAACGGATTGCGACATTGGAGTATGCCTTGAGGTACTAATTATATTTCATGGAAGGACAGGATGGAGGATGTGCTGGATGAAAATGGGTTGAAGGAGTTTATAGATGCAGAAATTCCAAAACCTACTTCTAGTGATGCTGTCGTACTTGACGCATGGCAAAAGAAGACAGTAAAGTGTCGAAGGATTCTGTTGGAAGGTGTGAAGGATAACATAGTGTCCAGAATTCATGGTAAGGCTTCTCCATTCTTGATGTGGAAATCTTTGACATATTTATTCCAAAACAAGAGCGATCAGAGGAAGTTGGCGCTCAAGGATAGACTCAGAAACATAAAAATGGAGAAAGGTGACAGTATGCCCAAGTACCTCACGAAGTTCATCTAATGCAGGGATGATATGGGAAGTGTGGGGGTTACTGTTGATGGTGATGACTTGGTGAGATTTTCTCTCCTTGGGCTTCCGAAGAGTTGGCATTCCTATCAGGACTCTATTAATGGTCGGGAGAAATTGCCAGGATGGGAGCGACTTTGGTCGGATCTTGTGTAAGAGGAGATAAGGCGAAGTACCAGGGATGGATCTTCATCAAAGAACTCTAATGAAGAGAATTGTGCTTTGGCTGCCAAAGCAAAGAAAGGGAATATCAAGAAAGCTTCTCAATCCGGTGTGAAATGCAAGACGCAGGACATGTCAAAGGTGAAATGCTTTCACTGTCACCAACACGGACATTACGCCACTAGTTGTCCACAAAAGAAGAAAAATGAGCAGGCTACTAGATCTGCAACTGGAGAGGCCTTAGCCTCACATTTTGAGCTGGATTTTTCATTGATCGCATGCTTGGTATCAAGTGTGATGGGTTCAGTGTGGTTTCTTGACAGTGGTGCATCTTTTCACATGATAGGAGATCAAGATTTGTTTACTGATCTGGATGAGAAAGATCTTGGAGTTCACATCAAGATGTGCGATGATGGTAGATACAGTGCGACTGGTATCGGTACCATTTCCTTTGAGAGGGAGCCTGATAAACCCTTCGTATTGAAGGAAATGATGCATGTTCCAGGATTGAAGAAGAATCTGATCTTTGTGGCAATGTTAGAAGACAAGGGATATGATGTTGTCTTTAGCGAGGGAAAGGCTTTCCTGTGCAGTAAGGCAACTAGTGAGACCCGAAGGATAGAGGTTTGAGTTAAGAACCTTTATCAATTGCAGGTAGATGGCTGCACAGAAATGGTAGGCAAGGCAGAAGGAGTGGTGATCCGGGATGATGGCGAGTTATGGCACCGGAGATTGGGCCACCTTCACCATGGAGCTTTGAAGATACTGCAGCAGATTTCTACTGGGCTTCCTAAGGGTACTCTT
The DNA here is from genome assembly GCA_034641835.2 of Pinus albicaulis. Classification (NCBI taxonomy): domain Eukaryota; kingdom Viridiplantae; phylum Streptophyta; class Pinopsida; order Pinales; family Pinaceae; genus Pinus; species Pinus albicaulis. The sequence continues at coordinate 847,461,849 of CM076583.1, forward strand.
GCGCAGTCATATCAGTGCAAGGGGTGTACCTTGGGAAAATTTGTGAAAGCCACCTTTCACGAGAAGGATAGTCGCGCCACGACAATCCTTGAGAGAATTCACACAGACGTGTGTGGACCTTTCTCATTAGCTTCGACAGCAAAGCACAGGAATTATTTGATATTTGTTGATGATTTTTCTCGAAGTGTTGGATCTTCTTCATGCAGAAGAAGAGCGAGACATACTCAAAGTTCTATGAGTTCAAGGCACTGGTTGAGAAAGAATCGGGGAAGCAGGTGAAGGCTCTTAGGAGCAAAAATGGTGGTGAATTCATCTCTAGCGAATTCAAGGACTTTTGCAGCGCAGAAGGAATTCGAAGAGAGCTCATAGCACCTCATAACCCACAGCAGAATGGGGTTGCTAAGCGGAAGAACAGAACGATCGTGGGTGCTGCACAAGCGATGTTGCATGATCAGGGCCTTCCCATACACTTGTGGGCTGAGGCATGCAATACTGCAGTATATTTATAGAACCGTTGTCCTCTCAAGATACTTGGCATGAGTACAACCAATGAGGCATTTTCTGGTAAGAGGCCTGATATTTCCCATGTGAGGATTTTTGGTTCACCTGTTAACATTCATGTGACGAAGGATGCCAGGAAAAAGCTGGAGCCGACCGCAGAGGTTGGGATATTTTTGGGGTACACTGATACACCCCACAACTATCGTGTGTATTTTCCAGATAGTCGCAAGACTGTTGTGCGACGGGATATCAAATTTCATGAGGAGAAAGCCATGAAGTGTTCGCTTGAGAGGGAGCCACACTTGCATGCGGATGACGAGTTATTAGTTCCTAAGGATGAGCTTCAGGATGTGGATCAGCCACAAGCGGAATTTCATGGAGTGGAAGAGACCACTCATGTAGCGCCAACCATCAGAGGGCAGAAGCACACTACAAAAGCTGAGCGACTGGCTCAAGATGCAGAGAGGATTGTAGGAGCACCTACATCACAGCACAGATAGAGACATACACCTGATCGGTATACTGGATACATGGCTCTCATGAGCCAATGTATCATGACAGAGCCATCCTCTTTCAAGGAAGCTATGGAGGATCCTTCATGGGTAGATGCCATGGTGGAAGAGTATGATTCGATTGTCAGAAATAGTGCATGGGAGATTGTCCCAAGGCCGGAAGGGAAATCAGTGGTGGGTTCAAGATGGATCTAAAAAGTGAAGCAGGCAACTGACGGGAGTGTGGAGAAGTACAAGGCAAGATTTGTTGCCCGAGGCTTTTCACAGATTGAGGGGATCAATTATGAGGAGACCTTTGCACCTGTCACAAGGTATTCTTCCATACGGATGATTCTTGCTCTCTCAGCGCAAATGGGGCGGCACATTCATCAGATGGATGTGAAGACTGTGTTCCTCAATGGAGTCATTGAGGAGGAGGTGTACATAGAGCAGCCTGAAGTTTTTGAGATCTTCAGCAGCGAGTTGAATGTGTGTAGGCTCAAGAGAGCACTGTATGGGTTGAAACAAGCACCTCATGCTTGGTACACACAGATAGATAGTTATTTCGCCAGACTTGGATTCTCCAAGAGTGAGGTAGATCCGAACCTATACCATATTTTGGTGGAGGGTAAGTTGCTGATCATTGTACTTTATGTAGATGATTTGATTTTGACAGGTGATGAACTGTTGATACACTCATGCAAGGGTGATCTTGCAAAAGAGTTTGAGATGAAGGACTTGGGCCTCCTTCATTATTTCCTCGGATTGGAAATTTGGCAGCACAGTGGTGGACTGTTTGTTTCTCAGGGTAAGTATGCTTGGGAGATACTGGAGAAGTTCAACTTGCATGGTTGCAAGCCTGTTGATACTCCTCTTCCTAGTGGTTGGAGGAAGGAGGATGCTACTTCGGCGAAGGTAGTGGATGCCACTCTTTATCGACAGTTGGTGGGGTCACTTATGTATCTAGTCAATACACGACCCGACATATGCTATGCAGTTAACCAGCTTTCACAAGCTATGGTTAAGCCTACCAAGCTCTTTTGGAAGGCGGGGAAGCATGTATTGAGATATCTCAAAGGCACATCGGGATATGGATTATGGTACAGACAGTCGAATGAGGTGAGGCTATGTGGCTTCACGGATGCAGATTGGGTAGGTAGCCCAACGGATAGAAAGAGCACATCTGGAGGGATTTTCAGTATCGATTCGACAACAGTTTCTTGGTACAGCAGGAAGCAGAGATCCGTGGCACTTAGTTCAGCAGAGGCCGAGTATATGGCAGCGATTTTGGCTGCATGCGAGGCTACATGGATGAGGAAGATCCTAATCGGGTTGTTCGGTTCACACTTAGATCCTACTGTGATTTATTGTGATAATCAGAGTTGCATTAAACTCTCTATTAATCTAGTATTTCATGATAGATCTAATCACATTGAAATCTAGTATCATCATATCAAAGATTGTGTGCAGCGGAAGATCATGTTACTTTCATATATTCCCACGGAGGATCAGCATGCTGATATCTTGACGAAGGCGCTCACCAGGAGCAAATTTGAATACCACAGAGGCAGGATCGGGGTGGCAGATAATCCCTATCTTATTGAGAGGGAGTGTTGAGATTGCAACAAGATGATGAGCTTATTGAAAAGAGTCGCCTTCACTAAGTGGGCCCGCAAGCTATTTTTGGCGCAAAGTCTATTTTTAGACATATGGATTATGTTGTATGAGTTGCAGGTTGCTATTTTTGGATGGTTGGTCAAGTCGCGAAAAATATATGGACTTCTATTTTTAGACATACTGGGTGGAATCTATTTTTAGATTGCCAGTCTAAAAATAGATATGTCGAATATTATTAGCTCTTAATAATATTTGGACTATAAACATTATATTATTCTCTTGGAGCACTTCAGTTAAGTGCACAGATGTGGCACAGGAGCTGACAGAAGGAATTACGCTATTCCTAAGGGTTAAGTGGAGCTATTGCATGGATACTTCAGTTAGAACTCATGTGAGAAAGTTTGGTGGAGTTGATTGAGGATTTAATGGAGTTGTGTTCAGTTTAACTAATCTAAACATAGTTGAGCTAGTTGTATTTAGTCTAATGGAGTTGTGTTCAGTTTAACTAATCTAAACATAGTTGAACTAGTTGTATTTAGTCTAACTAATTAATACACTAGTGAAGAGTGGTGTGAATTAATTATTAATTAATTCACTAATTATAAACTCATTAATCAACTAAAGAATACATCAGTTAACTTCAGTGCATGGACAGTTTCAGTGGAGACCAGTGCAGAGATAGGTGAAAGAGCAGGTTAACTATCAGTTGTGACTATACTGTTGCATATTTGGTAACTACCATGATTGAGGAAGTCGAAGAGACTGTGTGCACACAAGCCAGGGGAGTTGTTTTATTAATGAGCCATCCTGGCAGTATTGATTACGTGCGAACAGGTCAAGCACGTGGCGGGTAGATTGAGGCAAAGCCATGACCTAGCTTGATTAGTGTGTAGAAATTGGAGGTTGTGCCGAGAGCTTGTGAGGAGCTTTGTACAATGATTGTTACATGATCTCTATGACATATAATATACAGATAGTTGGGGTTTTCAGCTTTAAGCTTTCCCATGAAATACTGTGTTCATATGTGTGATTTTATATGGTTTTAATGTGTGCATGCAATTGATTTTTATTTCCACATGTAATGATCAATGGTAGAAGAGATTATGCAATGGCATGAAATAGATAAAATAGTGTGTGATCGTATAACTTTAATAATATACTGGCTATTCAAATTTCTACACCTTCGTTTAAAAGAACCGTTGGTAGCAAAGAATGCTATCACTGTATTGCTGTTGGAAGAATTGTAATGAAGAACCCGCAGGCAAAGTTGTTAGACACCTTACCAGTGATAAGAGAATTTAAAAAATTATTCTTAGATGAGATTCCTCATCTTCCCCCCAAGATGGAGATCGATATTTGAATCAATTTAGTGCCAGGGGCAACACCAGTTTCTAGAGCCCCCTACTGGATGAGCCCCCTTGAACTAATTGAGTTAAAAATGCAATTACAAGAATTGTTGGACAAAGGTTACATCAAACCGAGTGTATCTCCTTGGGGAGCACCGATGTTGATCGTGAAAAATAAGGATGGAACCTTCGGAATGTGTATTGACTATCGTCATCTGAATAAGTTGACAATCAAAAACAGGTACCCATTGCCCAGAATAGATGACCTTTTTTATCAGGTTAGAGGAGCTTCAGTATTCTCTAAGATTTACTTAAGAACTGGTTATCACCAACTTAGAATTAAGGAGGAAGATATCAGTAAAACAACCTTTTGAACCAGGTATGGTCACTACGAATTTGTAGTCCTACCTTTCGGTTTGACAAATGCCCCTGCCACTTTTATGTGTTTAATGAATAGCATCTTGAATAAATACTTAGACAAATTTGTACTAGTATTTATAGATAACATTCTAATCTATTCAAAAAGTGAGGAAAAACATAAAGAACACCTTATAATTGTGTTGAAAACTCTTAAGGAGAATCAGTTGTATGCCAAGTTTAGAAAATGTGAATTTTATAAGGATAAAATTCAATATTTGGGGCATATAATTTCAGAACAAGGATTGGCTATTAACCCTGAGAAAATAAAGTCCATTAGAGAGTGGTCGGTACCGACTGATGTCTCAGCGGTAAGATCATTTATGGGGATTGCAGGGTACTATCGAAGGTTTATAGAAAGATTTTCCGCATTTGCTTATCCTATAATGTCATTACAGAGGAAAGGTACAAAATTTTAATGGACTGAAAAATGCCAAAATAGATTTGAACAACTGAAATTAAAACTTACTACAACACCCATTCTGAAGATTGCAGATTCTGATAAAGAGTTTGTAGTGTGTACTGATGCGTGTGGAGAGGGATTGGGCGGAGTTATGTTGCAATAAAATTATGTTATTGTGTATGAATCTAGAAAACTTAAGAAACATGAAAAGAATTACAGTGTATATGATCTTGAGTTAGCTACTGTAATTCATGCTTTGAAGATGTGGTGACACTATATTCTAGGAAAGAAATTTATATTGATGAAAAATCATATCAGACTCAAGTATTTCTTCATTCAAACATATTTGAACACTCTAAAAGAATATGGTTGTCCTTTCTGAGTGAATTTGATATGGAAATAAAACATATCAAAGGAAAAGAAAACAAAATTGTTGATGCTCTAAACAGAAATGCTTGGAAACACATAAGCAATATTGGAAGTAGTGTAAACTTTGACTTAGAAGGAAGGGTAAAAAAGGTAGCAAAAAAAATATCTGCACTATGAGCAACTTCACACTAAAATTCTAAAAAAGGAGATGGAAGGATACAACCAAAATCAACAAGGACTGATCTGTTATAAAAAATGGTTGTATATCCCTAATGTAGATTCTTTAAAAAAGGAAATACTAGATGAATATCATAAACAACCTTATTCAGGACATCTTGGATATCAGAAATTACTTTCAGCCCTAAAAAAGAAATTATTTTGGCCAAGAATGAAAAAATATGTAGCAAAATATTTAGCCAGATGCATGGAATGTCAACTAGTCAAAGTTGAACATCAGCATCCAGCTGGTCTTCTAAACCATTTACCAATTTCGGAATGGAAATGGGACATTGTTTCTATGGATTTTATAACCAGGTTACCCAGAAAAAAATAATAGCATGAATCTGTGATGGTTGTAGTAGATACTCTGACGAAGGCTGCACATTTCATACTTGTTCAATCTACTTTTGGAACAGCCCAAGTAGCGAATGTGTTCATGAAGGAAATTGTAAGGCTACATGGAGTTCCCAAGATGATTATTTCAGACAGAGACGCCAAGTTCATTGCTGCCTTTTGGAAGAGTCTGTTTAGGGGCATGGGCACTAAAGTTAATTTTATTACTGTCTATCACCCTCAGACAGATGGAAAAATAGAGAGGAAAATAAAATTTTGGAAGATATGTTAAGAATGTATGTAATGGATAGGCCAACTAAGTGGGAAGACTATTTGCATTTAGCTAAATTTTCCTATAACAACATTTATCAAGCTTCCATAAAGATGAGTCTGTTTGAGGCACTCTATGGAAGAATGTGCCACACTCCTTTAAGCTGGAGTAAACCTGAAGACAATTTAATCCTAGGGCCAGATGCTTTGCAGGAAATGGAAATAGTTGTAAAACAGATTCATAAAAACATTAAAACAGCTCAAGATCTGCAAAAAAATTATACTGACAAGAAGAGAATTCATTGGGAATTCAACGTGGGTGATCATGTATATCTTCGGATTAAGCGCAAAAAGAGCACTTTGCATACTGGTAGTTGTGCAAAGTTGGCTCCTAGATACTACGAGCCTTTTGAAGTCTTAGAAAGGGTGGGACCAATGGCTTATAAACTGGCCTTACCTCTGCATGTTAGGATCCATGATGTGTTTCATGTTTCTTTATTGAAAAAGCATGTACATGATGTTTCTCACATTGTTGATTGGAATGTGATTCAGGTGGAACCAGAAGGGGAATTCCTTCCAGAGCCGCTTCAAATATTAGAGCGGGAAGAAATTGAGCTACGAAATCGAAGAGTAGCCAGAGTAAAAGTGCAATGGAAGCACTTTACTACTAAAGAAGCTACATGGGAAAGAGAAGCTAGGATGATGGAAAAGTATCCATCTTTATTTTCAAAATGAATTATTATAGTTAGTTTTTTAACAACGAGGACGGTGTTTGTTTTCAGAGGGGGAATGTGTAACACCCCAAGTTTCTATGTTTTCCAAGTTAGACATTTGAACAAAAATCCAAAGGGCAGTGGACCCCAATGGATAATTACTGTGTGTATTTATTTAAATATGTATTAATGAAAAGTAAATGGAATATTTATGTGTGCACTATGACCAGATGAGATTGGAGATCACAAGCCTAATCCATGAAGATATGGAAAAGGTTAAGACTTTCCCAAAACCTTTCAAAAAGCCTTGAAAGGAATAACGCTAAATTAGATTTAAGAGGAAAAATCTAAATTCCCCAATGAAGAGGAAAGTAATTGGGAAGAGGTAAGCCTAGGAAAGTAGAGAAAACAGCTTTAAAGTACCTCATTGAGGGAAGCCTAGGAAAAAAATAGGAAGAAAGCATCCTGAAAATTCTGGACGTAGAATTTAGAAACAAGTTTGGGGAAAGCATGGCTTAAGTAAGCTTCCCCAGAACAGACTGAGTTTAGTTTTTTTCATTGAATATCTCAGCTCGGGGGTGAGTTCTGGAGAGAAAAGGACTCTAAGGTTCAGAGGACTGGTCATAGAAAAAATTGGTATCTACACCTAATAAATAAATTTCTGTTGTGACAGATTAGTACTATGGATTCTTTAATGTTATTAGGCTTGGAAATCATTAAAATTTTATGTTGTAGTTATGAAATACCATACATCTAACAGATCTTATCAGAAGAAATATTTCTTCAAAAATCTGTATGGTTGTCGGAATGGATTCTAATGAGAAATATCAACCAGAATCTCTAAACCTGCTATTGGTTTAAATCTGGAGATATATGGCTCCCAGAAAGAACTTATATAACTTTAATCGGCTTCTGTGTTCTAAAATTTTATATGCATGAGAAGAAGAAAGGAATATCCAAAATTCTTGAAAAGACTATATATCTTCAATAATAACCTACAAAGAAATTTATACCCATTAGGATTAAGAGAAATGATAAATCTGGAAAAAATTTCATAAGCTGTTAAGCTGTGATTTCAATTTAACACATATGTGACATTAATACTATATAAAAATTTCATATGATATAATATTAGAATCAGAAAGATATTCTATATCTCTTTCTCTATAAAATATTTATTCAAAGTAACAACAAATTTCTATCTCTAAAATCAATTTATGGGTTGTAAATCTCTAACATTCCGTAGGTAAAAATTGAAACAAGTGAAACCTCTATGAGCATATATTCTTGCCTGAGTTAAATAAACTATTGAGAGAGAAAAATTATCAGGAGATATAGATATAAATTTAGATGAAAATTCAGAAAGTAATTCGTTAAAAAGCTTATTAATTTTTGTTTGAAAGAGAAAAAGAATAGCATAAGTCAATTTCTTAGTGTAGCCAGTTAAGTATACTACAAAAGGTTAAAAGATAACTTATGAAAAGTTGTGTGAGAAAATAGGAGTAAATAACATGTAGATACTATGTATTCACTATTTCTTTAAAAAAATGCGAGAAAGCTGAACTAACTATTAAGGAGAAAATCTGTGAAAAAAGATTTCTTTTAGAAATATATAAATATTTGAGTTTCATAAAGTACAACAACAAAATTTCTATTCTGTCAGTATATTAAAGGTATATGAAATAGAATCAAGACTGAAAGTCATTTTAGAGTGAATAAAGCAAGTACAATTATAAATATATTCCTGAATATTAAATACAAGGATAAGGTAAAATAATAATAAATGGGAAATCGAACTATGTATACAACTGTCAAGTAAACTAGTCAGTATCTAACTTCATATCTTGAATTTATGACTGAATATGTACATATATATTTTAAAACCAAAATATTACAAATCCACAGTTTGATTGAAATGATGAAATCATCTTAAATGGTATAAAGTTGTGAAAACGTTTAGTCACATATCTATCATCATTCAAAATGTAACTTAAAATAGAAAGTCGAAATTATTTCTACTTCTATTGTGAATATGCGATGGAGTTACCGACCTGTAGAATGAAAGAAATGCATCGGGTAAGTCAAATAGGTTCGACCGTATAGGCGTTGTGATTTAGAAGAAAAAAAAAGAGATTGAAATACCCGAGGTCTCCTTCGTGTTCTTCTTTCTTGCGTGCAATCGTCGAATAATAAATTAACTAGTAACATGAAAAAATGAGGTTCTCGAACAAATTTGAACTGTATGTAGTAAATCTGAGAAAAGAAAATTTTATATTGGGATTACCTTTAGTAGACTGAATTGACAATAAGCCTTCTCTGCAAACGAAAATGGGAAAAATAAAAGAGCTATTAAATCTTGGAAATTCTAAGGCTAAACATAGTTAGAAACGCATCAAAATTTGTAGACTCTATTTTTGAAAAAAAAATGAAATTGGGACTCTTACCTGAATCTTTCTTGGTCAAGGTGCACAGGGTTGTTTTCACTTCACGGGGGTTTGGGAAGAAAAACTCATTTTATGCAGCATAGCTGAAAGAGATCTGCCTTCCCAGCGCTTGGAATGAAATACATCCAACGGAAATAAATTGAAGAGTTGGGTTATAAAATCTGGAACAGATTGTTTAATTGGAACATAAAAATTTCAGGAAATACAATCAAACAAGATTAACTGAATAGCTTCATCCTAGATTGGGTGGTATTACACAAAATTCATGGAATAAATAAGGACTGATATAAAACATGAAATCAATTGCATAGAAATGAAACAGAGTTTCAGAAATAGACAAAAAAAATTACGTTACCTTAAGTACGCGACCATTATGCAGGACATTCGAATGGTCTAATATAATAACCAAGAACCAAGACGCTGGTTATAGAGCTGCAAAGATTTAGAGAGGGAGCTTCCGTGTTCGACTCGAGGGAGCTCTTGAAAACGAGAGAAAGAAGTAGTAAGCCCAACTTAGAATTCTGGCATATAAACAAAAACTGAAACCCTAATCTACATAGCAAGATCTCCGTCCAGGTGGCGCCCGATGCCTAGCCTAGGGCCAAGTGAACATAAAATACTCCTTGGAAACGTCGCGGGGTTTAGATTGTTCACACCAACCATACTATATTTAATGCAATTGTACGTAAACCCTAAAAGGGTACCGCCAAAACTTCTGGTATGGATGATTAACCCTAGGTCATAAACATCGTATTCCTTACTCAAACCTTGGCAGTAGTAAAGTAAATAGAGATATGTCCGGCACATTTAATTTTCTCACTTAAACTTCACCAATTGACATACGAATTAGATTGAGAAATCAATTCAAATATTTTCAACATTCAATGTATATCAGAGTTCGATTGCAGTGCCGAGGTGGTCGTTGTTGGAGAAATGAAAAATGAAAAACCTAGGTTCGAACTTAAACTCATCAAATGAAAATCAAAGCAACCTAATAATAAAACAATAGCTCAAGGGCTATACATTCAACAGTATAGCATAGGGATGACTATGCGAATTTGAGAGTCAGCGATAGGTTGAAATGTGTAAAAGTTTGAATAAGAATTAATATATAGGAAATAAAAGATTCTGTGCTATATTAAAAATCAAAAAGAGGTACCTAGTTAATAATGGTAGCGTATATGATTACTATTATGGTAAATTGGGAAAGGCTACAGATGAGAGTTTACCATTTTAAATAAATTGGGTAAGTTAATACTGTTAGGGAAAAATAGTTTTTATAAAAAGACAAACCAAGGGTTACGTTGAATTCACAATTCGTGAAAATGACAACTTAACTTAGAAATTGAATTTAGCTAGAATTCATCTTTGTAGAGATGTAATTTAATGATTTTAAACAATGAGAATATATATATAGAAATATCTATACTCTTAGGGAATGTGGCTCTTGAAGATAATTGGATTGCGATATTAAATTTCAATGTTGATTTAGCTGTGGTGTTAATATAGAATGAAAATCCAACATCATGATGAAAAAAAAAAAAAAAATTGAAGATGGTTGCACATGCACCATAACTGGGGACTTAAATCCATTCAAAATAGCTGAAAACCATAACTATAGCCCCCTAAAAATATTAACAAGTACAAGGAACCATGGTATTAAGCAAACCAGTGGTTAATGTAGTGGGCAGTTAAGGGCGGAGCCCATGTGGCCAACGTAACATAAATATTTATGCCACGTTACTTGTTACAACTATTTCCGCTAGCAGTTCGGGTGGTAACATGTGACCATAACCTAACATTTATTATAACTGCCAATGGTTCTTCCCAACTTGGCGCTGGCTCCACCAAATCCAGAGTTATTCCATCTTTAGTGGAGTTAACTGGAGTTAGCCCACATTTGGTGGGGTTTTCAAGTGACATTCGGAAATTTTCTTTGAGAGGTTATAACTTTCTCAATATTGAACTAATTTGGACGAAATTTTAGTCAATTTTGGGTTTCTTGAGAATTATGGAGTGTTTTGAATAGGTTTTAAAGCAAAAAAAGGTGTTATTCAGCCATTTTTGCTTCGGCAAAGAGGAAAGGGCCACGAGGGCCATCAAGAAGATGGAGCTACATTGGGTTGCACTTCACTGTTTGAGGTGAAACAAAAGCCATTTTTAGCTTATTTATGTCTTCTAAAGTCAAATTCACAACTTGTTTTTCATTTTTAGCCACATATTTCACTATATAACCATTTTGAACAACTTAATATCGAAAGGACATGCCCATTGGGAGCCTTGGACCCGACATATGTAGCCCAGGAGGGGTGAACTACCTCATCAGTTTGTTGTGTTATGCTATGGTGAATTTTGTTGTGATATATTAAACAATAAATTTAAATAACATATTCTCACACATAAACTCAGAAACAATTACCAAAAACACTTTGTTTAACCTGCAAGACATGGATAATACTTTGTACACTTACTTAAATGGAAATTGATAGTTTGCATATAATTAAAAATAGTTTCATTTACAAATCATATGGTATCAGAGCTCAAAATTTGAGCCTTAGGAGCTATATTTTTACTCTACATTTTATTCTTGTGCAAAGATATAGTTGATTTTTTTCATGTTTTGATGCTTACTAGGCTTAAACTCAAGAGAGGTGAAGGACACTTAGTTAGTGGAAAAATTAATCCACAACCAAGAAGGGACAGAGAGCCACCTCCAAGAGCCATTGAAGAAGCTTCAAGCATGTCTTCAAGAGAAGGACAAGCTCTTGAATACATTCATCCCAAAGAAGAGGAACGGGTGTTCCAAAAGGCTTTCCTAGACATGACAGAGATGGTGAGGATACTCTACCAAGAAAGGAATGATAGGCTTGTTGGAGAAGGGTCTAGACACTAGAAAGAAGAAGAGGGTTCTTTAAGAGGAAATAAAAGTGATGACAAGTCAAAGAAAGGACACAGAGGAAATGGTGATCCACCATCTCCATCTTCATCCTCTTCCTCTACATCGTCATCCTCTACTTCGGTGAATCAATCTCACAAGTCTAAAACTACTGGTAAAAGTCCATCTTTAAAGCTTGATGTTATATTTGAGTTTCCTATGTTTAATGGTGAGGACAATTCAGAGAAACTTGACAATTGGATAAGACAATTGGAAGTTTATTTGAGGATACAAAACCTTCATGAAGACTACACCAAGATTCAGTTAGCGTCTTTGAGAATGGAAGGAGCGGCATTGGTATGGTGGGAATCAAAGACCAAGGATGAAATTAAAAAACATGGTAAGATCACTTTATCATGGGCTGAATTTATTTCTGCAATTAAGAAGAAATTTTATCCATTAGCTCATTTAAAAAAGGCTATCATGAATTGGCAAAGTTTTCAACAACTTAAGGGACAAAGTGTTCAAGATTACACTCAAGGGTTTAGATGAAGGGCTTTATTACATGGAATTTATTTGGATAGCCAAGAGACTTTGCTGAAATATATAGGTGGTTTACATAGCAAACTTATGCATATTATCCTTATGTTCAATCCTACTAGTCTAGACAAGGTTTTTGTCCAAGCCACACATTTAGAGGCTAGAGGTAAACAATATTTTGATGGGAATGAGGGTAGTGAATTTAAAGGAAAAGGGAGAAAAAGAAATGCAAACTCTAAGAAATAAAAAGGAAAGTTCTTTTTTAAAAACTATTCCAAAACAAGCCGCGATGAAGACCATTGCTGGAAACTTCATCCGGAGCTGAAACGAGAAAAATTTAAAACCAAAGATAAGGCCAAAGAAAAGGGAAAAAAAGTTGCAACAACTGAACAAGACTTAGGGTTTGAATCAGGTGATGAAACTAAAAGCATAGCCATGGTACTAAAGAACATACAGGGGAAAGAGATTGTAAAAGAAACATATTCCAGTTCTAGCACTTTAAACTGTCACATAGAAACTCCAAATGAAGAGAGGAGAATAGAGTTGTGTCATGTGAGGATAATTTCAAAACACACAAATATAGACACACTATTTGACAGTAGGTCACAATAGAATCTCATCTCAGAAGACTTAGTCAAGAAGCTGAAACTTGAGGCAATTCCACATCCAAAGCCATATCCACTTGGTTGAATTTGCAAGGATGCTAATACACAAGTGTCAAGGAAGTGCATGTTGCGCTTCGCCATAACAGCTCATTATGTTGACATGGTTGAACTAGATGTAGTACCGCTTGACATTACAGGTGTGGTGTTGGGTAGTCTGTATTTATATGATAGAAAATAGATCTTTAATCGCCATGAGAACAAGTACCATTTGTTCAATGATGATAAGGAGTTTATTGTGAGAGCACATCGGAAGAAGCTAGAATAGTCTTTAGTGAATGCAGGGCAATTGAAAAGGCTTGCCAATGCAAGTCAAAATTTGACTTTGTTGATGGTTAAGAAAAAATATTTTGTACATAATCCTTTTCATGTTATTTATGATATAAATGATGATATGTTTTAGTCTAAAAGTAGGTCGTCTTTGGAAGCAAATGACAAGATGTTGCAGAAAATGTCTTTGGTGTCAATCGGTGCAGAGAACAAAGTGTCGGTGCAAGGTGGTGAAAAAATCCAAGAAATGGAAAAGCATGCAAGCACAGAGGACATAAATTTTAGCATGAGTCATTGTTGGTTTCAGAATAGCAGGTTGGTATGGCGAGAAAACTTGTTCAGGAATCGACACAAGTACATGGCTCATTCGGCAAAAATTCGCCATAAGGAGAGTTGGCAAGGTGAATCTTATTTTTAGTTTCCTTGGAAGGTATACCATTGTAGGAACAATATAATTTCTGAAAATTTTAGTTGTTGTTCAGAAAATTTCAAAAATGTGCATTATGACTCAGTCAAGGTTAGTAACAGTCGGTCAGCAGATTCAAGGAAGAATTTATCTTTTTATGAGAAGCTCAATTTGATGAAGTCAGGAATATTTTAGTGGTTCAAGGTTGAAAAAGTGGAGAATCAGTCTCCTCATCTTCAATTTCTGTAATTCAGAGAGCTTTTTGGGTCCAAAAGCTTCCCATTGGGGAGGTGTGATCAAGTGATCATGTACAAATGGAAAAAATGCTCAAAAATTTAAATGCTCAGAATTTGTTGCAATTTGAATGACCGGAAAGGCCTCGTTTCTGTGATTCTAGTGCCACAAATGAGACTCAAATATGATGTCGTATGTGAATGTTAATGAAGTTTGAAAACGCCCAATAACCTTCAAAACATGACTTTTTGCCTATGAGTTTGTCAATTTTTCAAAAAAAATTAAAATGGAAAATTTCATTTTTTAAGTATTTATAGGCCTGTTTGAGGGTGCCACATGGCCTACCCAGAGGCTTCCACATGGACCCAGGCCATTGGAATAAAGGTCATGTTAAAAATTTGATAGCAAGGGGGGTCGAACCCTCGACTCGACTCCTTGGGCACGGTCAACCTGACCAACATGGCAACAGGCAGAACGTTGAAGTTTCGGGCAAGTTGGGTGGATTTATAACACGAGTCTGGTTGTTTAAATGTTGGGTGGAGAACTTAAGGTATAAGCCCCCCAGAGCTAAGGAAAAAGGCTGCCGCGACCACGTGCCATAACTAGGGACTTAAATCCATTCAAAACGGTGGAAAACCATAAGGCTAGCCCCTCCGGGCTAGCCTCCTTGGCATACGACTAGGTGCGAGGAACCATGGTCTTAATCAGATCGGTGGTTAATGTACTGGGTAGTTAAGGGTGGAGCCCATAAGGCCAACTATTTCTGCCAGCAGTTCAGGTGGTAACATGTGACCATAACCTAACATTTATTATAACTACCAACATTTCCTCCCAACTTGGCACCTGTTCCACCAAATCCATAGTTATGCCATCTTTAGCAGAGTTAACTTGAGTTAGCCCACATTTGGTGGGGTTTTCAAGTGACATTGGGCAATTTTCTTTGAGAGGTCATAACTTTCTCAATATTGAACCAATTTCGACGAAAGTTTAGTCAATTTTGGGTTTCTTGAGCATTATGGAGTGTTTGGGATAGGTTGTAGAGTGGAAAAAGGTGTTCTTAATCCATTTTTGCTGCTGGAAAGAGGAAAGGGCCAGTAGGGCCATCAGGAAGATGGAGCTGTATTGGGTTGTACTTCACTGTTTGAGGTGAAACAAAAGCCATTTTTAGCTTATTTCTATCTTCTAAAGTCAAATTTACAGTTTTTTTTCCCTTTTTAGGCATATATTTCACTATATAACCATTTTAAAGAACTTAATAGAGAAATGGCATGCCCATTGGGAGCCTTGGACCTGGTAGATGTAGCCCAGGAGGGGTGAACTACCTCATCAATTTGATGTGCTATGCTATTGTGAATTTTGGTGTGTATTTTTGCTATGATATATTAAACATTAAATTTAAATAACAAATTCTCACACATAAACTCAGAAACAATTACCAAAAGCACTCTGTTTAACCTGCAAGACATGGAGAATAATTTGTACACTTAATTAAATGGAAATGGATACTTTGCATATCATTAAAAATAGTTCCATTTATAGATCACTAGTATAACTGAATGATACACTAGTGAGAGTGGAGTAAATTAATTAGTTAATTAATTCAGAACTAATAACTCACTAAAAACTGAACATAAACAGTAGTTAACTAGAGTGCATGTCAGTTCGAGTGGAGACCCAGTGGAGAGATAAGTGAAAGGGTGAGATGGACTATCTGTTGTGACTATAGTGATGCATTGATTGCACCACACACACATTGGAGTTGACAATGAGGATTTTCTAGTCGAGGCAAGGTAGATTCGAATTCATTCAGGGGTCTTCTTCAGTAGGGATTGCGCAGTGGAGGTAGGCTATCAGGTGGCAAGAAAACAGTGCATGGATTTGCAGATTTCTTCTTGTTAGTGTGTGATGATTGATTGTACTAAGAGCTTGATGTACTAAGCTTTGTATGAGATTGTTACATGATCTCCATAATACATAATATATGATAGTTGGGGTTTTTAGATTCAGGCTTTCCCGTTAAAAATCTATGTTATGTGCGATTGTTTTTATTGCTTCATGTGTTTGCAATTGACTTTTTAAATTTCCACAAAATATTAACAGTGGAAGGATTTTGTATTTGGCAAGAAGATAAATATTGTTAGATCAGGAGAATTTGGATATATATGTGCATATTGTATATAATTTCTACAGTTGTTTCCCCATTAAGAACAGGGTCCAATGCTGTGATACATATAAATAAATAAGAGTGTTTAAATGACGGGCAGCATTGTTGCCCTGTTAAGAACAGGGGTCCAACGTTGTGATACATATAAATAAAGAAGATAATGAGGCTCGACACCCAACACTTTAAATACACATCAAGATGCTTGTCATATCCCAAAATAAATGGTTTAATGTGTGAGCTAGGCATATCATCCTTGCATGTACACACATGTGAACTAAATCCTACCTATATGTTATCCTTAATCCTTACAAAATTACATATTTAATGGACACCCTAAAATAGATTATTTCTCATGTATGTCTAGTACAACTAACATACACATATGAAGAAAATGAGTAGGGAAGATCAAAATGAGTAGCATCTTAAATATTCTTAGTACTATTAACATGCACATATATGGACCAACACCTAACAACTTCAACCTATTACTTATAAATCCTACCAAAGTAAAATTATTTTAACATGAGAGAGTTTTACATAGTTGTTAGACTTGTACAAGTCAAAATGAGTATCATCTTAAAGTCGATTATTTCATCCATCATGGATGCTTTGTCCGTCTGCATATATAACACCAAATTTAGCAATATTTCCAGGTAGGATAGTGATGTATAGAACAATCATTTACAAAATCAAAATAACTTAAAGCAACACTATTCCTTGGATTCTTATCAATCACCAACATTCCAGGAATGGAATGACCATCGAGTAATTTTTCCATGTAAAGAAAATCATTTAAAGAAACACTATTCTTTGGATTGTTATCAACCAATCAATCATCAACATAATGATAGTAATCAAAAGAACTTAAAAGCAACACTATTCCTTGAATTATTATCAATCACTAACATTTCATGAATGGAATGACAATAAATGCATATAACCATTTTACACTTTGAAGTACACAACAGACAAATATTAACAAATCTAGATGGGTTAAAGGACTGTCTCTATCTTGAACTACACAACATACAAATATTAACAAATCTAGATGGGTTAAAGGAATATCTTGAGCTATGTGATCTTATAGCATTATGGTGAATCATTATCTCCTTCACTTGAACTGTTATGAAATTTTATTTCAATTGAAGAAAAATTCAAGGATAATTTGATTTGAACTTCACTATAAGGATGTCATGCTCTTACCATCATGGATTTTTTATTCCATTACTCATATCAAACATGAATAATGAATACTTAAGAAACAGTCACTGAATTAATACATGAATACTGAATACTTAAGAAACAATCACTGAATTAATACCTCATTTAGGAATTAGGAATGTCTCTTTTACTATACCTTATTCGTATTTGCATTCGCATTTGAAACAAGCTCCTACATAGCTTTCAAATTTTGTCCAATTCTCTCTCTGCATTCTTGCCAGAGCAAAAAAAAGAAAAATTAAACCCTCTCTAGGGTAAAAGACTTGAGGCAGTTATATGATAAGTTCAGAAAGATAGAATATTTTCTGACCCGTTAAACTACACTATGAGGATGAATAGATTGACCTCGACCTGTTCCGCCATCATCACCCATATCTTTCAAAGATTTCTAATCTCTGTCGTTTCCAGTGACAAATTTTCAAACAATCTCTATGGAAGAGCTTCTTTATCACAAGAAATATTTTCGAGATAAGTTTCAAATGAAGGAAAAATATAATATTTACCAAAGAAAACACAAATAATTAAATATATCTGATACATGAAATAATAAGCAATATAGATTCAAGAGCTCGCTTATTTTAAGTGAAACTATACTTGAGAGGATCAAATCTCTTGACATATAGACTTCATTTAAAGTGAAAATAAATTTGATCCCTCCTGGTAGATCACGAGATAAGATGGATCTAAGCCGGTAATAATAAATTAGTTTTAATGTTATAGTGAAGTTAGACATTAAATGGGTATGTGAGTTTCCTTATTTGTAATAAAAAAGGACCCTTTCCACTTATAATTACATACTTTGTCTTCTTGAAATTTGAAAACATATCATAAAATAAACTTAAATACATAAATAAATTTTGATTTAAATAATTAATAAATATTTACTTCTAAGGAGTACTATAGACATCAATATGGAAGGGATGTTGTAATGTCTTCTTCCGTTATGTAAACATTTTTACTCGGTCACGGTAATAATAAATTAGTTTTTATTATTATAGTGAATTTAGACATTAAATTAGTATGTGAGTTTCCTTATTTGGAATAAGAAATGACCATTTCCACTTATAATTACATACTTTCAGTTCTTAAAATTTAAAAAAAATCATAAAATAAACTTAGATACATAACCAAAATTTGATTTAAATAATTAATAACTATTTACTTCTAAGGAGGACTATCCACCTCAATATGGAAGGGATGTTGTAATGTATTTTTTAGTTACTTAAACATTTTGACTCGGTCAAATTATAAAAATATATAATAAAATCACCCATTAAATGTCTTCGAACATTGTTTCAATGATTATTAATTTATTTTACCTTATTTTAAATAATAAAATTAATAAAAAATAAATTAAATAGATAAAATATCATTAGATGGAAAGAAAAATAAACAAATTGTTATATGGGATGAACATGTTTTTGAAGTCTTCTTGCAAATTCTTTTAAACAAATGAAATTGATATCCAAATTTTCAACGAAATATTGAAAGTATGTAATCCATGTGTCAATTCAATATTGATAATTTCCTTCCCCTTCATATTCAACATATTTCTTAAAAATAGTTGGAATGGGTTCCGTACATCCAAACAAATACTCTTACGAAGATGTCACTCAATCAACCTTAGCCTCTCAAATTGAAGAAGAAGATTAAAATAGTCCATTCAATTATGAAAGAATATATTGTGAAAGAACCAAACACTGTAGCCAATACGTCCTCGAAGCACCAATTCATCCCTTCAAGAAATACTTCCTAAAGTTATTCAAATCCTTTGAGGTCAACAAGAGGCAAACCTTCCCTGAATTGCTTTAATTAAAAAATTGTATCCTCTACTTTAGGTTTGCGACTTTGACCCTTTGTAGAGAGCATAAACCCTAGCCTTCTTATATGAGTCAACTTTCCAAGGGATGCAAATCAAGGTTCTTAAAGTAAAATAAATTCAAACTAATTTAAATCATAGTTTCAGACCTCTTGCAACTTGGATCGGTAATTCTTGGCCTCCTACAACTTGGACCTGCAATTCTCGACCTACAAAAACCCGAAACTTTGTATTTAAGGATAGAAATAGATAGAGATACAGTCTCCTTCCTTCTCTTGGTATTCCTCCTTGTCTTCTAACCTTCTTCGCTCTTATTTTCTTATTCTTCTTGTCTAAGATAGAAATTATAAAAGTGTGTGTCAATTAGGTCGAAGTACTTTCTATACATAAGCTTCTCTTGTGGTCGAATAACCTCTTCTAGGCCGACTTTTCAATGGTAGGGTCGACTTTTGATTGGCGGCTTATTTCAATTTCTAGACTCATAATTAATATATTTTATATGTTACAAATTTCCCAATATGGTCTTGCAAAAATGAAAAGGACTCCCTTGACTCAATAGAAATATTCATTTGACTTTGACAAACCCTAGGAGCATGAAATGCATGCTTGACCTAGATGTCTAATAGATCCCATGCTTAAAATAATATTTTTCTTTCTTATTTTTCTTCTAACATAATATATGCATAATGACATGAGTATAATGAAAATTATGAAGACTCAAACTTGTTACATTTTCCAACACTTAGAAACTTGCTTCTCTAAATATTTAACTAATGCTTATTTTATATTTGGGATTATTTCCAATCCTTGGATTTTATTTCCTTCATATTCCTTACACTAATGTGTTCCAAGTAAATATTTCAGTTCATAATCATAATATTTTAAACTTTATTTCAAATCTGTAATTTATTTATCCTTTTATTCTAATAATTGTTTTGTAACAGTGACATCCTTAGCAAAGATTTCAAAACTTGCTATATTATTTTTTAAATCCTTAATATTAGTTTATTTTATTTTCACGACCACCTTAGCATTATTAAATTATACTTCAACCCTTTAACGTAGTCTAGAGCCTTTATTTACTAGCAGAAGAATTTATTAGCCTTTTAGCAATCACTTCTCTAGTTTTATTATGCTATTCCACCATATTTGTATTAGTGACTTGACCTAAATTAACGTCAATTGAATAGTTCTAGAAGAATTAAGCTTTGGTATAAACTTGATCTCTGGCTTGATAAAAGATAAATTAATAGTTTTATGATCCAAATTAATAGACGATAAGACTTCTAGGACTTGCACCATAAAAAATATAAATATTTGACACAACCATCCTAAAATACTCTATTCCACTAGTCCACCTTTTTCACTCTTCCACACTTAATGCCTAATAATATTCCCTTTCTTAGGAAATATTTTGAATAACAAAACATTACTAGATGCGAGAGATATGTCATGTGTTTAAATAACTGCAAACATGCCATAACACTCAAGTACAAATGTATACTATGATATAGATAAACTGTAAAATCGATTATAATTTCATTGTGGTTTTTCATTATTTCCCTTAATCACATAATGGTATCTTCATCCATAATCAATTCATTGAGATATCCTAAAATAACACTTAGCAAAGAGACCGTCACTTTAAATTGTGGCTTTAGTATCTTAGTAGCTACTAGTAATTTAATTTTTACTACTTCACTAGGGGTTTTAACTAGACTTTGTAAAATGCTCATTTTTTCATATTTAGCCCAAGTTATAAATTCCTCATTCAATTTTCTATCAGGAATGTTCCTTCCTATCACACATAACCTAAACATTTTTGAAATAGTTTAATTGGAAACCTATATGAAACAAAGCTTGTCTTACGATGAAAAATAATTTGAGTTGACAATTAATAATGCGTAGCTAAAAGAATAATCAAATCAGGGTAGCAATGAACACCTGACAATGCATTTATGAGTGTACCAATATTTTACATGTAACATTATGAACTATGTGATTAGCCATTCATCTCTAATTGAGCTCTAAGTACATGCATATCGATGTTTTGTAAATTGGTGTCATGCATGTTCCCTAAAGAATTAATGAAAACCACATTATTTTTTTCAACATCCATTCTAAATCCATGAACTTGGCCTACTATTAATGTAACTATGTAAAGAGCTAAAAAATTTACTTTTATCATAGATATTGGAGATAGGATTCTACACTCACTATGAGCTCGAACCATGGATAAGAACCTAATTATTTTGACTGTATCAATCCAATAACCAACCAGAATTGATAACCTAATAACCTAAGTTATGGTGAATACATGTTGTTTAATGTTCACATCACACTACACTTACACCACACTACACATTGTGGTATTGAAATAATCTCCTTGTGTTAATGGTTGTACAACATTTCTTCTTTGATTATGCCAATGTCGCTCTCAGATCCAATGGCAAAAACTTCTTTGATCCAACTAGATTCCACTAACAAATCCACTTAGAAATCAATATAAATACATCAAATCATCATGAACTAGAAAAGGAATCAACTCCTAAAGGCACTAGATTTATTATATGGACCCCATAATGTAATTTACCTACCTTATTGGATATTGGACTCTAAAGGAACCCCACAATAACTACCATGCAAGAAGCTCGATTCCATTTTCAGAAAGAAGAAAATAAAATTTGTATTTACAACCATTTCATAATAGCTCTTTCGAGATATTTTATTTTCACTCATATACATGGCCTCCACACTTTTGATTTTCTTTACTATGGAGCAAACTTTTTAAATTATGAAGATGTTCTATGCTTAGATGAAAATATACAGGTAAGATGCAAATAGAACATACCAATAGATCGATGGAAGACGAGCCAAAAACAGAGATAAATAATGGTGGTGTTATGGTGATCATCGGGATGCTTCAACTAGCAAAGAATTCATAAGGTCATCCACCCACATGTGTCACACAAACCCAAGATGTTTCATCAAGAATACTCCATCAAGACATTGCACCAAGAAGCCCTAAATGAAGAACCAAGAACGTTGCTAAATCACCATCCAAGAGAGAAGAAAATGCCTCCACAAAATGTGTGTATGAAGTGAACTCCAAGTCCTGCAAATATATCGACATATATGGGGGTGTGTGACACATCTCTTATGCATGTGGGATAAAACACGTCAACCTTGCACTTGTGGCATAAATTCAAAATACATATTCTTCTCATCCGATCAAGATGATCTTTAGATCGATATTGCACCTCTCCAAAAGAGGAATCCAATAAAAATATTGGCATCGTCATCTGATCATCACAACATGGAGTTTGGACCTAGTTTCCCAAAATTAACACTCCCTCTCAACTAGGGAGAACTCCATCCACCAGTTCCATCCAACCATCGTGCGTCATCCTACTGTAACTTGCTTCATTGGCTTCTTTATTTCAAAACAAAAGGTTAGTCACAGAGATATCAGTCATGGCTAACGAGAAATCAACTATGAGATCTGAAACCTCTATAGGACTCAAAGGAGTCACACACCAGCCCAAAGTTGGTTTAACTGATCCGAAATCAGTTGGAGTTCCGAAACCTCACTTGGACTCGAGAGAGTCATATAGTAACCTGAAGTTAGTTTCACTAACCCAAAGTCAATTAGAGGTCTGAAACCTCGCTAGACTTGATCCTAGATCAAGTGATTGGACACATGCCATCCTAGACAAAGAGAGTATGAAAATCTTCGATGCGTCCATTGGTCTTGCTATGGTCTCTATTCACATTTCCCACCTCATTGACCAAATGAGAGGTACTTCCCATGAGTCTGAAACTCCATGGGTAGGATGCATAAGGGACACAAGTCAAAGAGAGGTAAACCAACTCAATATCATCATGGTGGGGCGGAAGCACACCAAAAAGGTTTGGCAAGCCTAGCCCTGTGGTTGCTCATAGCTCCAAGAAGCTATCCCCAAATCCCCCCTGGAGCTCCCAAAGCTCATCGTCCAACCCAACACTCAGAATAGGGTCATTCAACAGTTCCAAGATTCTCATGGAAGGTTAGGAACATGACCTTCCCTAAGGGATTTATGAGAATATCCACGAACTTCCCATCATTTCCTATATGATCGAGCCTTATGGTGCTTCACTGCACCATATCCCTGATAAAATGGTACCAGACATCAACATGCTTGGATTGATTGTGGAACATAGGATTCTATAACAAAGGAATCCCCCTCTAGTTATCACAAAGGATAACAGTGGCATCTAGCACATGCTTGAAAAACTCACTGAATAGCTTTCGCACCCAAGTGGCTTCACAATAGGCCATACCTGCGGCAATGTATTCAGCCTCAATGGTGCTAAAATCTACCATCTTCTTCTTCCTCCTCGAAGCAATCCACCACACTGTCAGCCCAATCGGCATCAGTATATCCACGAAGTCTCAAACTTCCGGTAGTGTATCTCAGCTCATGGTCTATCATTCCCCAGAGATATCGCAATAGTTTCTTGGCACCAACCCAATGAATTTTATGAGGATTTACCATGTGTTGACTCAAAGTGTTCACTACACAACATACATCTCAACGGATGTTCCCTGAGAACATCAGGGCCCCTACGAGTTTCCAATACTCAGTAGGATTTGCTAGCATAGGCCCAGCAGCACTTACACTCAACTTCTTAAAGTTGAGCTCCATCAGTGTCGACACAGACTTACAGTCCATCATTCCAAATTTTTCTAGCAGCTTCACAATACATTTTCCTTAAGAGAGGAAAATCTCGTCAGGTCTCTGCAAGAACTTCAGGCCTAGGAAGTAATTTATCAGTCCTAGGTCCTTCATTGAAAGTGAGCTCCCTCTTCCACTGATGAATGAGAGGGTCAACATCTGTTAGGAAGAGATCATCGACATAGAGAACCAGAATGAGAGGATTTTCTCTATCAACTTTGAAGTAAAGATTTGGATCAACATTACTACGAGTGAATCCCAGCTTCATCAAGTAGTTATATATCCTCTTGTACCAAGCCCTGGGGGCTAGCTTAAACCCAGAGAGGGATTTCTTCAACCTATAAACATGGGCACCTCGATCCTAGACTTCGAACCCTAGAGCTTGTCCTACATACACCACTTCCTTTATCGCACCATGCAGAAAGGCAGTCTTCACATCCATATGATGAAGATTCCATCCTTGCGTAGCGGCAAGGGTAATAATATATCACAAGTGAAATCATAATAAATTCCTTCCTAGAGAGAAGTCCCAGGCAACACATCTTGCCTTTTACTTTTCAGCACTCCCATGCTTGATCTTATAGAGCCATATCGAGATTACAACAGTTTTTTGCTCCGATCTCGAGACCATATCCCAGACATCATCCTCCATAATGGACTCATACTCTTTGTGTATAGCATCCTTCCATAATTGATGTTTTATGACTTCTTCAAATGATCCAGGCTCATATTGTACTCATGGCTTCTAGATACCCTTGGTATCTATTTGGCTTCTTACTTTCCTAGAATGTCCCCCTTTGGAGCCATATGTCTCTCGGCATCCTCGAGAGTACCCCTGAGCCATGAGGTTCTTCTCTAGCATATATGTTTGTTGTCTCCCTCTTAATGCCAACTCCTCTGCAAAGGTTCCATTATCAGCCCTTAGAATCTTGATGTTCTTCTTTGGGAAATATACCGAGAATGCATTAATTGCTGGACATCATATTGTGATACTTGAGGGAAAATAAGAAAGTCCCCTTTGTGGCACAACTCTGATATATGCCTTTATGATTATTTTGAATTTGGGCATCCCAGACACCAACTCGGAATGGGCTTTGTACTCATGGGCCTAAATATTACTCACCCAATGTTAAGGCCATTCAAGAATCATAGCCATATACTGCCATATGTCTGGCATACATCTTGACAGGTATCATATCATGGATTTCAGTGATGCCATATTTCTATTTACCACAGCCATACAGAATAAAAGATAAAAAATTCATGGTTATATATATTTCATATGCTTCTAAAGATATCATAGATCAAGATCATATATATTCTGCCATATTTCACTGTACATATCATCCTACACATTAAGAACAAATAAAAATGACTTACTTGCAAAATATCAGAGAGAATATTGTTGCTTTAAACTCTGCCTCAACTGTTCACAATGTCCTCTGTTGCTTCAAATACACTTGCACAACCAACTCTTCAATCTGCCTTCTATCATTGGCAAGGCTCCACCAAGATCACTGAACATAGGCCTATATTATTTTACCCTGTTAATAGGGTCTTCAACAAAATTTATGCATACAATAACTCAACTGCTACTGAGTCACTGATCTTAGGCTCCACAAATATGCCTTCTAACAGTGGATTGCTTCTCCAATACTCACCTCTTCCTTTGCAAGGATTTGATCCTTCTTTAGGTGTCAACACTTCTTCAATAAGTGTTTATTTAGGGTACAATCCATATTGATATTCTGCAGACCATATATATTACTGAAGGTTGCCATTCATGTCAATATAAGCCATAAAAGATCATACTTATCCTCCCAAGTTTCAAGTTTGAGTGATAGGGATAAATTGTGCCCCTTGTGTTATGATCCCAAGCATGTCCAACGGGTAGAATAAAGA
This sequence comes from Pinus albicaulis, assembly GCA_034641835.2. Classification (NCBI taxonomy): domain Eukaryota; kingdom Viridiplantae; phylum Streptophyta; class Pinopsida; order Pinales; family Pinaceae; genus Pinus; species Pinus albicaulis. The sequence continues at coordinate 847,487,780 of CM076583.1, forward strand.
ACATAATTTATATATATTAGTCATATGATAGGAATTTCATTACCATACTACTGTAAACAGCCAACGCGCATAAAACGAGCCTCTCTCACGTCTAGCAGCATAACAAAACTCAAAATATCTACTCAATCCAGTTACCAATACGCAACCTCGAATGATGAAGACTTTGTCCAGTAGATCGAATGATGGATTTCAAACTGTATAAAAAAAATAATACAGTAGCAAAGATAACATGTTCCACAAGGACATGGAATGGCTCGATCCTTTCTTCAAGATGACGTCTCTACTCTCAATCAGAATTTCCCTCTAGCTAGTGTGATTACTTACAGCTAAACATGAAGTGAGTGCAGACCATCTTGATGAGAAACTTGGCCTTATTTAAATGATTTTCCCTCGACTGTGAGCTCAACATCTTTAAACAGACTTCAATTGAGTGAAAAAGGGGTGCCAAATTTAGTCTCAGTTCTTCAATTTACTACTTGAAGGTACCATGAAATTCCTTTGCAATACAATCCTCTGCCTGATCGATGCGGTTTTGGTCTTGGAGGTATTCGTACAACCACCGTGAGGTAGAATTCTTCTAGAGGGTATGACAGTGGATACACAGCATCTCCTTGGTATAGTTCATTAATTCTCAGAAATCAGAACATGCCATTATTCAACCAACAAGTGGATTGTTCCTCTGCAATTTATCATTACATTGTCGAAATACGCTTAGCAATTAATTTTTCCTTTAACCGCACTAATAACTAATGCACCCATTGATGCTTGATATATCTTCTACAGCCCTAGAACTGTGATAGTTTCTACAACGCCCTGTATATATATATAAATTACCTTATTTGTAGACATGGGTCACACTTCAATGGTGGAACCAATTGATAAATACAGGAAATGGTCACCATAATAAGAGGTATGATCTGCTGGGAAGACATAAAATTTATTCGAACAAGAAGCTTTCAGCCCTCCAAGCAAAATGATGCCCTCGACCTCAGCAAATTTGCTATTAGTCTCCACTAGAAATTATAAGCTCTCATCCTAAGATATACTCAGCTCCGGCTTGATTGAATCCGCTATAGATATAACAGTTGCTCTGCCTATTCTTTTGCTGAGGGTTCACGCTTCACGGATGCAAGTTTCTCAATGGCTAGGCTTGATTGTGGACCGCACTCAGCAATCCCCAGAAATCGACCATCTCCTTGAAACCATCAGCCACATGCCCAACAAACTCAGACCTTAAGACATTCGTTGTCTCCTACAGCATACGACCTTCACTACAAAAATTTCCACGTTTTCCCTAGGCCTCCTTCACGATGTCTTAAGTCTCTTATTTCATGTTGTCTAGGCTCTTCTTTTATGCTAATGGTTAGGACACAAACTATCCCCAACAAACCTGAAGCTGAGGTCTCCTCGCTCGGCCTTCTTCCAGTAGCTCAGTGACTAGAAAACAATCCTTATCTTACTTCCCTATATTCTCAACTAGAATGGACTTTGTCTTCTCCCAACTCTAATGCCATGTTAAATTCTGAAGATGTTCTATTCTTAGATGCAAATATACAAGTAAGATTCAGATAGAACATACCAATAGATCGATGGAAGACAAGCCAAAAACAGAGATAAATAATGGTGGCTTTACGGTGATGAGTAGGATGCTTCAACCAACAACATCTTCATAAGGTTAGCCACCCACATTTTTGACACAAACCCAAGATGTTTCGTCAAGAATACTCCATCAAGGCCTTGCACCAAGAAGCCCTAAACGCAGAACTAAGAACGCTGCTCCATCACCATCCAAGAGAGAAGACAATGCCTCCACAAAATGTTTGTATGAAATGAACTCCATGTCTCTCCAATATAAAGTTGGGGTGTGTGACACATCTCTTATGCATGTGGGATAAAACAGGTCGACCTTGCACATGTGGAATAAATTCAAAATACATGTTCTGCTCATCCGATCAAGATGGTTTTTATATCGATCTTTCACCTCTCTGAAAGAGGGATCCAACTAAAATATTGGCATCGTAATCTAAGCATCAAAACATGGAGTTTGGACCTATTTTCTCAAAATTAACAAAATTTAGCCACCAAAAAAGGCATTGGAAGTTCCAAGGGAAGACCAAAACAAAAATTGTAGACACCCCCCACTCTTGTCTAACTTTCACAAAAGTACCACACTCTCAATCAACAATACCCACTTTGGTGTCCCCGGAGAAGTTGCTCATCATAGTAAGGTTGGAGCCTTACTATGGAGGGATAGGAATCTCGTTTGAGTTTGGGTTGCTGACTCGAGTGGAGTATGGGATCAGACTCCAATACGAGTGGCCGTTGCATATATCTTGGGAGGTTCCTAGTTCCCTACCATTTTTTTTATTTATTTAAAAAATATATATCCATACCCATCTCAGGAGGCCACAAGGAAGGGATCCCACACTCTATAAGATCCATTTATTATACTTCCACTAAACCCTAGGACAATCACTTTTTTCTAATACATCACATACCTCAGATATTTATGTGAATTATTTTGTTTATAGGGTGTGATCTAATTTAGAGATAATTCAAGTTAATGACATCCATAAAATTAAAACAATTTTAGTAAAATTAACATATTTGAGTAAAATGAAAAGGGTTTCATCACATTAATAATATATAGCCATGAACTTAAAACAATTTGATTTAAATTAACATATTGACATATTAGTCCCATTGAAATTTGGTATGATTTTATTACTAAATAATAAGAAAATTGAGATAAGAGAACAGCCATGTACCTCTATGTTCTCCATTTTAAAAATAATAGACATGTGACACCTCACATTGCCCACAAGTCAGGTAAAGGAGCAAGATTGATATAATAGAATAGTTATATACTTTTATGTTCTCCATTTTAAAAATAATAGACTTGTAACACCATTGCCCACAAGTGACGTAAAGGAGCAAGGCACAATAGTGTGGACCACACATGGAATGACCATTTACAAATTTAGGTTTTTTTTTTAATAATTTTGAATTAGGCATGTTAGTCAATGGAAAATTGGAAATAAAAATTTCAAAAATTATAAAAACATTTTTTTGGGATAAAATTTTAAAATATCCATCATTTTCCAAAAACTTTGATTAAAATTACAAAAACTAATACATTGTGAGAAACAACCTAAATTATTGCTACAATCCCTAACTAAAATATACTAATAATAAATAATAATGATTAATTAAATGAAATCTTAAATCCACTTATTTATTATTATACTTTTAAATATTCTTACTAAAATTATTCATAAATAATAATAATTAATTAAATTAAGCCTTTAACCCACTTATGTATTATTATACTTTAAAACATTCTTACTAAAATCATTCATAATTTTATATTAAAATTAGTTTATAAAGAATTATCATTATTCAACCATTATTCTTAATTATGTGAATTACTAGTGATCTGAGCACACTATGATTAATATATTCAAACTTGACAATTTTTTTGCTAAAACCATTTTAAATTTGTTATACTTAATTTCATTTTATGTTTTATGTATTTGAAATATGATAGCATGAACCAAGCTAAGTTTATTAATAGAAAATCAATAATTAAAATAAAACGGAGGAGCTGTGAGTTTTTAACCTCAACTTATATCAACAATAAAGGTACTAGTTCAAATAATTGCTCTATATGACCAAAAAATTAATTGATAACTATTCATGCAAATAGCTTATCTGTTCAATTACAATAAATGTGACATGCTCACATACTTACTTTCTAAGTAACTGTTCACACAGGGGAATCTCAAAATACCTAACTCTCGCCACTTAGCCACAAATTCTTGGCATATCTTCGCTATCACTTCTCTAACACATCGCGCAAGCTAGATATTATCAGAAAATCTTCTTCATTTGGCTCATTAGTGGGAATTTCCCTTCCCCTTGTTATAACGTCATTTTCCCTTGAAGGCAAATCACTGCGGATTCCAGCAGATCCTATTACAGTAACACCACGAAGGCTACTGACAGTTTGTGAAACAGGCTGTTTGCTTGAGCTTGGTCCGTCAACATAAGTCGGAACCCTTGGTATGATCTGTGGGTTTCTAATTGGATTCGATATATTTTTCGCCTGTGCCACTGGAATCAAAGAAAATCCTTTACTTTGTAAATATTCCATTGTTGCGTTCATATCCTTCTGCATGTAACTCAGAACAGTATTCTCAAACTCTTCACTATCTAGTGATAGTGAAGGACTAGCTTGACCCACAGCCGCGGATGCGTGACTGTTACATCCCTAAGAAAACCCACAAGCAATGGCATCAGCAAAGAATGATGCACAGGTAATTCCTCTACTTCTAGTTAAAACCCACAATTAAGCGTGTACCTCAGCTGGAACATTCACAAATTTTGGCTCAACTGCACCTGTACCACCAAGTTTTGTTGTGCTCAAATCGTGCCAAACATTTTTTAGAACAAAAATTACTATCATAGGCTTCAAAAACTCAATATTGCAAAACATGTGCGTCAAAGTGAAAACATTTATTCGCTGCTGTAGAAATTCAATGTGGGCAATGATCTCATCCAGCGCAGAGCCTTTGTCATTCTGCATACGCTGAGAAAAAATAAAGGAAATTAATTTAGCTAGCATTCTCATTACGAGAGTGGTTTAGATAATCATCTACACAAACAAAAATCTTAAAACAGTTCACTTCCTTTTAATTCTTATCAATCACCGACCTTCCATGTATGGCATGACAGTAAAATATCAGCATTTTCAAATAGGTTAATTAAAAGTAACTAAAAAGACATTTAAAATAAGCATTCTTCAAATTTAGAAGGCAACAAATAACATACTAATTAAAAAAATAGATTTATAAAAATACTAATCCATTTACATAAAATTAAGGGTAAAAAACACTGAATTTGATCTTATAAGCATATTCATTATTTCAAATATTCACTTAGAAGAGAAACAAAATACTATTAAAGCTTACTTGTAATAACCAAAAATCAAATTAGAAAATACAAATAAATTTTCATGTCTTTTTTAATTGAGTTAAGCATAACATTTTCAACAAAATTTGAAGTATGTGGTATAAAAAAGAATGATACTTACCTAATAAAAACCAAAAGAAAGACAATTTATAACTTTTCACCTCCACACTCTCAACTAATCCTAGTGACAAACAATAACTAAACCTAATCCTGTGTGTATTCTATCACATAAACATTTGCAGTAAGAAAGAAGATATTATCCAGTACCCTAATTCAAGGTGTTCTCTAAAAAGAACCCAAAAGTCACCATTATTATCTAAGTAATAAAAGTATCATTTTCAAAGGTAAACTTATTTCTACAAATCATAATGCTCATAAAAACCAAAAAATAATGATTATTATAGAAATTACAAGAACTAGAAGTTATCTTAACACCATATGTTACAAAGTATTTAATCTACTTTATTTTTAGGATAAACCCATCACCTCCATAAATTAAAACTTAGTATTTGCTGGAAAGGCAGAGGATTCAATCACACAAATAACGCAAATATTTCACACACGAACAATGAGTTGCGGCTCTTCAATTAATCATAGAACTCTGAATCATAAAACTCTCTCTTAATACAATGAACCCATGAAGGGTATTTAATCTAATTGACATGCACACACTCTCACACATAACTGAACTTGTTCAACTGGTTTAACTCACTCTCTAACTCACTCACCAAATCTAAATGTAACTCAACTCAACTAATTCACTTAACTGATTGTATAATTTGCATGCGGAAAGTAATTATATATTTTAACTCTAACTAACTCACCAAATCTAACTGTAACTCAACTCAACTAATTCACTTAACTGATTGTATAATTCACTCAACTCTAACTCTACATGCGGGAAGTAATTATATATTTTAACACTCCCTGTTAATTATGACCGCTAAACTAAAACATAACCCATGACAACTCAAACATGCTTGTTGGTCTATGTCCCAGCTAAGCTTACAACACCAAAGTTTCTTTTGTGAAACTCAAACAAATCTACTGCTAATGGCTTAAGTGAAAGACACAAGAGTCTTTCAACTTATAATTACAAACAAATATTCAACTATATAAACCTAATACAATGCAAACCAGTCTTGGCAAATGTGATGACAAATTGTTCTATAAGAGAGATAAATTAACTAGATTTATAAACATAGAGCTAGTGACAGCGACTATTGGTAATGCCCAAACACATCCTCTTCTTACACATTTGAGTCCACTAAGTATAGTTTTAGCTTGTTTTTAATAGAAAGGTACTCATATTGTGCAAAAATATGTTACCCTAAATGAAATAAACATAAACATTCTAGTAAGAGGCCATGCATGTAGAAGAGGGAAGCAAGGTCCAATACATAAAATTTCAATACAGAAACGAAAGTGACATCAATGAAAATGGATTAATATGTAAATCTCAGCATTGAATGTAATGTACCAATATGGAAAATCCATGTTGAAGGTATTTAGTTTTCGGGAAATACCGTTTTAGCATTTGGGACAAGATTGTGCAAGGATTGCAGATTTTTTGCAATTTTCCTTCTGCGTTCCTGCCAGAGGAAACACAATAATTAGTAGACAGTGTTAAACCGAAATGCATGATCAGTCCTCTGCACAGTCAATGTTTTAAAGGTTTACAAAGCTATTTGCAGTATGTAAGCTACTGCCAAGGAAAAAAAATAAAAATACATGACTTGCAATATGTAAGCTGCAGCCAAGAAAAAAACCCACTATAAAGAAACATTTCTCACCCGTGCAGCTATTCTCTTACTATCAGTAGCTTGACCTCGAGAAGCCCTAACTCGTGCATTTGGAGCGCCACCCAGAACATTGTTAGCAGTTGGTTCTGATTCCTGGTCACCATTCTCAAGCATCTGGAGACCAGCATTCTGCAATATAACAATTTGCAAGTTACAAGTTAAATAAAGCAAAAATCTAAACCCTAAAATCCATAGAAATGAAAAAAGTGAAGAGCAAATAGTAGATCTCCTTACCTGTTGGCAGCTTTGTTATCCGCATTGTCTCTGATCTGCACACCCAATGACAGGGATGAAGATCCATGTGGTGAAACTAGACCAGGTGCGCTAGGTCCAGAAACACCAGATGGACTATGGAGAAACTGACCAAGTGTGGTAGGCCCAAAAACACCAGATGGACTATGGAGAAACTGTCCCTGTAAGGAAACTTGTATATTCCCACCCTTTGAGAACTGAACATTGTTATCAAATCGAGAATAGCCTACTGTAGAAGACAGGATATCTGGCTCAGGCAAAACTTGCTTATTTGGCCGTTCAAACATGTCATTATCAGCGATGAGAGTACTTGGACTTTCTTTAAATATCCCCATCAAACAATTTGCAGGGCCTTCCGTGTCAGTGTCTTCCATTGAGGAAAATAAAAGCTGATCGAAAAACTCATCCATCACAAAATTCGTCCTTGAAACTGCTATTGGCTTTTATATAGCAATAGGCAATGAAACACACAACTTTTGAAACGCAAATGCTATTGACTTTATATAGCAATAGGCAATAAAATACAGAACTTTTGATATCAATCGAACCAATGTGAACACAAATTCACTAATTTTCAAATGAAACGTCTGAAAACACAAATTGACTTTCGACATAAATACATGCCTCGATAATCTTAAAATCACCAAAATATTAAATATCTTTGTGGCGTAAGTTTTCAGGTGAAAACAAACTTTGTACGGAAAGAGAATATAATATTTAAAAATAAAACTTTGCATTTTACCGAAAATTACAATTAAACACCAATAAGGAAAGTTTTTATATATAATAATTATTTTTATTTTTTTAAATATAAATATCTTTATTTTAATAAATATCTTTATTAAAAAATATTTAATTAAATTGTGTAACTGAAGAAAATCACAAATATATTTATTAAAAAATATTTAATTAAAATGTGTAACTGACAAGAAAATCACAATTAAACACGAGTGTAGGAAGTTTTTATATATAATAATTTTTATTTTTTTTAAATATAAATATATATATTTTAATAAATATATTTATTAAAAAAAAATTAATTAAAATGTGTAACTTATAAGTAGTGGCAGATTTATTAAGAATTATGTAAATTATGAGATTTTATAAAAAAACTTCCAAATTTGTTTATTTAGACAATTAGTTTAGTTGCCAAATTATTTAGATAATTAAAAAACTAGTTGTAAGTGAATTTTTTTGAAAAATTTTTTATTGATATGATTAATCCGAAAGGTTTTCTATTGATGTGATTAATTTGGGATCTAATAAAAGTTTTCTAGTTTATTTTCCAATCTAATATTTATATAATCTTATAGGATTCATTCAAATCATAAGTTTGGTGGGTGAACCCATGGGTTTTTCACTATGTTGAACCCATATAAGTAGTCAAAAAACCAACTTAAACAACACAAATCAAGATTTCAGCACAATTTTTTTGTACCCACATAAATCCACATAAAACTCCAAAAAGTATCACTTAAAACGACTCCTTAACACACATAGATGCCTACATAGTTTAATAGACTAAATATCATTTTTCACTTAAATCTCGCCATAAAATGATTGTTATATATGTGTGTGTCTCTTTAAAATACATTTTTTAATGAATAAATCGATTTAACACTTTGAAGAAACCACGTGACACTCATATTATATAGATTAAACAACTTAAATTTAACATTTTAAAAATTTATGAGCTATTTTGGATAAAATTAAACTGAAAAAATACCCTTGAAAATAGTCATTTCCTTAAGATAGACTACTCCTAAAAATGCCAATCAATATTAGTTAATATCATTTAGTGTCCTGTGAATCATCACATACCATATATAAATTATATTAATTTTTTAATACTTGTTTTTCAATAAATATTTTTGAGGAATATTTAAAAGAAGATTACTTTTTTTTACATTACATATATTAAAAAGATCTTAAAACTATATTTTTTTTTATATTTTTAACATTTAAAAGGAAAAAAGAAGATTTAATTCACCACTTTAAATGGTATCAAAATTTATATTTTTATAAGAGTTTCTGGAGTACTTTATGTTATAAAATTATATATTACAAAGGAATGCAACACATAAAATATGTGGAAACACAAACATAGAAAACATATAAAACTAGAGAGACACAAATATACGTCGTTCACCTCATTTGGGCTACGTTTACCCTGAATAGTGAGTCCTTCCTTTCTATTATCTAGAAAAATGAACACACACAACCTACAACAGATCCATTGTAATATACTCGATTCTCTATCACAGTCTCCCTATTTGTTTCTCGCTTTGAGAATACGCATACAATACACAGCCGCAATACAATACCATCATACAAAACGAGGGATTGCCTTCAAAGGAAAAAAACTTTAAATTAAACATAGCTTCTACCATGAGATCATCCACCTAATGAATGACCCAGATTGACTAGAAATTACAATACTTTTACAAGGAAATTTTACATGTGATTTTAGTGCCCCCGAAGCCCCCCGTAAGGGGGGCTCCATAAACTCGTAGCCCCCCGGTGGAACCCCCACACAGTGTTTAAATGATGGGCGACATTGTTGCCCCATTAAGAATAGGGTCCAACGTTGTGATACATATAAGTAAAGAAGAGTGTTTAAATGACGGGCAGTGTTGTCACCCCGTTAAGAACAGGGGTCCAACGTTCTGAGACATTAAAGAAGAAGATAATGAGGCTCCACACCCAACACTTTAAATATCCATCAAGATGTTTGTCATATCACAAAAGAAACGGTTTAATGTGTGAGCTAGGCATATCATCCTTGCATGTACACATGTAAACTAAATCCTACTTATATGTTATCCTTAATCCTTACAAAATTACATATTTAATTGACACCCTAAAATAGATTATTGCTCATGTATGTCTAACACAACTAACATACACATATGAAGAAAATAAGTAGAGAAAATCAAAATGAATAGCATCTTAAATATGCTTAATACTATATATTTAATACTATTAACATGCACATATATGGATCAACACCTCACACCTTCAACCTATTACTTATAAATCCAAACAAAGTAAAATTATTTTAACATGAGAGAGTTTTACACTGTTGTTAGACTTGTACAAGTCAAAATAAGTAACATCTTAAATATGCTTAGTAACATCCTTTAAGTCTTACACAAGTAAAATTATTTTAACATAAGAGATTTTTACACAGTTGTTAGACTTGTACAAAGGGTTAAAATGCGAGTTCCATGCACAATCATGAACTGATGCATAGTGAAAAAATACATCAACTCATAAATCATATTTGCGCATTATTGATAATCAAATTACAACTCTTTGTATCTTGTTAATGAAAAGAGTATTAACCATATGGGAAATAGAAATTAAGACGTATTTCACTCTGATATTGTAGGATCTTTAAACCAAAGGAAGAATCACATCCCAATATACCTCATTATCCATTATTATAATGATGAAATTACTTTTTAAATATAATGGAAATTTTGTTATTATTAAAACTAAGCAGTATGAATCTCTCGTCATTTACATGTTGAGAAAACCAGTGAAGATATTCAGTGCTAATTATAGCAAACCTATTTTCACAGTGATAGTTAAAATTAAATAATCTTGTGGATATCTAGAGTTGGGAATAAATATATACAAATTGATAAACATAAATTGAATTAATCTATGGATAAATACATGACTTGTCATTATAAAATCAACTAATTTTTTAAACAAATTAAGTAATTTTCAAATCTAGATAACTTTTGTTTTCTAAATTTTGAGGCGAAAACAAACTTTGTACAAAATGATAACATAACATTAAAAATATGAATAGACTTTAGGTTAAAATAATCTTTATATTTTAAATTAATATTAAAAATAATAAGAATGAAAAAAATATTATTGTTAAATATAAAAATAAACAAATATATTTAACTGATTTATTATAAAAAAAATTAAAAATATATATATTAGATTATAAAAATATATATTTAACTGATTTATTATAAAAAAATTAACTAAAATTGTTAACTTATTAGTTTTGATTGTGTTCCAAAGTATTATGTAAACTATGAAATTTTAAGGAAAATTTCTCAATTAATTAGGATATGTTGCCTATTTATCAAAGTACTCTAGTTTCCAAATCATCTAGATATTTAAAATATAGATACACAAATGCCATCAATATTAGTTAATAGCATTTTTATAGTATCTTGTGAATCCTCTCATACTATATATATGTAAACTATGAAATTTTAGGGGAAATTTCTCAATTAACTAGTGTATGTTGCTCACTTATGAAAGTAGTCTAGTTTCCAAATCATTTAGGTATTTAAAAAAAAAAAGATAGATAGATGCCATCAATATTAATTAAAATCATTCTTATAGTATCTTGTGAATCCTTTCATACTATATATAAAATAAATTAATAACTTTTGTAACATATTATTATTATCTTAATGTTTATTGTTTCAACAAATATCTTTAAGTAAGATTAAAAGAAGTTAGATATATATATATATATATATATATATATATATATATATATATATATATATATATATATATATATATATATATATATATATATATATATATATATATATATATATCTATATCTATATATATATATATATATATACATATAGATATGTATATGTATATGTATATGTATATGTATATGTATGTATATGTATATGTATGTATATATATACATATACATATACATATACATATACATATACATATACATATATGTATATGTATATATATATATATATATATATATATATATATATATATATATAAAAGAAGATACCACTTTAATTTATTTTTTAAATTAAAATAAAGGAAAAATAAATGACTCACCACTTTAAAATAAAAAATAAATAAAAAATAAAAAATAAAAATCATTTTTTATAAGAACATGTTTAGTACTTTAAGATAGTCATGTTGATGCTTTCTATATTCCCAAATGAAGTGATTTAATGAGTGAGGTAGGCATACGATTCCTTGCATGTAAACAAGTGAACTAAATCCCCCCTATATGTTCTCCTTAAGCCTTAAAAAAAGGTGTATTTACTTGACACATTAAAATAGTATGCACCTTCTATATCTATAACATAAATAACATGCACAAATATGAAGTTCAACATGAATATCCTATGAGACATTCTTAACGCCATTAGCATGCACACATATGTTGATCAAAATCTACCACCTATTCCCCTTAAATCAAACCAAAGTAAAAATATTATAACATTCTTATTACTTGTTGGAATTTGTGAAAATGAGCAAAATGTGAGATCCATCCACAATCATGTGCTCATGAATAGTGAGAAAATTAGGAACTATGAAGAAATGGTTTTTAGGATCACAAAATCCACTATTAGGATCATGAAAACATCAGAGAAGTGGTGGTTTCTAAAGAAAACTTTGATTGTATCCAAATAACCACAAATAATAATTAACATGGAGTTTTACAACATTTCAATAGGCTACATTGGAAATGAATACAATGGAAAAACCATGGGTTCTAAAAAACTTGAAACCAAAAAACCACTGGTAACTTGACTTAGTCAATTTTACCTGAACTACCTTAACAATACCTCCCTTAAACTTGAATTTAGGAGATTAACTTGTTCGCAATCACTTTCTATTGAATTCCATATAAAATCGTTTCCATATATTATATTACATGGGTAATAAGTTGTTGTATATATTGGTTATCTATGACACATTTTCACATACGTGGTTCATCAACTTGACATCTTACATTCCCCACCTGAAGTTAGGATACAAGTACACCTTCCACCCTGGTACCTATCCAAGTGTGGAACCACACCTCAAGCTAGGATACCAATAAACCTTTCACTGTGGTACCTATCCAAGTGGTACATTCCAAATTTTGATGAATCCATGGACCGCTACACTACTTGTATGTCTCATCAAAGTATTAAGGCCTTACAACAATTTGTGCCCTTGTATAACCATGATTTATGAACAAGCATTACAAATTTCTAGGGAAATATCCTTCCTATGGAAATATTTCATAACTTGTACCAAAGTGCTTAGGGTGTTCACTCACATCTAGTCTTATTGCGCAACTTCTTCCATCACACACTTGCTCCTTCACTATCATTAGACACCATTGACTCCATCTCAATTTTCTCCTCCACACAACCACTATCTTACTAAATTTACATATTTTTGTCAAGCCTTATTTTTACCTTGCCTTTCTACATTATTTTCACTCACCAAATCCATGAAAAATATTGCACCCTTTTAAATGGGCTTGATGCAATTTTTCCACAAACACCATAGACTTGCACTGCTTATATGAATTTTTTTCCCAACAACATCTCCATGGCCTTTGAAACTTATTTTCTTTGTTGTTCCACAACTCCAACCATGTACAATAAATTTCCATCAACATCATCCCTTTGAACATTTGATTTGCAACTTCATTCTAATATACATGAAAACTACATTCAAATAAATAGGGTTTAATGTATCAAAAAAATTTCAAACTAGTTTTACTCAACTACCCCAAATAGGGAAAAATTATCTAGATACTTTGACTTCAATGTCCTAACTATTGTTTCAATTTCAAACTCAATATTCCACTACATTTTTTTTTACATTAATGCTATTTCTTCATATGCATATGTTTTATCATTCCCTAGTCATCTCACATAACATTTCCACCACCAAAAAAATCGTGACAAAAAGCTTCAAAACATCCTTTTTGTAGTAGATTCAAAATTAGATATGTTAGCAGGAACTTTTCCTTCAACATAATTTTCCTATAAATTCAAACATTTCTTTCCATGAACAACCTAGTAATTATTGTAAAACAAATTAACTAGTGACTTTGAGGCTATACACAGATTCCATTGTAAACCCCATCACAGTAATTGAAAAAGATCCATAGTTGGGATGTGAGGAAACCCTTGCATCCTCCACAAGACCCTTTCTTTTCAAAATCCATGAACTTCATACACCTAGGGCCATTACATTTTTGGATGTTAAAGCCACCACCATTTCTGCCACTACTTGCAACATCTTCCTCGACATCTTCCACATTGATCTATGTCCATTCTCTTGCCTAAACATAGCATAGACCATATACCATCGACTCCTTTCAGACTTATCCAATAGAAAAACAATGTTATGTGACTTCCAAAAAATGGTAAATTACTTGCATATACCACTCTATCATAGAGTGTGACCTCTGTATGGCTTATATGATTCTATCCTTTGGTCTTATTACTACTCTCTAAAACTCAATAGTTCTCACTGATAACCATCGTCATGGGATATAATGACACCACTATTCTGATACTAGAATTTATACTCAATAACATTGATAACCACAGATGTTGAAAATTTGGTAGCTCAAGGATGAATTTCTAAAAATAGAAAGTGTAAGTATGAATTCCCAAAAATAGTAAATCACATTGCATCAATCGATAATTAGGTATTCTTGATGGAAAATCGCTTCACATCATCAATCAACCTTAATAGTTCAATTTCGACTCAATAATCAATATGATCATTAATATTAATATTAATATTAATACAAGATAACATTATTGAGATCCATGATGATTGACATGAATTTCTTTTTAATAATAATATAATAGTTTCATAATAATAATAATATTATTATTATTATTATTATTATGATATTGTTATATTATTATTAAAAATAAATTCAAGTCAATCATGATGGATCTCAATAATGTTATCTTGTACTCTTATTAATTCTCTTACACTCAATAAAAGCTTGTCATTAAATATTCATCTTACGCTCTCTTATGCAATCATTAAATCATGTCATGAAATATTCCTCTTACGCACTCTTTAATGCATGTGTTACACTCTCCTTCTTAATTTCATAAGCTACAAAGGCATGCATACCTTCTTAATGGCATGAGTTACATTTCCTAAATGGGAAAACGTTACTCTCCCTCATGGCATGCAAGTTACTCCTCCTTTATTACATGGATTTGTTGCTCATCCTATATATATGTGCCTCATTCTTCCTCCCCTCACTACTAGTGCATTTTGAAAGAAGAATTTGAATTTGAGATAGAGTTGCAGAGAGTTGAAGAATATTATGAAAGAGAGACCTGGAGAGTAAGACAAAAACTCGGTGAGCCAAGGTTGATTTAGTGCTTCATTTTTCAGTGTTGATTTAGTTGAAGGGAATTTTGATTCAGTGTGTGCATATATTGTTGCTACCACAGATCTTCTTACTATAAATTTCTTAGGTTTGGGTGAACTTACTCATTCTCTTGATCTCTCATTCATGATAATTGTCTTGAATTTCTTTTTAATAATAATATAACAGTATAATAATAATAATAATAATAATAATATTATTATTATTATTATTATTATACTGTTATGTTATTATTAAAAATAAATTCAAGTCAATAATCATGGATCTCAATAATGTTATCTTTCACTCTTATTAATTCTCTTACACTCAATAAAAGCTCGCCATTAAAGATTCATCTTACGCTCTCTTACGCACATATTAAATCATGTCATGAAATTTTCCTCTTACGCACTCTTTAATGCATATGTTACACTCTCCTTCTTAATTGCATAAGCTACAAAGGCATGCGTACCTTCTTAATGGCATGATTTACATTTCCTAAATGGTAATATGTTACTCTCCCTCATGGCATAAAAGTTACTCCTCCTTTATTACATGGATTCTTTGCTTGTTCTATATATATGTGCCTCATTCTTCCTCCCCTCACTACTAGTGCATTATGAAAGCAGAATTTAAATTTGAGAGAGAGTTGCAGAGAGTTGAAGAAGATTATGAAAGAGAGACTTCGAGAGTAAGAGAAAAACTCGATGAGCCAAGGTTGACTTAGTGCTTCATTTTTCAGTGTTGATTTAGTTGAAGGGAATTTCGATTTAGTGTGTGCATGTATTGTTGCTATTAGTGATATTCATACTATAAATTTCTTAGATTTGGGTGAACTTACTCATTCTCTTGATCTCTCATTGTAATTTGTATCACTGTTGAACAATTGATTTCTAATATAAGAAGAACCTGGTTGGGTTTTCCTCTTGTGGGTTTTTACATGGTCATTGGACCTAAATTCTCTATGTCTCATTTTCTTCTTGGTTTTATTCTATTATGCATTTGATTTATCTTCTATCTACACTTTATTATCTAATATTACAACATAAATACGTTATGTAATAAATGATTGTTACAACATAGAGCATCATAATTTCAACATGATATTAGAGTTTTGGTGAGGATAAGCTCAAGAATACAAATTTTATTTTATCCAATTTTCTTCTGAAACATCTCTTGTTTCCCACTCTATTTCAACACATTTTCTTCTATAATATCTCTTATTGTCCACTCTATTTGCAGTCCATTTTATGATAAAATATCTCTTGTTGTCCACTCTGTTTACAACCCATTTTCTATTGAAATATCAAGTGTTTTCCACTATATTTGTAGCCCATTTTCTGCTAAAATATCACTTGTTCTTCCTTCTACTTGTTGTTCATTTTCTGGTGAAATTTTACTGCTGAAATTCACTGTTGAAATTTTGTTGCTGAAATTTACTGTTGAACTTTTATTGCTGGAATTTTGCTCCTAAAATTTTACTGCTACCACTCTTCCAAGATTTCAAGGAACTCAACACATGATAGTAATTTTGCAGATAGAAATTAGAGTGTTGCATGTGTTTAATAGTTGCGGATTTGATACTTGTTGATGCATGCAAAATTAAATATTAGTTTTACTTGTGTTTATGCATGTGCAAGAAAGTGTTGTCTTGAAAAGAACTATAATACATAGAAGGTTACGAAAGAATAACTCATGAAATTTGAATGTTGAAGATAGGGGGATTTTGACTCTCCCAAATTATATGAGAAATTTCATAATATTATATTTTTTGGTAATTTTGATATTTTAGTTTACCAAAAATAGTGATTGTAGGTAAGAATTATGAGTTTTTCAAAAGATAGAATGATAGTTTTCTAAACTAACCAAATGAAGTAAATATATACAATTAGTATTACATTCCTTCGCTTTGGGATCAATATTTGAAGATCTTTATAAAATAACTGGAAGACCTATCCATGCATTGATTCATGATATGTAATCATCAATATAATCTATCGCACCAAAATATCACTCATCTTCACTGTAAAGCATTACCTAATGTGAGAAAGATGGTTTCAGAAATGCCTAAGATTAGAGTGGATCATGATGGAGATTCCAAGTGGTGTTCAAGAATATGCATTTCTTCTAATAATGATGTATGATTGATGGGCAATGCTAACTTATAGAGGCTAGATCAAGAGGGAGCTAACAACTTCCTTCAATCCCCATTAAATAATAAGTATTTTCAAGTCTTATGTTTTTCCTTTGTGTCAATGCTCATGTTTAGATAGATAATTTGTTATTGTTCCTACATGAGTATTTGATTGTTTCTTTCACTAAATTATTTATGAGGATGAAATCAAGAAAAATAGACCTTGAAGATCATCAGGCTGCATAATATTTCATGAAGAGTAAATTCCAAGAGGAAGTTGGTGTAAGGATAGTGAAGGAGCAACTTTCACATCTAGAAAAGAAATAAATACTTGCCTCAACACCATGTATACTTTATAGTTTACAAGGGATGTAACATTTGATGAATATGCAGCTCTTTGAAAGGCAAGAGGAAATCTTCTTCCCCCTACTTGAGTTGATAGTCAAGATAATGAATTTGATATATAAGAAAATCCTAAGCCTGAAATTGATCTTGTTTATGAACCCATGAATCACATGGATCCTTTGGATCCTCCTCCATGTGATACTCTTGCTAAAAGGAGACCTTTATGGCTTTGTGACAACCTTCAACATGTTGAAAAAAATGATGCTCCAAGAGAAACCTTAAGAGAAAGAAATAAACCATGCCAGGTTCAAAGATATGTTCTAGCCATGAGCAACATTATTCAAGTTGAACCAAGAAATTTTGAAGAAGTTGTGAAGGATCAATTGTGGAAATATGGAATGGCTAAAGAATATGAGGCCATCATTCATAATGTTGTATGGTAAGTGGTCCCAAGACCCTAAGGTAATTTTTTTGTGTCTTCTAAATGGTTGTATAAAGTTAAACATGGTAATGATGTCAATATTGAAAAATATAAAGATAGATTTTTGGCTAGAGGGTTCTCTAAGGAAGAGGGAATAGACTATGATGAAATATTTGCACTTGTTTCCTGTTATATAACCATATGATATATTATGGCTCCAGTTACTAGCCAAGGATGGTGCCTTCACCAAATGGATGTGAAGGCTACTTGCATGCATGCCTTCCTCAAGGAATAAGTATCTGTGGAGAAAACACAACGCTTTGAAGTACATGACAAGAAAACTCATGTGTGTAGATTGATAAAAACCCTTTATGGTTTGAAGAAAGTTCCAAGAGGTTGGTATGCCCACATTGATAGCTTCTTGATGAAGTTTTATTTTACTAGAAGTAATGTTTATCCACATTTTGCTTTAAGATAGTCCAAATATGCCTTTGATTTTGGTATTATATGTTGATGATTTATTTTGGTCGGTGGTGAACCTCTTATCCTCTAGTGTAAGAGGGAGTTAGCTTATGAATTTGAAACAAAATATCCCCATTTGATGCAATAGTTTTTGGGTGTTGAAGTATGGAAGAAACACGATAGAAACCTAGTGAGAGTTTTCTTTCTTATGGAAAATATGTTGTCAAGATCCTAGAAATATTTGGTATGAAAAAATGTAAATCCATGAATACTCCAATCGAGATTAACTTCAGGAAGTTGTGTGGTGAAGTTACAAGTCCTAATTTGAAGAAATACTTATGTGTATCGACAACTAAATGGGTAATTGGTGTTCTTAGTGGACACCAGATCAGGCATATTTTTTTCGATCAATACTCTGAGCCAGCATATGATTAAACCATATCATGCACACTAGATTTTTGTAAATCATTTATTGATATGCATGCATGGGATGATCAATCTTGGATTGAAATATATTTCCAAATATGTAAAACTATGTGCATTCTCTGATGATGATTGGGCATGTAACTCTATTGATAGAAAAAGAACATCTAAGTGTTGCTTCAACTTAGGATCTGACATGATATCTTGGATGATTAGGAAGTAAAATTTTGTAGCCCTCACCACGAATCAAGTTGAGTACATTGTTGCTAACATGGCTAGCTATGAGTACTACAAGGAAAAGACCCTCTAGTGGATGTTTTTGAGGAACCCCTTATAAAAATATCCCAAATATCCATTTGTAGCGGAGGTTTCTAAAGGAGGTTGGCGGGTTGAGGTTTTTGCAGATGTTTTTTTTCCAGTGTGTTTCTCATCCTACACCGCACCAATGCATTCCATTAGAAAAACGTTAGAACGTTGTACAAATTGGCACACCAGGACACCGTGCTCTCCATAAAAACTCGCTTGGTGTATCTAATTATTGTAATGCACCGATTCTCTACACAGATTCAGCCCCGATGCGTCCTAAAAATCCATGCCAAAACAGAAACATCCTAGTGCGATTGGAAGAAACCGCCTGGTGCACCTCAAAAACCCGCACACCGGAATAGGGTTAGATAAATAAAAAAAAATACAGCCAGAAATCTGCATTTTCACTTCTTTAGTGCTCCAGTGATCTCAAGCACCAGTGCAAATTTCCCTTGTGTGAGACGTCCTGCCATCAGTGCTCCCATTGCATGCACGACTGTCATCCATTCCCCACCATCTTGATTTTTAATTTTGGAAAATGGTGGGAAAATTTAGTTTTGAAAATTATACAGCAAATATGCCTCCTCGACGCCCAAATGTACAGGTAGTTTACTTATTTCTCGATAATTAAAATTTTTTTGTGGATTAGTTTTGTAAAAAAAAATTAAAAATCACCATTTAAAAAAAAAACAATTCCCACACGCTGCACTCAAGCCGTTCGGCTTGCACCAGTTTGCGGTGCTGCCTGTAAATTTATAAGCCACTCCGCGAATGATGCTAATGGTAACCGCATAATTTCTGGTGCGGTACCGAAATGGCACACCATATTTTTTTAAAAATACATAAATTGCGGGGAAGTCAGTTACCTAGCCACATCGTTGACTATGTCCAAGTTCGGGAGGGCGTTACATTGACCAAAATATGCACCATGGAGTGGATATTTTGGTCAACACACAGCCCTCCTAAAATTTGACATATTCAATGGTGCGACCGAGTAATCGATCGCACCATTGACCATGTACTGATGTCTCAAGGACGGTGCACTGACTAAACTATACACCATGGGGCACATAGTTTGGTCAGTGCACTACCCCCCTGATACTCATACATAGTCAATGGTGTGATTGGATATACCACCACACCGTTGACCATGTAATGATGCCAGTTGGGCAGTACACTGACGAAACTATCAGCCCCAGGGCAAGTAGTTTGGTCAGCGCACCGCCCTCCCGAATTTTTACATATTGAATAGTGTGATCAGTTAAATGACTACATCGTTGACCATTAACTAATGTTTGGAAGTGCGTTGATGAAATTATCTACCTCGGGATAGATATTTTTTTCAATGCACTGCTTGAGAAAGTACATTTCATGATGTGTGGTGCGCTTAAAATTTCCAGGCGCATTGCGGTTCATGCACGATAAAAACAGACACACCAGTACAAGTGCATGATTGTTTTTTTTGGCGCACAGACTATTTTCTTTTTCAAATATATATATATATATATATATATATATACATCTCTCATTTAATACAAAATTGTATTTAATATGTGAATCATTTAGTGACATCAAAGGAGAGAAGAGAGGGAACAATAGGAACATATGGTGGACCAGTATAACGTGGTTCGCATGTGAGAGGCACGAGAGAGGAAGAGAGATATGTACCCTCACCCTGTTACAGTAGCCATCCAGGCGCTCCTAAGGGAGGTAGTCCTCTTCAAGTTCTATGAGGAGGCTACATCCCTAAAGGGCCATGGTGGGTTATTACGAAAGCTTATCTTCAGCTGGAATGCCCACTGATAGGCTTTCCAGGTTGGTCCTAACTAGTGGTACGTGCCCACTAAGGAGGAAATCTATTTTATTACTAACCTATCAAGGAGAGGGTGGGATTTTCCCTCGTTCCCAAAGGTCCCCATCGGCTATGCAGCAGGGATTCAGTTGGTGTACTCCCAGAGATACATTAGCATCAATATACTATCTCCTGCAGATTTTTAGGTCTCTGGTGGTCAGTTACGTATTGCTTAATTTGGTGTAGAGGAGGTGAGGTGCCTCTCATTGCTAATTTCGACCATTACACACCATACTAGTGATGGGCAACGCATTATTTTCCCACTTCTATTTTATGTTGATTCTGTATTACAGGCGCCACGACTTGTGAGGTGGTCTACGATTTTTTTGTGGCAGTTCTGTATAGCTTTAGATGGATTTCATGCTTAGGCATAAGGGAGGGTTAACTTCCCATTTGCTTAATATCTGTTTTGTTTATTTTTTGAGAGGTTTCCAAAGACGAGGCCTACTTTTGTTCGACAACCTCCTAGGTCAATGCTGCATGTACAGATGCAAATGTGGGGACAGATGATGCCCAAGAGGGGCAAGCCAGACTTTTCCACGAGGATATCGCATGATGCATAGGAGTTTATATTGAGTGTTGATGATCATGTCTTCGTTCTAGTCCCCTATCCATATGATAGTTTTGATTGGCGAGGGTATGCCAACATCCTCTTCACATATGATGAGCTACTAGATGATAGAGGTAATATTAGTGTTTTCTTTAAATTTATTCTAGCATGTTCTTTAACTTGTTTTTATTAAATTGTTTAATGAAATTGTCTAATTATTGTTGTGTATTTATATATATATATTGTATATATTGGGTCATTTGATGGCGATGAGATGCCACCGCCACCAAATGATCCAGGTGTAGATCCGAATGACGATCAGGAGATGGTAGATGCAGAGGATTAGGTCGGTGCAGACAGACTTAGTCCTCATGATCATGCGCAGGTACCAGCTGGTGTGAGGTGTAGGCCTGACACTAGATTTAGGATGGAATTGGGCAACCAACTTTGTCGATTTCTTGTGGAGAAGGGAGTCAAGCTAACCACTATCAGAGAGATTCAAGTAGATGATAATTTGATAGCGATGTGGAGAGGCATGCCATGTGATATGTTGACCCTGATGTGGCATGTCATAGGAGCTACCAGCTTATTGGAACAGTTGAGTAGGATCCTTCGACGTAGGCATGGTCGAGATGCAGTACATCAACAATCGAACAACGACGCATCATCTGATGATCACGATCAAGGGAGTGATCATCGTTCACCTCTTATTAGAGATGAGAAACCTGTAGCATTCACCTACAGTCATAATCATGATCAAGTTGGACCATCCACGCCGAGTCATCATGAGTAGCCTCCAACATCCAGCAGTCATGATCATGAGCAGGTTGGACCATCCACGTTCAGTCATCATCAGTAGCCTATGACATCTAGTAGTCATGATCATGAGTAGGCTAGATTATCCATGTTGAGTCATCATGAGCATGAAGTTGATCCTGATCAGCATGAGGCATCTCCAGATCAGCAGGCACATGATGATCGACATCTATCTGAGCTTGTCGAGGCTCCACCGTTGACTAAACAGACCTCGAGTAGTACTACTATTGATGTACCACTAGCTGATATTTGACATTTATATTACAGTTGTATATTTTTGGCATTATATATATATATATATATATATATATATATATATATATATATATATATGGTACATGTATGTTATGTTCATTTAATGTGAAACTTGGAGATAGATGTGTATGTGATAGCAGTTATTTTGACATGAAATGTATATTTGATGTTTGTGCTGTGATGATGTTATACAATGCTTGTGTTTTGTTAGATGATCATGATCACGATGATTAGATGATGTTAGCAAATTTGAATGTGTTTTTTAGTCGAATATGATGTTTGTACAATGGTTATTATAATCGTGATGTTTATTTTTAATATTAAATCATGATATTTATTAAATATTATGTCATGATTGTAATTGAAATTTTAATTTTAATTGTATGTAAAATTGTAAAATTGTAATTGTATTTGTAATTTTAATTTTAATTGTAATTGTATGTACAATATTTATAAAATTTTAATTGTAATTGTAATATTTAATTTATTGTGAAATGATTGTAATTGTAATTTTAATTGTAATTGTATATATGTAAAATTGTAATTGTAATTGTATGTAAAATTCTAAAATTGTAATTGTAATTGTAATTGTATGTGAAATTGTAAAATTGTAATTGTAATTCTAATTCTAATTGTATGTAAAATATTTGTAAAATTTTAATTATATTAATGTGAAATGATTGTAATTGTAATTGTATGTAAAATTCTAAAATTGTAATTGTATGTGAAATTGTAAAATTCTAATTCTAATTCTAATTCTAATTGTATGTAAAATATTTGTAAAATTTTAATTGTATTAATGTGAAATAATTGTAATTGTAATTTTAATTGTAAATGTATATATGTAAAATTCTAAAATTCTAAAATTGTAATTGTATGTAAAATTCTAAAATTACAATTGTAATTGTAATTGTAATTGTAATTGTATGTGAAATTGTAAAATTGTAATTGTAATTCTAATTCTAATTTTATGTAAAATATTTGTAAAATTTTAATTGTATTAATGTGAAATGATTGTAATTGTAATTGTATATAAAATTCTAAAATTGTAATTGTAAATATTGTAATTGTAATTGTATGTGAAATTGTAAAATTATAATTATACTTCTAATTTTAATTATAATTGTATGTAAAATACTTGTAAAATTTTAATTGTATTAATGTGAAATAATTTTATTAACATTTTTATATTTGTAAAATTGTAAATAATTGTAAAATAATAAATCTAGAATAATATGAATTTTTGTAACATAATAAATTTTAGAAAATAATGCAAATAAATTCATGTACTTTAGGATTATCATTATTTTATTATGATCTTACATACAAAAAAAATAACTTCATACAGTACGTCATTGTTTTCGAGATCAACATAATTGCAAATTATCAAGTGAAATGATGTTAACATTAACACAATGCAAATTACCAATTAATTCAAAATACATATTATAATGTGTCAAAAAAAAGAGTCTTAGTTATAAGGTAATTAAGTCCTCTTATTTATAAAACCCCATCTTAAAAAGTATAAATGGTGAAATAACACATGTACCATATCACTCTTAATTCTCATGATCACCCTGACTATCTTCCAACTCGTTTGGCATGATAACACTATTGTTCTTAAAAATGTGTTTTGATCTACGGTGAGTCTCAATACAAACCACTAATCCCTATCTAACACATTTGGGTAAAAAAACACCTGGTTGCAGTGTTTGGGGAGAACATAGGGCTCATTAGCTTCATCCCACATCTTTCTAGAGTTGATACATATCAGCCTACTATCATGATCTTCCTTTACATTATTCCGATCAAAGGTGTCCGGCCACCACTCGCACCTAAAAATAACACATTGGAAAGAAGAGAAATCCGCTTCAATGATCTCTTATATCTTTCCGACGTAACCTAACATCCCTCGTACTAGGTTTTGATCATGGTGGCTAGATCAACTAGATTGATCGAACTCGAATTCCACTCCACAGTCTTGTGTCTTGTCTCCATCATCGGCATTTTTTGTGTGAAAATGGTGTCATATTCCCACATAGATGGGAACAAATGCACCTATAAAAAAGTTTTAAAAGCATAGTGTCATGTGTCTTTTAATTACCCAATAGTTAAAATATGAAATATAGATATAATTAAATTTCAAATGTGCATTATTAAGTTTAAAATGTACATAAATAGATTATTATTGAGTGGGTGCACCCAATCCCTACGTTTAGCGCATCCTCTTTAGCATGTGGGTAATGACCAGTTGCACCATATTTCTATCTGACTTTGTCAGCAACCCAATTCTTGGGGCATATTTTTGGCATATTTTCTTTTAAATGATCAGGATAAGGAACACTTCTACAATTCAACCGTCTGAATTATTTCCTCTCACTATCCCATTTCATCCTCTTTTGTTCGTACAATGCGACCCACGGTTGTGTCACATCAGAATTGTAAAAAATGAATTTATTGATTGCTTCAACTTCTGCATTTGGTGATGAAATCACACAGACATATAATACATATGAGATAAAAATATACATATATTGAAGTTCAACATGAATATTTACTTTGTGTAAATTTGAAAAATTATAAGTCTCTTACTCTTTATCCAGCGCCTTTTTCCATTCGTTTGGAGCAGCTCCCCTTCTCTTTTGTCTTCATCCATTTCACCATCCCAAATCATTGCACCTATACTATTTTCTATTTGCTTGATGTACTCATTGGCATAATAGAAAGAATCATACGATACGTACCCCTCTGCCATGGACCCCTCGGGTTTTGCCCTTTTCCGAAAAAAACTTTTCAATTTCTTCATGTACCTCTCTAAGAAGAACATCCAACTACAAGAAACCACCCCAACTAATTCAACCTCATCTACTAGGTGGATTAGAAGATGAACCTGCAAGTCCATGAAACTTGTCGGCAGTTCCTTCTCAACCATACAAACAATCTTAACTATCTCTTGACACCACTGTGGAATTCTAGCCACATTAATCTCCTTTGACGTGATCAAACATACAAATGCATATAATTTATATATGGCACATCCTAAGTCTTGGGGGAATTCATGTTTCACACACCCATGCATGAAAAAAGAATAATGACACTGCAAAGTTATAAACATGTGCAATAATATACAAAATTCGTTATGTTCTATGATCCCTGCATGGGACAAAATTTATTATTATAAAAAATAATAAAATCATTATTTTTACATTATACGTACTCTTAGAAGATTAAAATGGTCATGCGATTTCAACCCCGACAAATGGTCATCCTCGGTGAAGCAGCGTCGTAATGAAGATTCGTATGAAGATGACACCCTCATACCCATTATAACTTCCTTTGCCAAAGAAAGATCATCTTTTTTTAAAATCCATGGGACATCACCTTCTTTGAAATACCATGAATTAGAGGGACCAGCACCTGCCTCTGATCCTGTACTTTCTAATCATCTTGGTCAATGTTTCTTTTTCGTTTTTGAAGTCATAAGATATTTCCTAACAGCCAATGTGTCACTTTTTTTCGATGATATATGCCTCCATAGAGAAGATGAAACAATTTTAAATATATGCATGGGATATAATAAGTGGGAAATCTGAAGATGCTTCCAATATGGGAGGTTATAAAAGATATATTTCCTTTTCATCCCAATGGACAATTTCTCAACATAGGTGTCGAATAATTCTGAATCATCGAACATAGGCTCCCCATTTGAATCAAACATTTCTATGAACTCCTTCTCCTTCTCTCTCTCATATGCTCTAAACCATTCAGCTAGTGTCATTATTGGAGGCCTGTGGGTTCTCTCTCGTTCACCATTGAAATCAGATGTTTCTCTTTTGTAAGGGTGTTATTCTGGGAGGAATACCCTAGAGCAGTCATACATTGGCTTTCGTAGTTCGTTGGACCATCTAGCTTTCAGAGAAGGTCCACAACATTTACATCCAAAATACCCTTTTGTTACAAGACCTGTGAGATTATTGTATACAATTTATATACATGGCACGTTAAAGAATATCATGAATGAAAACAACTACAACGAATTAAATAATTAATACACGAAAGAATATTGTTACGTATATAAACAGATCAATAAACATGTAATTTACCAGAGAAAACTCCTAAGGTTAGATAATCATGTGTCGTGTAAGTACATATGCCATACAACGTAAAACTCCTCTCCGTTGTGATGGGTCTTGATACATCGTATACATTTATCCCATCCCATAATTCCTTCAATTCATCTACCAATGGTTGTAGTTAGACTTCCATATTCTTCACTTTTCTTCTACCAGGGACTATGAGAGCCAACATAAGATGTTCATTCTTCACGGACAACCATGTGGGATATTGTTATTGATCACTACTATAGGCCAAACATAATAGTTGGTGTTCTGGAGGGAATATGGGTTCATGATATCCATGGCTATGCTGAGTTGTAGACTTCATACTTCATCCTTGAATTTTTCAGGCCATGTATCCTCTATATGCTTCATGGCTATTGAATCTGTTGGGATTCACATAACTCCCAACTCACTTCTATGTGAGGCATGCCATCCCTGAAACATAGCTAATTCTTTGCAACTAAAGAGCCTTTGAATCCTTGGGATTATAGGCATGTGCCTCAATATATTAAAAGGAGGACCATGTGATTTACCCTTATTTTTTTATTTATCATACCTGTCATGCCCACATTTTGTACATATATGTTTTTCTACATATTCTCCTCTATATATAATACAATCATTTGGACATGCATGATATGATATGTACTCAACACCCAACATTTTCAACAATTTCTTTGCCTCTTCATAGCTACCGAGGAAGGAATTATCACTCAGAAGAAACTTATCTTTGAATAACCTGTAGTTAGTGATCATGGACAATATTAAATGTACATTAATGCCAATATAATTATTAACGTTCATAAAATTGACCATTTGTAATGTTCATTGTGTGACTATATTTCTCAAAATATAGTAACTTACCTCAAAATTTTCAAGAAACATGCATTCGACAAGCCAAAATTTTCTTTCACGTTTTACAATAACATCATTGTCCCCAATTGGGTAGACTTTGACTGATCACCAAGTCCAAAAACAGGGGTGGTGGAAGCAAATTTAAGGCCTTCGAAAAATGTGTCAGTGATATGAGCATCATCCTGTTGAGGAGGTAAATCCCCTCTGCGGACAGAGGCGATCCCTACTAGCCCAGCAGGGGTCTAGCAACAAACAAACAATGCTATGACGCAAGCTCCTAGTTACGAAATGAAAGACTTGGGATAAGAGCCTACCTGGATTCCAACGCTAGATCTGAAGAAGAAGATGCCCCCGTCCTTCAGCCCTGGCAGATCACAATCCTTCCACGATCTCCGTGGACGAACACCTGCACACAGAAGAGACGAACAGATACATGCATAGGAACCAACATACGTAACTAAATATCGGTCAGAAAAGATATTACTCGCATTAACATGATTGCAAAAGGAGTGGAACCATAATCATAGTCATCTATTAAAGTGATAAACGAATAGAAGTTACAACCGAGTTCTGACGTCGCACCCTCCTTCGTACGGGTCTCCGGTTGTCCACGTCTCGCAAAGCTCGCCAAGGAAAGGGAAACCTCTCCAGAGTCTCGTAACAATGATCTCCTTGCTTAATGGGCCTTAAGGGAAAGAAGGGATTCTTTACAGCACAAAGGCACTTGGGAATAGGGAGATGCAAAGCTTCAGCACTTCAAGACTATCAACCTTTCAGCCTTTCAACCTTTCAGCCCTTCAACCTTTCAGCCCCTTCATCAATGGATGAAGGCTATATTTATAAAGGAGAGGAGGAGGTTGGGATCCCTACAATAGTGGAAGGGAGGCCTTATCCTTTGGGAGGTTCCCCATATGGTGGAAACAAGAGGCCAAAGGATGAAGGCCGTGGTTATTCAGGCGAAACCACTCCTGATGACTCATCCACGAAGTTGTTGTAATCGAAACTTCGCCTCCTTTTTTAAAAAACTTTCCATAAACAGAGTGGCGCGGGTGCAACACTGGGACAGAGCGCCAAGTGGCGCGGGTACATAACGGGCTACCAGCGCCAATGCAAAAACAGGTGTTTTTAGGGCTCTGCTCAGGAAATGATCAACAGAAGGAATGTTGTCCTCATGGAAAGGGATGCAATGATGGTATTTGCAAGGCATGACACTGCTTAATGGTCACAGAAACGACCCTCCAATGGGCGAGATGGGGATTGCAGGGACGGTGACAAATTACTGTGTAACAGATGCCCCCTAAAGCATGAGGCCCGAGAGAGAGAGAGGGGTGAAATGCTTTACGAGAACATGTTCAACTGAAGCCCCGCCGTCGGAAAACCTGCGCAGAAAGATACAACTGATATCTCAAGTACATGATGTATATATGGTATGGACGCAGCCATCCGAAACAGAGTATGCTATAATCCGGATCCGGGGCATGGACGCAGCCATCCAACTAAGATCAAACAAATAGACTCAGGTATGGTCGCAGCCATCCAATCAGTGAGTCATGTACATAATGATAATAATTCACAATCGCAGCCTGGATTACAACAGACACAATCCAGGGTCTTGCGCTCCATCTCGACCCAAACAAAGTACAAGTTCAAGCATGTGAATATGTGAGCTGAAGTCGAACATGCAAGAACATCGTCTGATTACCAGCCAATGATGAAAGCTATTAACAGACGCGAGAGAAACCACCAATGATGACAATGGTCCTCAAGGTACTAGAGGTACAATCTACGGCGTGCGAATAAATGAGCTGACGTCGAACACCCGCAGAATCACTCGATCGGAGGTCAATGATGTAAACCTCACGTCGAATGCGACGAACCTGCCATTGAGGCATGCAGGCTCCAAGGTACCATAAGGAGTCTCTAGACCAACTTCCCGGATAATGAGTTGATGTCGACAGGAAGTGACCTTGATCGAAGGTGGGCCATAACGATTCCCACATCATCGACACGAGACAGAGGAACATAATGTTTTGTTGTGAATCAGGATCGTATGAGAAACAGAGGAAGGTTGATATTTGCAGAGGCCAACTTCTCTTGAACATATTGACGGCACGACAGTGGATTTGGCAGTATTTGACATCAACGGATCAGGGGTCATGGCGACGAGGCAGTGAACAGATGAGAGGTCAAAAGAGATTACCCAAACCCATGGAAGCAAAGTGAAGCAACGAGATGAGATGTCCCCAACCCGACACGAATGCAGACAAGTGCCATGTTCAAGAGCGACATACCGCCGACGACAACGACGATGGTTCCATTTTTCCCCCACCATTTCTGGCGAGTACCCCAATTATTTTTGATAACAAGCTTGAAGGGGATAGCATATGCTTGTGATATAAGTCCGCCCTTCGGGCGAATCCATCCTAGTGCATTTAACGAGTCCTAGGAAGGAGAAACTCGGAGAACGTCATTTCGACGGAATCCAATGTCATTAGGGTTTAACGAGTCTGACAAAGGAAGAACTCGGCGTCTTTTCATGTTTAGAGAGTTTGAAAAGACAGCAGAAAAGAAAACTCCACAGGTCCCTTTTCGTAAATAGTTCCCTAGATCCGAAAAGGTAGAAAACAATATCCGGGAAAACCTCCTAGTCGCGATAGGCTAGGGTATTCCTTTTTCGTAATCGATCCATCCCAGCCCGAAAAAGGGTTAAACTTATACTGGGTGAATGTCGATTCGTGTCCATTTTAACGAGATCGAAACGATAAGGGCCTCGGCGATCTTTTCATATTTAGAGAGTCAGAAAAGAGCTGAAAGATGACTCCTCCTGGAGGAACGAGTGGTATAAAGGGTAGCAACTGGTTCCGGTAATGGTGGAACTACTCTGAACAAATTAAGGTCGAGAGGCTGGCTAACAAGACCACTCATAGCAGTGGTTCCTCAGGAACGGGTAAAACAACCAAGTGAAGGCATATGATCGGCCAAGCAGATAGTGACAATGGAGTGAGAAAACCAAGGCTCATCTGGCAGAAATAGGCTGATAAAATGGCAATCACAAGAGGTAAAATAAGAATGGTTTCATTTTTACACAAGCTTGAAACAAAGATAAACTATGCTTGAAACCGGTTTCATTTTTACACAAGCTTGAAACAGAAACAAACTATGCTTGAAAAAAGTAAGCATGCCCCCAACATGGTGACTCAATTCGAGGTACATGCCCCCCAAGCTTCAGTCCATGCACCTGAGTAAACAGATGGAGGGAGTGAAGGTTCAAGTTACGAAATCTAAGAAAGACTCGACTGGGATTTTACGAGATCTGATCAAAGACTCGAATTGAATGGGAACGTGTTTCATTGTTTTAACGAGGTTGACACATTAAAAGAACTATCCTCCGACACCTTTGTTTTATTTTTTAAGGAGCTTGACACAAGACAAGGAACTCTGCTCCGACAACCTTGTTTCATTTTTTAAGGAGCTTGACACAAGACAAGGAACTCTGCTCCGACAACCTTGTTTCATTTTTTAAGGAGCTTGACACAAGACAAGGAACTGTGCTCCAACAACCTTGTTTCATTTTTTAAGGAGCTTGACACAAGACAAGGAACTCTGCTCCGACAACCTTGTTTCATTTTTTAAGGAGCTTGACACAAGACAAGGAACTGTGCTCCAACCGACTTCATCATAATGAACAAGAAGTCATTGCTTCCAAGAGTTCCACACCAGATGGGAGGAAATCATCCTGGAAGTCAGGACCCAATGCCTCCAGCACTCGATGCACGACGGCATCATCACTGAGCACATGCACGGGGTAAGTAGCCACATAGTTGACTTGCGGCGGAGCAGATACAACGGGTGGATAGAAACCAGGAGGGGGTGATGGCGGACCAAATGCCATATTAGGACCAAAGAACGAAAGCTGATCAATGGTCACGATCCGTCCTTCATGTGGAAAGCACACCACGCGAAAGAGGGAGGAGACAAGGGCTCCCATGGCATAGGTGTAATCGCGCCCCAGGAACGACCATCACGTCCATATGGACGGTTTTACCTCCCAAAGTAACAGGTAACCTTGGAAGGATCCCCAACGGTTGACTCGTCCTTCTGTTAAAAGTGAGCAGATTCTGCGTAACAGGCGCAAGCGGCGGCGAACCGAAAGCTTGCCAGGTAGTTGAGGATAGAATACTAACAGAGGCACCTTCGTCTATAATGGTGCTGGGTACGACCAGACCAAGAGCCTGTACTGTGATCTCGAAAGGCACGTAAGACGGAAGGCGAAATCCTGCAAATCGGTTCCAATCAAAGGAAGCGACCAAACTACTCGGAGGGGCTACCATCGAAATGCGAAGGTCTTCCCCTGATGTTACGGAAGCAGAAGCCTCCTCCATGACCTCCATCTCGAAGGTGGGAGGAATATCCTCCATAGCCTCCATCTTGGGAGGCGGAGGAGCAACTTCTTGAAGTACAGGGACAGGAGAATCTTTCTCCAAGTCTGAAGAATCTGAAGAAACCAGAAGGACATGAGGAGTGTGAGATCCACTCTCGACAGAAAAGACCTGGTGCACCGCGGACGGGGCCAGTTCAACCGATCCTACGACCAATGGTTGGTCGGGAACGGATTCCTGAATCTGAATTTCTGGAGGAGTGGGATCGACCAAGGATGACCCTTGACCAATCACGGCATCAGCCGGTGGAAGACTCAAAGAAAGCTGTTTATAACCAGCCGGGAGGTGTGGTGTAGAAACAGTCAGGTTGTCCAAGACTCGCTTGGCTTCATCCATATAAGGACAAAGGTGAATAGCATGGTGCCCTTCGCACAACTTACAGAGATTGGTGATCTTACCCTGCTTCTTAGGAGCCTTACCAGTGCCCCCAACCTGACTCCCGGAAGCCAAAGACAACGGTGGGCGACCGTTGGACCATACTTCGAGTACCTTGGGAATGCCAGGGAAGTCTCGAAGAAGATGGTCTCCCGTGCACAACATGCAGGGGAACTTGACTTTCCGAGGAGGGTTGGAAGGGTTATCAAGAGGAGACGTTTCAGGAGGAATAGCAGCACTTTTAATCTCTCGCTTATCAGACTTCTTCTTCTTTGTCTTCTTCTTCTTCTTCTTAGCCACCTGGTTACTTGAATCCAGACTTTCACCAGGCGAAGTAGAAGAGGAGGACGCAGAAACAGGCGAAGAAGGGGAGAGGTCCACCTTGGAATCAACATGATCTTGTTCCGTCGGAGGAACTGATTGAACAGTAGTGGAGACATTCGGAACTACAGAGGTTGAGAACAACCAAACAGGCAACCCAACCGTTAATCCAGGAAGGGACAACGTCGCCATGTAAGGAGCACCAACATTTCCAAAAGGAGGAAAATGACCAGGATTCCCTTCTGAGGGGATTCCTTGGTTGGTAAACTCTGAAAAAGTTGCCATCAAACTCAAAACCACACACGGGTTGAAAACGAGCTAAGACACACGATCAAACGGTCAACAAGCAATGTCTAAATAGGTGTGAAATCGTGGGCGATTAATTTTACCACATTGGAAAATAAGAAGTTCTACCGTTTCATATTTTAAGAGTCGAGAAACGATAAAAAGATGACTCTATCTCTTTCAGAGTTGACACAAGCGTGAAAGGACAAGCGCTTGACGGTCTTTTCAAGTTTAGGGAGTCCGAAAAGACCAAATGACTGCTCAGGAAAAACTAGGCACAAAGGGTGTACCAAATATCCGTGAACTGCAATATACACCTTGGTTTCAATAATGAAACATAAATCGACCAAGGACTTTCCGTACGTGCAGGTAGTCTCCCCGAATGCTGTGTTCGGTGTATCATGGGTATAGGGCGGCAGACTCGACTTCCTATGGATAAAGGATTGAAAACCTAGAGGGGTCTCCGTTTATATACGCGACGGTACGGGGAGCGCAAGTCTGTACTAGCGCTGTCTAAAGCCAACAGGCGAACGACAGCTGCTAGGTTTAACGACGCCGGAACACGTCTCTAGCCTAGACCTTCTAAATATGTTTCGTTAAGTTCCAATGCTGCCTTAGGTTAATTGAATAAATTTTACAGTTGATCTTCAATTAAGTTTCAATTTTCAGGCCCTACCGTATGTAGTGTCTCAAAAGACTCCTAAATGCAAAACTACATGAGAAAAGAAAAAAATTTCAATTCGATGAATGCTATCTAGTTAAGGGAAGAGCTTCAAACAATGATGCAACAAACAGCAAAACTGAAAACGAAACTTTTCCAAACTAGATGAATTTTACTATCCAAAAGTATTCTAAAACATTCAACGAAGCGAATCATGCAATGTAATCTATGCAAAATTCTTTTTTCGAAAACTATGCAATTGTAATCTATGCACAATTTCCTTTTCTTTTCAAATAATACGAATGCACTCAAAGCGATTTCTAGTTTTCAATCATTAAACAATGTAATCTATGTTCAATGATGGATCTCAAAAAATACTTTTCAATGCAATGTGATCTAATGCATTTTAACAAAAAGAACACTATGAGACGAAAACTAAAAAAACGCAAATCTTCTTAATGAAAGATGAAAGCAAAAGGGATGCGAACAAACACTAAGAATGCAATCGTTGTTTCAAAATACTTTGTGACGAAATTCCTCAAAAGGTGACAAAACACAAAGAGGACTTCCAAAGAATGAAATCAAAACAAGGCATTCATCCCTTTTACATCAAACAATCATAAAAAGAAGACATTCCAAATAATGAGCAATGTAATCTATGCTCATACAGAGGAAAGACCCAAAGGGAAAGACACACTAGTGAAGGATTAAGGGAAAAAAAACTCAATTTTCATACACCCTGAAAGTGGCCCGACTTGTACATTGACAACTAGCGCCACTTGGCGCGACTTTTACTTGAAAACTAGCGCCAATGGCCAAGTGGCGCGGGTTGCTAACTGACAACAAGCGCCACTGCCTGAAAATGAAAAAAACAAAGAATTTCTCCCAACCAAAACCAGACTTCCCACTTCAAGCTGAATCTAAAACAAACCCAGAAGCAAAATACTGACCAAAAGAAACTTCCGAACAAGGATAACCCTACCACCTACAGGAAATGGCGCGACTGTCTGGCTGTAATGCGCGCCAGACAGGGGATGGCGCGAGTGATAAACTGGCAACCTGCGCCAACTGGCGCGACTGTCAGGGCTAAACTCGCGCCAATCAAGCCAACTATGAAAAGGTGAAAATTCGGAAAAGCAGAGGTCAGATCTGATCCTCTGGGGGCTGAACCAAAAGCCAAAACACAAAAAGAACCCAACCAAGAAGGTTCATCAAGCAAGGAAAAACGATCAAAGCGAAACAACATAAACGAGACAATGAAGACCGGACGATCTCCCCAGCGGAGTCGCCAATTTGTTGAGGAGGTAAATCCCCTCTGCGGACAGAGGCGATCCCTACTAGCCCAACAGGGGTCTAGCAACAAACAAACAATGCTATGACGCAAGCTCCTAGTTACGAAATGAAAGACTTGGGATAAGAGCCTACCTGGATTCCAACGCTAGATCTCAAGAAGAAGATGCCCCCGTCCTTCAGCCCTGGCAGATCACAATCCTTCCACGATCTCCGTGGACGAACACCTGCACACAGAAGAGACGAACAGATACATGTATAGGAACCAGCATACGTAACTAAATATCGGTCAGAAAAGATATTACTCGCACTAACATGATTGCAAAAGGAGTGGAACCATAATCATAGTCATCTATTAAAGTGATAAACGAATAGAAGTTACAACCGAGTTCTGACGTCGCAGCCTCCTTCGAACGGGTCTCCGGTTTTCCACGTCTCGCAAAGTTCGCCAAGGAAAGGGAAACCTCTCCAGAGTCTCGTAACAATGGTCTCCTTGCTTAATGGGCCTTAAGGGAAAGAAAGGATTCTTTACAGCACAAAGGCACTTGGGAATAGGGAGATGCAAAGCTTCAGCACTTCAAGACTATCAGCCTTTCAACCTTTCAGCCCCTTCATCAATGGATGAAGGCTATATTTATAAAGGAGAGGAGGAGGTTGGGATCCCTACAATAGTGGAAGGGAGGCCTTATCCTTTGGGAGGTTCTCCATATGGTGGAAACAAGAGGCCAAAGGAGGAAGGCCGTGGTTATTCAGGCGAAACCACTCCTGATGACTCATCCACGAAGTTGTTGTAATCGAAACTTCGCCTCCTTTTTTAAAAAACTTTCCATAAACAGAGTGGCGCGGGTACAACACTGGGACAGAGCGCCAAGTGGCGCGGGCTCAGTGTTAATTTTCCCCCATTGGCGCGGGTACATAACGGGCTACCAGCGTCAATGCAAAAACAGGTGTTTTTAGGGCTCTGCTCAGGAAATGATCAACAGAAGGAATGTTGTCCTCATGGAAAGGGATGCAATGATGGTATTTGCAAGGCATGACACTGCTTAATGGTCACAGAAACGACCCTCCAATGGGCGAGATGGGGATTGCAGGGACGGTGACAAATTACTGTGTAACACATCCCCTAGTTGATCATCGTTCTCGAGTGCATCTAAAAACATTGTCTCCATGGCAGTCATATTCCTTAAGTAATAATCCACACCAACCTCTATTTGATTGCCTCCATTGCCAGCTTGTGAAGAACTACTATTGTTGTATTCATTCCTAATTGGTCAATATGGACGTAGTGGGAATTGAATAGGTGGTTGATTCAACCATTCTTGGTATCATTCCTTGCTGATTTTTTCTCTTAATTCAGCCTTATCTCAATTTGGCATTGTCGTGGGGTACAACGGAATATGGTAGGTAGGTCGCTCATCATCATTAGAATTCTAATAATTTCAAAAAATATATTTGAACATGATTAGTACAAAATCTATGATATCAATTATTAAGCATGTTGACAATGCATGATTAACTCGTTTGACATTGAAATAATTACATTAATATACCAAACAATTATTATTACCATCATTTTCCCAGGATTGTGGCTAGAAGATGCAATATTGTTACAATTGACAGGGTGAAGTGGTTGTCCATTTTCATCTAAAAAATGTGCCTTGCGGTATGCTGCTCCTGATAAGAGCTTCCGATGTTTTGGATCTATTTGAATATTTTGTGCATCTAAACTCAATTTCCAATCTACATGAACCTGCAACTTTCTATACATTATAAATTTTATTAAGCTAATTGACATGGATAAAAAACATAAATTCAGTTATATAATGAAAATATAAATAAAATCTGAAGTAAATATTACGTCTTGAGATGTATAAGGAGAACTCCGCGATGGACTTTGAGAAATATTATGGAATGAGCTGGATTTTGAAGAATTGTCCATTCAATATAATTATGATATTTTCTCCCTGCATTTGAGAAAAATCAACAATAAATGTTGGTGTACACACCTAAAAGTAATTTCAGTGCCTTAAAAATGGACTTATTGTTATCAGCGCTAATGTACAGATAATCGCATCAGTGTGTTTTAGATACTGCACACCGGTGCAATGTTATTCATTGATGCACCCGAGTTGAATAGCTGCAAATAAAAAAAGTGCAACTATATTTTTTTAAAGTGAAAAATGCGGTAAATTGAAAAATGGGTGACAAAATATATTCCAAAATCTAATTTCATAAAACAATTATTTAAATAGTAAAAAAAATTCATGATTTCATTATTTTTGAAAAAAAAAAAATAGGGAGAGATTTGCATGAGACATACCTAGAGCAAGAGAGCACGAGAACACTATGGAGCAGCCAAATACTTTCAAACAGAACTATTCAGACAATTAGAATTCCAAACCTCTAGTGATTCCAAACCATCTGGTGATTAAATTTTATTGTTTTTCTTTTACATTTTCTGCGGTATTTTTTATGCAATAAGTAAAAAATTTAAATTTACTATTCATTTTCAGAAAAAATAAATAAATAAATAAAAGCAAAAAAACAAAAAAAAAAACAAAAAATATCCATTTTACGCTAAACCTTTGATTCTTTTTGTTTCTGCCCTTGCTTCTTCCTGTCTCTGTGATTTCAGAATTAGAGATTTTCATTTTAGATTTATAGGGTTTGTATTTATATATATATAGGCCTATGACATCTAACCCATGAGACGACTTGCATAGTCGGATCCCAATCCATGTCGGCGCTTGCGTGAATTAAAAAGAAATAGAATTTTTTTAATCGAAGTGCCCTATGTAAACTAGCACACCGGTGCGATGTTTTATCATAGGGCGTCACGCACATACTGTTTCATAAAAATTTTAAAAATTGATTTTTTTTTAACTCGTGTGCCAAATGTAAAATAGGGCACTAGTGTGTTATTTCATTATAGCGCATTGCACACGTACTATTTGACAAAAACAATTTTTTATTTTATGTCTGTGTTAGTTGGTGCACCATTTAAAATATAACGCATCAGGTCTCATTAGGGGAATTTTGAGGTCTAAAATGGATCTCCTAAGGAAATTATAAAATAATAGTGGAAATAATAAAATAAGATTTGATTACATCATCAAATTTTAGAGGGAACAAAGAAAAAACTACTTTTTCAACTCGTATTTTCAACTTATCTCCCAAATGTTTTACTCAAATTTCAAGCGACAGTACTCATTAGATGAAAAATTGTATTCCTCATCTAAGGAGTACCCATGTTGCATACTTTTGATGGACCATGCTACATGAAAAATGATAAATACATGAAAAATGTGATTGCAATCACATTTTTTATGTATTTCTTATTTTTTGTGTAGAAAAGTCCATCAAAATTATGCAACATGGGTACTCCTTGGATGATGAATAAAATTTTTCATCCAACAAGTAATCTCGCTCAAAATTTGAGTAAAAAATTGGCAGATAAGTTGAAAATACGAGTTGAAAAAATAGTTTTATTATTTTCTTATTTTTTAATATTTTAATATTGACATCGTCATCTTGAATCTTATTGGTTCTTATAAAGTTTATTTTTGTTGTACATTTTTCGTAGGAGGCCCATTTTAGACCTCAAAATTCCCCTAATGCCTTATTGACAAAGAGCACCATATGGTGGTCCCCTGTTTGCGCAGTTTTTTTATAAGAATATGTCGCACTGCCCCCTCCACAACATCATATGCTAAAAAAACTAACACTAGAGAATTTTTATTAATTTTTCTATGTTAATCGGTGTGCTGGTTAACATATAACGCATCGGTGCTCTTTGTTGACATAGAGCACCATATGGTGTTTCCACTATTTTGGCAGTGTGTTTATAAGAACATGTCGCACTGATGTCGGTGCGTACATCGTTAAAGGTGCACTGGTTTCTTGATATTATTTTTTTACCTAAAAAATTTAAGATTTATTTATAAAATATATTAATGAATGGTATGGTACAGGTTTCATATTGATAAATAAATGGCTAACAAGAGATCAAGTAACAAAAATACTGATAGCACATAAAGAGAAGAAAAAAAGGAAAGTTCTTTGTAAATTCTTTACAAAACATTATTATCTTTGAACTATATGTAAGTTTAACTAATATGTATTTTTTACTGTGTATCATGTAAAGCCACAAAAAGATGAAGCTCGATAAGATTATTTTTGATCTAGGACCAGAAGAGCGTAAATGGTTGATGGAAAATTTTCAAAAGTATGAATAAGGTGAATGAAAAAATATTATCAATCCAATACTAGTTTCTTTTTTAATTTTCATTAATAATATACTTAAAATTATTAGATAACATGTTTCAAAAAATCTATTAATTCACATATGTTTAATGTTCTACAAGGACCAACAACTCAAAAAATGGATGTCGTTCTAAGAAAAGAAAAATATAGAACATGCAAACAAAGATAAATTTCTCCTTAGCTCATTCGGAGTGGTGTTGGAGCTTAACGAAAGGGGGGAAAATTTTTACAAAACTTTGAGGGATCTAGTGGAATGAATGTATAGACATTATTTCCACTTACAATACAAAAATGATTCCAATGATTCCAAGAACCAAATTTTATCTAAACTACAGGAAGAGTTTCCAGAGAATTGGTTAATGAGACATGTCAGACTCATAATAGAAAAAGTGTACAAAAAAAAAAGAATTAAAAAATAATAGTTCTTTAAATGTTTTTTCTAGAATTATATGTATATATTACTAGAAAGGAATCATTTATAAATACCACTTTTGTTATATTTACTTTTCATATATCAATATAAACATTAAATAGTTTATTGTCATGTTACATTTTCAGGAAGATTATGAATATCTAAAAGGATGAACGAGCTGATATCAAAAATATGCCAGTAGGAATGTCCAAAAATGTGTACAAGGAGATGGTCAAGTAAATGGACTTAATTTTTGAAAAGTGTAACTATGTCAATCTTCATGTTGATTATGTAATTAGGTAAAAGAAGAATTCAAATTAATATATATTTTTGTTGTATGTGCTTCATGGGTTTCATGAGCATGATTTATTAAGTAGAAGGACTTCTTCTTGATGTCCATTAGGTTTAAGATCTAGTCTTTGTTATATTCTCTAGGACCTTGTATATCGTTAAATACAAGCTCCATGATTTAGTAAAGTCAACAATCAATGCTATTGAAGAAATACACCACGAAATGTTGAAGAAATTACAAATTCAATTCGTCCTACATGATGTATCATAGTCAGCCTACATGATGTATCATAGTTGGACTATTACATTGGATGGTCGGCCTAAAAGTGAAAATATTTCACTATATATAAGGCAGATTGTGGATCATTTGGAGAGTAAAAAATGTGGATATCACTACAGGAATATGGAACTATCTCAAAAAGCATTGCGAACAAGACTAGACCTTATACGGGAAGGTTTGTAGATAGCTTCATCTGGATCAACCTAAGAATTTAAGTGCGGATATATATATATATATATATATATATATATATATATATATATATATATATATATATATATATATATATATATATATATCAAGCTAAATTATAAATTACGGACATACACTAAGTTACAGTGTGGACATATGTTAGATTGTTGTGTGAACATATGCCAAAATACAATGCGGATTGTTTTAAAGGAGATAATTGGATATCTCTGAGATCATAGAGTGGAGAAAAGGGAACAATTTAAAAGGGACAATTCAACGTGCATGTAAAGAATAGCATAAAGTGTGGATAAGGGACAGTACAAAGTATTACAGATCTAAAATAGAGGTACAAAAAGAAGGCTACGGTGAGGTACAAGAAGAAGACTGTGGATAAGACTTAAGTGAATGTGAAGTTTTAGTGAGTACAGTAGACATGAATGAGCTCGGAAATCAAAGAAAAAACAAGTGTGTTTTTAGATTGTCTTAAGAAGCTTCAGTGCAGATATATGTGAAAGTTGTTCAACTAATAATTTGACAGAATTTCAGACAGAGATCAAAAGAAGAAAGGAAGCCTTAAATTAGGAGAAAGTAAGCAAGGTGTAAATTTATGTAGATGTTTTATGCTTGATGAAACTTTACTTTTTCTCCCAATATCAGACAACAATCACATAAACAATAAAGTAAAATGCTAATAGAAAATACAAATAGATCGACATAAGACAAGCTAGAAATATATAAGTGTGTTGGTGCATTACGGTGGTCAACAGGATGCTTCAACAAAAAATTCAACAATATCAGTCAACGGTCAACACAAATAGCTGCAGCTAGGTGAACACGGAAAATTCAAAGTCAATGTCTTGCCTCGGGAATAGTGACAAAAAATGCAGATTAGGAAAATCAAACTTTTGGGAGAGTTTCAGGTCCTTTTGACCTTGCGTTGACCAAAGTCAACGCTGGTCAAAGTTTGTTGCAGAAACCCTAGACCAAAATCAGAAATGTGATGCTGTTGGAATTTTCCCATGTGTAGAGAGAAGAGCCACCAAGGTCATCGAACCAATCGGATGAGGAGAGAGAAATGTGTGAGGATGAGATGAGTGAAATATCCTCCAACGTTGACCAATATATATCCATTAAAGAGGGTGTGTGAGACAACTACTGGGGCACAAAACCTTAAGGTCAACCTGCACATATCTTGAATAAATTCAAAATAAATGTTCTGCTCATCAAATT
This sequence comes from Pinus albicaulis, assembly GCA_034641835.2. NCBI lineage: Eukaryota > Viridiplantae > Streptophyta > Pinopsida > Pinales > Pinaceae > Pinus > Pinus albicaulis. Next base: position 847,529,533 of record CM076583.1, read on the forward strand.
AAGATGATATTTAGATCGATCTTGCACCTCTTCGAAAGAGGAATCCAATAAAAATATTGGTATCTTCATCTGAGCATCATAACATGGAGTTTGGACCTAGTTTTCCAAAATTAACACTCCCTCTCAACTAAAGAGAACTCCATCCACCTGTGCAATGCAAACATCGTGCGTTATCCTGCCATAACTTGCTTTGTTCACTTCATTATTTCAAAACAGAGGTGGGTTAGTCACAAAGACATCATTTCCAGCCGACAGATTCGACCCAGAGGTTTGAAACCTCTATTGGACTCACAAAGAGTCTCATACCAACCTGAAGTTGGTTTACCTGACTCAAAGTCAGTTGGAGGTTTGAAACCTCACTATAATTGATTCCAGATCAAGTGGTTGCACTGTGCCTTCTAGATAGAGAGTATGGAAATCTCTTATATGTTCATCATTCTTTGCTACTAGTCTCTAACTTTTCCCACCTCACTGGGAAAATGAGAGGTACTTCCCATGAGCCTTGAACTTAATGGGTAGGATGCATACGGGGAATAGATAATGAGAGGTGAACCAACTCAATAATCACAATGGTGGGGCAGAAGCACACGAACAAGGTTCGGTAAGCCTAGCCATGTTTTTTCTTATAGCTCCGAGAAGCTATCCCCAAAGCCCCCCAAAGCTCCCAGAGCTCATCGTCCAACAGGACCCTCAGCATAGGGTTGTTCCATGATACCAAGACTCTCATGGAAGGTTAGGAACTTGACCTTCCCTAGGGGCTTTGTGAGAATATTTAGGACCTGCTCATCAGTTCCTATATGATCAAGCCTTATGGCGTGTCGCTATACCATATCCCGGATAAAGTGGCACCTGATATCAATATGCTTGGATCGATCATGGAACATGGGATTATTGGACAACCGAATCCCACTATGGTTATCACAAAGTATCACGGTGGTCTCTGTTAGTCATCAGTAATTTTGTTGATATCAAAATATGACTAAATTATAATCCTAGATTCTTAGAAACAACATTTGAGAAATGTTGTGAGTTCTAGAAATCTAACTACCTTCATCATCCTAAGTTTAACTATTTTTCACTATATTTTTCTCTCTATCTCCTAAAAGTATGCCCTTCTGCTGCAAAGAAAGACTTCATCATTTTTAGGCCTGTTTGCCTCATTCCAACACCTTACTTACATTCATAACTCTCTTCCTCTAAAAAGACCGACTTTTTCCCTTCCTCAAAACCCTCTTGAACCTCCCTCATTCATCATTTTTCCTCTAAAAAAATTAAAACAATGTAAAAATCCCTTTTTACATTGTTTAAATCTAACCTTTAAACCTATTGAACCTTCTCAAAACCTTATAAAAACCTTGTTTTTATACTAAACCCGCATCCTTTGAGAAATCATACCTTAAGCCCCTCTCCACTTGAGCCCCAACCCCTTCTACCCATATAACCGTTCCCTCCGCCCATTCTTAGCCCCTTCCCCCTATCAATTAAACATCCACCCCTTTTCACTAACTTTACCTTTGTCATAAGATCTGAGCCCCCCTTAAACTTTGAAAAATAAAAAATAAATAGGCCCCGCCTTCCACTTGGCCCTATCACCCAACTGTAGCCCAACACCTGTCCCTGGGCTCCACCCTCCAAATCCACTCACCACTCCTTGAATCTGTCTGCATCGTTGATCTCATCACCCGAGATCTGACAGCCCAAATCCCATATCGCATAGAAAATTGTGATGGCTTTAATAACCCCCAACCCACGCAAAATATGTGGTTTTCCACTGAACACACGTCAATCGCCCAATGGAATCGCATGCATTCGACAAAAAACCACTTACCGTTCATCACCCGTGCGATAAACCACTTATGGTTTTCGAAAACCACTGTTCCTCTCTCCGTGCAAAAATTCAAATTCTTCCTAGTTCCACCTCTGGGACCCTATCCCTACATCCGTTTCTCCTTCTATTAACGCCTTCCGACCACCCTAAAACCCTGAAAACACAGTCAACCCAATCCCACAAGTTTTGAAAGATTAATTGGTTTATGTTTTTGAAGGTTTTAATGGCGGGAATGCCCAAGATGCATTCCAATGACTCAGAAAAGACAAGTGAACCCCAGATGACAATCCAAAGGGTTTCAAATGAATTTTAAGGAACAAGGGAAAAGGTTTAAACCCTAACACCATCGAAATCATGATCCTTGGTGGATATACAACCTTTAAGCCACGAAGAAGACCGCATACCTACACACAACCAAACAAAAATAGAAGCAATGAAGAAATGAAGAAAAAAGAAGAGTTAAGGGGCTAATCCTAATTAACATACAAACGAAAGGGGTTAGCCACTTAAAACAGAGGATTAAATAAAAAAGCAGATTGATGAAGGTCAAAGAAAGAAAGAAGACAGTGAAAAAATCAAAGAAGCAAAAGATAAAGACCAGACAGAATTGAAGAAAAAGTGATAAAGAGAAAATAGTATATCATAAAAACAAAGTTTAAGGCTTAATAAAAATATTAGAGACAGACAAAGGACAGATTAACCTAAGGAAAATTCGAAATGACTCAGCTCACAACAGTTATTCCTCTCAGAGATATTTCTAGCCACCTAAGTGCTTTGTTTCCTTCAAAAAGCATTAGGTAGTTATTGAGCTGAGTCAGAGATATTTATCTGACAAACAGTTATTGTAAAAAGCTATGAATAAGCCTTAACGTCAAAACATTCACCTATTTTTCCTTAGAAGTTAAGATAGAAGTTATTAAAATAAAGAAGTAGCTACAGGTATTCCTGCCTTGAGCCTTGCATGGTCTTCAAGGTTAGGAATGCACTTACTCTGCAATAAATGATACTCAAACCCTATATTAGGCTTCACCTCCTCATTTGCAGCATAAATACTGCATCTGAACTCATTATCTTATTGGCATTTGATGACTCTAAAAATTAATACATAGTCTCTTCGAAGTTGAAAGAAATTGAAGTCTTGGAACTTGTGGATGTCTTGATTTGTTTGTTGCTGGAGGCTAGATCATTGGATCCTTGAGCTTGGTTGTTGGTGAAGTGCTTCTATATGTTATTGTTATTTCCTATTTTCATTATGTTTCCACCTTTTTGTGTTGACGAAGAATAAAATTTTTAAGCTAAGAAATTTATTTTTGAAAGTACCTTAGTTCTGTTTATTCTTCGTTGTCTTAATGTTTTCTTCTACTAGGACATTTCAGAGAATTCTCAATTTCTCTCTGGACCCCCTAAGCCTATTTATTTCATGAATAGTTGAATATAGTTGGTTTCAAGCATGATTTATGTTTTTCCCTACTTGCTGCCACTTGAACACTGTTTTTTGAAGTCTCTCTCTAAAGTGCCATTCTTTAAAGTCTTCCAAAGAGGTTTTGTTTCGATCATACCCTTTGTACTTTCTTAACTAATTGTTTTATAGATATTCATAATTATAATCAAGGATGTTTAAGAGTTCCCTCTTCTATGATTACATTTATATGTGTGCCTTAAATGTTTTATGTCCTTGAAGATGAAATCTCTAGAATTTAAATGAGTTTCTCACCTTCTATATTTCATTGTAAAAGTTTGCCTTGAAATATTACTTGCTAAAGTGTGGATTGTAGAATTTATGGTTTTCCCTTTCTAGTTATTGCCTCTTCATGATTTTGTGATATTTTAAGTCCCTTTGTTGAGAAGTACATATGATAAAAGATTCTTAATTTCCCTTTACCCTAATTTTCATTCTTACAATTGATGTCCATCTCATAAATCCCCTTAAAACTTGAAGATCCACTGGCCAAGTTAGATTTGCCCTATGATACTCCCTGATCCATTGATGAAATTATCATGACTTCCACTTGACTCCATTGCCCAATAGCTTAGATATTTCCTCATTCTACCTATGCTTCTTGATCATTATGCCCAACCAAAACGAACAAAAAAAACCTTACACTTAATAACTAGCCTAAAATCAACCCTACAAAGCAAACAAGTTCATATCCATTGCAAACAAATAGAGAGATCCCTCTCTGAGTCTAAATATTGGTTCCATGTTGCCTTGTCATTTAGTATACCAATCTGCTAAATCACGAGACACCAACAGTATCTAGCACATGCCCTAACAACTCACTGAAGAGCTTTCGCAACCAAACTACTTCACAACAGGACATACTCGTTGCAATGTATTCGGCCTCCATAGTGCTCAAAGCCACCGACTTCTGCTTCCTGATCATCCATGATATTGAAGCATATCCAAGTGTGAAGCAACATCTCAATGTGCTTTTAAGATCCACCACACTGCCAGCCCAATTGGCATCAGTATATCCAAGGAGTGTCATGCTCGCGGTAGTGTATCTCAGCCCATGGTTTATTGTGCCCTGAAGATATATCAACAGATTCTTGGCACCAAGCCAATGAGTGTAATTAGGCTCAACCCTATGTTGACTCAAAGTGTTCGCTGCAAAACATACATCCAGACTGGTGTTCACTAAGAACATCAAGGCCCCTACAAGTTGACGATACTCAATAGGATTTTCTAACATGGGCCCAGCAGCACTGCAACTAAACTTCTTAAAGTTGAGCTCCATCGGTGTCGACACAGACTTACATTCCACCATACCAAATATTTCTAGAAGCCTCACAATGTATTTTCCTTGAGAAAGAAAAATCTCACCAAGTCTCTACCAAACCTCCAGGCCTAGGAAATAATGCATCAGTCCTAGGTCCTTCATCTCGAATTTAGCAGCGAGCTCCCTCTTGCACTAATGAATGAGAGGGCTAGCACCTTTCAGGAAGAGGTCATCCACATACAACACCAGAATGAGAGGCTTCTCTCTATCAACCTTGAAGTAAAGGTTCGGATCAGCATGACTACGAGTGAAGCCGAGCTTCATTAGGTAGCTATATATCCTCTCGTACCAAGCTCTGGGTGCTTGCTTCAAGCCATAGTGGGATTTCTTCAACCTGCAAACATTGGTGTCCTGATCCTGGAATTTGAAACCTAGAGGTTTCTCCACATATACCTCTTCCTTTATCGCACCATGCAAAAATGTGGTCTTCACATCCATCTGATGAAGACTCCATCCTTATATAGCAGAAAGTGTTATGATAGATCGGATGGTGGTATATCAGGCCATAAGTGAAAATATGTCATCATAGTCTATGCCTTCCTTTTGAGAGAAGCCACAGGAAAATAATATTGCCTTGAACTTTTCAGCACTTCCATCATATCCATGATTGATCTTGTAGAGCCATTTCGAGGTGCAACTTCTTTGTCCTCCGGTCTTGGAACCACATCCCGGACACCATTCTTTATTATGGACTCATACTCTTCGTGCATAGCATCCTTCTAGACTTGATGCTTTACAGCTTCCTCAAAAGATCCAAGCTCAGATTGTACAATAGTACTCATGGCTTCTAGATACCCTTGGTATCTATTCGGATTCTTTCTTTCATGGAACGTCCCCCTTGGAGGTATCTGTCCCTCTGTATCCTTGAGAGTGTCCCTGAACCATGATGGTCTCTTCCCCAGTGAAGGAAGTGGATCAATCAGGTCCATCGGTCCTTCATCATAGGGCATCGTCTCATCCTTTGGTTCTTCTTGATTTCCAAGCCTTGCTTCATGATATTCCTTAGATCTCGAAAGATTGAATACTTTCCTCAAGGAAGCATCTTCATCAAAGGTGACATTGTGGCATATATCCACTTTCCTTTGACCAGGAACATAGACTCTATAGGCCTTCAAAGTTTCGTTGTAGCCCACAAGAATTCCATTCTTCGCAGAAGCATCCATCTTTATCCTCTTCTCTTTCAGCAGACCCTAGTCACATAGCATGGCACGGGCAGCTTCCACAATGGTCATGTTCTTTTGTTCAGCAACGCCATTCTGCTCAAGAGTGTAGATAGTTGCGGTCTCGCTCTTAATGCCAGCTTCTCTACAAAATTTCTTGATCTCATTCATGTCATATTCAGTGTTGCTATCAGTCCTCAATATATTGATCTTCTTCCCTGTCATATATTCCATAAAGGCTTTGAAGGTACAGAACCACATGAAAGCCTCATCCTTCTTCTTCAAAAATTATATCCATGTTTTTCGAGAGAATGCATCTATGAATGTCATATGATAAGAACATCCTCCCAAGGATGTCACAGGCAGCATCCCAGACAGATCATAATATATCAATTGCAAGACATCATATGTCTTTATGACACTTGAGGGAAAATATTGTATGCTTTCCTTCAGCACAACCCTGACATACACCTTCATGATTATTTGACAACTCGGGCATTCCCATCACCACCTTCCTTGCTTCGGGAAGGGCCTTGTAGTGAAGGTGTCCAAACCTCTGGTGCCACAGTTCAGTTTGTTAGATAGTATCACACGTCATCACTCCTAGTGGAATTCCTCCAACCTGGTAGAGTGAATCAAATCTAAACCCAATCGTGATAGTTTCCTTGAAGCTCTTATTCCATATGCACAACTTCCCAACAATGAATGCCACATTGAAACCTTTGTCTTCCATGGTCGATATAGACACAAGGTTCTTCTTCAAATTAGGTACATAGAGTACATCGTGTAAGTGGAAGACATGATCTCCAAATAGGTGGAGAGTCACAGTCATTGTCCCTCTCACGGGATATGTGGAATTATCTCCAAGGTTAATTTCCATATTATTATCCTTCTCAACCATATTAGAAAGTGCATCCCTGAAGCCAATTATGTGCGTTGAGGCACCATTATCTATCAACTAGACATCCATAGTGTCGGGTGGAGATGCAGCAGAGAGGGTAGATACAAGAATGAATTCATTTCTTTTATCAACAACATTTGATTCCTCATACCTGGAATGCCTCGACCTTTTGAAGGTTGACCATTTCCATCGAAGGGAGCCTTCCTCTATCCCTTGAACCTGTTGTTCCTTTGATTTCCATTCCTCCGATTTTTTTTGTTATCATCATCATTGGGAGAATCCTTCGTGAAAGGGAATTCTCTAGCATAGAGACCTGGCTTATTATAAGTGTAACACTTTCCCTTCTTTCCTTTGGCCCTTGCTCTTCCTTTTTTCTTTGGATCACCAAAGTTTTTCTTTCTATAATGAGTATTGTAGGCAACATTTCTTTCATTTTCATACTCCTTCATCCTCGTTTCTTCTTATATGCATCTCGATAGTACTTATTCAAAGTTAGGTATCACATTGTTATCGAGAATGGTAGTGTTGAACGCATGCCATTCGAATGGGAGCCCTCCAACTATTGTGAGTACCATCTCTCGATCAGCTACTGTTCCCAATAGCCAACAGATTGTTCCTGATCTCGGTTAGCTTGATAAAGTATGATTGAACAGACTCATCCCTACATTTCTTTAGATTCTTCAAATTAATCTTGAAGAATAGAACTTGATTCGCATTATTGGCCTTGAACATGTGGACCAACTTATCATACATCTCCTTGGATGTGCCCAGCTCAGAGATGTAGGCAACTAGACTCTTATGAATTGATTTCCTGATCCTAAGCTTTTCTTTGATCTCCCCCTTCTTATACTTTGTTTTGGCAGCAACAGTAGTAATGGATGGAGGCTCTTGGATTTTACCCTACACATAGTCCATGACATCTTGGTCTTCCAAGTTAAGATCCAATGTCATCTTCCAAGCATGGAAGTCATCCTTCCCAGTCAATTTTTGATCAGCCTTAAAGCCATTGTAGTTTAAGGAACCCATCCTCTTCTTCGGTGATTTCTACAAATTAGGGATTTGTCTTCACCTCAGCTTTGAAGCCATGTAAATTTATGTAGATGTTATATGCTTGATGCAAATTTACTTTTTCTCCCAATATCAGACACTAATCACATAAACAATAAAGTAAAATGTTGATAGAACATACCAGTAGATCGACAAAAGACAAGCCAGAAATATATAAGCCTGTTGGTGCGTTACGATGGTTAACAGGATGCTTCAACCAAAATTTCAATGATGTTAGTCAACAATCAATTCAAACAACAATAGCAGCTAGGTCAACACAGAAAAGTAAAATTCAACATCTTGCCTCGAGAATAGTGCCAGAAAATGAGGATTAGGAAAATCAAACTTTTGGGAGATTTTCAGGTCATTTTTGTTATAGGTAAATTTGGGCATCATTCCCAATGACCTAGTTAACTGGATATCATCTCCAGGACCAATGAATAGGGTCAACCATCCCTTATCATTTTTAGTTGTTACATGTCCTAAGACAAAGAACAAGACAAATCATTCATGACTCTCATCTGCAAAGGTTTCCAAGGTTTGAAGTTTATAATATATCATATGAGAGCTCATAAACGCTGCCTCTAAAGGGACTAAGTGTGTTTCATATGTAGGTAGCCCCATTCAAGGCTGCTCTGAAAAGCACTTCCCGACACTCATAGGTGCGTTGGTCACATTGGGAGTGAAATTCTCATTTTTCTAGAATCTCCACTTGGCCAGTGCCTTCTAAAAGAGTTCACATGTGTCAAACTTTAAATCCATGTGTCCATTTGACATCTACAATATTGGGAACATGTCTTGCCTATTATTGGAAAGTCATTTATTGTAAAACTACCTTCAACTCCTCTATAAATTGAGCACAAATCTTCGTGTTTGATAAGGAATAATTTGAGTAGAAAAATGCTGGTGGAGTTTCAATTGACGAGTTGATTTCTATAACATGCTACTGGAGAGATCTACATTGTGATGAGGCTGGGATGCTGCTAGAGATGGTCACTTAAAATCAATCATTGGGTTGTAACCTCCCCTTCTATCCCTTAATAAATATTGTTGCTTAATTTCCCACATATGTATCTGTATAAGCTCATGTTTTCCATATTATGAATTCTTATCTGATGTATATGGTTTATGCTTCATTGATTTAGCCAAATAACTTTAATAGACATCTATATTATTTCAATCTCTTTATGTTTAGTGTTCGTTCTTACAAGAAATATTTTTCACAATCGGCTGAAAGTTGAAGCTACAATAGAAGCGACAGAAGGAGATTTTGGAAGCGCTTGGACTCCAAGTAAGCTTCTTATTTAATTATGTGTGTCTGTTCATAGTTAGGAAAAGTAGTCGCAAAGTCTTTAATCTGTTTTTCTAGATAAGCACCTATCTAGGGAAGAATGATTTAACCGTAATTCATAATTCTGCATAAAAAATTGGCCACTCCGCTAGGGAAGTTTACCCTTCATCCTAGGTGTATTTGCGTTTGATTTTCCATATTTATTCACCTAGTAGCTTTTACTCAGAAATATTAGGTTTTTTTAAATCCAAATTTTCATTATAAGTGTGTTAAAAAACTATGTTTTTCATTGTACACTGCGCCCAACGCACTGTTGGACAAGACATAATGCTTTGCATAGCACTGTCTCCCTTTCAAGCCTACATTGTAGAGCATTGTCTCTCTTTAGAGACTACGTTGCCTCCTGAAACCATCCAAATTCCTTTTAGTTTTCCATTGTAATTTGTTTCGGTTTGTTCTCTATTGTGTTTTGAAAATCCTGAGCCTCATTTTGACCAATGAACTTATCTACCTCTTCCTCCTTTGAAAGAAAATTTTGTTCAATGTTTGTTTAAAGTTTTTTTCTTTATCATTGGTGAATTAATTTAAAAGTATTTTCATTGTCGCATTAGATCCATTTTATTTTGAAAATGAAATTGTTGTAAATTCGTCATTTCCTGATAGGAGAAATTGTTGTTTAATTCCTCATTTTTCCTTCAAAAGAGAAATTGTTGTTCTATTCCTCATTTCTCAAAAGTAAAAGGCATTTGCTTTTATTGATTTAGTGCACTTAGTTTCTTTTATTCATTCATAACATTAAAGGAATTGAAAAGAAAGTCATGCATTTGCATGTAGTGGATTGTGTGATTTGCAAAAGGAACAATTAGGAAAGCTGCATTTTAGTTTGTGCTCTTTGATTTGTTTTCTCTCAAATTGATTTCTCTTATCCTCTAGTAGCTATGATTTTCATTGAAAAAATAAAAGTGAAAGATTGCTTATCATTCTTAGTTTTAATTTTAGGAATTTCCAATACATCATCACAGTGAACCTTTGAAAGGAAAATTTATAAACAAGATCAACTTAAAATTTATCTCAATTTACCTAACAAAGCATTGGAACCATAACGATAACATTTAGAAGGTGTAGGCTAGAGACGTGCTCTAGCGTCATAAAACATAGCAGTTATCGTTAGCTTGTTTGAGATATATTCTGAGTGTGATACCTCACTCTACATATGTAATTATATTGTAGCTTTTCCACGTACTTTCAAGTATATCAGGCAGTGTTACAGTACGAAAAGTATAAAGGGGTGCTCTCACTGTGTGGTTTTTCATCAGACAACGCTAATAGGGACTTGGGCCTCCACATACCTTTGGGTATATTTGGGAGGACAAATTTTAGGTGTTATCCATCCATAGTGAACTGAGTTGGCCGCCTTGTAAATTGTGATACACCAAACACAACATTCGGGGAGATTTCCTGCTCGTACTTCTTGGTTCGCTAGGAGGTATTCTGCAATTCACAGTTTCTTGGTAAACCATTTTTCCTAGCATTACCCTTTTATTTTTTTTTAATCGTGGAAAAAAAAAATCCTTTCCCCCGTCGTTCGCATAGATTAGCATTAAAACCACCTTTACCACCAGAATTTTGCTTCTGGCAGGTGAAGGCGATCACGCTCTCCCGAATCAAGTACAATTCGTACCTCTAGTGAAACATTATCTTCCCATAAACCAGAGTTAGCTAAAATTGTTTCTACACATTCTAGTTAATCTATTTTTATCAAAACGGAGTCTTCACAGCTACTCATGGTCATGATCCATCCAATCAGTGAGACCATACCTCCTGGACGCAACGTTGTTCAACCAGAAGTTGATCCAGATCTTGTCTCATATTTGCTAGAATATCTGAGTCTCGAAGTCGAACAACCGGAAATTTTTCCTGCCTTGGTCATCCCACAAATTTCTATAGACATTGAGTCTCTCATATCACACAATCAATCACCTAAAATTTACATTGGCCCTGACGGTGAAATATTTCCACCTGGTTTAATTTCGATTGAAGAAATCCCACAAGACAATACACCTTTAACTCCCACCAATTTTGGGGAGGACCTTTACCTATATGATTATTTTCCTCAATCGTCACCATATTCTTCTGTTGATCTTGTTCCTATTCAAACTCCTATCAATTCAAAAGGGTATACATTTGGTCAAGTAACCATGCTCGAACCATCATCTTTTGTTGGGCCATCTGTGTTGGGAAAAATACTAAGAGGGGGGGGTGAATCAATATTTAGGACTTACTCAAACTTTTACTTTTTCATTCTCTAAAAACCCATACGCCACTTTGCTGAAGCCAACTAGCATATACACGTGGATATCCCTCTTAAAACTCACATATATACAAAGATCTTATTATGCCATTAATTCTTTACTTAGATATATGCAACATTCATTCTTCTGATGATTAGATAACAGTAAGCATGTCCAATAATAACAGAATAAACCATCACACATAAGCATCACACAAGAACACCAGGATTTAACGTGGAAACCCAAGTCGGGAGAAAACCACCGCTGTCGTCGTCTCAGTCTTCAATATTTATTATATAAAGAAAACATGTTACAACCATGTACTGGAAAAGACTCATACGAGCACGCAGGCACCCACCTGCAGAAGGCTACAACCTTCTCTCATTTACCAGCCTCTCCTGGAAGGGAGCTACGACCCCCTGCTCTCGTTTACCAGCCTCTCCTGGAAGGGAGCTATGACCCCCTGCTCTCATTTACCACCCTCTCCTGGAAGGGAGCTACGACCCCCTGCTCTCGTTTACCAGCCTCTCCTGGAAGGGAGCTACAACCCCCTGACTGAAGGATACAACCCTCAGAACCACCATGGACCATGTTTCATCAACTTTCAAACTGGATCCAATAGCTTCAATAGATCACAACTTGCAGGCCACTTTTCATCATATTTTCAGACTGGACCCACTCCACACATTTAATCTCAATCATACATCAAACTGAAACTTATACCTTTATCAATTCATTCAATGAATCATCAACCAATCAATCAACAACTTGATCTTTTCTCAACATAGTCAGCAACATAATCAATATTCAGAAAACCCAGATCTGTATGAATACATCATAGACAGATATCAGTAATACAACAGAACAGATCAGACATCTCATACAACAAACTTCATCAAGCCCTAGTTTTAATACGTGCTTTCCTTTCACTGATCTTACGTATATACGCGCTTCCATGCATATCAACCCACGTATACATCTTCACATACTTCAGAATTGGTTTCACATTACATACGCGCTTTCGCTGAATTAAACCCGCATATATACGCGCTTCCTCTGCTGCAAACAAGCATATAGATCTTCAAAGATTATGGGGCAGCACAATTCTTTAGAACATATATATATCTCAGATTTTACCCTTCACTTTAGATAGATGTTCGCCAGATCACATATCTAATCACTCCATAAACAGATCTAGAAAATACATATACATTTCAGATCTAGAGATCCCTCTTCATCATTTTCTTCATAGGTGCATCATAGATTCAGATCTATCATCAAACTGTTACCCTTTCCATTCAGACATACTTCAGATTGAAGTATACATTCAAACCAAGACTCATGCACGCCCTTGCACAATGATCTTCTTCTCCTTATATAGGTTTAGCCTTTATTAATACCATGAGTCAAAACCACACCACTTCCGATGGTATTCCTGGATGGGACCAAATAGATAATCAAGTGCTCAATACAATGGGTCAATACCATGGTAAGAACCCCTGGATTTATAACTTTAGAGTGCAATTAGGCATACGCAACTTAGCATGTACTTTTCCGCGTACATATGCTACTTCGCCTAAACAAACCCGCGTATGCATAGTGACATGTCTTATTCATCATTACTCTGGCCCTTTCTGAAGTTTCTTTCTTCTGTACTCCTTAGCTGATCTGTAGATACATCATCTGTACATATTTGACACATAGGTTGCAACTCATTAAGTCAATTTCCATCAAGAAAAACTTCATCAAACAGGTTGCTATCCAAAGACAACTTCATCACATCATATAGCCAATTCTCATCTCATCAAGTAGATTACCATCAACGACAACACATGCCAAAAATCTTCACATCATATTTACATCATCATAACACAGGTTGTTATCCAAATACAACTTCATTAAGTAGGTTTCCATCATATTCATCAAGTGGGTTTCCATCAATGACAACACTCTGCACAATATTTCCAACAATCTCCCCCTTTGGACTTGATGGCAACCACGATGGTGTTTGATCACCACAACAGATAGATACATTAAGCATAATGATATTCTCCCCCTATTCAAACACCATGTCACTCTCCCCCTTTGACATCAAGGGCAAAGGGCGGATCAAAACCAATACAAGGTTTTCCTACTCATGTAGAAAGAAGAGCGTTGTAGATCTGTTGTGTATTGAAGTTACCATGCTCCCCCTGAGTTCATGCTGAATGTTCAAACATATTTTTCAATGAAGTACATGACTCTATGACCTTCCTATCACGAAGGACTCATACTTACATCAAAGATCCATCCAAGTGGATTTACATATGAGACTCAAATACCCAACCAAGAGGGTTTACACATTTTGACTCAAGTACCCAACCAAGTGGGTTTACACAATTGATCAAGTCCTTACATGATTGAATATTACAATTTTACATCATGACCTTTTCATAAAATTACAAATATGACTTTTTATGACCACTACCAGAAAGACCTCAAGAAAGATCATACTTCAGAATCATCATAATGCCAACAATGCATTATGCTTAGCAAGGCTAATGATCCCCCTAAAACTGTGCATCCACGCATCCTTTCCATATGACCAAGGCTCCTCCTTAGCTTGTGCAACCCGAATACTTTCAAGAGCAAGTAATGAACAACAATCTCTACATGATCTGTCTATATCTCTGAATCATAAGACTTCCATCTCATTCATGTGTGAAAGCAAGGAATACTCTTCAACAAAAAGAAAACAGGGCTCATCCATAAACTCATCATAATAAATCATGTATCATGTCATCATCATTTAGAACTGAGACATAAGTAGATATAATGTCAATAATGCAATCATTAATATTCAGACTGATGCTCCCCCTGAACCTGTGATCCTGATCTTCAGCTGTCATAATAATTTTCTTATCATAAATGCATACGCGTCTATCTCCACTGTAAATCGCGTGTATACGTGACTTTACTTCATTAAATCTACGTATGGAAAGTGAAATACGGAAAATTTCACATTCCTTCATCTCCCCCTGAATTTGTACCACCTGTACCTATCTTCTTCACAACAGATGCAATGTCAGAAATAAACATAACCAGAATTACCAAATCAACCATGAGAATCATCATACATTGCTCCCCCTGTGATGATACATTACTAATCTATATGATGTATCTCACGTCATTCCTGCAGTCATTATGAGAAGTAAGCTTTAGAAGCAGATGACTGCAGTAGGGTCAATATTCCCTACATTTCTGACCAGTCTTCCTTCTTTTTCCATCTTTTCTTGAAATTTCTTATTGTGTGTTGGAAGTTCTCCAATTTCTCAGATCTATTCATTCTACATTCTTTCTCTACATGTCCATACTTGTTACAAGTATAGCATCTTATGTGACCAGAAAAGTAAGCATAAGGATCATAATGTGTTGTTCTATTCTTCCTTCTATTGCAATCAGCTGCTTTATGACCATACTTGTTGCATGAAAAACAATATCCCTTGAAGAAACTTGAGTACCTTTCTGTGTAGAATCTGTTTGTTTGTGACTGAAACAATCTGCTTCTGCAATTGGCTGCAAAATCCCCATAATTATGACACTTAAAGCATTCAACATTATTGAATGATTTCCTTTGAGTGTTCATGATTGTCGGTTGACTTCTTGTTTCTTTCAACTCTTCAGGTTTTGTATTGACATCCTTTGAATCTTTAGCACTTCCCTGTGAACTAGATTCTCCTTTAACAGTTTCATGAAAACCAAGACCAAGTTTAATAGCAGGAGATCTTTGATTACTAAGAATATTGTCCAGAATCTTAGTACTATCTTGAAACCTCAAGAGTTTATCCTTTTCTTCTAATTTACCTTTGAGAATGTTTACCTCAACCTCCAATTTTTGGCATTGCTTCTTCATGCTTTCTTCGACCCCTTTTCCTTCTTCTACTTGATCATTTAATTTTAAAATTTCTTCCTTCAACCAATTTTCTTGTTCTTCACATGTTTGTAGCAGTTCTTCATTCTTCTTATTTGATTTTTCCAGATCTTCTTTGAGAGAGATAATTTCTGCTTCAAGTCCTTCCTTTTCAAATGATAGGGGTTCTTCATTCTTCTTATTTGATTTTTCCAGATCTTCTTTGAGAGAGATGATTTCTGCTTCAAGTCTTTCACTTTGATTGGTTGCATAAGCATACAAATTTTTATACTTGTCTATCTGTCCATTCAGTATTTCTTTCTGTTCATTCATTCTAGAGATCATATCTTTGTAGATAGATTCTCTCTTATGAAATTGATTCCAATCATTGCTTTCATCATTGACCTTGAGATTTTCTTCTAGACTTATACTGTTACTTTCACAATCTTCACCATTGCATGCACAAGAAAGTGAATCACAAGAAACACATTCAATACCTGTTTTATCTTCTTCATTTTCTGCTGCACATGTTTTCTGAGATATCTCCTTTTGAGTAGCCTTCTTCTTTTGCTTCCTTGCCATGAGCACTAGCAGATCTTGGTCAGGATCTTCTTCATCCTCATTTGACAGTTCATCATTATCTTCATTTGCATAATATCTCTTTCCCTTTTCAAAATTTTTCCCTTTATCATGATTTTCTTCATAAGGACATTTAGCAGCATAATGACCAACTCTTCCACAATTAAAACACTTGAAGGGTAGCTTACCTTTGAATATTCCAATACGTAGTTGGAGTCTCCTTACAAAATTTGCTTCTTCTTCTTCTGATATATAACTTGATTCCTTGACAACTTCCTTTTCTTTTCCTTTTGCACACGCCTTAAAAGCAGCTTCTTTGATTTGAAAGGGACCTCCTTGTCTCATTTCATAAGCAGTTAGAATACCATGTAGTTGAACAATAGTAAGAGTTTGCAGATCTTGCCTTTCTTCAATAGCTGACACTTTTGACTCAAATTTTGAAGTTAAAGATCTTAAGGCTTTTTCCACCAGAGTAGTATCAGTTATGGTTTCATCCAAACTTCTCATACGATTTACAATATCATCTAGACATAAAAATAAACTGGCAATACTCTCATCACTATGCATCCTTAAATTTTCATATTCAATTCGGAGAGTTTGGAGTTTTGCACTTTTTACCTTTGTATCTCCTTCATAGCTCAGAATGATTTTGTCCCATATTTCTTTTGCTGAATTTAGCTGCATCACTTTAGAAAATTCTGGTTCAGACATGCTTCCTAATAAGACATTGACGGCTTTGGCATTGATTTCATATTTCTTCCTTTCTGCTGCATCAGTAGGAATACTTTCCAGATACTGATAACCTTCTTCCACGATTTCCCATACTTCTGCACCAAGACTTTGCAGATATGCTTTTGTTCGTATCTTCCAGAATAACAGATTATTTCCATTGAATAGAGGTGGCCTTATAGACATTACCCCTTCATGACTTCCCATTTCGACGGATCTCCTTTAAGCGATCAAGCTTCTGCAGAAGGACCTGCTCTGATACCAATTGTTGGGAAAAATACTGAGAGGGGGGGGTGAATCAGTATTTAGGACTTACTAATTTTTTTTTAATTTTTCCATGCTCTAAAACCCATACGCTACTTTGTTGAAGCCAAATAGCGTATACACGCGGATATCCTTCATAAAACTCGCGTATATACAGAGATCTTATTATGCCATTAATTCTTTACTTAGATCTATGCAACATTTATTATTCTGATGATTAGATAACAGTAAGCATGTGCAGTAATAACAGAATAAACCATCACACATAAGCATCACACAGGAACACCAGGATTTAAGGTGGAAACCCAAGTCGAGAGAAAACCACCGCTGCCGTCGTCTCAGTCTTCAATATTTATTATATAAAGAAAACATGTTACAACCATGTACTGGCGCAGACTCATACCAGCACGCAGGCACCCACCTGCAGAAGGCTACAACCTTCTCTCGTTTACCAGCCTCTCCTGGAAGGGAGCTACGACCCCCTGTTGTCGTTTACCAACCTCTCCTGGAAGGGAGCTACAACCCCCTGCTCTCGTTTACCAGCCTCACCTGGAAGGGAGCTACAACCCCCTGACTGAAGGCTACAACCCTCAGCACCACCATGGACCATGTTTCATCAATTTTCACACTGGATCCAAAAGCTTTCTTTAGAGCACAACTTGCAGGCCACTTTTCATCATATTTTCAGACTGGACCCACTCCACACATTTAAGCTCAATCATACATCAAACTGATACTTATAACTTCATCAATTTATTCAATGAACCATCAACCAATCAATCAACAACTTGATCTTTCATCAATATAATCAGTAGCATAATCATTATTCAACCAACACAGATCTGTATGAATACATCACTAACAGATAGCAGTAAAACAACAGAACAGATCAGATATCTCATACCACGAACTTCAGCAAACCCTAGTTTTCATACACGCTTTCCTTTCACTAATCCTGCGTATATACGTGCTTTCATGCATATAAATCCGCGTATACATCTGCACATACTTCAGAACTAGTTTCACATTCCATACGCGCTTTCGCTGAATTCAACCAGTGTATATACGTGCTTCCTCTGCTGCAAACAAGCGTATAGATCTTCAAAGATTATGGGGCAGCACAATTCTTCAGAACAGATATATATCTCAGATTTTACCCTTCACTTCAGACAGATGTTCGCCAGATCACAGATCTAATCACTCCATAAACAGATCTAGAAAATACATATACATTTCAGATCTAGGGATCCCTCTTCATCATTTTCTTCATAGGTGCATCATAGATTCAGATCTATCATCAAACTATCACCCTTTCCATTCAGACATACTTCAGAGTGAAGTATACATTCAAACCCATACTCATGCATGCCCTTGCACAATGATCTTCTTCTCCTTATATAGGTTTAGCCTTTATTAATACCATGATTCAAAACCACACCACTTTCGATGGTATTCATGGACGGGACCAAATAGATAATCAAGCGCTCAATACAATAGGTCAATACCATGGTAAGAACCCCTGGATTTATAAATTTAGAGCGCAATTAGGCATACGCAACTTAGCACGTACTTTTCCATGTACATATGCTACTTCGCCTAAACAAACCCGCGTATGCATAGTGACATGTCTTATTCATCATTTCTTTGGCCCTTTCTGAAGTTTCTTTCTTCTGTACTCCTTAGCTGATCTGTAGATACATCATCTATACATATTTGACACATAGGTTGCAACTCATCAAGTCAGTTTCCATCAAGAACAACTTCATCAAACAGGTTGCTATCCAAAGATAACTTCATCACATCATATAGCCAATTCTCATCTCATCAAGTAGATTACCATCAACGACAACACATGCCAACAATCTTCACATCAGATTTACATCATCATCAAACAAGTTGTTATCCAAAGACAACTTCATTAAGTAGGTTGCCATCATCTTCATCAAGTGGGTTGCCATCAAGGACAACACTATGCATCATATTGCCAACAATCTGTTCCAATTACGTCAGCACCTGACCTCGCTACCCTGTCAATGTTCACAACTTCACCAGAGTCTTATTTTCATGGTGGCCCTATGGTCCCATCAGGTTACAAATCATTATCTGGAATTTTCTCTCGTGCATCTTCAAACCCATGGACTTTACCAATGTCATCATCCTTTATTTTAACCGGTAATCCTATAGTGAGTACTGAACAACTTGATTCTTTATACACATCATCAGGGCAATATCAAGTTGGTTCTTCTGGTTCTATTCCTTCAAGTACCCTATCAACTAGACTCCTAGAATTTGGAGAGCAATATTTTATGTCTTATTATCCACCTCATGCTGGGGGTTAACCTTTGGTCACCCAACATGACAATACTCTGTCACTTTTTGGTCAACCTAATGTCAAAATGAATGCTTTTCATTGGTAGCCCACTCTTCCTATCCAACCACAAACGGTTGTACACTTGTATCAACTAGTTCAACCTCTTACACCCACATCATTTCCACTTGTTAATACATCTTTACCCCTTTTACAGAATAAAAATTTTGTACAAAAACCTTATCAAGTGGGTCCTTCAACTCAATACCCTCAAATATTGGGTCCACAAACTCCAAATCCTTCGATTAATTTACAACAACCTATATCTGAAATCATTTATTCACAAGCTGGTTTACCATTTTATGGGATGTCACAGCCACAAACTGGTTATACCTATCAATCAAATACAAGTTATCCTAATTTGGGTTATAACATTGGTGGACAGAACACTTGGAAGCCTCAGGCGTAAATGCCTCAAACTTCGTTTCAACAATTATCATATATAGTTTTTGGTCAATAGAATCCTCAAGCATTTGCTTATAAAAACAACCCTATCTGGGTTACTAACAGCAGATTCCTTATTTTGGTGCTCAAAGGCTTGTTTCTCAAACAATTACATCTTACCCTAGCTATGCTCAACCTGATCTTAATAGATAGTTTCCCTTTTTTCAACTTTAGAGTTACTAGATTTAAATCAGCTAACTAATTATCCAATTAACTATGTTCCTTGGTGGCCGGTGATACCTCACAAATTACCCTCAGATATTCCTAATTTCAATGGAAACCCTGGGGAGGATCTGTCGACTCATGCCATGAATTATCACTTATGGTGTTCATCAAACTCCCTGAATGATGACTCTGTTCAACTACGTCTTTTCCAACGTACGCTCATAGGTCTGGCTGCAAAATGGTACATTGAGTTACCTAGAGCTTCTTTTGATAATTTCACTTCCCTAGCTACTATATTTTTGACTCATTTCTAGTTACCCATACGATATGAAACTGGAACGAAACTCTTGACAAATTTCAAACAGACTAATGCTACTCACATTTCTAATCATATTCATGACTTGTGTCATCGTCATAGAATGGTTAAGACATTTGTTCTGGATCATCTCCTTGTTGAATGGTTCATTATGTCCCTGTTACCATCTATAACTGAGGATGTGGCTAAGAGTGGCATCGTCACAGAAGAGAAATTTATCACTCGTGCCCAATATTTAGACTTGATTTACACTTAGTCTGGCACGCTCTATGAAAAAATTCCTAACACGCCGAGATCTAATTTTACTATTCCTCCTCAATTAAAAGAATCTCATGCCATAGAAAGCTTTATTGGTACTGCAAGAACACATCATACTATTGCATTTTATCCTGCAACTTCTTCCGAAATTAATTCTGTGTCATTTGACAAAGGAAAAAGTGATAAGCAACCCAAAAGTAATAAAAAATCCAAATGTAGGAAAAAGAAAAATTATAACCCACTGATAAATAATTTGATCAATCATCTGGACCTAGGAAACCTCGTTATCCATGGATAATCTGTAATGAGGAATACTTTGTTAGGGATTTTCCTCACTACATTGAAGTCTCAAAAATCATCAAGACTTCTCATGCGTCAGCTGTGTTAACAGACCCATTCCCAAATCTGGACACAAACATGATTGCTACGGATCCAGCTTCTAGTTCTCAAGTACTTATGTTATCCATCACAAAACCTTCAACATATATTTTGGTGTCAACGTGTAATAAATATTATGTTAGTTAGGTCACTGATCAACCTACAACCTCGACTACGAATCCGTCCACGGAATCAATACTGCCTACTGCTATTCCTGAATTGACAATCAAGCCACCAAAGGGAGTAATTCACAAATCGACATATAATTCTTGAGCAAGAGCTACACAAAATTATAATATCGTTGAATATTTGGCTCAATCCCCTTCAGCTATGTCTTCTCTTAAGGTATTACAAAATTTTCCCTCCCAAAAACAGGCTATATTGTCGACTATTGGTGGAATTGGTCCGACTGATTCTAATCTTGTCATCTTTAATCATACGGGCTATGTGCTGCAATTACCAACAGAATTGAAATTCTCCATACAAGTAAATGTTCCCAATCACCTTATTTATCACACTATTATTGATAAGGGAGCGTCTACATGCATTATGTCACTAAATTGTTGGAAGTCACTTGGCTCGCCATGCTTATCACAATCATCAACGATGTTGAAGGCTTTTTATGAACGTACATATAAACCTTGTGGTATTATTAATAACCTGCATGTTGAATTAGGGCGAAAAATAGTGAATGTTTATGTTAAGGTTGTTGACATACCCCTTGACTATAATATTCTACTTGGAAGGCCATGGGTATATTCAATGACTGCAATTTTTTCTACATATTTCAAAATGATTCCCTTTCCATATAAAGGTACTATCACAGTCATTAATCATCTATTATTCTTTGCCTCCACTTCGCAGGTAACTGGAATCATTCCATTCATTCACACACCCCAACTAGCACTTTAGAACATTGGCATAGGACTCTTAAATGATTCCACTCTCATGGGAACCTTTGCATTACCACTACCCGCGACGTCGACAGAAATTGCAAGTATAGAGACCTGCTACATGATCTCTTCCACTCCAAATGGCTTAAGGGAAAGTACGGGTGATTCTTGAATTGTTACGTTGGATGAGTTTTTTCCACCCAGCCCTATTGTGTTGGCATAACAATCGATCTATCTGGCTTGGGCGGCGAATCCAAAATCAGCGTCACCGAGTGTTTGGGTTGATTATTCTTTAGATTTTGGTACTCCCTAAGATCATTTTTCCTCAATGTTCTTGACAGATGAGAATATTTTGGAAGCCATGATGTCAAAAGGAGAACCATGAGAATATTATCATCATCGTTCCCATCTTTGTGATTATGAAGAAAACTATATTAGTGAGCTATATCACCCATAAATCAAGAAATTTTTTTTCGAATTATTCACCTATTAATTTAATCGATTCCGAGTTAAATATGTCAAATATTGAAGAAACCATTTCTATCGATATTTCGACCAAACCTGGCATTGTAGAAAATATTCATGTTGGTGTATCTTGTTCTCCATCAAAACTCGAATCATATCGCTCTCTATTTCGTGAATTCCATGATGTATTTTCTTGGTCTTACGAGGAAATGCTAGGCATAGATACTAGTATTGTTGAAAACACTATTAATATGTATCTTGATGTCAAATCAGTGCATCAACGGCTTCATCGTGTTCATCCGAAGGAAGCCACTGCCATCAAAGTAGAAGTTGAAAATATTTTGCATGCTGGTTTCATATACCCTATTCCACTGGCTGAGTTGGTTTCCAACATCTTTCCTGTCATGAAAAAGCAATGAACTATTAAAGTGTGCATCGATTATCGGTATGTCAATCTTGCTTGTCCAAAATCCAACTATCCTACTCCCTCTATCGACCAAATTATTGATGATTGTGCTGGATGTGAAATCTTTTCGTTTATGGATGGATTTTTTGGCTACAATAAAATCAATATCCACCCAAAGGATCAACATAAAAAAGCATTCATCTATCCCTGGGGCACATTCGCTTATAGGAAACTTCTGTTTGGTTTAAAGAAGGCTAGGGAAACTTTTGAGAGAGAAATGGACTATGCTTTCATTGACATCAAGCACATTGTTCAACCTTATCAAGATGATTTACCAGTGCATTCAAGAAATCAGATTGATCACCCGATGCACTTGAGAGCAATAATTTTACACTTTTGACACTACAAAATACCCCTCAATCCACATAAATCTGTGTTTTGTGTTGGTTTTGGTCATTTTCTTGGATTTTTAGTCTCAAAAGAAGGAATTTGAATCGACCCATTGAAGGTTCAAGCCATTCTTGATTTTCCTGTGCCATCAAATTTACTTCAGATACAGAAACTTCAAGGAAAGTCTAACTTCCTAAGAAGGTTCATTCCAAACTACGCCGAAATGGCTAAAGGATTTACTCGACTCTTGAAAAAGGGGGTTCCCTTTCAATGGAACCAAGTTGTGCAAGCTTCTTTTGATGCTGTCAAGGATACTCTTATCCGAGCATCATTAATGTATCCCCCTAATTATCAAAATTATTATTTCCTATATATCGACGTGGATGAAATGACCATTGCTATGGTTTTGGTCCAAGTATAAGATGGAATTGAACATCCGATCTATTATTTGAGTTGTAATCTCAATGATACGGAAGTTAAGTATTCATACGTAGAAAATCTTGCCTTGGTAGCTATTCAAGTTGTCTAAATATTTTGCCATTATATCTTGCTCCAAAAGACTACTATCATTTCAGATTGCAACCCCATGACTTATATCTTATCACGTCAATTTCTGGGGGGGGAATATTCAAAATGGATTTTCATTTTGCAGGAATTTGATTTGGAATTCATAAAATCCAAGTCAAAGAAGTCTTTAGTTTTGGCTAAGCTTCTCTGTGACCTTCCCTCTGATGGTACTGCAACTACATCAGAACCATCAATTCCTAAAAAGTCTCTGTTTCTAATCGGATCATCTAATCCTTGGTATGGATATTTCATCATTTATCTCCAAACTAAAAAAATTTTGACCTGATACCTCTCGCTCTGAACAGTGACGTATTCGATATCAAGCCAAATATTATCTAATTCTTGGCGATACACTTTATCGTCATGGTGTTGATACTATTTTAAGGAGGTGCCTCACTCATGAGGAGACCAAAAAGGTTTTAAATGACAGTCATGCTGAGGCTTGTGGTGGAAATTAATCTTGATACACTACCATGCAGAAGATACTCTGCGTCAGTTACTTTTGGCCTACAATTTTTCGAGACTGCATCCTCGCCGTCAGAAGTTGTCATGCATGCCAAATATTTTTTCGTAAAATCCGCAAACCGCTAGTGCCAATGCATCATGTTGTCTCTATGGGACCATTTTCGAAATGGGGTATTGAATTCATGACCTATAACCCTCGTTTGTCTGGGGGGCATGATTATACTATTGTCACAGTTGACTACTTTACCAAATGGGCCAAAGCGATGCCTACATTCAACAACACATGACAGAAAACTGCATTATTTTTCTTTAATCATGTTATTGCATGGTTTGGAGTCCCACTGGCTATAGTTACAGATCATGGGAAGCATTTTTGCAACTATATGATGACTGAATTGACTGCCAAATTAGGATTGTCACATGATAATTCTACTCCTTATTATCCACAGTCAAATGGACAAGTTGAGGCTATCAATAAGATTCTTAAACGTATGCTTCAATGAATGATATGATTTTGTAAAATAAATTGGCATTTGATCCTTTACTCCACCTTGTGGGCATATCGAACCTCAATGAGAAATGCAACTGGATTTACTCCTTTTCAATTGGTGTATGGTCTGGAAGCTATCTTACCAATCCAATGTGAAATACCATCGTTAAAACTCAAAATTGACTTGTTACCTGACACCTCAGAAGAAGAAGCGTGTCTTCTTAACCTCATCCATCTTGATGAAATGAATCGTGAAGCCTAATTGGCCAACGAAGCACATAAGAGACGTATAAAGGCGCAATATGACAAAAATGTCCAGCCTCGCATTTTCTCAGAGTGTGACTTGGTCCTTCTTTACGATCAAGATGTTGATGTAATAGGTATAGGAAAATTTGAGCCATTATGGCATGGCCCCTATATTTTCAAAAGAGTTCTTGTTCAAGGTGCCTATGATTTGATTGATTACGATGGAATTTCATTGGCGTAGCCTAGAAATATGTTGTACCTGAAATGTTACTATGCTTAATCATGAGCGTAGTAATCTTTTGTATTATATTGTATATATATGTTGTTGATTTGCATTCACTATCTTAATTTGTTTTAGAGTTTTCTTGATGTTAGTAATCCGCTTTACATTTCATCGCAAATGTCTAAATCTTCGGAACCCCTTGTTGGATAGGTTGATGGTGCTAGTCATAGTACGTGGGCCATTTTTGCTCCAAACGGTGAGTTCGAGATTTTTCAAGAGATTTGTATTGGTAGATCGACGAACAATATCATTGACTATTTGCGTTGATCGAACTTCTCTTTGATTCTATTTCATTTGGTATTAACCATATTATCATAAGGTTAGACTCACAACTTGTGGTAATACAACTTACTAGTGTTTATACTGTTAGAAATCCAACATTTCATAGATTGTTCCTAAGAGTTCAACTTTTGGAAAGACACTTTGATTTTATTCAATATCAACACATTTCCATAATATTGAACACATTGACTGATTCTTTAGCTAATCAAGTTTTAGACATACATTTGCAACATATGTAAAAAAAACATTCACATCATTGAATAGGATTTTACAATAAACATAGGAAAACGTTGAAATCATATAGATAGATAGTTATAGGTTTTTACAAAAATTTGTGCTCAAGAAACATTGGTCATCTAACCTCAAAATGTATGAAAATTGTCAAAAGTAAACTAGTGGTGCTCGTGGTAACATGTTATAGACCTAGCTACACACCCTCCAAAATTTGACCCTTTTAAAATTTTTGAGCCCCTGAGCATTGAAAACTGGAGTCAAGCCTGAAGTTCAATCCTTAAAAAGCCTTAGGTCGCTAAGTCATTGAATAGGTCAGCTTCCCCGATGAGC
Organism: Pinus albicaulis; assembly: GCA_034641835.2. Taxonomy (NCBI): domain Eukaryota; kingdom Viridiplantae; phylum Streptophyta; class Pinopsida; order Pinales; family Pinaceae; genus Pinus; species Pinus albicaulis. The sequence continues at coordinate 847,555,272 of CM076583.1, forward strand.
AACCTTGGGACCTTGCGACCCATCAGGTCACCAAGTCGTGAAGTCGCATATCACACACAAAACTAAACAATCACGACCCTGCGACCCCTAGGTCGTAAGGTCACAGGGTCGCAAGGTCGCACATCTTATCAACATGGCCCCGTTGCGACCTTGCAACCTCATTTATTTCCTGCATGTGTGACCTCTTTATGTATATAGGGGTAGCATAGGTCGCATTCCACCTATGTGATGGAGAAAAAAAACGCCTCTGACAAGCCAACTAGAGCACGTTTTTCTCGGGTAAGTTGCCTGATCCTCCTGTTGTTTCCATTTTTTCCAATTGTTTCCCTCTTCCCCCTCACCTTAGCCTATTAAAACCACAACCTACCCACTGTTAGGACCCAGTTGATGAAACTTACACCCCCCCTCTTAGTATCCTGACTTTGTCAGTCTCATCCAAAACCCAATTGATGAAGCTAACCAGCCCCTTTTTTTGTTAGTCTTTTCCTCATGTTTGTTTACCTTTTTGATGTGTTACTTTTCCTCCCTTTTCCCTCTCTCGCTCTAAGAAAAATAAGGACAAAGGACCGCATCACCGTGTAGAATCATCTGCCCAACCCTAATGTGACCTCGAACCCTGTGACCTTGCGACTCCTGCAACCTTGCGACCTCGCTCCCTAGTTGCTAAGTTGCCAAGTCACGTATCGCTAACAATTGAAGTGTTTCAACCTCGGGACCCAGAGACCTGGTGACCCATTTTCAAGTCGCTAAGCCGCCAGGTCGCATCCTCCTAAAAATTTAAGCTAGTGCGACTCAGCTACCTCACGACCTAGTCGCAAGTCGCCAAGTCGCGAGGTCATTTTTCTCTAAGGTGTTAAACCAGTGCGACTCAACGACCCAGGGGAGAGGTCGCTATGTCATAGGTTCACCCATTTTCTTGATCTTAGTTGGGTAGAGGTAAAAGTAGTTTAAGCATTTATTAACATGGCATCTGTATTATCATGGGATTGTTTTATGAACATGCTAGGGAACCTCGAAGCAGAGCCAGAGTGCGTTTCCATCTCCTCAGCCTCGAGTGATATGGGGCCTCCGTCAGTTCGCAGAAAAAACAAGAGTCTGAAGATATAAATCTCAGAGGATGAAATACCTATGTCTCCTCCCCCTACCTATGGAGATACCGCATACATATTCAGCAAATGAAAGAGCATGAATTGGACCTATCAAGTGTACCAAGAATTTGCAAAACCTGAATTTCCAGAAGACCTCCCAGACCAGCAGGTATATGTGCAAGTTAAGAGATCAAAGCTTCACTATGCAGGGGCCCACCCACCTATATTTCCATGCGCTGAGCTCATCGAATGGATCTTATAAAAGGTTGACCCCAGGTTTAGGGTGATTCAGAATCATGAGGGGAAAGCATTTGCTAATATGAAGGGACAGGATGGGAGTTCTATTACATGCTTCCCACCTGAGAGTAGACATTCATAGAGGAATGGGCCACTACTCATGTAATTCCCATATCCAAAACCTTGAGAGGATGGTGGGAAGAACCAGAAAATTTCAAGGTCAAGAAGGACCAGGAGTATCAGGTAGCAGGTCTTAGGAAGGTCTACAAGCTCGTGGCAGCTATGTTTTGTAGGATGTATGGTCGTCTCGATGCCACCACTTTCAATGTCTCTTGGGCATCTCTTATGTACTTTGTTACTATATATGGCACCCTCTTTAACTGGGCCAGCTTATTGATAGCAGCCCTCAAAATAAACATATATTCAGCATTAGAGCCCGAGGAGGGGTATGCATCGGAATTTTACATGGCCTCTTATCTGTTGGATGAAATTTATGAAAGGTGCTATTTTGAGGGGTGGGCACACAAATGGGATTAGGAGCGCACCCGCCCAATTCACAAGGAGCTGCAGGTATTCTGGGACTCCTAATATAAGTAGGATATAGAGCCGATCTCACATAGTTTCATCCCTGCACTCTATGAAAACAATTTTGGTAAAGGTACCCTGTGCATGTCCTGGTGGGCCATGGAAACAATATCCAAGGTGGCACACCAGTTTCCTTTTGTAGAAGACACCTTCATCTGATTCTTTGGTTCACTCAAGGTTCCCCATGCACTGCCTCGATTCGTCACTGACAGACTACTACTTCAGGAAACATGTTTTCAAATGACAGCTTGCTTTTCAAAGGTTCTTAATAAAGGTAAGAATAAGTCATGTCCCACTCTGTCACTCACTATTGGCACTTAAAAGGTCAAGGATTTCAGAGAAGTAGAGGTGGAGGCTGAGAAAATCAGAGGATTTTTCTGCCTCCCTTGGCTCACTGGATGTACGATCTTGAGAGGATGATCCCTTCCCATTGCAAATGGGCCAAATTTAAATGGAGCTACCAACATATTGAATGCCCTGCTAAAGATGGGGTAAAAAAATGGTACAATAAGGACAGGGAGATCACTTCAGAGGAATTAACCGATCAAGATGATTAAGATGATCAAAATTTAGAAGAAATAATCCACGAGCTAGGAGGAGCCTCGTCTTGTCAAGCCAAAAATCCCCGAACCAGCACAGGCCATAAATCTTTCGCCTAATGAAAAGAAAAGGAAGAAAAAGCTCAATGAGAAGCTGAGGAGAGAGCAAAAGAGGAGGAGGATAAATGCAAGAAACATCTAAAGGCAGAGCAAAGAAAAAGTGGGCGGGAGACGCCCGCAAAAGGAAGGAAGAAGAGGAAGCAAAAGAAGAAGTTGAGCATCAGCTTAAAATAGAACTTGATAATGTGGAAGACGCCCATAAAAGAAAGGAATAAGAGGAATAAAAAGCAGAAGCTTAGCGTCAACTTAAAATAGAACTAGATAAGGGAGAAGTTGAACGCAAATGAAAAGAATAACAAGATAGGGCAGAGGCAGAGCAGAAACTGGAAGAGGAAGCAGAGAAAAAGAGAAGGGAGGAAGATAATCAAAGGTCGAAGGAAAATTCCTCCAAAGATGCCGAAGTCAATAAGAAACCTCCTCCTGTGACAGGAATACAGATGGAGCTGCCAGCCATCAAATTACCTCAAACAAATCCTACAACCAATATGCGTTTTGTGCTCTCAGAACTGGATATCTCCAAGGAGCAGGAGGAAGAAGTGTTTGATCTGAAAAGACTCACCTATGACTAGTTCACACACAAAATCAGGCAGGAAAAGAGGAGATGCTTAGCACAAAATCCTGTTGCACCCTTCACGGCCACAACAGAAAAGGATATAGTCCTAGACACCAGGACCAATCTAGTAATTATAGCATCAGCTGGCACTACTTTCGCCACAGCCACAGAAGAAAACATGAGAAGAATGAGTAGGGAAATTCTATCCCTACAGAATAGATTACAGGTCGTCGAACAAAAGATAGCTAGATCGGAGCAAGAGAAAAGGGCACTAGAGGAAGAATTTCAACAGCTTCAGGGTAGGAATGCCCTTACTAATTAAGTACCACTCACCGTTCGAAGAGAGCTGGTGACTCTGGAAGCCACCATGAGCAAGTATATGAAGAATTGTTTACAATAAAGCAGACGGTTGCACCTCTGCTGAGAGCTAAAGCGAAAACCAAAAAGAGGAACGAGCAACTAAAAGAAGCCTCCATAGCCTTAGACAGAATGCTATAATGGGTAAATAGGTATTCGCAAGCTCCAGATACTTTACCCAGAAAATATTGGATTCGCAGTCATAACGATAAGGTCCAAGTACGCATGAAGGTGCAATCCAAGGAGAATTTATTCAAATACCTATAGAAGGTAATGATCACTTATGAAAATTTGATTAGCGGCATTGAATCAATAGCTGAACTACACCACATTCCTTCTCTAGGTACACTGGGAAAAGAAAAAACATGGGAACAGGTGGACCAAGACATTCATATGTTTCTGCAACCTATTAGACAAGCCGCCGCTACTCCTAATCTTTCGGCATCACATAAGAACTTGGTTAAATTCATCGTGATGCCAGTCTGGATTTACACCAAGCTGGCTTCCTTATCTAACCAAGTCATGATCAAAATAGAAACTCTGATCCCAGACACTCTAGAATGCCTACACAGGTTAAGGGAAGATACTCCTCTGATCTTTTCGATTGCTATAGAGTATCGCATGGCAAAATTTCCTTAAAGAGAAACAAGTAGATGTTCCTGACCTCGAAATCACGCACATGCTCCCATGATCAGGTCGCAAGTCGTAGCCTACAGGAAGGGTTGCAGGTCACATCAGTCATGATCAGGTCACAAGTCGCAGCCAAGCATAGGGTCGCGGGTCGCTTTTCCCTTTGGGTCGCAAAGCATTCCAACAACCAGGAAGGAAAAAATTTAGGGCACCCAAGGGTCAATTTTGTCTTATAAATACTCCCTTCGTGGACTTGCAAAGGGATCTTTTTTTTGGACTCCAAAGGAGATAGGAGAGTTGTAAAGCCTTAAATGGACCTTCATTTGAATGAATACAAGCATTTGTCTTAAATCAACTTTTGGATCTGATGAGAATGAATGTGTTAACACTGTAAATATTTCCTCTTATATGTCTGATATCTTATGATTAACTGATCTACATTTTCCTCTTATACTATTTATGCATTTCAGCTCACTAAATGTGTTAATGATGGTAGGTTGTTTACCTAGGATATGTTTTTAATTTCATTATTTACATCTATATTATTTATGAAATCGCTTAAGGAAGTGAAGGGTGTTCTTGCCAGGCAGAATTGTTTCTTCTATGGTTCAAACAGCTTTTACAAACACAACCCTAATGATATTCTACTAACAGCATCTCCTTTGGTTGTGTGTTTTAATTCGTCTTGCTATTTTTAGTGTTTTAATGCTCATTGAGGATCATCAATAATTTGTCTTGTATCATCCGATAATTGTATGTCCATAATTCTACATGGCTCATTTGTGTCCAAGAAAAGGAGTATTCAGTAGTAACAGGACCCACATCCCGGATGGGATCCCTATCACAAACGGTTTAGAGTCTAATCAGGACTTTTCACAGGGGAGATCCCTTACTATTGGCCGGACATTTTCTCCTGTCAACACTATCCTACGTAGTAACCGCATCCAATAGTTAGGAACCCCAATAGTATGTCACTGCAGTCGCATGGGTAACTTTTCGATCTGGAAATCTGGAATCCTGAAGGTTAATCCCTCTATGTGCTGTCGAAGCTTAGCCAGAGTCACAACCATATCAAGATCCTGAAGGATTTCTCTCCCGACAGCCCTCTCTACTGACACATCTACTTCACACTCTGGTTCCACTACTATTTGAACATGACCAACATCTGCATTACACCAAACATTTATTTTAGCCTTAGGAAAACATCTAAAATACAAAAAAATTGTATAAACCTTAGGAAAATCAAAAACATGGTCAAAACATTCTTACCCATTGCACCCCACTGAGTGCCTTCTGGTCATTATAAATATGGATCTCTTCAAAAATGAACACCTACGTATGCATACTCATCAATGGCCACAATCTGTTGCCAGAACCAGGCAAAGAATGCAGTCGAGAACACAATGGTCGATTGGCCTGAATGCCTACTCATGAGTTCTACCCATCTCTGCATCCACAGATCTTTAGGATTAGACACATCCAGTGTCACATGTTGTGGTTGCATCAGTAGAATCCATTCTAAGGCAAAGGATATAAGGATCAAACCATAACTGAAATTATTCTTCCTTCCTCCCTTTTCTTTGTTCAGTTGTTCCTTTATCTAAGAAAGAATAGCTTCAAACCAGTTGAAGACTGTTGGCTCCATACACTCTAACACGTACTACATATACGATCTATTCACTGCATGTACCATAACGGTGCCGACAAGTTTTTCGATCATGAAAAGGATAGTTCTCAAAGGAAAATCTATAACATCCCAGATGTTTATCTTTCTATCTTTTCTTGGCTCTACCCTTGGATAAAAATGTTGCAAAACATAATCTCTCATTGTCTCTCCTCCAACAATAGATCCTGAGAGGGAAATGGTCAAGCCTCTCCTCGAAAAACCTGTAAGAAATTATACATCCTCAATTTTTATGGGAACCACTTGGTTCTTAATATGAAATGCCTTAATAGTTGGATCCCATGCTCGAACTAAGAACTCCAAAATTTCTATTTGTTGCCTCATCCCTGAAAACTTGAAGTACTTAAGCAGTTCACAATCCCTTAGGGCTCTTACTATACCTGGATCATTTAAGGGAATCATATCATGTTCTTCATGTTCTCTTTCCTTCTATGTAATCGTCATTGTAATCCAATGGAAACCTGAAATACAACCATAAGAACCATTAGATTCCATTCATTGCAAAAAATTGGGTAGATTTTTGGCATAATCCAAAAAACAAAAAAATAGATTGTGCCCAACCCTGTCCCTAAAAAGATACATTGCATTATGTATGCAAGCAGACTTCAATTTACTTGCTATGCAATGTAGGTTTCGACATACAAGGGTGCATTTCCCTCTTTTTGGCCAAAAATTTACCCTAGGGACCTCAAAACCCTAAAAACTTGAAGAAACTGGAAATGAATTGATTACTGAAGGAAAGAGGAGGTTCATATCACTAACCTAGATAAAACAACAATGAGATCCGTCCATATAAATGATTGCAATCAACAGCTAAAGTTCAGGGGCAAAATCAAGTTTAGAGCTCCAAAATGAAAATGGTAACTATGGAATGGTAAAAATGAATAGTAAAACACTTTTTAATAGTCATTTAATTATTTCTGAATCACATTTATTGTTATGAATATAGTTTTATTATGTTTTTTATCATGAAACAAGTATTTTTAATCCATTTGATATTGTTTTGAACATGTCTTACAACTGATGAAAAGATTAGTCATGCAGATTTATTTCAAGGATGATTTGACCACAAAGAATACTTTTTCTCCTTATTTTTTGATCTTTGTTAAAAACGAAAAAGGATTTGAAGCCCACTTTTATCTCTTTTTTGAGTTTCGATAACAGTGAAAAAGGAACCCCTAGAGTCTTCTTTCAGCTCTTTTCAGACTCCGATAATGTGAAAATATTGCCGAGTACTTGTCTTTTCGAGCTCGTAAAAGTAAATGAATTGATATCTACTCAGTATAATTTTAACTCTTTTCCGAACTAAGATAGATTATTTACGAAAAGGAATACCTTGTTTCAACATGACTAAAGAGGTTCTCTCAGATATTATTTTACACTTTTTCAAATCTGAGCGACAACTTTACGAAAAATTACTTATGGAGTTTTCTTTCGTCCTCTTTTTCAAACTCTCTAAATATGAAAAAGGACTGGGCTATCACTGTCGTTAAGCTCGTTAAAACATAAAATAGCAATGGGCTTGTCGGTCATGGTAATAATCAAGTTTCATTCATCACTAGACTTGTTAATTTATTAAATAACAATACTATATTCGCCCGAAGGGTTGAATTATAGATCAAGAAAATACTATCCTCCTCAAGCTTGTTAAAAAATAAAGAGGTATTGGTCGACAAATGACCGAGAAAATTTTTGGAAAGTGAATAGAACAATTTACGGTAGCAGGTCGCTCTTGAACATGACACTTCACTCCATCATAGTGACTATTTTGGTTGGGTAATCTTCTTGACGGTTCATTCATACCTGTGGTTCATCATACCTTCACTTTGGTTTTGGGTCAATGCTGCCAACTCATCTCAGTGTCACTGATATTTTCAAGAGAAGTCACCCAGTGAATACTCATTCTTCTGCAATACGCATAAACCTTCATTATCATGACAATCATCCCTGAAAATTTCTATATCAAGTCATATGTTTGTCTCCAAAATCAGTAACTTCCGTTTCTCAATAAGTTGGCTTCCTGTCAACAACAAATAATTATGCAAGAAGTTCACTTAAAAACATTATGTTTTAGTGCCATGAGGCTTGTTACAGCATTGACAAGATTCTCGCTTCTGGAATTTTAACTGAAATATTTTGTTTGGCATCAAATCATCTATTCATGCCTTACGAAATGTACTACAGTACCTTGAGGGCCATTGACATCAATGGTGGTTATCTCAAATTTGTTAATAGCTCACATCATTAGCTGGTAATCAAACAATGTCTTTCCATGTTCGACTACAAATCATATATTTGCATGGCTAGACTTGTACCCGAATGAAAGAGTGAACGAGATAAGAAAACCCCAGATCTAGTTTCAACCATCTGGGTTGCGATTTCAGGATTTTTGTACACATCATCTATACGGTGTCCTTACATACAGATCATCATCCAAACATGGGCCTATATCTGTAGGCATGTCTGTATTGGGAAACATTCCAATGTAGATGACTTTCTAAATTATTTACATGTTATTAGATTGTTTATGTGTTGAACATGGGAATTCCTACCCTCAGAAACTATGATCAAGAGGATATATCATGATGTAATGTATTGTAAGACTAATGCAAGTGATCACTCCACTTCATCTCCAGCCCATCACAGTGTAAAGCGTCCCAGCCAAAATATTGTTATTATTATTCTGACTTCATGCTTTAGGGGGGGGAATTTTTATAGATCAATTTGGACATCATTCCCAATGACCTCGTTAATTGAACATCATATCTAGGACCAATGAATAGGGTCAACCATCCCCTATCATTTCAGTTGCTACATGCCCTAAGACAAAGAACAAGAAAAATCATTTATGACTTTCATTTGCAAAGGTTCCCAAGGTTTGAAGTTTATAATATACCATATGAGATCTCATCAATGATGCCTCTAAAGGGACTAAGTGTGTTGCATATGCAATTAGCCCCATTCAAGGCTACTCTGCAAATCACTTCTTGACACTCATAGGTGCGTCGGTCACATTAGGAGCAAAATTCTTATTGTTCCAGAATCTCCACTTGGCCAGTGCCTTCTAGAAGAGTTCACATGTGTCAAACTTCAAATCCATGTGTCCATTTGACATCTACAATATTGGGAACATGTCTTTCCTATTATTGGAAAGTCATTGATTGGAAAACTACCTTCAGCTCCTCTATAAATTGAGCACAAATCTTAGTATTTGATAAGGAAGAATTTGAGTAGAAAAATGCTGGTGGAATTTCAATTGAGGAGTTGATTTATGTAACATGTTGCTAGAGATATCTACATTGTGATGAGGTTGGGATGCTGCTAGAGATGGTCACTTCAAATCAATCATTGGGTTGTAACCTCCCCTTCTATCCATTAATAAATATTGCTTCTTACTTTCCCACATATGTATCTGTATAAGCTCATGTTTTCCATATTATGAATTCTTATCTGGTGTATATGGTTTATGCTTCATTGATTTAGCTAAATAACTTGAATAGACATCTGTATTATTGCTATCTCTTTATGTTTAGTGTTCGTTCTTGCAGGAAATATTTTTCACAGCTGGATGGAATTTGAAGCTACATCAAAAGCGACAGAAGGAGATTTTTGAAGTGCTTGGACTCCAAGTAAGCTTCTTATTTCATTCAGTGTGTCTATTCATAGTTAGGAAAAGTAGTCGCAAATTCTTTAATCTGTTGTTCTAGATAAGAACCTATCTAGGGAATAATGATTTATCCATAACTCATAATTCCACATAACACTTTTGACCTTGCGTTGACCAAATTCAAAGTTGGTCAAAGTTTGTTGCAAAAACCCTAGACCAAAATCAGAAATGTGTTGCTGCTAGAATTTTCCCACATGTGGAGAGAAGAGCCACCAAGGTCATCGAACCAATCAGATGAGGAGAGAGAAATGTGTGAGGATAATATGAGTGAAATTTCCTCCAACGTTAACCAATATATATCCATCAGCAAGGGTGTGTGACACAACTACTGGGGCACAAATAATTAAGGCCGACATGCACATATCTTGAATAAATTCAAAATAAATGTTATGCTCATCAGATCAAGATGGTCTTTAGATCAATATTACACCTCTCTGAAAGAGGAATCCAATAAAAATATTGGTATCTTCATCTGAGCATCACCACATGGATTTTGGACCTAGTTTTCCAAAATTAACACTTCCTCTCAACTAGGGAAAACTCCATCCACGTGTGCAATCCAAACATCGTGCGTCATCACACCGTAACTTTCTTTGTTGGGTTCTTTATTTCAAAACAGAAGTGGGTCAATCACAAAGACATCATTCCTGGCTGAAAAATTTAGCCCAGATGTCTGAAACCTCTATTGGACTCACAAGAGTCTCAGACCAACCCGAAGTTGGTTTACCTAACCCAAACTCAGTTGGAGGTCTGAAACCTCACTAAACTTGATCCCAGATCAAGTGGTTGGACCGTGCCATCCTAGATAGAGAGTACAACAATCTCTAATGCATCCATCAATATTATCTACTAATCTCTAAATTTTCCCACCTCACTGGCCAAATGAGAGGTACTTCCCATGAGCCCTAATATCAATGGGTAGGTTGCATACAAGGCACAGATAATGAGAGGTAGAGCAACTCAATCAACACAATGGTGGGGAAGAATCACACCAACAATTTTTGGCAATCCTAGCCCTGTGGTTTCTTATGGCTCCGAGAAACTATCCCTAAAGCCCCCCAAAGCTCCCAGAGCTCATCGTCCAACAGGACCCTTAGCATAGGGTCGTTCCACGATACCAAGAATCTCATGGAAGGTTAGTAACTTGATCTTCCCTAGGGACTTTGTGAGAATATCTGCGACCTTCTCATGAGTTCGTATATGATCAAGCCTTACGACACCTTGCTATACCATATCCCTAATGAAGTGGTACCTGATATCAATATGCTTGGATCGATCATGGAACACAAGATTCTCGGACAACCGAATCCCACTCTGGTTATCACAGAGTATCATGGTGGTATCTAGCACATGCCTGAATAGCTCACTAAAGAGCTTCCGCAATGAAACTACTTCACAATAGGCCATACTTTTTGCAATGTATTTGGCCTCCGCGGTGTTCAAAGCCACCGACTTCTTCTTCCTACTCATCCATGATATTGAAGCAGATCCAAGTGTGAAGCAATGTCCCGATGTGCTTTTAAGATCCACCACACTACCAGCCCAATCAGCATCAGTATATATTAGGAGTTTCATGCTCTCGAAATTGTATCTCAGCCCATGGTTTATCGTGCCCTGAATATATCTCAACATATTCTTAGCACCAACCCAATGAGTGTGATGATGCTCAACCATATGTTGACTCAAAGTGTTCACTGCAAAACATACATCTGAATGGGTGTTCACTAAGAACATCAGGGCCCCTGAGTGTTGAAAATACTCAATAGGATTTTATAACACGGGCATAGCAGCGCTGCAACTCAACTTCTTAAAGTTGAGCTCCATCGATGTCAACATGGACTTACAGTCCACCATACCAAATATTTCGAGAAGCTTCACAATGTATTTCCCTTGAGAAAGTAAAATATCTCCAGGTCTCTACCAGACCTCCAGGCCTAGGAAGTAATGGATCAGTCCTAGGTCTTTCATCTCGAATTCGGCAGTGAGCTCCCTCTTACACTGATGAATGAGAGGGTCAGCACCTGTCAGGAAGAGGTCGTCCATATACAGAACCAGAATGAGAGGCTTCTCTCTATCAACCTTGAAGTAAAGGTTTGCATCAGCATCACTATGAGTGCAACCCAGCTTCATCAGGTAGCTATCTATCCTCTCATACCAAGCTCTGGCTGCTTGCTTCAAGCCATAGAGGGATTTCTTCAACATATAGACATGGGTGTCCCAATCATGGACTTTGAACCCCAGAGGTTTCTCTACATATACCTCTTCCTTTATCTCACAATGCAGAAATAAAGTCTTCATATCCATCTAATGAAGACCCCATCCTTGCATAGTAGCAAGGGCTATGACAGATCAAATGGTGGTATATCGGGTCACAGGTGAAAATATTTCATCATATTCTATGCCTTCCTTTTGAGAGAAGCCACGGGCAATGAATCTTGCCTTGAATTTTTCAACACTTCCATCAAATCCATGCTTGATCTTGTAGAGCCATTTTGAGGTGACAACTGCTTTGTCCTCCAGTCTTGGAACCAGATCCCAGACATCATTATTCATTATGGAATCACACTCTTCGTGCATAACATCCTTCCATACTTGATTTTTTACTGCTTCCTCAAAATATCCAAGCTCATATTGTACAATAGTACTCATGGCTGCTAGATACCCTTGGTATCTATTGGGCTTCTTGCTTTCATGGAATGTCCCCCTTGGGGCCATATGTCCCTCGGCATCCTCGAGAGTGTCCCTAAGCCATGATGATCTCTTCCCTATTGAAGGAGGTGTACAAATCAAGTCCATCGGTCCTTCATCATCAGGCATCGTCTCATCCTTCGGTTCTTCTTGATTTACAAGCCTTGCTTCATGATCTTCCTCATATCTCAAAAGACTGACTACTTTCCCCAGGGAAGCATCTTCATCAAAGGTGACATCGTGGCGTATCTACACTTCCCTTTGACCAAGAACATAGACTCTATAGGCCTTCAAAGTTTCTTTGTAGCCCACAAACATTCCCTTCTTCCTAGAAGCATCCATCTTTCTCCTCTTCTCTTTTGGTAGACCCTGGTCACATAGCATGGCACAGGAAGCTTCCAGAATGGTCTTTTTCTTTCGTTCAGCAACTTCATTCTACTCAAGAGTGTAGAAATTTGTGGTCCTCCTCTTAATTCTAGCTTCTCTCCAAAAGTTCTTGATCTTGTTTGTCTCATATTCAGTGCGATTATCGGTCCTCAATATCTTGATCTTCTTCCCTAACAGATTTTCCACCAAGGCTTTGAAGGTATGGAACCACATGAAAGCCTCATTCTTCTTCTTCAATAAGTATATCCAGGTTTTGCGAGTGATTTCATCTATGAATGTAATATAATAATAACATCCTCCCAAGGATGTCACATGCAGCATCCCAAACAGATCATAATGTATCAATTGCAAGACATCAAATGTCTTTGTGAAACTTGAGGGAAAATGACCCCTTGTATGCTTTCCTTTGGCACAACCCTAACATACACCATTATTATTTGAGAACTCGGGCATCCCCATCACCACCTTCCTTTCTTCAGGAAGGGCCTTGTAGTGAAGGTGTCCAAACCTCTGGTGCCACAGTTCATTTTGTCGAATAGTATCACACGTCATCGCTCCCAGCAGAATTCCTCTAACATAGTAGAGTGTATCAAATCTAAACCCAATCATGGTAGCTTCCTTGAAGCTCTTCTTCCAGATGTGCAGCTTCCCATAAATGAATTCCACATTGAAACCTTTGTCTTCCATGGCTGATATAGACACAAGGTTATTATTCAAATTAGGTACATAGATTACATCCTGTAAGTGGAGGACTTGACCTCAAGAAAAGTGGAGAGTCACAATCCTTATCCCTCTCACAGGATATGTGGAATTATATCCAAGGATAATTTCCATATTAGTATCCTTCTCAACCATATCAGAAAGTTCTTCCTTTAACCCAGTGATGTACCTTGAGGCACCACTATCTATCAACCAGACATCCATAGTGTCGTGTGGAGATGCAGCAGAGAGGGCAGATACAAGAATGACCCTTAGCATAGGGCCGTTCCACGATACCAAGACTCTCACGGAACGTTAGGAACATTACCTTCCCTAGGGGCTTTGTGATAATATCCACGATCTGCTCATCAATTCCTATATGATCGAGCCTTACGGCACCTCGCTGTATCATATCCTAGATAAATTGGTACCTGATATCAATATGCTTGGATCGATCATAGAACATAGGATTCTTGGACAACCGAATCCCACTCTCGTTATCACAGAGTATCACAGTGGTATCTATCACATGTCTAAATAACTCATTGGAGAGTTTTCACAACCAAACTTCTTCACAACAATCCATACTCGGTGTAATGTATTCAGCCTCTGCGGTGCTCAAAGCCACAAACTTGCTTCTTGCTCATCCATGATATTGAAGCAGATCCAAGTGTGAAGCAGCATCCCATTATGCTTTTAAGATCCACCACACCTCCAGCCCAAGTGGCATCAATATATCCAAGGAGTGTCACGCTCCTGGCAGTGTATCTCAGCCCATGGTTTATTGTGCCCCGAAGATATCTCAACAGATTCTTGGCAGCAACCCAGTGAGTGTGATGAGGCTCAACCATATGTTGACTCAAATTTTTCACTGCAAAACATACATCCATACAGGTGCTAACTAAGAAAATCAGGGCCCCTATGAGTTGGCGATACTCAATAAGATTTGCTAACATAGGCCCAACAGCACTTCCACTCAACTTCTTAAATTTGAGCTTTATCGGTGTCGACACAGACTTACAGTCCACCATACCGAATCTTTCCATAGGCTTCACAATGTATTTTCCTTGAGAAATGAAAATCTCTCCAGGTGATCAGGAGCTCAAATCTGAGCTTGGGAAAAAGCTCAAAAATGAAAGTTCTAAAAATTGGTTGAAACCAAGATGGTTACATAGGTCTCGTCTTCCTGATTCTGGCGCCGCAAACGGTTCGAAAAACGGACACTGTATGAAGAAGTTATTGCACTTTTAGTAAAGTGGGTACGGCGGAGCACGGAGGGGCCAGCCCTCCTCCCATGGAACCTCATCATATGACCAGTGTGGGAGCTTAATGTTAAGAGCGCTTAAGGAGCCTAATATAAAGTTTAATATTTAATTAAGCTTCAGTTAAGTGTAGTTTAATATGGCGGAGATTCTGGAGGCGCTCCCTAATTTAGGTGGACTTCCACTTTTAGTGGAGTTAACTCGCAGTTGCCCCACATTTAGTGGAGGAAATTGGGGCAAAGTTGTTTTGGTCATAAATTTCTCATTACTCAACCTTTTGGAACGAATGTTTTTTTGATTTCATATGTTCTCAGCCTTTTGGACTCAATGGCGCAGGTTTCAGAGCCATTGGAGCTCAGTTTCAGCCTGTTAAGCTTCGAAGAAGATGAAGGAGCCATCAGGGCCTAGAAGGAGAAGGTTGTGTTGTGGATTGTGTTTCTCTGTTTAAGGTAAATGAATAGTCATTATTAGCTATTTCATGCCTTTTGAATCTGTTTGGATGGTTTTCAGAGCCGGTTAAGAACTTTAGAAAGCCGAAAAGCTTCATTTAAGTTCTAGAGGCCATTTTCCAAATAGAGTATGTAGGCGAAACCGGAGCAGCCGGAGGCCGTTTTTGATGAAACAAAACTCTATCTTGACTATTTCAGTCATTATGGAACCAATGGAAGTGGTTTCAGATCATTTTGAGTACTTCTACAGCTCGAGAAGTTGATATGAAGTCGTGGGCAGCCCTGGGCAAACCGTGGAGGAGAGCCATTTTTGGGGATGTTGTGCTTAATGTAAGCAATTTATCAATTGGTATTTGATGTCTGATCATTATTGGATGCAGCAGTAGTGGTTTCAGGAGCAGAAACAGAAATCTGAGGGAGTTTGTGCCATTTAGAAGCTCAGAGAAGCTTAGTGCACCGACAGAAGGATGTATGCCCATGGAAGCCTAAAGTTGTTTGCAGGAATTGGACAACCATTAAAGGGATTTAAAATGGTATTCTCAGCCCTTTGAATCATTCTTGTATTCATTGTGGTTAAGTTTGGAGCTTGTAAAAGAATTTGATTACCTTAATCCCAAGATTGGGCATATGTTGTGAAGCTCGAAGGAGCCTCTGAAAGTTGGGGTGAACTCCTATATTATGTTCTTCATTGTGTTTGTATTCTATAATTTGAATTATGTTCATTGCATTTATGTTAAGTTTTAAACCAAAAACAAATAAACTTTAAACACGCCAATAGAAGAAAGACTTACTCTCTTTAAGCAAAAATTAACATAAACGCCAAGTATGTGTATGTCAAAGACTTCTAAGTGTTAACTTCATTATTTCTTTAGGCAGAGCCTGTAGAGGGCCAGGTAGCCTCTGGAACTCATCCTCTCTTTAGAGGTGACATGTCCGGTGAATGCCCCTACAGTCTATCTCTGTATAAGAAATAAGAAGTTTTCACATTTTCAGAGGTCACTTGGAGTGTATAGCTCACATTTGAAACTAAGGGAAATGGATACCTTGCACCCTTAAACAAGTACATTCCATTTACAGATCAGATGGTATCAGAGCACTAGGTTTGCTTGACTGACATCACTAGCTTGATTGTGTAGCTTGAAAGGTGTCTTAAGTAGTGATTGAAGATTGACTGCTTTATTATTCTGCAAACTACTTGTTGTTTGAGTTTGCTGAAGCTCTTTTGTTCATTTTTATAATGACAAATTTCATAAGTGAGTTCTCAAAATCGTCCTCCTTCATACGATTTTTTGATGAAGGCTTGAAGCAAGAATTTTTCATCATGATGAATATGGTGAGAGAAATGTATGAGGATGAAAGAAAGAGCTCTAGACTTCAAGAGCAGTTGAATTCCATGAGGGAAGAGAAGCAGTTGCTTTCTGACCAATTGCAGGAAATGGAAGGCCAACTTCGTATTGCAAACATGAAGCTGGAAAAGATGCATGAGTTGGAGACACAACTCTTGGTTTCCAAAGAAGCCTTAGCCAAGTATCAGCTTGAAGAAGAGGTAAACAACTCTAGTTTGTCTTCAAATTCTTTTAAGAATGTTTATGAACTTGGTTCTTTTGAGAAACATACCAAAGGCATAGGGTCCAAGTTGATGTCCAAAATGGGATATGAAGGAAAAGGATTGGGAAAATATGCACAGGGTATAGTTGAGCCAATAATGGTTGAGGTAAGGCCTAAGAATTTGGGTCTTGGCTATGGACAATCTTATGGAGAAAGTTCCAAAGCATCCATGAAGGAAGAAGGTGTGCATCAGCATGCACTTGAACAAGGGAGTGGTGAAAGCTCTAAAACCATTGATGGGATTGTTAGTGTTCCAAAGGGAGCTTCTTCTTCTTTTGATTCACCTCCTCATGAAGGTAATGAAGGTGAAAGAGAGGTATAAATCTGATTTTCATCATATTTCCTTTGATCATGTAAAGCATGGAAAATTTCCACACAAGCATGGGAAAAGAATTGCATGTTCTTTTTGTGGTTTGTTTAACCATAGTGTTTCTAGATGTTGGAAAAGAATGGCAACATACAAGAAACTTTTGAAGGAAAGGAGGCAAGAAGCTAAAGTTCCAATGAACAATGCAAATCATGCGGTCAAGAAGATGAACATGTGTTGCACTTATTGCCATAAGCAAGGACATACTGTTGAAAGGTGTTGGACTTTGAATCCAACAATGCTTCCACAAAAGTTGAAGAAGTGGGAGAAAGAGTATGGCAAGAATGGGAAGGAAGTTTCCATCATTGATATGTGTCAGGATGATACATATGTTGATATCGATGTGCTGTTAAAGGAATCACCTTTGAAATGGATTGGTAAGAAATGGTTAGAATTCTTATCCAATTAAAGTTGCATGTCTTTTGATTGAATGCATTTTCTTTGTTAAGGAATGCAAGTTGCAGGATGGAAAAGCTGAGTATGAGACTCATTCTATCTTAGCGAAAGTTATTTTCATTTCAGCTTTGAAAGTACATGTACATGTGATTGAGGATCTTGTACTTGTGATTGTACTTAAGAGAAAGTTGAAGGATAAACTGCATGCATGAGAATGAGATGCATGAGCACAGGGATCATGATGATTTCCTTGTATTTTTAAACATGTATGTGTGATTAACTTGAAGGGTTGATTGCTTTGTTTTTATCCATGCATGTAATGTTATTGACTTGGAAAAAGTCAATTTTATCTCCAAGATTGTAAAGAGGAGAAATGATGAAGTGTTTCATCTTTGTAAAAGCTTTTTCATTTGGGAGGCAGTTCTTCTTCTGGAATGGAGGTGCCTTGGATGGGCATCGTGACAGTTGGCAAGTCCACATATTCAGGGGAATATTTCAGCTCATATATCAGCAAGTTTTCATTGCTGGTTCCTGCAATTTCAGTTTTGTCTGGCGAAAGAACTTGGTCGGGATTCGACAAGTACTTGGCGTATGCAGCAAAAAGTCGCCATGATGACAGTTAGCAAGGCAGGACATTTTTGGGCATTAGTATGCTCTTTTGGCTGACTGGAAGAGGATATTTCTGTTCCTCAATTTCTGTACAGTTCAGATCAGAGATTCAGTAAGCTTTTGGGGACCAAAAGCCTTCTCATTTGGGAGGTGTGATCAGGAGCTCAAATCTGAGCTTGGGAAAAAGCTCAAAAATGAAAGTTCTAAAAATTGATTGAAACCAAGATGGTTACATAGGTCTCGTCTTCCTGATTCTGGCGCCGCAAACGGTTCGAAAAACGGACACCGTATGAAGAAGTTATTGCACTTTTAGTAAAGTGGGTCCGGCGGAGCACGGAGGGGCCAGCCCTCCTCCCATGGAACCTCATCATATGACCAGTGTGGGAGCTTAATGTTAAGAACGCTTAAGGAGCCTAATATCAAGTTTAATATTTAATTAAGCTTCAGTTAAGTGGAGTTTAATATGGTGGAGATTCTGGAGGCGCTCCCAAATTTAGGCGGACTTCCACTTTTAGTGGAGTTAACTGGCAGTTGCCCCACATTTAGTGGAGGAAATTGGGGCAAAGTTGTTTTGGTCATAAATTTCTCATTACTCAACCTTTTGGAATGAAATTTTTTTTGATTTCATATGTTCTCAACCTTTGGGACTCAATGGCGTAGGTTTTAGAGCCATTGGAGCTCAGTTTCAGCCTGTAAGCATCGAAGAAGATGAAGGAGCCATCAGGGCCTGGAAGGAGAAGGCTGTGTTGTGGACTGTGTTTCTCTGTTTAAGCTAAATGAATAGGAATTATTAGCTATTTCATGCCTTTTGAATCTTTTTAGATGGTTTTTAGAGCCTGTTAAGAACTTTAGAAAGCCGAAAAGCTTCATTTAAGTTCTAGAGGCCATTTTCCAAACAGAGTGTGTAGGGGAAACCGGAGCAGCCGGAGGCCGTTTTTGATGAAAAAAAACTATATCTTGACTATTTCAGTCATTATGGAACCAATGGAAATGGTTTTAGATCATTTTGAGTACTTCTACAGCTCGAGAAGTTGATATGAAGTCGTGGGCAGCCCTGGGAAAACAGTGGAGGAGAGCCATTTTTCAGGATGTTGTGCTGAATGTAAGAAATTTATCAGTTTATATTTGATTTCTGATCATTATTGGATGTAGAAGTAGTGGTTTCTGGAGTAGAAATAGAAATCTAAGGGAGTTTGTGCCATTTAGAAGCTCAGAGAAGCTTAGTGCACCGACAGAAGGATGTGTGTCCATGGAAGCCTAAAGCTATTTGCAGGAATTGGACAGCCATTAAAGGGATTTAAAATGGTATTATCAGCCCTTTGAATCATTCTTGTATTCATTGTGGTTAAGTTTGGATCTTGTAAAATAATTTGATTACCTTAATCCCAAAGAGTCTAGTCATGTTGACGAAGCTCAAAGGAGATGTAGCCCAAGAGTTGGGGTGAACTCCTATATTATGTTGCTGTTGTGTTTTGTATTCTATGGCTGAATTATGTTGCTGATATACATGTTAAGTTTCAGCAAAAACAAATAAACTTTAAACACATAAACAGATGAAAAGACTTACACCTCTTCCAAGCAAAAATTCTGCATAATCTCAAGTATGTGTATGTCAAAGACTTCTAAGTGTTTACTTCATTATTTCTTTAGGCAGAGTCTGTAGAGGGCCAGGTAGCCTCTGGAACTCATCCTCTCTTTAGAGGTGACATGTCCGGTGAATGCCCCTACAGTCTATCTCTGTATAAGAAATAAGAAGTTTTCACATTTTCAGAGGTCACTTGGAGTGTATAGCTCAATTTAAAATTATGAGTATTTGCACTCATTTACTTAAATGAAAATGGATACCTTGCACCCTTAAACAAGTACATTCCATTTTCAGATCATTAGGGGCCCCATTATCACAACAAATAAGCCATTAACCCATAACCACTAAATTCCCTATCCCTTAACCCCGAAGCCATAATCTCTTAACTCTACACTCATAACTCATAATCCATCAACCCCTTGATGCATTAAACCTTAAGCCATTAACTCCTAATGTATAATCTATGAACTCCCTAAGCACTAACCCCTTATTCTCTTAACTCATGACCCTTAAACCTTAATCCATAACCCCTAAACACCTTAAAACCTAACCCCTTAACCCCCTAAATCCCTTTCCCCCCAAGCCCTTGGCCCTTAACTCTTAACCCTTGAAGCCTTTCACCACTTAGTATCCAAGGCAAAAAACAACACATAAAACCAACAAAATAACCTCTTAGGAGAATCCTTCACCTCTAACTAAGAATATTGGTACCATTTGATTTTTAGAGAACTAGGTGTTGGTCTCGAGGGTGTGTGTTTGTGGGTAATGCCCTTATTTTCATGTATACCAAATGTGGAACAACTGGATAATTTTCAAAACCTCAATAAGAATTGCTCACAATATCTACACTTCATGTTGACATGGAGCTTGTAGTGCTCTCCCACATAAGGAGTTGGCAATGAATAGATCACTCACAATGACGCAACCTCTTCAACCCTAATGCACAAGGAGCTAACCCTTGATAGAAATATTTTGTTTGCTAAAAAAACACAATTGTGTCAATGTAGAATACTATACACGAGAAAATAAAATGATATTATCCACGTCAATGCTTGAAATAGCCTCACATTTGCCATGAGTGGTGAGCCAAGGGGTGAATGTAAGGCACTATTAAAGTTACACCATGTTTAAATTTCTTTTACATCACGAGATTGTTCTCCATTAGGGTTGATGCATCATCACAAGGGAGCATAACACCTTTTTGTGGGGGAGCGATTAAAGTTGTAACATGATCAAGTGACATACACCTCCAATGTAAATGACATCATTATATGTCTGTGTCAAGTTGTTAAAGAGGTTATTTATAAACAATAAATTTAGTACTTGAACTTCATCTTTTCATGACCTTGACACTAAGATGGATTTGTACTAGGAACACTTCATGCGAATAAGAAGGGGCCTTATTTTTAAACCCTCATACACACTAGGGCACTAGATGTTGCCCTTAAAATCCCCCTTGGTGGTTTCAAAGTGGGTTTACATTAGTGTCTAGTTGAAACTAATGACATCATGATATTCCTCTTCTCAATAACATATTCTAGCTTTTCCATATACACAACATTGAGTTATAGGATCACCTCATATGTAGATGCTCCATTTATTATGGATTCAAGGGATGTTCTATTTTCTTTTATCAAGATTTATATGGTTGTTATCTTCTTTCTTTCAATACATGTCTAACTATTTTTATGAGGGAGGTCCTTGGATTTAGATCTTTATATAAGACCTTATGTGGCCTTCACCTTTTGAACTTTTCCAAGGGGGTCACCTCCTTCCATGTTGCCTTGCCTACTTAGGGCCAAAATTGACAAGCCAATATTCAAACTTCTTCAACTATCAAATTGGTGGGGCCTCATACCTCTTATTGAACCCCTTAATGAGACATTATTTCTCCAAAGAGACTGTTGAGGATTTCCCATTGCAAATCACAGGTTGGATGTCATAGGACTTGTTACCCCACTTTCTATATGAGTTTTTAGAGGATAATTTTAAATTTTGATTGACATATCAAACCTTGTGATTCTCGTGACATTAATAATTTTCCAATTAAGATATACGAATGACTGTATAATTGGTTTGACGACACCTTACCTTGGCCATCTAGGACACTAGGTGTAGGAAGATGTTGCTTTAACGATCACTTTAACTTGATATATATGATCCATGTATATATCTCTAATTTGTAAAATTTTTATTGTGATCACTTAAAAAATCTATTCTAACTCTTAAATGTTTTAGCCATAATTCCTATGCTAAATTATTCCATAGTATTTTATAATTTTACTCATAAAAATGTGTCGCCTTAATAATTTAAATATATAATAGTGATTTAAGTAATTACTACACATCCTATTTTATTTTACCCTTATTTCCCTCGGTCAAATTTTAATTGCATAATTTCATAGCATATTCATTCATTTTAATTATGATGTCCCGCCCTATGATTCCCGCCAGTGGGAAATAAATTATTTAATTCATAAAACTATGTAAACTACTCCGTTTCAATTTTATCACCGTGCTTTCATGTCGGGTTTTTGATCTATCAGTTGTGCAAGTTCATTGAACGAGCTTCAAGCTCTTTTTCTGCACAAGCTTAACCCAACTCGACCCTGACATCAAATGACAAGAAAAAGAAATGTATGATGAATCACTTGGCAAGCATATTACATGGTCATGATATGGTGGCCCACTGTTGATGACGCTCTCAGAATCACCCAGTTGGACGATTTTTTGAAGGGTGCTTGCAATTCCTTCTATGGGGGATTTTTTATTCTTCCATGGATCTGGTTCCTCAATTGCTTTTACTTTTGGCCTCTCCTCACACATCGCTCTTGTTACCTTAAAGTTTGACCAGGTATGTACACACTTTCTCTAAATCCTCCTGAATTAAAATGTGATTCGATTTATTAGGGTACATGAGATTGCAATGATTTCTGTTACTCTTCGAAAATGAATCTTAATGAATGTCGTATAAACTCAAGATTTCGATCTTTACTATTTATTGAGGCACCTCTGCTGATAGCGGTAGAACTGTTCCAAAGTGCCATGCACTTTTTCTCCAAGCAGTTCTTCAATATTGAAAGCTTCAAATGTGTTGTAGTTTCTTTTGTTGTAGAATCCCTATCGCTTCTTCTTGGATTGACATGATATCGTGCATATTGCACGATGGAAAGGAGACCATAGAAGTGCCAAAGAGGAGCTGATATAACCAAGCATCTCTGCTGTGCAGACTTATATTTCAGATCTTTCAAACTTCCAAGTTCGTTACCTTTGAGAGACACAGGACTTTTGTGACTGACATGAATCTAGTTGAACCTCTGCTCTGAATGAAGATTAATTATGTTAAACAAAATGAGAACATCTCCACAGCTTGATGCCAGAAGCTATCTTGCTTATGAACGTAACCCAAAAAAGTCTATACTCAGTGTGTACCCACTGTAACTAAAAGAAACTTTAATAGGTTGGCTAAGAAGTGTATGAGCTGATGTGGATTGAGCAAATCAAGGGTCTCATACAGAGGCATATATTCTGTATAGATGCATTTTTATGCTATTATCCACAATAATGATGAGCCTTGATGATTCATTGTCCTATGACTCCTTTGCTAGCCTCCTTTTGTATGGAGAAGATTGTCAACATACAATCTATGGCCATGACTTTTCAACCACTTAGATTGGAAGCAAGCCTTATCATCAGAACTTCCAAAAACTTTGACAGAATGCCATGACTGATTTGAACAACAATGCAGATCTCAATTCTTCTTTCAAGGCTGACTGAACGTATGTATATTAATAATGGTCTGCCTGGAAATATGATGTCATGCCAATTGAAAACTATATTGAAGAGGGATAGGAGGACACACTTATTGCAGAATATATGATTACTCAGAGTCATAATAGGAGTAAATATAGATCAGCTTACATGCCTGAGATGATGTTTATAATATCCCAAACCTATACCTTGATTGCCATAACTTGTATATATATATGGTGCAGCCATACTTTTCACGTGTTGAGAACTTGAGATTGAAAAGGGAGAACCGTACAAGATGTTCACATAGACTGTGGGGCTGTTTCAATTTAGAGTAAACTAGTAGGAACCAAGATATAAGAGATTGAGCAATTGCCTTCTTCAGAGGAACTGAGCTAATTGAGTGATACCATATATGATACTGCACTAGGACAGAGATTTCCCTGTCATAGTGATCATTCTTAGAGGATGAGATCCATTCAAGGATCACAGAGAAACACGGCTTGTTGATGATATGATTTTTTCGAACAATTACTTTAACCCTTCAAGCAGGGAACCATAGTGACAAGACCTTATCACAGAGGATTTCCATCTTCAAAACGAAGTATTCTTAAAGGCACACTAAAAGAGTCAAACTAAAGAGAATACTGAATTGCTGATACAAACAGTGATCATACTGATCATGCCCAAAGACCTAGGATTTGGTATCCATGTGTTATGCCCAGTACTGTGACTTTATGGTCAAGAAACTCTGCTTCAAATATAATGAAGATACAGTCTGAATGGCACTGATAAATAATCCTTGGAAAATATATTACTGGAACATACCTTGATGACTTTCAACTTTCGCTCATGATATTTGAGTTGCTCTTCGATTGGAGCCCATGTCCATTGATTAGGGATAGTAGAAGGCCTTAAGAAAATACCACAGATTTGACATTCTTGATCCCTAACACAGAGGGATAGAGGTACCAATGAAATTCTTTAGATGCTTCTGAGTGATTGCAATCTCTTTGAGCTTGGGATTGTTCTCTCCTGTGCTTTGATTTAATGTTAATTTTGGAAACATGTTCTTTTCTTAGGATAGTTACTTCATTCAATCATGAGCCTATTAATCCATTATCAATTACATTAAACAATATATGACAGTAACTAACGAAAGTGTTGAGAATTAGGTAGGGCAAGAGTTAATGAAAATTCTCATACATGATAGTTGTTTGAGTTACTTCTTACTTATCATCTTCGTTCATTATTATGATTACGTTTAAAACATCAAACAACCATAAAAAACAATAACATCAATGACACAATAGTTAGGCTCTAAGCCAGGGCTAAAACCCCTCCTCTTGAGGGGAAAACCCGCAAATCTCTTCTTATAGATTCTTCCCCTGATGACTACAATGACCATGACAAACCTTGACCTAAACTGCCTCTCTTAGACCAAGACACAATCATCCTCCTTTGTAGCACCATGTAGCACCGTGTATCATATTCCATCACCGAGACTTCTACTGAACATCATCTGTACTAATCATCACCATCACTGTATCATGGTTGAGCTGGCCTTCTTTTACGCTATGTATATCTTGGACTGTAACAATGTCTTCTCTCTGCACTCCTTGCAGAGACCTTTATCACGCTGTAGAACTTAACCAATATTTTAAGACCCAAGACAGAGATATACTAAAGCTCTTTTATGTTCGCTAAATAGTCTTCCTTCTTCGCATCGTATCACAGAGCTTAACCGCGCCTTTTTCTCCATATGCACTGAAGTAGAATCCAAACTGTGGAACCTATCCAAAAGCTTCAGAATATATCCGAATTGTATACTCAGAGGTCTCTGCATTGATTTCTTCAGTTGTGACCGCATACCATATGAGCAAGCTGACCATATAGCTGTGAGTGAGGCTGACTAGATAATGTTTATCTCAGCATTGATGAGGTACTTCATTTCTTGCATTTTGAGGCTTGTCTTTCATCATTGCATTGAGGACTGTTGTGAGATTCTTTCACAAGATCCTGGAGCATATAACTAGAGTAGATTTGACACTTAACTCAAACCTAATGAACATCAAGAAGAAGTCCATCTACTTAATAAAATCTTTCTCATGAAACCCATGAAGCAAGTACACCAAAAATACACTTTATTATCTTTGCCTTTTTCTTTTCATAAATACATAATTACATAGCCAACATGAAGACCGACCTAGTTACACTTTTCAACAAAAAGAACATTAATGAGAAATGTTGAAGACAAACCAAGACAGAAGAACAAGAGAATATGGCACAAGTGAGGGAAAAACCCCAAAATGGGGAAAATCCTTGAACAATTCTTCTTATTATTCAAATCAAATGTACAATAGAGAGAGAGAGAGAGAGGGAGAGAGAGAGCTGATAGAAACATTATTGACTTGCCAAGGTGATGATTAGTTTCATTGTATAAATGCCAAATACATGATTCATAATTCTGCCTTTAAACATCAAAAATCTTATTCTGTCCAGATTAGTTGTCAAATGTAGTCAAAGCTTTTCCTCATTGCTGACCTGCTTTAGATATGAACTGAGTTCTGGTTAGGGTATGATATGATACATTTGGTTGAATCAAGAGATTGGATTCTTGGTTCCTCCAATCGTGGTGATTTCATTCTACAGAGGGAATTTGCACAAGGTTCACCACATTCCTGGGTGATGGCCCATCCCCAACCCTCCATCTCCCTTTTCCACTTCAAAATACTTCTAGACAAGCAAAACTAGGTGTTCAATAGGTTATATGTTCAAGATTCCATGGAGGAAGATTAAGCTAAAGGCATGGGCAACAATGGCTTCACCAAAGAATACGACGACATGTGCCTTTCCAATTCAAAAATTAGCGAAGAAGTAGATAAGAGAGCAAGAATACATTGATTACGACAAGGAAATCAAATCTCCTAAGATCGTAGGTGGTCGCCAGCCAGATGCTCTAGCACAGATGGATTGTGATGATTCGGTCATCCCTAAAAATTCTAGAGACCCAAAACGGGCTTGGGATTTGCCTGGACCCATATTCCCAAGAGTCTCAAAGCAAAGAAATTGGATCCTGAAGAGATGACTGTGCACTCAGACGAGCAGGATTAAGGCTCTGTTCTAGAGGAGAAGCTTCTAGAGGCTACTAAATCCACTCAAGAGGTAGCTAACAAAATTTTATTTTTATTGTTTAATTATAGGAATCGTCGCAAGAAACATTCCCATGAGGGACTTCTATTGGCTTAGGTGATGGGTCTGAATGGTAAATATTTTGCCAAAATGGTCTAGGGCTTTCGTGTTATACCATTTGGGTGGCACGAACCATAGTGACAATGAAACCTAGTGGTTGGGATAAACTCTTCTGACCTCACTAGTGAACCAATCTTACCTTGGGTGTCCTAGGTTGATCAATTAGGCTTAATAGCATTCTCATTTGCTCACTATTTTAACTGTTTCTTTGTTTTCGATCCTTCTTTCTTTGCCTTTTCTCATAATTTTAATTCCTTGCTGCCCTATTAAAATTTTATGGTTACTAGTGGAGTGTATTTTTTCTTTTGGTGTCATTAATCTAGGATGTTGTAAACACATCTTTCTTTTCCTATGTGAATTTTATTTAGCATGAAACAAGTGGAAAATAAACATTAAAATGGATTTTGCCCTCTGTGGCTTGATCTTTCAGGCATGGGAAAAGTAGATAAAAGATTATATTGACTATAGTTGATGTTGTTTTTGTGATTGATGATCTCAAGTTGAATGAAATGTATTGATTGAAAGATGGCATCATAGATCAAATGAAAATGGGATCTCAAAAGCTAAAAGAAAAGTTGATAGACTCAACCTAGAAAGTGGAGCAATCAGGCAAGAGTGTAAGATTTTGACCAAGATTCAATTAAAGCTATGCAAAACTGTGTTAATAGTGAATTCACCAAGGTTTTTTCTCCCAATGTAGGATCATGCTTGAGATAGAATCACCATAGGAGAGTTATTAGGAATCCATTCTTGAAATTCTCTTAACTTGCTTGTACCGACACCTTAGAGAATTCTAGGATGATGTTCCTTCCATGGAGCACTCTTTGATGCTCCATAGACATAAAATGATGCCACACTTAGGTTCTTGCCTAGCTGTATCGGTCAAATCTTTGTCATATTCGCCCAAAACAACATACATGACTCCAGGGCCTCGATCAATAATTTTTTTTGGAGACTTATGAGTTGCTTGTATAGCACTTATGAGATTCTTCAAAGAAACTTCAAGATTATTAAACGAATATTGTTGAAACCATTTATCTTACGTGAATGCAAGAAGTAAAGTTTCCATAGACCCAAAGGAATATACATATTCTTTCATCAAATTCTCTTTCTCAACTATTTGATGTTTACTCGCTTTTGCCACTTCTGGAGCTGATACCACTGCTCCCTAAGCCATTTTTGTTTTGCCTTTGGGAAATTGATACTATTGTTTCTTGTTTCTAAAACAATAAAATTGTGTATTCATAGTCTTGTAACTGGTTGCCTGTAAATATTTGATGTGTGCTAAGGAGGCATGGATCTTGTAGAGATGAATGATTTATTGATGAATGATTTATTCCAGGAGCTCGACTCTGAAGCGGGCGAGGATTCCAAGCAGTGCAGTACTTATCAAAATATTCTGTAGCTGCGCGGACATCTGTGGGGTTGGTCCAATCGAGATTTTCCATAGCAGGTGCATTTGGAAGCCACAAAAACCCATGGATATGTGCGGAGCCGCGATGTTTCCATTCATACCTTATAAAGGAAGGGCACAGATAGTAAGATTGGATGCGTGGAAGTGAAAGGAATGAAAGATAAGAGAAAGAAGGAATAGTATGCATACTTGCACCAGTAATGCTTCACAAGGAATCCTTTAAGTAGGACCTCTTGCAGGGATATTGTGAATCTACAATGGATATATTGAGATGCACGATGCGGGTTTCTAACAATGTTTTGGAGTCTCCATCGAGTGTGCTCATTTGAATTGGATGGAGGGTTGGAAGGCATCAAATTATGAAAGTCAGGCCATTTTGTATCAGCTGTAGTTAGTGTCAAGAATATGGTAGGGGTACCAATTTGAGTGATCATGTCCGTAAGTTCCCCTCTAGCCCTGGTCTAGAAGGAACAACTTCCACGCAAGGATGACCTGAAACACATAATTTGGTTTGGATTGGTGCAAGGTGACATTTGCTGGAGTTGGTGGCAAAGGTTAGCGACTGTTGCTAGAAAGGTGTTTGAAAGGTCCTTTTTAATGAAGACAAAGGCAGTTGCTTCGCTGCGATGGCGCATGATAAGGTTGTACAAGTAATATCGAAAGCGAGGATGTTGTGCAAAACGATTGTCATTGTAGCGCATTAGATGCAAAGTGTATTCTTGCATATCCACTTTTGCAATTCTTGGTTGGTTAATCATGGGAGATGCTGTGGGGAAGAGGGCGGGGAAGGCCATGGAGAATAGGCCTTTTGTGTTGTATTCATTGATTGGGGAGAGGCTAATGATCGACCATTGAAGTGAATGGGTGGTTCTTGAATTGGACGAATCTATGTAGGCAAGTATTTCATCAAGTTCAGAATGACAGTTTGGTAGAGTTGAAACAAATGAGGATGGGTGGAGGTCAGACGGGCATGAGTGGGGAAGTTCAGAATTGAGAATTTCTGGAATGGCTTCATGGAAGCTGTGTTGATATGGTGTAGCATGTTGGAAATGTTGGTAGGTGAAATAGGCAAAGCAGAGAGGGAAAGTTGGTTAATATGGACATCTTTGTAGTATGGGTCATTTTGTAGTTTGAATTGCAAAGCTGCATGGACATGTGTTCGACTAACAAAAAATGCATAGTTTTTTTCATCATAGCTAGTTTTGCTTACAACAAGGATGTATAGTTCTAACAACATGCAAGGAAGAGAGGTGACAATATTTGTGATATCTTGTGGAAAGCTAATAGTATGACTGGAATATTTCAATTGGCCACCACGTGCATGAGTGACTTGAAGAACGAGATTGACACGAGCAATGAGCATCTCTTCAACTTGAGTTAGGCAGGATAGGACATGTGGTTGGATACTTGGGTCCATGTTATTTGTAGAGGAGAAACAATGCGTTGATCGCTCGGCAGCACAACGGGTACAACAAATTATTCCATGACTTGTTTTTGTTTTCATGGATGGGTAAGCTTCATGACAAATTGAGCAAACTTGGATGGGACAAAGTGCATCGATCCTTTGACGAAAGCGAAAATGTGCATGTTGGAGAAGGATGGGGAGAAATTGTTGGGCAGGTGGAAATGAAGGAACATGGGGTGGCATATGTAAAGGGTAGGCAAGATTTGAAGGAGTTGAAGTGTTTGGAAAGGGTCGGTCAGGAAGTGGAGATGGAAGGGGAAGTTGGAAAGTTTGGGTGGGATGTATGGGGAGGACGAAATTTTGTGAAGGAATGGGAGTATTGTTGGTTTGAGAGTGAAGGTTTGTTCGACGATTTGAATAGAGGAGGCGACGACGTGCATTGATGATGTCTTTATTAAGTGCGTAGTGGCATCGTTGTTGTTCCCTACCCACATTTTTTTCTGGTGGGGTTGGCATAGCTGTTGCAAATAAGGAAAGGTATGTCAAATGCATGAAGTATATTGCGAGTGATTATTAAAGAAAAAATGTATTAAGTATGAGTTGCTTAGAAATGTGTGTTGGATATTTCAAATTAAAAAACATTTATTTTGAAATCAACCACATGTTGCATGTATTGGCTAGAGTAAAGTAAAGACATATTTTGTATTTTACAAAAAGAGAATAAGCAATTTATGTATTATTTTTTATAGTAAGCATAGCATATTGATATGTACATTTAGAAAATGTGTGTGTTGTAAAAAAGATCAAACAATGAAGGAGGAAAGGAAAAACTATGTGACTAAATGTTCATATATTAGAAAGATCCATTAAAGCATAGTGGAGTGACATATATACAAAACGTCATGAAGAAAGGAGTGGACGCTGAAGAGTTTAGGAGAACTAGTAGAAAGTAGAAGGGCAATGAAAATATATAGTTACGATTACAAAACATGTCTGAAAAATGGATGAGGAATGGCAATCAAGGTTTAAGAAGACTGAAAGGGGAACAATGGGAAGGAATTGAAAATGTTTGGCGGAGGGTGGGCATCTTAGCAGGAAGGTATTCTGGGGAAAGTATGTATCGAATGAGAGGTGGGGGAGAGATGAGTGAGAGCAAGAAACAAATGGTTAGAGTTTGTGTTAGAATGGGTTGGCGGGGGGAGGACCTGATTACAGGGCCTCTAGGAGGGTAGTTGATGCCTCATCGTACGCAAGTTCTTCTGCGTGCATAAGAGTTGGGTGTAGTCGTTCAACATCCTTGAATCTATCCCTCTTTAAAGATAGTGTGATGAGGAAATGGTGTCCTTTGATTTTGTTGTATATGTTGAAAAAACTTTCAAGATCAGTTGAGAGGAGGCAGAGGTCCTTTGCGGAGATGCCAAGAAGGGCAGTTGCGGCCTCATCGAAAGCAACAACATTTTCGAGGTGGCTAGTGTGGTCTTGCAAATGGAGTCGAAGAATGTAGCGATTTTCGCACTCATTGAACGAGCCTTCACATTTCGAGCATCGGTAGGTGTTGTCATCTTTTCGTAAAACCTTTCTCATGCATTGGATCCCATCAATGATAAGGGGACATGTGAGGAAGTAGAAATCACCCATGTTAATAGAGGTAGCAGTAGCACGGAGCGAAATCCATGGGATGTTTTCGTTAGGTTGCATTGACAAAATGTCGGCAATTGTTTTCGAACTCAAAGGCCTCTTGCTTGTACTTTTGTATTTGCCGCTGAGCGACGGTGAGGTTGCTTTATTTCCTTCTCCGTCACACCATTCTTTCAGTTGTTGTGCTTCAGGGACATCTGGATTTATAAGTAGCGAAGTGGTCGGGATTGTGCTGATAGTTTGGCCATTGAACTCGACGATCCTTCCCCCTTTAATTGCAAGCACAGAAATTTCGCGAGCCATGCGCATTTCGGAGAGTGCACGACCTTCAACATGGTAGTGTTCGCCCCACAAAGTGACGTCAATGCTGCTCCCGGACATATCACAAAGAGTTATAGTTTTCTTGGGAGTCTCAGAGCCATCGTGTTTGCGAATGATAGACGACGCAGAGAGGGAGGCGACAATACATATGACATCAACGATTGAATTAGGAGGTGAATGTTTGAGGGAACTTATAGGCACAAATTGATAGGTATGGGAAGGAATTGTAAGGTCATCAGCGAAGACTTGTGACATTGTTGATGAAGAGAAGAGAATTTCGAATAGACGTTTGAGATGGTTCTATGAAGGGTTGGGGATCTTTATGGTCCCATTTGCAACATTGTAAATGTGACCAATTTTAATGAGAGCATGCAGGGATTCTGCCAACTCATTGAAGGCGGAGACGTGGATTTGATCGCTGTCGGGATCGACAAGGTCAAACCCTAGTGATTTCACAGTGCCTCGTGCATTGCTAAATTCACGAAGGGGTGTCTTTGAAAGGACTCTGCCCTGGATGGACCAAGATTTTCGGGTAGGGGAGAGTGCTTTAAAAGGGAGAACAGTTGTAGATGATAGGGTGGAGTTTTGAGAGGACAAGGAGTGAATGTCAAGGGAGGGTGGCGGTGAAACGGGAGACGAAGAGGAGGACAAGGTGGCTTGGATCATCTGTTCAGTGGAGAGAATAATAGGGGTTGGGTCACCAACCAATGGTGCAACACGCTGCAGTATGTCAAAATCGATGAGACAAAGTGATCTGCAAGAATGAGATATTTATTAGCAAAGAGAGGAAGTAAAATGTTAGGAATGAGAATTGAGATAAAGAAGGGACATAAGAGGAGAATCAGTAAAGGGGAGGAAGTGGGGAGGTGGCATGTGCGTAGCTTACATGGAATGATGTGAATACGTGCACGATCTTTTCTTGAGACGAATTATCGAGCCTATTCACAACTCCTTATTTTGCGCAAACTCTGTATGTGAAGAAGGAAGTAGAGCGGTGTGCTTGTGAGCACCATCGGACAATGATACATGGTAGCGAGGCGTTGTAGCTTGAGCAGCGTCTATCTATTCAAGTGTAGTGATCTGTAGGGTTGGTTGCAGGTCGATAGCACCAGCAAGGAGTGACGAGAGCTCATAGCAGGTCAAGGATGTTTCCATGGCGATGTAGCTGGTTCCGTAAAACAAGTTGCTGCTATCGAAGATAAAGACACTGAAGAAGATGATGTGTACATAAAGGAACAAAAACTTCTAAGTATGCAATTTAAGAGAGCTGAAGGAAATAAACAAGAATTTACAAGATTCATAAAAACTTTCTATTAAATTTTTTAGGTGCTTGCCTTAAAGCATAAATCCATTGTGCCTTGAATGCCCCAATAGAACGAAAAATATTATACAATGATAAATCCGTCGTCCATGGAATTATTAAAATTTTTATGCCTTATATAAATAACAAGAATTTAATACCTTTCATGTCTTAATGATCACAAATTTGATTTCTATAAAAGAAGAAAAGTTGTCTAAAATACAAATAATGGAAAATTCATGTTCAAAATTAGTGGTTGGTGGTTGAAAATTAATATTTATGTTTCTCAATTGAAATTTAATTAAATAGTTCAATGATATAGTTGAAGATAATAAATCATAGATTGTGGGGTCTAAATTTTCTAAGATGTATTGAAACTAATTAGGTTAAATAATTTTGTACAACATTAACATTATTTTCAAATAATATTTATCAAGAGAAATTGTGAATATATCTCCATTGTTAATAATTTAGTTTTATGAACTAATCATGTTGATTTTAGATAAATTCTCAATATGCCTCCATTGTTAATAATTTAACATATTGACACACAGAATACGACAGACCCCCTGTGTTAGAGAATAAAGTGGCCACGTGTTCTGCTGCATGAGAGTTTATCTCTCTTTCACACTATCTTGCCACCTAACTCAATTCTCCGCTTATCACCCGTGGTGCTGTAATTGTGCCATTTTTTGTTTACCCGTTTCTAATTTTGTTTGCTCTCGTTTTGATTTGTTTTCTCTGGTTGTTTATTCTATCGGCGAACACAATGAATTCTCCTCCAAGTTTAACTAGGAAGTTTAACTGTCTCGAACAAATCTATTTAAAATTTTCTGTGGTTTTAGAAACCCTTTTCTCGGTTCGATTCCCGTCCAGCGTTCGTTTCCTTCCCATGTTGCCCACATCATTTCTTACATTCGGAGGCTTAAAACGACGGTTTCGCTGCTGTGTCGAGCTGGTCTAAGCAGGTGTTTTGTTTGAAATCAAGTTCGTGAACAGAACAGATCTACCCCGTCGACGTCCAGACTATTGTAGTGAGCCATGTCTGGGTGGGACGAAGGCGTTATCTTTTATAGTGATCAAGCCCAGTTTCCTAGAGGAGATCCCGATCATGGTGCCCTCACACGGCACTCTGCCCTGCGCAAGTTCAAGGAGTTCATTCTGTTATTGTCGGAGGAACACATACCGTTCTTAACCGTGGAAGCTTAAATCCGGGGTTTATAGGATGGCTTATACATTGCAGGCGCCTGTGCTCTTAAAATTTGTTGAAATGCGCTCATGATGGAAAGCCAGAAGTTGTGAACGTGTTGATTTCATCCGATTTTTTAAAAATTTGTTACTTGGTATGTTGCAGGTTGATTTGGTCCCTCCATCTTCACCAATTGCAGCGACTTCTTCTTCTGCTTCTTGTGAGTTATTCCCCATGAATATTTTGATCTACTTTCTCCCAACTTATTTCTTAAAATGGTGTGTATTATTACATAGAAACCAAATTAAAAGATGTATGGTGTGTGCATCAAATGAATTGTACAGAAACTCCGCGAGATCGGGAGAATGTATGGAGAAGTCTGTTCCATCCGGGGAGTAATATCAATACCAAGACAATTGGGTCTAAAAAATTCGACAAAGCAGACCCATAGAGCCCTACTGTTTATGATTGGTAATGGTTAATTTTTTAATATTTTTTTCTAACTGAAAAAATCTCACTTGGAGCAATTCTAAGTTTATATATTATTGACTTTTTGTGGCTTTGTATGAGAGATAGAGGGGCTGCTCTGTGCATGCAAGTAGTCCACTGGTTATTTCGGGCACAATTTATCCAGTGCGGTTTTATTTCTTCCGGAGTTCCTATGCTGCCATAGCAAATAATAGACATACTTCTTATGGTCGACTATTATGAGTAAGTTGGAGGCATGAACTTGCAGCGCTGCTAGCCTAAGATATCTGTGGATACTTGTAGCCTGCGGCATTATTGAGATTTCCACACAGTTGGTGTTGTATTAGGGGTTGGGGTTGATGCAATTATCGCTTTGTACAACATTCCATCTTTCGCTCGATGGTTCTCCTTCTTTGCGGAGGTTGTGGCGATTGACTCTTGGGGTTGGAAGTCAGAACATCGACATTCACTATTGCAAATTAGTTTCCATTGAGAAATCGAGTGCTCAACTTTGTAAAGAAGTAAAGGGTAAGGCTGAGTTTTCGTTTGCATTCTACTCCATTTCACGACATTGTTCACAGTGTATTATTACATAGAAACCAGATTAAATGATGTATGGTGACGAGTTCGACTATGTATATTTTGCAAGCACAAGAAACATAAAACGAAGTAGAAAAGTCATTGTACTGTCACTGTGTATCTTGTTAGAACAGGGAACAGGACTGTGTATCCTGTTAGAACACGAAACAGGACTAAAAAACTGATTATCTAGAGTCCCTTACCCTTCATTGATTTTTTCTAGCTTCATCACCATGAATGGATTCAAGACGCTGGAAATGCTGATGACAGGAGCAGGTCTTGAACGCCATTTGGATTTAGTCTCTCCACTGTAGAGCCTGTTGATCACCATCCCAGAAAAAAAGAAACACAAATCAGGATTAAATTTAATTATTACATGTTTTGTGGTTAAATCTCTTGGCAAGATTATATAAGTCCAACTACGAGTTTTAAATATATTAGCCATTAAAACAAAAATTTAATTTAATTTTTACAAGTTTTGTTGTTTAATCTCGAGCAAAAGTATATAAACTTATAAGTTTTGTTGTTCAATCAAGAGCAAAACTATATAAACTTAAAAAGTTTTGTGGTTCAATCAAAAGCAAAACTATATAAACTTAGAATTGCTCCAAGTGAGATTTTTTCAGTTAGAAAAAAATATTAAAAAAAAGCCGTAACCAATCATAAACAGTAGGGCTCTGTGGGTCTGCTTTGTCGAATTTTTGAAACCCAATTGTCTTGGTATTGATATTACTCCCCGGATGGAACACACTTCTCCATACATTCTCTCGATGTCGCGGAGTTGCTGTACAATTCATTTCATATACAATGGGTGAAAATGTGAAGTTGGGAAACACTTTTTGCCCTTTTTTGACGTTGAAAATTGTAATTTTCTATGTTTTTCAACTTCAAATCCACTAAACTCATATTTTTATTGCAAATTATGCTTTGACATAAAAACAAGAATTGTAGGGAATTGTCTTACCTCTATACCCATATTTAAAAAAAAAAAAATATTGACATATAGAGGGGTAAATTTCTTGTTTACTAACTGCATATACCTGAAATTTTCAGGCAAACATAAATAGTCACTTTATGATTCTTAACTTTTTTTAGGGAAGGTTATTCATTTTTTGGAAACAAACCATAGCATCATAATCTGCATATATTGCACTAGTGCATAGAGTATTTTTCGGATTAAATCACTATTTTTTATTATAAGAAAAATGAGAGTACCCTTTTGAAGTAGATAGGGAGAGGAAGTGCAATATGATTTTTTTGAATTTTTTGGTGTCTTCATTTGAAAGTTATTGAATTTTCATTCAGTGCAATTTTTCGAACAATGAAATTCCACAGTGACTCAGTTTAGTAAAAAATTAATAAAAAAATGAATTTTTTAATGAAACTCCATAAATCTCACATCATCAAAAACTAGATTTAGAGATGAATCTAATAGTACTTGGTCCGACATATAATATTTTGTTTTTGTAGGTGTTCTGTCCCTCCAAAGTCGCAGGTTTCTTAAAACTCCAGAATTTTCTGAGTTTTTCGTTGACCAGAAACTCTCGGCCGAGATAATGTCTCGGACGAGAAATTTCTAAAACTCTCGACCGAGAAATTTAGAACTCTCGACCGAGAGTTTAACCCACCTAAAGTTACATTTAACCGCGTGGGAAAACTCTCGGCTGAAAGTTTAAAAAACTCTCGGTCGAGAGTTTGCGCCCGAGAGTTTAGAATCTAAAACTCTCGGCCGAGAGTTTAGACAACTTTCGGTCGAGAGTTGAAAACTGCCGACCGAAAGATTGCATTGGTTTTTGATTGAAACATTTCATAAGACTTTTATATATAACATTCAATAAAACTCTCGGCCGAGAGTTTAGACAACTCTTGGTCGAGAGTTTTCTAAACTCTCGGCCAAGAGTTTTATTGAATGTTATATATAAAAGTTTTATGAAATGTTTCAATCAAAAACCGACGTAATCTTTCGGTCCACAGTTTTCTCGCGCAAAAGACTAATTTCACAGACAAATCCGAGCCTCCGAAAATTGCAAAGGTGCGAGGGTCCGAAAATTGCAAAGGTTCGAATTCTTTTTCTGTAAAGGTGCGAATAGAGAGATTTAGACCTAAACTAGTTCCAACCTAAATTTGTTTTGATAATTTAGTGCCTAAAACAATAGTCGAAGCTATTGTGACTGTTGAATGCGTAGTTTTTTGTGACTTGGGTCGAGAACCATGGTCGTAACAACTCTTATTGAATCTCAGGTATCATGGATTCCACTAGTTATCTTCTTGAGTTGTTGGGGCTCATTGGTTGATGGTCCAATGGGAATAGTCCCTAGGAACTTAACACTCAACACCTTGTGCCCTGTCATCGTAACCATACCCTTCACATGGAAGATATTGAGGTTCATAGTTCAGGCGAGTTTCCACATTGATGTGCAAGAGTCCAAGGTTAATGTCTCGAGACTACATTTCCAAGAGGATAAATCCCTAGTTGTCTATTACTAAGACCTCCATGGTTGGGGGCTATGACAATGGTATTTAAACACCTCTTATCAGTTCTCAGAGGTCATAGGTCATTTCAACATAAAACTCCAAACGAAAATGTCAAAATTCAAGTCCCACAACAACAATTTTGAAATAATTCTACTTACACATCACCTACCATAGGTTTTGACATCTCGTTTACTACTACCACTAAGAACTTGTCACGTGCCCACCTACTCATCTGATTTCCATGCGTCACTAGCTATTTATTTGGCCTATCAAAAGTGCTAAAATCACTCGTAATGTGTGAGCCCCACAAGCTACCATGTGAGCTTGTTCGGCGATGTCATCACGACTTCGACCTGTTACCCATGTCACTGCCACCTGACATCCATGTAAACAATGTTTCTGGATTTCCACGTGTTAGGATTGTTGTTTTTTGGAGGGTTTTTGTTTGAATGCTTTATTGGGCTTTGGCCAATGTCCTGATGACCCAATTATTCGATGGAATCTGAGGCTATAGGTGCTAGCCTATGGGGCTTTTTGGGCAGGGGAAATGACCAAAGGTTGATCTATCTTACCAACCTTCTTCTAATTAGCTCTCCCTCTTGAGCCTGGCTTTTAGGGGTGACTGTGGTGAGGGTGTCTAATCTATTACATAAAATTTTTTCTGAAAAAAAAAAATTTGAAAGTTTTTGTGGGTGAATTTTTTTTTTTTGAAATGTTTTTGGGTGCATGCATGAAATGTTTTTGCATAATGTCTTTATGAGTATTTTTGCAATCTTGCAATCTATGAAAGCATGAAGTACTTAGTCTGAACTCTTTATGTTTTGTTAGGTATTTGGTCCAAATAGAATCGGATTTTAGGTTTCCGATTTTGTGAACATGGGAAACCGAAGGAATTGCATATCAAGGTACGATCGAAAAAGAAAAGATTTAAAGGATAAAAATGAGAGATTACAAAAAAAAAGGCGAGAGGAAAGGGAAAGATTAAGGCATGAAAGAAATGTGGAGGTAGAGCATCGTGAAATAGATGTAGAGGTACATGATAATGATGAGGAAATGAGAAATGTTGAGGAACTTGTCAATGAGAATATTATTGATTTCGATGTCACTGGTGAGTCAATTTAGTTTCTTCAATTTGAATTTTGTATTTTTTTTTTAAAACGTTGTAGTTCAAAATAGTTTTAAAATTAAAAATATGTATACAGGTCAATTTCAAATTAAAAGTTTTAATATTGTTTTTTATGCAGGGACAACATCAGAATCACAAAAAGATACTACCACAAGTGTCCAAGAGAATATTGATATTGATGTCACTAGTGAGTCAATAGTTTATTCAATTTGAATAAATTGTATTTAAAAAAAAAAAAATTGTAGTTCAAAATATTTTTAAAATTAAAAATATGCATACAGATCAATTTCAAATTAGAAATTTTAATATTTTTTTTTATGTAGGGACAACATCAGAACCACAAGAAGATACTACTACAAATGTCTAAGAGAATATTGATATCGATGTCACTTGTGAGTCAATGGTTTCTTCAATTTGAATAAATTGTATTTTTTTTTTAAACATTGTAGTTCAAAATAGTTTTAAAATTAAAAATATGTATATGTCAATTTCAAATTAAAAGTTTTAATATTGTTTTTAATGTAGGGACAACATCAGAACCACAAGAAGATACTACCACACATCCAATTTCACTGCAATTAATTGGACGTTCCAAGAACGTTGTATACTACAAGTTTCTAGAAAATATGGATGCAACTAAAATTGAAGAATTGAGACCACCATTGGCTAAAAGGACAGTTCGAGATAAAGTAAAATCTGTATTGAAACATACTTTTGAATGTTTATCTATCATAGCACAAGCTCAACTATTACGTGGACTTATAAAGCACAAATCTCTCAAAAATGCTCTGGAATTATTGGGCATTAAAAGCGAGAAAGAGGTTTTAGCAAATTTAATGGTAACAAAAATGTGACGTCGACACTTGGCATACTAGTCAAAGGGCGATCTAATGTTGCAAAGAATGCTCGTAGAGCACTTTTAATAGGTGCAGTTGCGAAAGGAACTTCATCAAATCGGTTGATGTCAACAACTTCAAAATTGATTAAAACATCAAGAAAACGTTTATGGAGGCATTCAAAATTTAGAACTCAAATAGATGAGAATGATGAACTTGCATGTTGGGCTAATATCTGCAGGCGTCCATATCATGATAGACTTCCTGATGGTGTGAGGGATAGGGTAAAAAAGTTTTGGGATTCAAACTCTCATGTGTTGCCAAATGAAAAGGATCAACTGCGACGTCGTACATCTAAGGGAGTTTATGAATCCTATTCCAAACATATAACACAACTCTGTCAAGTAGAATTATTCGAGAGCTTTATGGAGAGTAATACTGATGTGAAGATTTCCCTTAGAACATTTGTGAAGCTTAAACTATGGTATGTCAAACCTATCAGTGTTCGAGACACATGTTGTTGTCGATACCATGTGGAATTCGAATTAGTGTATGAGACATTTGTAAGTTTTGGCATAAAATATTGGTCAAATGACCCTCCTTTTTCCAGTGTTCGTGAATTTTTATCAAAGATAAAATTTCCACGAGAGAATAATGAATTATTTTATAACAAGGAATGTGTTGGTGGAAGAAAATGCGAGAAATGTTCTCATGTGACACTCTATGATGAAAAGTATCCCATTGATCATAATGATTCTAGATTGTCAAATCTCAGTCTGAATTGGAAGAGATATGAATATGTTACTTACACTCTTGTTGCAGATTCAAGCACAACATCAAAAAAGATCACTTTACTTGATAATGAGATTCTAGTGACATCTTTTATAAAGAAGTTCAGGGTGCAAATATACAAATATATTAAGCATTGTCATATAGCACGATGGCAGGATTTACAGTTTAAGCAATCACCTGAGGTGTTCCCAAAAGAAACAATATTATCAGTGGTTGATTTCGCTGAGAATTACACGTTTAGTTCACAAAAGGAGATAGAAAGTGAATATTATCATTCAGACCAAGTATCGATATTTGTGCATATTTTGTATAGACACGCAGAGCTTGCTGTTGATGGTTTTGATAGCGATGAAAATAATCATGAGGTGATTTAAGGAGTACCATTTCTACATCAGAAATGATCGAACACATGACACGTGTTTTGTTCAACATTGTTTTAATGTTATTTATAATGAATTGTTGAAATAAAGAGTCACTTTTAAAGAACATTGGGTATGGTCAGATGGTTGTGATAGTCAATTTAAATCAGCAAGATCGTTCTATTGGTTGTCTCCTCTTCAAAGGAAAATCAACACTCGACATACATGGAATTTCTTTGAGACAGGACATGGAAAATGAGAGCATGATGGTGCTGGGGCATGCGTAAAACGTGCACTTAGGAGGTATCAATTGAATCACTCAGCTTCCCGACTTGAAAATTCTTTAGATGTTAATTGGTGCAAGGACAATTTAAGTCATGTATCGAACCCAAGGATGGCTAATGTGCATAGGTAAGCATACACATTTAACTAACAATATATTATACATGTGTAGATATATATGTGTATACATATATGTGCATGTATTTTGTTATAAAAAAATATTTAATATTTTTTGAAATTTGACTCGTACATGTGTGTTTTTCTCAAGCAGATACTTTTGGAATATTTCAATGGGTGATGTTGATAGATCATTGCCATATAATGCCAATGTAATCCCTAAAACAAGAAGTTTACACTCAATTAGGAGTAAGGACATGACAAATATACATTGCATTGAGAAACGAAAGTGCTCTTGCTTTTGTTGTGCATGTATTGATCAGACAGAGTCTATCGATGAATGTGAAAACCAAATTAAGAAATTTTTTCAACCATGGAAACTCGAACAATTGACACCATTGCTCCCATTTGGAAACATGAGTGACAAGGAAATGGACAATGAAGTGGTTGTGATTGACAATGATTATGATCGTGTATCTGATATGGTTAGAGAAGGTGATGTCTTCGATGTCATTGCACCAGAAAATAATCAAGAAAAAGTGCATTATTATTTATTACGATGCACTGTCTAAATCCATGCGGTTGCAAGAGTATAATGATCCATCAAATTATACATACCCAATCGGTTCAATGGTGTTAATGAGACATTTCTTTGAAGAAGTAAAGAAATGTAGAGATCATATTATTTTTCAAGATTACCAGGCAGAGGTTATTTATGCCCAACTACAGTGGAGTTGCTATGACCAAGTGACTATATTGAGCATAAATAACCTCTGGCTGGTAATTTTGAAAAATAATATGATCTTTACATTTTTTTACTTCTCCAAAGAAATGTCCCATTAACACCATTGAACCGATTGGGTATGTATAATTTGATTGATCATTATACTCTTGCAATAACATGGATTTAGACATAGTGCATCGTAATAAATAATAATGCACTTTTTCTTGATTATTTTCTAGTGCAATGTCTGCGAAGACATCACCTTCTCTAACCATATCAGAGACACTATCATAATT
Organism: Pinus albicaulis; assembly: GCA_034641835.2. Classification (NCBI taxonomy): domain Eukaryota; kingdom Viridiplantae; phylum Streptophyta; class Pinopsida; order Pinales; family Pinaceae; genus Pinus; species Pinus albicaulis. The sequence continues at coordinate 847,597,105 of CM076583.1, forward strand.
ATTGTCAATCACAACCACTTCATTGTCCATTTCCTTGTCACTCACGTTTCCAAATGGGGGCAATGGTGTCAATTGTTAGAGTTTCCATGGCTGAACAAATTTCTTAATTTGGTTTTCACATTCATTGATGGACTCTGTCTGATCAATACATGCATAACAAAAGCAAGAGCACTTTTGTTTCTCAATGCAATGTATATTTGTCATGTTCTTACTTCTAATTGAGTGTAAACTTTTTGTTTTAGGGATTACATTGGCATTATATGGCAATGATCTATCAACATCACCCATTGCAATATTCCAAAAGTACCTGCTTGAGAAAAACACAAATATGTATGAGTCGAATTTTGAAAAATATTAAATATTTTTTTGATAACAAAATACATGCACATATATGTATACACACACACACACACACACACACACATATATATATATACGCATGTATAATATATTGTTAGTTAAATGTGTATGTTTACCTGTGCATATCGGCTATCATTGGGTTCGATACATGACTTAAATTGTCTTTGCACCAATTAACATCATCTAAAGGATTTTCAAGTCGGGACGCTGAGTGATTCAATTGATACCTCCTAAGTGTACGTTTTACGCATGCCCCAGCACCATCATGCTCTCTTTTTCCATGCCCTGTCTCAAATAAATTCAATGTATGTCGAATGTTGATTTTCCTATGAAGACGAGACAACCAATAGAACGATCTTGCTGATTTAAATTGACCAGCACAACCATCTGACCATACGCAATGTTCTTTAAAAGTGACTTTTCGTTTCAACAATTCATTATAAATAACATTAAAACAATGTTGAACAAAACACGTGTCATGTGTTCGATCGTCACTGATGTAGAAATGGTACTTCTTAATCACCTCACGATAATTTTCATCGCTATCAAAACCATCGACAGCAAGCTCTATGTGTTTATACAAAACATGCACAAATATCGATACTTGGTCTGAATGATAATACTCACTTTGTATCTCTTTTTGTGGACTAAACGTGTAATTCTGAGCGAAATCAACCACTGATAATATTTTTCTTTTGGGGAACACCTCACGTGATTGCTTGAACTGTAAATCCTGCCATCGTGCTCTATGACAATGCTTAATAAATTTGTATATTTGCACCCTGAATTTCTCCATCAAAGATATCACTGGAATCTCATCATCAATTAAAGTGATTTTTTTTGATGTTGTGCTTGAATCTGCAACAGGAGTGTAAGTAAAATATTCAGATCTCTTTCAATTCAGACTGAGATTTGATAGTCTGGGATCATTAGGATCAATGGGATACTTTTCATCATAGAGTGCCAAATGAGAACATTTGTTGCATTTTTTTCCACCAACACATTACTTTTTATAAAATAATTCATTATTCTCTCGTGGACATAATATCTTTGATAAAAATTCACAAACACTTGAACGAGGAGGTTCATTTGACCAATATTTTATGCCAAAATTTACAAATGTCTCATACAATAATTCGAATTCTACATGGTATTGACAAGAACATGTGTCTCGAACAGTGATAGGCCTAACATACCATGGTTTAAGCTTCACAAATGTGCTAAGGGAAATCTTCACATTAGTATTACTCTCCATAAAGCTCTCGAATAATTCTACTTGACTGACCTGTGTTATATGTTTGGAATGAGATTCATAAACTCCTTTAGATATACGTCGTCGCAGTTGATCTTTTTCATTTGGTGACACACGATAGTTCGAATCCGAAAACTCTTTTATCCTATCCCTCACATCAAGAAGAACCCTATCATGATATGGACGCTTGCAGATATTAGCCCAACATGCAAGTTCATCATTCTCATCTATTTGAGTTTTAAATTTTGAATGCCTCCATAAACGTTTTCTTGATGTTTTAATCAATTTTGAAGTTGTTGACATCAACTGACTAGATGAAGTTAATTTCGCAACTGCACTTTTTAAAAGTGCTCTACGAGCATTCTTTGCAACATTAGATCGCCTTTTGGCTAGTATGCCAAGCGTCGACGTCACTTTTTTTGTTACAATTTTACTTGCTAAAACCACTTTTTCACTTTTAATGCCCAATGATTTCACAACATTTTTGAGAGATTTGGGCTTTATAAGTCCACATAATAGTTGAGCTTGTGCTATGATAGATAAACCTTCCAAAGTATGTTTCAATACAGATTTTACTTTATCTCGAACTGTCATTTTAGCCAATGGTGGTCCCAATTCTTCAATTGTAGTTGCATCCATATTTTCTAAAAACTTGTAGTTGTATACAACGTTCTTGGAACTTCCAATTAATTGCAGTGAAATTGGATGTGTGATAGTATCTTCTTGTGGTTCTGATGTTGTCCCTACATTAAAAACAATATTAAAACTTTTAATTTGAAATTGACATATACATATTTTTAATTTTAAAACTATTTTGAACTACAATGTTTTAAAAAAAAAAATTACATTTTATTCAAATTGAAGAAACTATTGACTCACCAGTGACATCGATATCAATATTCTCTTGGACATTTGTGGTAGTATCTTTTTGTGGTTCTGATGTTGTCCCTGTATAAAAAACAATATTAAAACTTCTAATTTGAAATTGATCTGTATACATATTTTTAATTTTAAAAATATTTTGTACTACAATGTTTTAAAAAAAAATACAATTTATTCAAATTGAAGAAACTATTGAAGAAACATGAGATGTTTTCGTCAATATTCTCTTGGACATTTGTGGTAGTATCTTCTTGTGGTTCTGATGTTGTCCCTGCATAAAAAACAATATTAAAACTTCTAATTTGAAATTGACCTGTATACATATTTTTAATTTTAAAACTATTTTGAACTACAACGTTTTAAAAAAAAAATACAAAATTCAAATTGAAGAAACTAAATTGACTCACCAGTGACATCGATATCAATTATATTCTCGTTGACAAGTTCCTCAACATTTCTCATTTCCTCGTCATTGTCATGTACCTCTACATCTATTTCACGATTCTCTACCTCCACATTTCTTTCATGCCTTAATCTTTCCCTTTCCTCTTGCCTTTTTTTTTGTAATCTCTCATTTTTATCCTTTAAATATTTTCTTTTTCGATCGTACCTTGATATGCAATTCCTTCGGTTTCCCATGTTCACAAAATTGGAAACCTAAAATCCAATTCTATTTGGACCAAATACCTAACAAAACATAAAGAGTTCAGACTAAGTACTTCATGCTTTCATAGATTGCAAGATTGAAAAAATACTCCATGTCTTCATAGAGACATTATGCAAAAATATTTCATGCATGCACCCAAAAACATTTCAAAAAAAAAAATTGCACCCACAAAAACTTTCAAAAAATATTTCCCACCCAAAAAACTTGAAATTTTTTTTTTTGCCAAAAAAATTTTTGTACACAGAAAATATATTGGAGCACCCTCACTAGATTGACAGTCACCCCTAAAAGCCAGGCTCAAGAGGGAGAGCTAATTAGAAGAAGGTTGGTAAGATAGATCAACCTTTGGTCATTTCCCCTGGCCAAAAAACCCCATCGACTAGCACCTATAGCCTCAGATTCCATCAGATGATTGGGTCATCAGGACATTGGCCAAAGCCCAATAAAGCATTGAAACAAAAACCCTCCAAAAAACAACAATCCTAACACATGTGGAAATCCAAAAACATTGTTTACATGGATTTCAGGTGGCAGTGACATGGGTAAGAGGTCGAAGTCGTGATGACATGGCCGAAGAAGCTCACATGGTAGCTTGAGGGGCTCACACATTACAGGTGATTTTAGCACTTTTGATAGGCCAAATAAATAGCTAGTGACGCATGGAAATCAGACGAGTAGGTGGGCATGTGACAAGTTCTTAGTGGTAGTAGTAAACGAGATGTCAAAACCTATGGTAGGTGATGTGTAAGTAGAATTATTTCAAAATTGTTGTCGTGGGACTTGAATTTTGACATTTTCGTTTGGAGTTTTATGTTGAAATGACCTATGACCTCTGAGAAGTGATAAGAGTTGTTTAAATACCATTGTCATAGCCCCCAACCATGGAGGTCTTAGTAATAGACAACTAGGGATTTATCCTCTTGGAAATGTAGTCTCGAGACATTAACCTTGGACTCTTGCACATCAATGTGGAGACTCGCTTGAACTATGAACTTCAATATCTTCCATGTGAAGGGTATGGTTACGATGACAGGGCACAAGGTGTTGAGTGTTAAGTTCCTAGGGACTAGTCCCATTGGACCATCAACCAATGAGCCACAACAACTCAAGAAGATAACTAGTGGAATCCATGATACCTGAGATTCAATAAGAGTTGTTACGACCATGGTTCTCGCCCCAAGTCACAAGAAACTACGCATTCAACTGTCACAATAGCTTCGACTATTGTTTTAGGCACTAAAATTATAAAAACAAATTTAGGTTGGAACTAGTTCAGGTCTAAATCTCTCTATTCGCACCTTTACAGAAAAAGAATTCAGACCTTTGCAATTTTTGGACCCTTGCACCTTCGCAATTTTCTTTGGCTTGGAGTTGTGTGTGAAATTAGTCTTTCGCGTGAGAAAACTGTTGACCGAACGTCGGTTTTTGATTGAAACATTTCATAAAAATTTTATATATAACATTCAATAAAACTCTCGGCCGAGAGTTTTATTGAATGCTATATATAAAATTTTTATGAAGTGTTTCAAAACCGACACAATCTTTCGGTTGACAGTTTTCAACTCTTGACCGAGAGTTGTCTAAACTCTCAGCCGAGAGTTTTATTGGGCAAACTCTCGGGCGCAAACTCTCGACCGAGAGTTTTTTAAACTTTCAGCCGAGAGTTTTCCCGCATGGTTAAATGTAACTTTAGGTGGGTTAAACTCTCGGTCGAGAGTTTTAGAAATTTCTCGTCCGAGGCATTATCTCGGCCGAGAGTGTCTGGTCAACGAAAAACTCAGAAAATTCTGTAGTTTTAAGAAACCTACAACTTTGGAGGGACAGAACACCTACAAAAACAAAATGTTATATGTTGGACCAAGTACCATTAGATTCATCTCTAAATCTAGTTTTTGATGATGTGAGATTTATGGAGTTTCATTAAGAAATTCAATTTTTTAGTAATTTTTTACTAAACTGTGTCACTATGGAATTTCATTGTTCGAAAAATTGCACTGAATGAAAATTCAATAACTTTCAAATGAGGACACCAAAAAATTCAAAAAAATCATATTGCACTTCCTCTCCCTGTCTACTTCAAAAGGGTACTCTCATTTTTCTCATTGACGATCACATTGAAAAGAAAATCAAAGGATGATAAAATGTACTGAAACATCACTGTTTTTTTGTCTTCGTCCATTTCAAAAAATAATAAAAAATAGTGATTTAATCCGAAAATTACCGAAAAATAGTCTATGCACTAGTGCAATATATGCAGATTATGATGCTATGGTTTTTTTCCAAAAAATGAATAACCTTCCCTAAAAAAAGTTAAGGATCATAAAGTGACTATTTATGTTTGCCTGAAAATTTCAAGTATATGCAGTTAGTAAACAAGAAATTTACCCCTCTATATGTCAATATTTTTTTTTTTTTTAAATATGGGTATGGAGGTAAGACAATTCTCTATAATTCTTGTTTTTATTTCAAAGCATAATTTGCAATAAAAATATGAGTTTAGTGGAGTTGAAGTTGAAAAACATAGAAAATTACAATTTTCAACGTCAAAAAAGGGCAAAAAGTGTTTCCCAACTTCACATTTTCACCGGTGAGGAAGACTGGATTAACCCAACAGCAGATGGGAATCTCATGTGGGAGAAGGATAACTCCTTTTTTTCAGACTCTAATGAAGAACTGAATAATTGGCAGAATCGATTCCATGAGGTATCTGCGCTGCACTGTCATCACGTAACCCAATATTTGCATCGTATAACTTCTAAGGTACGTGATTTACCGCACTATGATGGCCTAACTCATGTAAACATGTTTATCAAAGAGATTGAAAGGATTGTGCCCGAAGGATAGAGATTCCATGCTTTGGATCTTGGTTTGTGCGCTACTCCAGCAAGATGGTGGGAAACTCATAAGGAGAATATGGGAAACTAGGAGGAATGTGCTTGCATGATGAGGTTACGGTTGAATGTCCAATTATCAAAATGGAAGATGTGTACTCTAGAAAAGAAGATCTGCACAAAAATTTGGCAAGATGGAATTAGGTATGGGGTGTAGAACTGAGACCTGAATGGGTCCATATGTTTATTCATACATTAGGGAGGGTGCCTACTAAATAATACTTGGAAACAGAGCTTCGAGAGGCACTAGTGAATGGTCTGCGCTAAAATAGAGCTTTATTCTTACATTTAGCTTTGAGAGTGGATTTGATACAAGTTTTCAATCCTTGCATAATATTCAGGAAGTAATATTTTATATAACAAAGCCTGTAATTGAGTGCACTCCACCAGCTTGGGACGCGTAAATGAGATCCATTGTGAACTGCAGAAACCTAACAGCTGAATAAAATGAAGAAAATCCAAGAAAAATCATGATCCGTGAATCTGAGGGACAACGCGCAGTGGCTAGGCCCTCCATCACTTCGCTGGATGTGATAAAGCCCCTAAAGCTTAGACAGGTGAATATTGGAACTGAAGAAAAACCTAAGTTGGAAAAGATTGGAGACTACTAGGATGATGATACAGTAGGCAAGGTTGCTGAGTTGCTAATTGAATATCAAGATATGTTCCCTACAAAGTTTTCAAAGTTAAAAGGAATCATTGGCAAACTTGGGGTGATGAGAATCACATTGAAGCCTAATGTGCGCCTAGTAAAACAATTTCCATACAGGTTGAATCCTAGATATAAGTAGAAGGTGAAATAAGAGTTGGACAAAATGGTGGCAGCCGGCATCATCGAACTTATAGAAGAATCTGACTGGGTAAGTCCAATGGTGGTGCAAGATAAAAATACCAAGGGAGAAATCGAAATTTGTGTAGATCTACGCAAAGTGAATGATGCTTGTGTGCATGATCCATTCCCAACTCCATTCTCTAATGAAATTTTGGATAACGTTGGAGGTTAAGAAGCATAGTCATTCACAGATGCGTTTTCAGGCTATCATCAAATCCATATTGTTCCAGAAGATAGGATTAAGACCACTTTTGCTACTGAATGGGGATCCTTCCAATATATAGTTATGCCCTTTGGATTGAAGAATTATCTTGCCATTTTCTCGCATGTGGTAGTTGTTGCTTTCAAAGAATTTATACACAAGTTTTTGGAGGTTTACTTTGATGATTGGACTGTATTTGGGTTGTTAAAGAATCATGTGTCAGATTTGCAATTAATGTTGGATACTTATAGGAAGTATAAGATCTCTTTGAATTTGAAGAAGTGTATATTCTGTGTACCATTTGGAATATTTTTGGGACACATTTTTTGCTAGTAGGGATTGATGGTGGATCTTGCAAAGATTGCAGTCATAGTCAATCTAGAAGTACCTGAGAATATTAAGCAGTTGCACTCAATATTGGGGCATACTGGGTATCATAGGAAGTTTATTTAGGGATATGAGTTGATAACTGCACCCATAGAAAATATTCTCAAGAAGGATGCAACGTTCTATTGGGATTCGGACTGTTAGAAGATTTTTGAGCTGCTAAAAGAAAAGATGGTCATTTCACCCATCCTAGTCTTCCCATATTGGTCAAACTCATTATATGTCCATGTGGATTCCTCCTGTATTTCGCTCGGAGCTATGCTAGTGCAACCAAGAGCAGGGGACATTGATCATCCCATCGCTTATGCAAGTTTAAAACTTCCAAGTGCATAAAATAATTACTCCACCAAGGAAAGGGAAGGGCTACTAATGGTGTATGCACAACATAAATTCCGCCACTATCTGTTAGGAGGTCACTTTAAGATGTTCACTGACCATTATTATTTGAAGTACTTGGTCAACAAGCATGTGTTGGGGGGGAATATATGCAGATGATTGTTTTTATTCTAAGAATATGTTTTTGAAATTATAATGAAACCAAGAAGATTGAATGTTGGGCCAGACTATCTGTCGCGCATTGAAATAGGAGAGGAACCTACAAATATAGACAATGGATTTCCAGATGCGCAGTTGTTTGTGATAAAGGTGGTTGATGAGAAATTCTCTGATATTATTCATTTTTTTACTACTAAACACGTGCCTGAGGAGTATACAGTTTAGCAGAAGAAGGAACTTGTGGCGCACGCAACAAACTTCACCATTATTGCTGGAAAATTGTACAAAATGAGTACAAATGAGGTTTTGCGCAGGTATGTCCTGGAATATGAGAGATGTGCAATTCTAAATGAAGCTCATGGAGGAGTTGTTGGTGGTAATTATGTAGGTAAGGCCACTCTGCACAATGATGCCTATGTGCATTGTTGCACATGTGATGTATGTCGGAGGATGGTAAAACCTTATCGCATAGATGAGATGCCTTTGAATCTGCAGCAGATGGCGCTGCAAGATTTTGAAAAATGGGCTATAGATTTTGTACCACCTATTAATCCTCCTATAAGGAAGAGTGGTGCGCGCTACATTATCACTGCGATGGATTATGTAACCAGATGGGCTGAAGCCAAACCAGTGAAGGATTGGATTGCTGATACAACTACACAATTTATTTTTGAGAATATTATGACGAGGTTTGGTTGTCCTAAGATTCTAATAAGTGATCAAGGCATGCATTTTGTAAATGACACCATTGAATCATTAACTGAAGAATTCAAGATGTGTCATCATAAGAGATATCCCTATCATCCTTAGGCAAATGGCGCAATTGAAGCTTTCAATAAAATATTGGAGACCACGCTCGCTAAGGTATGTAATGCTAATAAAACTGATTTGGATGACCAAGTGCCAACTTTTCTCTAGGCATATAGGACAACTTGCAAGAAGTTGGCTAGAAGGACACCTTTCAGGATGGTATATGGGCAAGAGGTTGTTTTCCCATGGAGTTCATTGTTCCTAGTCTGCGCATTGCAGCATTCACCAATATGGTTGAAGAAGATGCTCTAGAGGACCGATTTTCGCAGTTAGTTGCTCTGGAAGAAGATCATTTTATTGCCAATTATCACTAGTAGGTTCAAAATGCATGCGAAAAAGCATGGCATGACAGGCATATTAGGCAAAAGGTATTCAAGGAAGATGATATGATCTTACTATATGACAGCAAGTTTACGCGCCACCCAGGGAAGTTGAAAATGCATTGGCTAGGGCCCTATGTTGTGAAGGAAATCACTGACGGAGGAGCAGTGTGCCCGGCCACATTGAGTGGTGAATGCCTTCCTGGGTATGTTAATGGTAGTCATCTGAAGTCGTACAGGGATGACCTTGTGCCTACCAAATGACCATATTGCTGGAGTATCAGACCTGCATAGATGGGATGGCGAATGCACAGTAAGGTGTGACACGCGCACGGTAGCTGCGCAAGGAGGTTGACTAGGCCGCAGAGGTGTAGAAAACTAGTCGTTGGAACAGTAAAACTGGATAAGACAAATTTATTACCATTTTTAGGAGCATCTAGGATGCATTTAATGAAGGGATTTTTCCATATTTGGGACCATTTTGTTAATAATGGAGCCTCATTAATGCACAAGGAGTCGTTGAAGATGCGCCACAAGTATGAATATGACCTATGGGATCACAATAGTTCCCTTTGATTTCTGAATGATTTCTGTCTTTTGAGCTCCCTCTTTGCCACCGTATTTGTTGTGTCTATGTCTAGTTTGGATCTAGGGTTTGTAGACGCATTGTGTCGAGCAGGGCTAGGTTACACCATCCCTGAAAAGATGACAGCCACAAGACCAGGTGATGACCCTATTGCACCTGCATCATCTAAGACAAAAAGGGGAAATCTTCAGGTACGTGCAGATCTCCCCGAGAGAAGACCCAAGACCACACCCTTCAGCGGGTGAGAATATGAAGAGACCCATGTCAGAAATCCCAGAAACCATTAATGAAGAAAAAGCTACATTGCGCCACGCAAACCATATGTAAAGGCACCTAAGGACCTGGATAAGGTGCGCACAAGTATCCAAGTACCCCTGATCCTTGAGAATGTCCCGATGGAAGGGGACATGCTCGCAAAGATCCCGCAACTCCACTTTGATGATTGGGACATCGCTGATGTCAAAAAGTTCCCAGACCTCGCGCTTGAGATATACCTAGATCAGGTCACTTATGAAGGAGGCATTGTGCGCCTTGAGCCAAAAAGGGGGGTGATAGGTATACATAAGGTAGGCTTGCTCAATTTGCTACAGATCCCTCATTTTGGGCGCAACACCATAAATTATATATGCGTCATAAAATTGGTAGCTCTAGTCCATGATGACGTGCTCTGGTTGGGAGAGCGCATTCCTATTGACAATGCATTAATTCATAGAATCACGGGTCTGCCTGCTAAGGGGGCCAACCCTATAGTTGATTTTGGTGATAAAGCGCTAGAGAAAGCCGTGGCAGAACAAATTAAGAATATTTATAATGTCACAAGGAAGCCCTGGGGATTTGTAGTGGAGAAAAGAAATTACCCCACCATATGTTTTGGAACGTTCATCTTGGCCTACAAGATGATGTGGAAGTGCAGACCTAAGGAGGTGCTTGCGCATGTGATTGCGCTTGTAGGGTGCTGTGAAAAGGGCGTCATTTATAATTAGTGCAGTTACCTATGCAAATAATTCCTATAAAATGTGCGCGAGGCACAGGAGGAAGGCAAGCCCTTCCAGTATGCTTGGCTCCTTTTATTGATTGCGTTTATTGGATGGCAGACCCCAAAAGAGACACAGTTCCTAGACATTGAGCCAAAGGTTTGTGAAGTTGTGCACTACGCAACATTGTGGAACTCTTCAGACCCGGTGCACGCGAAAGAAAATAAAATTTCTGGGTTTTATTTGAGTCTTCATTAAACCACGTGGAGCAGTCAAAGTCACAACTGTCACCAAACTCGTATAATCAGTACAAGATGATAGCATATTTTAAGGCTACCTTCCATAATATCCATATCCGTGAAAAAGGCGTTGTAGAAGGAGTATGGTATGAGCTACCATACCTGGTGACAGAGGATGATTTATTGCGCGTAATAGCAGAAAGGCCGCCGGCCTGGTTGACACCACCTACCCCAACAAATTCGCGCACTCCGACAGGAAAATCAATGAAGAAAGCCACTGCGAAACCTACAGAGACAGTGACAGAGAAGGTCACAGAGAAAGAAACAGAAAAGGAAGAGACTCCCACAACAACTAGAAAAATTGTCAAAACAACAACAGTTCTAGAAAATAATGGCTCTGCACCAAAGGAGACAGGGGAAGATGAGACATCCAAAGGCACCAAGGGCGGCTCTCAGGCCGCTGAAGGATCACGCAAGAAGTAAAAAGGTTCCAAGACAGTCGGGCAGGAGTTCCTAGCCCTGAAAGAGGATGATCTAAATGAAATAGCAAACAATGTCACATCGGCGACTGAGGATCGTTGGAAAGACCTGGAGGTTCAATACAAGTATGTGCTCAAATTGGTACAATTTGGATTGCAGGAACTCAAAGTACAGGCGAGCCAGATTTAAGAGAGTGCGATTCAGGCAAGCCAGACCAACACGCAACATTGGATGTTGCTCTACCACCATCATTGGATGCATGCTTTGTCCACATCCCCCTTCTAGAAATTCAGATGGATGCTAACCACTGTGTCCAATTCAGTGGATCAGGTGATGTGCATATTAATCTCTCTGTGTTACATACATGCAAGTTACACCCTCTACATTTAGTGATCGCAGATGAGCTTCAGTACAGAGTATTCGAGCAGACAAGGACAAATGATGCACAACAGCAGGTCACGCAAGCACACCAACAACAGAAACAACTTGTTGAGAAGTAGAAGCTCAACGTGTTGTGCTAGAGGCAAAAATCAATCAAGTCTACCGAGACATTCCCGTTGTCTGGGCCACAACTATGCCCGCTAAAAATTTAGCACTGGTTGTTGCGGTGAAAGAAGTGCGCACGGAGGTGCAAACGATGAGAACAGAGTATGAGCAACATATCGCTGACCTTTAGACGAAATTGCAGCCAGAGAGGCCACCAGAGGTTCGCATAGAGAGAGCAGTGGAAGTAAAAAAGGTGCAGGACAATATTGTTGTTGCGGTCACCCAGTGTCACAGTTTATCGAACGAGGCCATGGATGTTTGGACATGTGTCCAAAATGATCCAGTAGTACAGCAGTTATGTAACACCCTCCACCAAAAGGAGCAGTAGTTCAAGGAAATCAGGACGATGGCGGCTACATTGGTCCTTACATAGCGCCTCGCTCATCTGCAGGAGTGCGGAACAATTCAGACAGATATTGAAGGCTTGCACCAGAAGGAACAAGTATTGAAGGATCACATGTAGCCATGGGCAGAATGAGCACTACAATTATCACAAACTTTGGACAACACATTGAAAATCATTCAGCAGACTCAGCGCAAAACCGAGATGGCCGCTAAAGGGCCTACTATAGAAAATATGGTTCAACAAGCGCAGAGTACAGCAGCGCAAAGTCTAGGTTTAGTGTTCCCTCTCAAAACTTCTGTCAGCACACTTCAAGCCAAGACCAAGGAGCCAACACCTCAGTGACTCAGGACGAGTCACATGTTTGTGTTGGGGGCCTGTTGGAGCGGGATCCCTTGAGGCACAATTTCCAAAGACATGATTTTGTATAATTTTGTATGTGCCCGCTGCACAATATAGTCAAGGGGCTTTAGGGTGGGTCAAAGTCCCCAATTTTGATGTAAAATGGGCTTAAGGGTAAACTGTGGGCCTCAAACCATTGTTTGAAACCATAGTATATGCGTGCTAGGCATATATAAATAGATAGATCATGTTTAAGATAAGTAGTTAAGTTAAGTTCTAAGTAAGTTCATGATATTCCGATAAGTTTATGCGTCTGTAAGGGTTGTTGGGTTGGGTTAAGAGGATCCTGTTGGCTGTGCGTGCGAAAGGTTTTTGCAAGGGTTTTTGATGTATTGATTGAACAAATATGAAGCTAATAGAAAGGACAGATTTTGGCAAACTTCTCATGTTATGAATTTGAGTTGTTTATTCTTTATGTTCTGTTAAGATCACACTGTTCTATCTTACTTATTGATTATTGCGCGAGAACATCTGATATGATTATGAATGCTTATTGATAGATCTATTAAGTATTTGCATTGTTTAAGTTATGGATCTGGTTCTGTTATGTTATCTGTGCTAAGGTGAACAACGATTCTATATTATTTTGTTAAAGTCTGTGCATTCTCTGTAAATCTGTTATATATTATTGTGCGCATCTGTTCCTGATTAGCATAGGTTTGTATAAGGGTTTGTTGAGGACCACTTCATTAATTTCTTCCTTAGGGTGTAGAAACCTGGTTCCAACACCCCCCCATACTACTTCGGGTGAGACTTTGGTCTGCGCAAGCATATCACTACCAAAAGGGCCAGTAGTTGGAGGGTTTTTTGGTTTATTCATAAACTCTGAACCTGGGTTAGGACCCCTCAAGCCAACATTTATTTAGTTGAAATGCAGATTTGACAAATGACCAACCTTTAATCTAATCTAACAAGAAATAATGAGTTGGTTTTGGAGGATGCAACAGGAGTTGCTCCAAAGCGAGAATGATTTTTCCATTTCAATCACTAGCCATGTATTTTGAAAATTTCAAATACTTTGTTGACATGCCCCCTATATGGAACTTGAGCCATGAGACTAATGTATTATGTGATTCAACTATTACCAATTTTTGTGGATTCTTTTACTTTATGGATTTGGTTGACTAATTCTAGATTCATCTGCAAGGAATGAGGGAACAAGGAGCGACTAAAGATAGACTGCAATTGCTACAAGTTCTTACAGGTGCATTCACATCGCATTCTTACGACATTGATAGGGATCAGTGGTGCAGGGAAGAAAATTCTCATTGATGTCTTACATGGAAGGAAGATTGGAGGATATATTGAGGGTGATATCCATATATCTAGATTTCCCAAAAAGCAGGAAACCTTTGCTCAAATTTCTGGTTATCGTGAGTAGAATGACATACATTCTCCACAGGTCATTGTCTGGGAATGACTGTTATATTTGGAATTTGTCCATTTTCTGAAGGATGTTGACAAAGAAACTAAAGTTTTAATTCTACAAAACTAATCAATTTCTCTTACATGGTGCCAAAATGTCATGTTGTTGACTTGCAAAAGATTCCAATTTGCAGGCCTTTTTTTATGAGGTCATGGAACTTGTGGAATTAGACAATTTAAGGGATGCACGGGTAGGCCTGCCTAGTGTTACTCGATTGTAAAAAAAACAAAGGAAATGACTAACAATAGTTGTTGAGCTTGTTGTATGTCCTATAATTTCATGGATGAGCCCACTTCTGGTTTGGATGTCAAAGCAACCACAATTGTTATGTGAGTTGTTCGTAATACAATATATACTAGAAAGATAGTTATATGTACCATTCATTAGCACAACATTGATATTTTTGAAGCTTTTGATGAGATAAATATATGTTTGGATTCTATGATTAACTTAAATTATATTATTTATTTCGGAGTGGTGATTTCTAACTTAGTATAATCGGTTCAGTTATTGTTGATGAAAAGAAGAGGGAAAGCATTCAGTTCAGGCCACTGGGCCAAAATTCTCACATCATTGTTAAATACTTTGAGGTAACCACTCTACATAATCATATAACTGTAAAATGAATTATTTTAATAGAGTACTGTCAATTTAGTGTCTAAATGTGAAATAATTTTCTTACTTTTCCCATGCAAACTGCAGGCTATTCCAGGAGTACTAAAGATCAAAGAAAAATGCAATCTAGTTACATGGATGTTGGAAATTAGTTTTATTGTTGCCCAACATTTTTTATGGAAGTTAGTTTTATTGCTTCCAATCATCATCTCAAAATAAATGTTTCAGAGAATCACAAAAAAATTTCCCTCCACAACTAAGCATTAAGGTTTCTAATGTTTTGGCATTGGAATCCTTCTACTTATAATAACTAGTACTATAACAAGTCTACAAGACACCAAGAGATCCAGTTTAAAGTCACATTCTAAGATTTCATTGTTTTTCTTGGACATGAAGGCAGACTAGAACCTTGGTTAAAGAGCTCAACTCTCCATCTCCGGGAGAAAAAGATCTACACTCTGTTACCCAATACTCATAATCGTTCTTTGGACAATTCACGTCCTGTCTGTAAAAGTAGTGGTGGACTTACTGACAAAGTCTCGATGATAATGTTGTTTGATACTTCTTCACACCTACTTGTGCTTTTCTATTTGGAACGATCTTTTGGAAAGTCGGCGCAAAGTGGGATGTACTTGAGATTAACTTTGTATGATAGATTAGTGCCCAAAATATTTTGTTTGGATAGACAGATCAACAAAATGTGTGATGTTCTCATTTTGTATGTGATAGACTC
The DNA here is from genome assembly GCA_034641835.2 of Pinus albicaulis. Taxonomy (NCBI): domain Eukaryota; kingdom Viridiplantae; phylum Streptophyta; class Pinopsida; order Pinales; family Pinaceae; genus Pinus; species Pinus albicaulis. The sequence continues at coordinate 847,612,547 of CM076583.1, forward strand.
TTCTTAGATACTAACAACTAGATTACTGCATATCGAGGACAACATCAATGATCTTTTTATCATTACCAAGGCTTTGTATGGAGCAATTATATTCTTTAGGAGTCAACAACAGTAGAAAGAAATGTGTTCTAGAGAAAAAAGGGTGCAAGAATGTACTCCGCATTTCCTATGCTCTGGCTCACGTTAGTCCTATCTCATTGTTTCATTTTACTCTAGACATTCAAATTCCATGTGCCAAAGATTGGCCAAGCACAATATGAGCCTATAAAAAATATATACTTATTATTTAAATTTAAAAATAAAAATATATAGTAAATATGAATATTTATTTTAATTATGGAGCTAAATACTTATTAATTAAATTTAGAATTATTTTGAATGATTGAGTAAGATGATTATTATTTTATCCAAATTCAAATCTCTATTAGTAACCTATTAAATTTTAATATTTTGAAAAATATCATTATAATAACTTTGAACCTTTAAAAAAAAATATACCAATAAAATTTGAACCAATCCATCTAAAAATTCAATCAATATAAATGAATCTTGAAATTATATAAAAATTAACCGTATTTATAACACACAATAGTGATTATAGTAATTGGATATTGCTATTGCCCTCTAAGTTAACCTCTCAACTTTGTTTTATATTTAGAAATGTAATATCAAACTATCAATAAATTCCAATTTTAATGATGCGGATGAATAACCTTTCATTCCGAAACGAGAGCGTTCCGCGTATGAGCCTCTGCCATCATGGTAATAATAACAACCGAAGGTCTCTCTGGTGTAAAGCATCAAGGTTTCGCGGTTCGACCTTGTGACGTCGGGCAGAAGATAAACTGAAGTTGAAAGATTTTTTAATGTCAGGACCGATTGAATAAAATTGTTTTTGGAATTGTAACAAACAGTAAATGTGGACTCAAGGGAGGGTGAGAGTGTTGTCGAATATTTAAATTTGAATTGTGCGAGCTAATACCTTTTCTAACGGTAGGAATGATCTTGCTGGGTCGGTGGATCAAACGTCGGATAGAATTTGATCATTCACAAAACCTAATTACCGTTCACAAAAGCAAATCCATATTCTATTTAGTTTCATTATTCTCTTCCTCTTCTTGCACTACAATGCACTCTCTGTGCTCTTTTGCTCTCTGTCTCTCAGAGGCAAGGCGGTGATCTTTTGTGGAGCGCTCCTTCTTGTTTGTTATGTGTTGTTTCTTTGATCCGGCGTCACTTGTTGCGATTGTTCATGTGTGTAGTTTCTGTTTCCTTTCTGTGTTGTGATTGTTCTTGTATGTGTAGTTTCTGTTGTGTTTCTGTGTTGTTGTTTGAACATTCAAGGGCAAGTCTGAGAGACGGAGACAGATATACCTTTTGGCCATTCAAGGGCAAGTCTGAGAGACGGAGACAGATATACCTTTTGGCCAAGAAGCCTTTGGAAGAGCACAATCAGAGGAGTGACAATATCTGCAGATGTGATGATGATCTCCACCGGCCTCAAGGGTAATGCAGAACCTGATCTTGTCAAACGTAAATTTAAATTCTGTTAAGGGAGGGAGATCTGTAATTTTATTGGTTGTGTGGTAAGATGTGAATTTATATTGATAATAAATTAGGCTCGTTGTCTTATTTTCCTTTCCTTTCCTGCTTTAATTATTGCAAGTTGGTCGAAGAAAATTTCCGATCAATTGATTTTTGATTTGGAAGATTAATTTATTTTTACAGGAAGGACGAACTTATGCGAGAAAAGCAAGAAGTAGACAATCATGTGTAACCAGAATTAAATGATATGTATGCGAAGGTATTTTTTGTTTTACCTTTGTTTGGTTCTCCAATTTTCATCTTTCGGGTCCGTTCTTTAGAAGCAAAGCCGGCATTAAAGTCCTGCGTAAAGAAATGACGATCGCTCATATTTTTCATCAGAAGCAATGATAAGAGGAGAGCAAGAAGTAGACAATCATGTGTAACCAGATTTAAATGATATGTATGCGAAGGTATTTTTTGTTTTACCTTTGTTTGGTTCTCTAATTTTCATCTTTCGGATCCGTTCTTTAGAAGCAAAGCCGGCATTAAAGTCCTGCGTAAAGAAATGACGATCGCTCATCTTTTTCTTCAGAAGCAAAGCGAGCATTAAAGTCCTGCGTAGAGAAATGACGATCGCTCCAGCGGTACTGTGACAACATCAAATTCCAAGGAATTTTCCTTTACGGATTCAAGTAAGTACCATTATTAACTAAACCTAGCTACAATTTCTTGCGTTTTTCTTTTCATGAGTTGATAACTTTATAAAATAGTTGAGGGATAGTCATAGGGTTAGAAATATTTTGGAAGAATATGCACCGAATTTTTTTACAAATAATATGTTTTTCTATCGATCACAGAATTTATTTTACGTCTGTTTTTCTTTTTATTTCTTCTGATTTTATATTAAGTGTACCAGCCCCGCTCACTCATTGACTCCATATATAAATACCGCCCCTGGAATGAATGACGTGGATGGATTTTTAATCAAACCAACGTATGCATTATTATGCGGGTTGACTCCTGATTGAAAGAAGATTGAAGTTAACTCTACTTAACTTAGGGTAGGTTAGATTTGGTTAGTGATATTTGGAGTTGTCTATTTAGTTAGAGGAATTGTTTGGATGGCTAAAATTGGCTGGAATTGGCTGGAATCTGGGTAATTTTTTTTAAGAAATCTTGTAATAGGAGTGTTTGAATCATGTTTTTGATGGTGGAAATGGATTCGGCACCATCAAAAACCTCTAGGAACTGTTAGATTTTCGATTACCTTCAAATACTATAATCTATTAATCAAATGTTTTGGAGGTTTTTCAAATGTTTTTTAAATTTTCTAAAATTTTGGATTTATATTTATACACAAATCAAAATTGCATTAAATTTTTCAAAACCACAAATCAAAATTACGTCAAATTTTTCAAAACCACAAATCAAAATTACACCATTTTTTTTTGACATATCAAACCAAAACCTCTAAATATACCGAATTTTTTTAACTATATCCAACCAAAACCTATACCAAATTATTTAGCCATATCCAACCAGGATATTGACCTATACCAATTATTTAGCGATATCCAGCCAAAACCTCCAAATGTTTAATAGTTAGGCAACGCCCCTTCAAATAACTTAACTATGCAAATCTGGGATGTACCTTCTAGATTCGTAGCACGAGTAATTGTCCTTTCTTTTCTTTTTGAAAAAGAAAGCAACAAATGCGTACCTTCAATAACCCTTCAAAATTGGGAATGGCTTTAAGTCTTAGCATAGGAATGAAGTCATCACGTATCGGTATAGTAATTAAACGGTCAGTTCCATTTTACAGGATAGTTATTATACGGTCATTTCCATTTCCATTTTACATGTATAGGTAACTATGAGGATCATTGGCCGATATCATGTGCGGCCTTTATTTTCCACAAAGGTTAACCACAGTTTCAGATTCTTGGTCTCGATGTTATTATTAGCCTTCCAAGTTCTATTCATTGGTTAGAGTCACATTTGCACATGTATAATTAATGACGAGGGTCAATGGCCAATTTCCATTGGGGTCTTTATTTTTAGCGAGGAGCAACCGCCCGTTCTTATTCCCAAAAGTAATCATTTCGTAAATGATTTAGGAATTAGTATTGCAACTTTTCTTAGTGGGTTAGAATTTAGTGATTTAATAAAATTAAGGTTTTATTAATTTATAATATATATTTATTTTAAATAAATTAAAATTTTGAGAAAGGAAATTCACTTTTAAAACTTGGTTCAAATGAAATTGTAGACAAATTTATACGTTTAGTGACTATTAGTTTGTGACATGTTTAATTTGATTCACTTTTAACTAGAGTGTATTTTTTCATACTATTAATGGATTATTAATACTCTACTAATTATTTGTGTGAGCGAGGAAGGAGAATTAAATAGGATAAATGTAAGAAGGTACAATGTTAATAGGCTTTTAATTATACACTTGTGGCAAAGTGTGGATGTCTAAGAAGAGCAATTGTTTTTTTGTGTTCTCAAATTTAGTTTTGATGGTAATATTACCTTTTACAAACGAAGAGAATATATACTGAGTTTTTAATTAAAAATACTATGCTTTGTACTCAAAATACTTAATTGGAAAATAATTGTGTCAAAATTGAGTTGCAAGAAATAGTTTAATTTGTCTTTTACAATAATGTCAATTACATTAAAGAAAAACAAATTAATGTTAATAATTACATATAATGAATATAATGATGATGATGATTAGCTTCCATTAAGACCAATGTTCTCTACTAAACCTTAAGAAATGAGTCTAATTGTGATTCTTCAAAATCTTGTTTCTGGAGTTATAGTTGGGTTGACTTAATAAGTCAAGAAGATTGGAGGTGTGGCTGCATGATAGGCGAGTAAGATTCCTAGAGTCCAAGATGGCTAATAATTCAAGAAGATTGGAGGATGTGAGTAAGAGTCGTGCAATCTAAAAGGAAAAAGAAGTGTTTTTCATCTTAGTATCCCAAATCTCACATAGTCCCAGGGAGTCTTGGGAATAGACCAGGACCATATTTCACTTGGAACCTCATAAGAATTAGTTCTTATCTTAGTGATATTCATTTTCTTGGTTGAAAAACTTTTAAATTTCTTTGATACACTAATGTTCTTTATTACAGGAATCATTGTTTTTATCAACTATTATTAAATATTATTAATATTTTAATTAAAGCTAATTTCCTTTTATTATTGAATATCATAAATGTCTTTCAAATTAATATATTATATATTTTATTTTTCAATATATTTAGATTAATATATTATATATTAGGAATTTTGCTTCTGTGATCCATAAACTTCGACCTTCTTTAGTTTTGAAGGTGTTTTCTTCGAGCAGACTTGTGGGGTGGCCATGGGTTCCCCTCTCTCCCCTGTAGTGGCTAATCTTTTCATGGAAGACTTTGAATCTAAGGCCCTTTCCTCATCCCTTTTTCAACCTAAACTTTGGAAAAGGTTTGTTGATGACACCTGTGTGGTGTGGCCCCATGGAGAAGAAAAACTGGACCTTTTCTTCCAGCATCTTAATGATCAATCTGACTTCATTAAGTTCACCATGGAATTTGAGGTAGATGGTAGTCTTCCCTTCCTTGATGTCCTTCTTTCGAGGAAGGATGATGGTTCCTTCTCTCATCAAGTCTTTAGAAAGAAGACTCATACTGAGCAGTATTTGCATGCTAATTCTCATCATTTTCCAGCTCAGAAGCTTGGGGTTCTCAACACTCTAGTTATCAGAGCTTTTAGAATCTCATATGAGCACCACTTTGAAAGTGAAAAGTCTCATATTTTTAATGTATTTAGCAAGAATGGTTATAGCAAGGTTCAGTGTGTTAGAGCTTTTCAAAAAGTTGAAAAAGGTCCTAAGGTTAAGAAAGAGCATTGTGATCGATCTTCTGGAGTTCACCTTCCGTTCATCCAAGGTACTACTGATAAGATCGCTAGGATCTTAAAAAAGCATAATGTTTCCTCAGCCTTCAAGCCCCTTCGCACCATTAGGAGTTCGCTTAGGTCGGTTAAGGACCCGATTTGCCCAAAAGATAGTAAGGGTGTTTACTTGATTCCGTGTTCTTGTGGGACGCCATACATTGGTGAAACTGGTCGATCCATTAATCAAAGGATTAAGGAACATATCGCCGACCTCAGACATTGTAGAGCTCGGTCCTCTGCCTTAGCAGAGCATGCCGATAAAACGAATCATCACATCTGTATTGAGGATGCTGAGGTTATTGCAAAGATTGACCATTTCCACCATCGCAAATTGAGGGAAGCCTTGGAGATCGAAAAGAGGCCTGTCAACCTTAATAGAGACAATGGGTGGAGTGTCAGTAGATGTTAGATTCCCGCTCTTCACTCTTAGTTGGATTTTTTTTTTTTTTTTTTAACCCTCTAGCTTCCTTTTCTTTATATATATTTATATAGATAAAATTTATTTTTTATTTATTTATTTTATTTTATTATTATTATTTTATTTTATTTTATTTATTTATTTTTATTTTTATTTTTTTTCCGCCTCCTTATTACTGTATGAATTTATTTAGCTATGAAATTAAATTATTTAATATTTTATTTTTATTTTTATATTTCTTTTTATTATTTTATTTGTTTATTACTTATTCTATTTAATTTAGTTTATTAAATTTTAATTTTAATTTTTGTTTTATTTTTATTTTTATTATATATATATATATATTCATTTATTTATTTATTTTTATTTTTTTAATTTTATTTTTAAAAAAAATTATTTTTATTTTTATTCATATATATATATTTCATTATTATTATTATTAAATTTTTTTTTTGTAAGCTTGGTAGTTCCTTTCGTTTTTCACTTCTTTTCTTTTCTTTTCTTTTTTTTACTCCATTTTCATCTACATGTCCACATACATCACCCCGATCGGGGAAGGGAATTGAGCCTATGATGAGTGCTATAACAGCCCGCCTCATTTATTTTATTTATTTATTTATTTTTATTTATTTTTATTATTTATTTATTTATTTATTATTTATATTTTATTTTATTATTATTATTATTATTTTTATTTTTTTTAATAAAAATAAAATTATTTTAACACTATATTTATTGGAAATCAATAATATTGAATTAAATTTAAATTAAAAACTTTTAATATAATTTTATCATACATAATAAGATTTAGTTTTATTGATAAATTTATTTTATTTTATTAAATTAGTCAAACTAGCCATTATATTACTAACGGCTAGTTGGAGCATTCATGTCTATTTAATTTTGTTTTTTGGTTCAGATTTCTCATCTTGTCCTGATGATGAGCCACACTCGCTGGTTTGAAATGCGTCGGCAAAAATTCCCTACATGTGATTTTCACGGAAAGAATTTCTTACACAATATATTATATATTTTATTTTTCAATAAACTTTAATTTTTACTTTATTGAGTTTTAAAAAATCAAAGATCAATATAATTATTTGAATCATGTTTGAAAAAGAACTTGGTATGTAAGTCAATATAGATACATCTACCAAACATTTAGAAAAATAAAATCTCTCAATAATATGTAAACCTTTTTTTAAATGCAAAATAAATAAAAATTAAAATAATTAAAATAATTAAAATTAAAATATATATATATATATTACACTTAGAAAATTTGATTCTAAACAACATAACCAAAATCCTAAAATAAAATAAAATCTAAAAAAAACTTAAACTACTCAAAACACACACACACATATATCAAAACTAAATATCCATTTAATATCTTTAAATAATCAATTATATTATATAAAAAATAAAAACAAAACCAAAACATATCAAACTTCTTATTATTAAAGCATATTATTGCAAAAACAACCTTGAAAAGCTTCCAACTTTTTTGTGAGAAGAAGAAACCATCTATACAAAAAGCCATAACCTTTTAAATATATAAATAAGTTATAACCTTTTAAATATGTAAATAATTTAATTTAATATAAAAATTAATTTGGTTTAAAATTTCATTTAACATTATAGATTTAAATTATTTAATTTATATAAATTTGGAGTTATTTAAAATCTAAATTTATATATGCATTTTGAGAAATATTAAAGATAAAGAATCACAATCTCATTTAATATTTTAAATGGATTCATTAGAAAAATTTGAATGGACTCAACAAAGTATAAAATCATAAAATTTACTTTAAAAACTAATAATATTGAATATTAATGTTATTTTTATATTTTATTATATAATCGTTTTACAAAATAGTATTTATCACATGTTATTTTTTATATTTTATTATGTAATTATTTTATAGACTAATATTTATGTGATAATGATAACTTATATTTCAATAATTTTAATCATTTCATTTTATCTCATTCTATGTATATAGACTTATTTTTAAACTTATTTTTAATAAAATAATATTTATTTGATAATGTTAAGATACATTTCAATAATTTTAATATTTTTTATTTTATTGTATTTTGTTTTAATTGGTTTAAATTATATATATATATATTAATAAAATATGAGTAGAAAGATTGAAATCATTTGAATACACAAAAATTGCTAAAACGTTTTTTCCCAATTATTTATCACTCATGAATTTAACAAATTTAATTTTAAATTAATATAAATAAAAAATATTTAAATTAATATAAACAAAAAAATATTTTATAATTTAATATTAAATTAATATAAATAAAAAATATTTTATAATTTAGTTTTAGTATTAAATTAATATAAATAAATAATATTTTATTAAATTAATATAAATAAAAAATATTTTATAATTTACTCTGAAAAAAGCTCTTTCATAACATTAAATTAAAAATATTTTAAAATTAAAATTAAAATTAAATTATATAAATTAAAAAATATATCAACTTAAATTTATTAAATATTAAAAATAATTAAAATTTTAATATATAAAATAAAATTAAATAATTCAAACTTCAATTTTGTTAGTCAATTTAAATTTAAAATAACTTTTTAATATATAAAATAAATTAATAATTCAAAAATTTAACCTTTTAATAAATCTAATTTAAACGAATTGAGTACACACATTCATCTGAACTAACCTGTACTGGAACTTGTATTTCTTGTTTTCAAGCTAGGTCGATTATGAATCCTGATCTTATATTCTATATACAGCACACTCAGGTGCACATTTCGAACCGAATCCTTCTACTGTATTTCTATCTTCCCTCTCTTTACGGGGTTTATGAAAAATTGGGGAGATGGAGCCCAGAAAAAATTGCGTGGTACATTGGGAAATGCCTGATTATCTTACAGGCGAGATACTGACATGGCTGCCACTTCAATCTCTGTGCAGATTTCGGTGTGTTTGCAAGGAATGGAATGCCCTCATTTTATCCATCAAATTCATAACAACTCAAAGAAGGACTTATGTTTCCTCACCCTTACTAGAGATCGTTGCTGCAAAGTGCATTTCTCTTTACCTGCTCTTCTGCGGATCTCGGGTTCTGGTTAATGGTGGGATAGTCAAAGATGAAGAGGAGTTTTTTCAGGAGTTCATTATATGGGAGTTTGACAAATCAAGGAGACTCCTCATTTTCTTCATAAGGGTGGACGGAGATTGCCAGAATGCCTCCATCCTTGTGTGTGAGGGTGTTAACAGGGATTTGTTTGGTTTTTCAGGTTTTGTTTGAATAATAGAACTGGATTCAGTATCATAAAAAAATAAGGACATTTAAAATTTTGAAGCTCAACGCTATAAAAACCTACTTAAATTTCCCCACAAAATCGTCTTCTCGTTAAACTACGAAATGCCCGATTAATTACTGTGCAGTTGGTGATTGTGCGTGCTTTATAGTATACGGAAGTAGGCTGGTGATAAGGTGGCTGTTTACAGCGTAAGTCAAAAGACATGGAGTTGGCTTCCTGGCTCTGTTATGGCATTTGAACCAAGGCCCGACATGAAGGTCTGGTGAAGCATGGTATGCATGCCTTGCTTTTTACCTCACCAACTTCAGAATTTAAACATTATTAGTATTTTATTTAGATTTATACTTTTTTCTCTCTGGAATATGCCTGTGCCTTGTTTTATTACACCAAAGATGCCTGTGCCTTGTTTTATTACACCGAAGGTGTTCTTTTATGAGATTGATTGGAAAACACTGTTCATCCCAGCCAATCTCTGTGGTCCACCTCTACTCCAGATTCACCCTTCTATCCTCTCAAAATTTGATACTTGGCAATTGCTTCCTTACATGTTCTTATTTGCTGCAGTTTTGGTGGCGCAAGAATTGCTGTGGTTTTGGCTCCATTTAAGGAGCAATTGCTAGTTACTTTTTTTTTTTTTTACTGTAAGTGGAAACCTGTCTCTGGTCCAAATTACAAGTGAATCAATTTCAATTGGGGTCTCCACCCGTTCTTATTCCCATAAGTGATCATTTCTTAAGGGATTTAGGAATTAGTATTGCAACTTTTAGGAATTAGTATTGCAACTTTTTAGTGGGTTAGAATTTGGTGATTTAAGAAATTAAAGTTTTATTGATTTATAATATATATTTATTTTAAATAAAAAAGTTTTAAATAAAATAAATAAATAAAATTATTTTTAAAACTCAGTTCAAATGAAAAATAGAAAAATTTATATGTTTAGTGAATCAATTCATTTTATTATAGTATTACTTTGTGAAAGGTTTAGCTTGATTTAATTTCAACTAAAGTGTATTTTTTCATACTATTAATAGAATATGGTTAGTTCACTAATTATTTGTGTGAGTGATTTAAAGAAAAAATTAAATAAGATAAATGTGAGAAGTCACAACGTTCTTAGGCTTTCCATTATAAACTCATGGTAAAGTGTGAATGCCTAAGAAGAGGCATTGCTTTTTTGTGCTCTCAAATTTAGTTTTGATGGTAATATTACCTTTTACAAGCTAAAAGAATATATAGCGAGTTTTTGATTAAAAAATACTTAGGTGGAAAATGGTTGAGTGTCAACATTGAGTTGTAAGAAATAGTTTAATTTATCTTTTACAATCATGTCAATTACTTGAAAGAAAAACATGTTGATGTTAATAATTACACATAATGATGATGATACCACTAAGACCAATGCGGTTTACCTGACCTTAAGAAAAAAATCTAATTGTGATTCTTCAAAATAGTGTTTTATCAAGGAGAAGGGAAAGAAGCCAAGATCACGATAGTTGGGTTGACTTGATAAGTCAAGAACATTGGAGGTGTGGCTCATGAAGTGTCTAATTAGGATTCTTCAAAATAGTGTTTCTACTATCAAGAAGGGAAAGATGCCAAGATCACTATAGTTGGGTTGACTTGATAAGTCAAGAAGATTGGAGGTGTGGCTCATGATAGAGAATTGAAAGTGAATGTGAGTAAGAGTGAGGAAGTCTAAAAGGAAGTGTTTTTCAGCACCACTAGGGCTTTGATTTTTAAGCTCATGAGAATTAGTTCTTATTCTAGAGATGTTCATTTTCTTCTTAGTGCTGGTCATATGTCCTTTGAAAAACTTTTAGATTCCTTTGATACACTAATGTTCTTTATTACCAAAATCACTCTTTTTACAAATTATTATGGAATAACATTAATATTTTAATTAAAACTAACTTCTTTTTATTATTGAATATCTCAAATGTCGTTAGATTATTTTTTGGATTAGAATAACGTAACTCTTTTTAAAATCAACTTCTTTCTAAATTAATCTTTGAGTTATATATATATATATAATTTTAATTTTAATTTTAATTAATATAATATATATTAAGCCTTTATTTTTCAATAAGCCTTTAAATTTTATTTTTAATCTGTTGAGTTTTAAAAAATTAAAAATTAATATAATTATTTAAATTATGTTTAAAAAAAAAATTGGTATATAAGTTAACATAAATCCATTTACTAAACATTTAGAGAAATCAAATTTCTCAAACATATGCAAACTTTTTTTATTTAAAAAGATAAAATCTCTCAATAATATAACGACGTCTTTTTAAATGTAGAATTTAAGAAGATTTTACAGCTAAAAAAAACTTTAATTCCAAACAACATAGCCAAAATCCTAAAATAAAATAAAATCCAAAAACACGTAAAATAACCAACATATATATATCAAAAATATATAAAACAAAAACACCAAAACATATCAAACTTTATTATTAATAATAGAACATATTATTATTGAAAAAACAATCTTGAAAAACCTCCTACTTTTTCGTGAGCTTATTTAAAGTTTAATTGACGAACCGAGTAGGAAAGAAGAAACCGTTATGTCGGAAGTCAGCCTAAGACAATCTTTTAAATATTTAAATTAAAGTTATAACTTTTTAAGCACTGTTTGTTGTTTAATACAGATCAACGTTCTTTTCCCTCTCAAAATTTAATTATATAAATAATAAATAATTTAATTTAATATAAAAATTAATTTAGTTTCAAACATCATTCAAAATTATAAATTTAAGTTATTTAATTTATATAAATTTAGAGTTTTTTCAAAACTTTTATATATGCATTTTGAGAAATATTAAAGACAAAAAAATCACACTCTTATTTTATATATAAACTCACTAGAAAAAAATTTGAATGGACTCATTAGAAATATAAAAACCACAAATTTTACTTGAGAACTAATAATATTGAATTTTAATGTTATCTTTATATTTTATTATGTAATTATTTTCTAAAATAATATTGATGCAATAATGATAACATATATTTCAATAATTTTAATATTTTCATTTTATTTTAGTTTAGTTTAATTTTATGGTAGTTTCGTGTATGATAATAAGTGCTTAGAGCAGGTTTCTTCTTGTAAGTATTTGGGCATTGACTTCTCTCCTTATACGGATGTGGAGTTTGGGGTTGCAGTATATCCACATAGTCATGGAGGAAGATTGAGATGATTCAAAAGCAATTCATAACCTACAACTTTAAGATCAAGGGAAATATTCCATATCCTATCCTCTTGATTGAATCTAGTTTGTCCCCCATTGAAAGTTCAACTATGTTTAGATATATGATGTATAAGAAGAAGCCTGAAAACAAGGAATAAAAAATGCTCCCTAAAATTGCTTGTAACTGTAGTCAAAACCCTCACCTTTGCCTCAAGCGCAGGTGACATAAGGACGCTCAGTCCTGACTCAACCATTGGGGAATTAAGGAGGAGCTCAATATCAAAAGCAAAGATAATATCAAAAATACTATTACCTCCAAGTTTAAAGACAAGATGTGGGAGGATCAAGGGCTGGAGGGTAAAATGAAGCTAAGATACTATAAGGAATTGATCAACCCCACCCTGGATAATGAGAGTTATCTCTCTGTGTTGTCCAACAATAAGAAAAAAATGAACATCGCTAAGATAAGAACTAATTCCCATGAGCTTCGGAGTGACACTGGGCGGTGGTCTATTCCCAAGACCCCTTGGAACGATAGAATCTGTCAGATTTGTAATTCTAAGCAGGTGGAAGATGAAAACCACTTCCAACACTTCCTTTTAGACTGCCCTACTCTTACTCACATTCGCTCTCAATTCCCTACCATCTGCCACACTTCCAGTCTTCTTGACCTATTAAGCCAACCCACCTATAGCGATTTGGAGCACTTATTTCCCTTCTCTTTGACCATAGAAACAAGATTTTGAAGAATCAAACTTATATTCTTTCTCCTTTCTTAAGGTCCTATTAAGTCAACCCACCTATAACGATTTGGAGCACTTATTTCCCTTCTCTTTGACCATAGAAACAAATATTTTGAAGAATCAAACTTATATTCTTTCTCTTTTCTTATGGTGAGATATACCGCATTGATCTCAACAGTAACCACCATCATCATCATTAAATTTTTAATAAAATAAGATTTATTTAATAATAATAATAACATATATTTTAATAGTTTTAATATTTTCATTTTATTGTATTTTATTTAATTTGTTTAAATTATATATATATATATATATATATATATAGATATATATATATATATATATATATTAATGTTTTTATGTTTTTTTCAAGTTCCCCCAATAAAATAAAATATGGATAGGAAGATTGAACTTCCAATTATTTGAATACACAAAAACTTACCAAACTATTCTTTTCCAATAATCTACTATCTATAGACTTAACAAATTCAAATTAATATAAATGAAAAATATTTTATAATTTAATATGAAAAAATATTCTTTTCATAACCTTATATTAAAAATATTTTAAAATTAAAATAAATTAAATAAAAACATACATATAAATTTTAAAAATAAATCAACTTAAATTTATTAAATATTATAATTAATTAAAATTTTAATATATAAAATTAAATAAAATAAAAAGATAACGACCTAAAACTAAGTAACACCATGAAACCTTTTTAAAAAAAATTAAAACTAATAATTAATTAAAAAAAATTTAAAAAAAAAAATCATAATTAAATTATTTATTAAAAAAATTTATATCATACCGACTCTAATACATTAATCCAAAATTCTAATCTAATCCAATATTAATGGCTCTATAAATTGGGTTAAAACTATTAATTATGTATTGCAATCATGATCATGATGATAGACTCACATTGAAGTTAAAAACTTGGGATAAAAAAACTTTTTTCACACGTTTTTCCACTCTTCTACAAATTTTTTTAATTTTTACGTCGTAAGACGTTCTTATTTGAAAACAACTCCCCTAGGTGCTACTGTGGCAATGTCTGAGCCATTGGATCAAACGTTAGATGATTGAAATGTTTTAGGCCATCAGATTCACAAGTAAAAGTTTTTTATATGTTTTTTATAATGTTAGTTTTTTTTAGTAACTGATTACACAAAAAAAAGAAGTGTAAATTAAATAAAAAGATTGACATATTGTAATGAACATTTTATCTAGGTCAAATAAAAAATAAAAATAATACTAAACTATAAAAACAACCCATGGTATTGACTCATGGTATGCATGTGGAATGTGGTTTATGTAAAGGGGGAAATTAAGATGGCCTAACTTTGGGTCTACCAAGAGCTAAAAGGGATCAAATGTTTTGATATGCAAATGTCATTGATCCATCTCATCAATAATATAGATCTAAACTAATTATTTAATAAAATTATTTACTAAACTATAAAAACAACCCATGGTATTGACTCATGGTATTCATGTGGAATGTGGTTTATCTAAAGGGAGAAATTAAGATGGCCTAACTCTGGATCTACCAAGAGCCAAGAGGGATCAAATGTTTTGATATGAAAACCTCATTGATCCCTCTCATCAATAATATAGATCTAAACTAATTATTTAATAAAATTATTTTAAATGTTTATAACCTTTATTCTTTTAAAATTTCACTTAATAAAATGTATCTAAATTTTCATACATCCAAATATACATAGTTTTTCTTGTTCTATATTATTTTTGTTACAACTATTTTATTATTCCAAAAATGCATGGTTTTTTTTGTTATATATTATTTATGTTACAATTGTTTTATTATTCATGATTAGTATTTCTTAAAAAAAAAAAAAAAAAATTAATAATATATTTTTTAAAAATATGTGATCTTTTTAAATTTCCAAATTATTTCACACAACATGATTTCTCTGGAGCAATAATGATGAATGTTCATAATTCTCATTTCTTAAATAACACTAAATTTACCTTTAATTACTTAATTGTAATAGTTTGTAACTACATAACAGTTTGTAACTATATACATACTCTTTCTTTCGTTAAAAAAAATCTTCCAAATTATTTCACACAACATGATTTCTCTCGAGCAATAATGATGAATGTTCATAATTCTCATTTCTTAAATAACACTAAATTTACCTTTAATTACTTAATTGTAATAGTTTGTAACTACATAACAGTTTGTAACTATATACATACTCTTTCTTTCGTTAAAAAAAATCTATAGACATATCTTTAATTACCTAATTTTAGCTTAAAAAATCTTACATGTTTTTTACTTTATAATCATAAACAATTTTCATATTATATGATGTCAAACTTATTGAACTTTTTATTCTGAAATTTTAAACAATGTTTCCCACTACATAATTTTAGCTTTTATAATTTTTTTTTTTCAATTCCAAACAAAACTTACAAAAGAAAAAATCCACTCAGTCCTTATTGTAGATTATAGTTTTACAAAATTGACACTATGTGATTAACAATAGAGTAAGTTGAGACAACCTTAAGGGGTTTTTTGTACATTTTTTATCATAACCTTTCCCTCCATCCAATATAGAATGTAGAGTCTTCTGAAGAGAGAGTATATTTTAGTTGATAACTTGATCCACAATCAAAGAAAATCGCTAGGGATTTCACAAGTCATTAGTTTATAACTTGATCCATAATAAAATAAAATGGTTAGGGATGTCACAATTTATCATTCGCACAACGATGTATTGACGTTCTTAGCTGAAATGGATCCTATTAGATGCATGGTGGCCAGAGACACTAAAACATTCAAAAAATATATATGTTATGACATCTATATTGTCTACAAACCTTCCAAATTTCTCATCTTATACAACAATTTCTAACAATAACCACTCAATTTACTCTCCAATTTTTGAAACCCCCACCCATGCTGGGGAGATCACACTATAAAATCAAATGTTCCTTTGGTTTTTTAAGGGGTTCATAAACAAAACAAACAACAAGAATGTCCATATTGTGGTATAATAACTGATTTTTGAATCATTGTGACAAACAAAACATTACATTAGCTCACATAATATATATAATTCTATAAAGATCTAATATGATAACAAAGTTTTGAACCATGATAACCAGGTGAAAACCAAAACTAAGTTGTAGCCACAAGCAAAAAATACAACAACTCACAGAATATATCCAAGGTTGCAATGAACCCCATACATTGTGATGGACCTCATGGGAATTTTAGTGCACATAGAACACCACCCTAATAACTCTATACTCTTGGTAAATTTAGAATAACCTAGGATGTGTAAAATATTTTAATAAGATATAAACAAAACAAACAACAAGAAAGTCAATATTGTGGTATAATAACTTATTTTTGAATCATTTTGACAAACAAAACATCACATTAGCTCACATAATATA
The DNA here is from genome assembly GCA_034641835.2 of Pinus albicaulis. Taxonomy (NCBI): domain Eukaryota; kingdom Viridiplantae; phylum Streptophyta; class Pinopsida; order Pinales; family Pinaceae; genus Pinus; species Pinus albicaulis. Next base: position 847,629,123 of record CM076583.1, read on the forward strand.
TATAATGCTATAAGGATCTAAGATGATAACAAAGTTTTGAATCATGATAACTAGGTGAAAACCAAAACTAAGTTGTAGCCACAAGCAAAAAATCACAACAACTCACAGAATATATCCAAGGTTGCAATGAACCCCATACATTGTGATGGAACTCATGGAAATTTTAGTGCACATAGAACACCACCCTAATAATTCTATACTCTTGGTAAATTTAGAATAACCTAGGATGTGTAAAATATTTTAATAAGAAATTAGATTTGTAATTATGAAATGTAAAAGGATAACCTAAATTTGTGAATTTACTTTGTATTTTTTTTCTTATGTATATAGAGAAAGAATAAACCAAGTCTGGAGTTAAGAAAATAAACCATAACATAAATAACAATATCTCCTTCCAAAAATGTCTCCATATTAAAAGGACATTCACTTTATTGTATCCTAAGACTATTGTTCTTCATATACAATTTCTGATAAGCATGCAATTGACACTCAGATATGTAGATGAACTTGAAGTAAACTCTATTTTTTTTAATAAAAATTCTCTTTATTTACATCTATGCTAGATAGATTGTACTTGAATGTATTTAAAATCGCTTATTCGAGTTACATGTTGGATTATTAATCACAAAAGGATTTTCACCCCTAATTTCCTATTTCAATATCTATAACAAAATTTATATATATGTTTTCACCCCCATTTCCTATTTCAAAATCTATAACAAAATTTTTTGGTTCATAACTCTTATCATCAATATTTTTGAAACCTCCACGACTTGCTTCCATGGAAGCAAAATTTTCCTTTCATTCCTTTACGATGACTTGTTCTCTGCAACATCTTATTTTTTCTAGGCTACTCTTTCCTATGCTATTGCCTCCTTATTTCTTATAGACTACTATTTCCTATGCTATTGCCTTGTGACGTTTCTTTTGCAACATATGGTGCAATTGCTAGTGTTAGTCAATTTAAATTTAAAATAACTTCTTCTTTTTTTTCTTTTTTCTTTTTTCTTTAAGTAAATCTAATTCTATTAATGTGACATAAAGATACAAGGAGGCTCAGGGCTCTACAGTGCTAGTCCAAGTCACGGGCAAAATTCATCAAAAAAGCCGAAAATTGGACTGCCCTTGTTAGGGAAACAAGTCCTTTAGAGAGGTTTTTTGTTGCCCACGCAGGGGAAATTAGCATGAAAAGTATAAGAAATACATCGTTGTTCATGTCCAAGAAAACATTACTGTCTAATAAATAAGAAAAGAACACAAACGAGTTAGGGCCGAAGACCAAAAACTAGTTAAAACCTAAGTGTCTAATTGTCATTTGGTGAAGGGGGAAGCTCTTCCACGATTAAGCATCTGTATTCGTCGTCAGCGTCTTCTGCAGCATGTTTTGCACAGGTGGCGTCCTCAGCGTTGGTGGTAGCTTTAGAGAGGCGAATTTTGCTACAGTCGTGTTCGCCCTCGGGCCAATCCTCACTGCTGTTGTCCCTGACTTTGCTTCTGCGACTAGAAGCGCCTTTCTCTATGGCAGTGGGAGCGCCATGACCCCCTTCATTTTTCTGCAATTTGGTGGAACAGAGGACATCGAAACTTGGAGGTTCCTCCCTAAAAGACACTGTGATGAAAGCATTAATAAAGGGTTTATCCATAGTGCATGAATAATGGAACTGGGCGGAATGAGTGATCTGGCAGAGAACAACCTATTGAGAGGGTGGAGTGGAGGCAGTTATTTCCATTTAGGGCAGCGTCGGAGAAGCGGCATTCGGAAGTTGAGAACAGCGATGCGAATGAGAGGCAAAGTCCGAGGGCGGGAAGCAAGACCGTCCTGCTGACCAGGCACGACCTCGCCCACTTTACGTTGCAGGGTAGCGGGCATGGGTATGCTCTGGCGAAGAGGAGGAGGTATCAAAATGGGACAAAGGGGGCATGCGAACAACTCTGCCACGGCTGTTGCTGCAACGACAGCACATTCGGTGCCGCAGGCGAGGCATGGTAGCTTTGGGACGAGGACTATGAGGCTCAGACGCAGAAGAATTGAACGACTCAGGATGCCAAAATGCAGAGGCCAAATGCAAAGTTGCAATGCAAGCTCTGTGAGAAATATAAACCGGGCATGAACTCAATACAACAGAGAAGATTGCAACGCCTCTCGGTATGCGTTCGGGAGCTTGGCTCCGAGATACTAGGGGGGCAAGTGAAACCCAGCAGAACAGGAGAAGAGCAATTGCGACGTAGCTGAGCAGACGGAGAAGAACGCTGACTCTGAGAGCTCATCTTGTAGAGACGGAGATAATATCGGCTCGAGTGCAGAGTAAATGAGCCATAACGTTCACAGCTGGCTCCATTTATTGCAATTCGCATGAGTTCGTGGGTGGCCCTGTGGCCATGCCACTTGCCAACCCTTGGTCTTAGCCGTAAACCAGCCATATGATCACCCTTAATTGACCCCCACATCCGAGATAATAATTAAAATTTTTAACCCTTTTAATAAATCTAATTTAAAACGAATTGAGTATTCACACATTCATCTGAAATACACCTGTACTGGCTCTGAGGCATGGTTAATGCTTTCGCTGGAATGTCGTGCTATAAAATATTCTGGAATGGAGGCAGAGGTACTAATATGCGAGTTGAAACCATAGTGCTATGTGGTCTTTTATGGTTTGCCACCCATTTATATGTGGAGGAGCTTTGGGTGTTTGTGATTCGAAGGTCATCATTGACCACCTGAATAAAGGTACAAACCTCAAGCCTGGGGCTCTCTTGCATTGGATAGACAGGATTAAAGGCTTAAAGAGATCCTTCACTACAATCAACTTCAGTCGTGTTCAGAGAGAAAAATACTGAAGCGGATAGGCGGTCAAAAAGAGGAGTGAATGGGAGATTCGGGGAGATGTTTTACAAGCTCTATAACATATCCAGTATCAGAGTGGAAGGTAAAGTAATTTTTAGTTAAGATATATTCTCCGTTCTGTTTTTAATAGAAATCTGTAAGACAAGATGATCTTAATTTCTGACATTTGATCAATTTTGTTAAGTTATTCTTAGAAAAGCAAGATCAAATGAAAGACATTTCTCTAAAGTAGAGACGTTTTTGAACTTTTGTATGAAGTGGATTATATATAAGGAACTTTTTGAAAACTTAGACGGTGCCCTGATACACTATATAAACCATGCCCTGATACACTATATAAAACAGAAGTAATTTTCCCACTGAAAAAAAAAAAAAAACTGTACTGGAACTTGTATTTCTTGTTTTCAACCTAAGCCGATCATGAATCCCAATATACAGCACTCAGGTGCACATTTCATATCGAATCATTCGACTGTATTTCTATCTTCCCTCTCTTTAGGGTTTATGAAAAATAGGGGAGATGGAGCCCAGAAAAAAACTGCCTGGTACATTGGGAAATGCCTGATTATAATACAGGCGAGATACTGGCATGGCTGCCACTTCAATCTCTGTGCAGATTTCGGTGTGTTTGCAAGGAATGGAATGCCCTCATTTTATCCACCAAATTCATAACAACTCAATTGGCCGAAAAGCGTCATAACAGAAACCCATGCCTGGTTCTACACTCGGAGATTTTCAATGAACCCAAACTCAAAATGCCCAATCGTCTAGCTTACTGTTTTTCTCACACGGACCTGGATGAAGCCCTCCTCCATGGCCTTTTCCTTCAATTTAGAGAAAGATTTAAAGCCAACCTATCCACTTATGTGCCATGGATCGGCGGCAGGCCTCTGCTTGGTCAGGTGTCCTCGTCCATATGCAATTCTTGTTTGCAATCCTCTCACAAGGACGTCCTGACAACTTCCTTGCTTGTCCACGATCAGGTACATATAGTTGAAATCTACAATTCCACTCACAAATCATGGAGAATTGTAGGGCACGAAGAGGGATATGGATATGGTTTTATTCGATGGATCCCTCTATTGTTTGGCAATTATTAGCGCGGGTTGGGGAATTATCGGTTTCAAAATCAGAGAAGGGACTTGTGTTTTCTCACCCTTACCAGAGATCGCTGTTGCGAAGTGCATTTCCCTTTACCTGTTCTTCTGCGGATCACGGGTTCTAGTTAATGGTGGGATAGTCAAAGACGAAGAGGAGTTTTTTCGGGAGTTCATTATATGGGAGTTTGACAAATCAAAAGGAAACTCCTCATTTTCTTCATCCCGGTGGACGAAGATTGCCAGAATGCCCACGAATGCCTCCATCCCTGTGTGAGGTCCATCTCTATGTGATGGTGTTAAAGGGGATTTGTGTTTGCCTCGTTTTCTTTGGAGGCCACAATTTTGCCTCGCAGGTGAAATTAAATTTGAGCTTGAATCTCGTGAAAATAATTTCAAAAAAATCTAATTTTGAGAGTGGTTGAATCATTTATAGTGAAATTTTAGTTTGAATTCCGTAAAATTAATTTCAATAAAAAAAATCTAATTTCTGGGTGTTTGAATCATTTATAGTGGAAATAGATTTTGGATTTAGCACCATCAAATTTTTTTTGAACAGCCAAAATCCAAAAATCTGTTGAACACCCAAAATCCTGAAACTCAATAACCTAGATTTCCAAAAATTTCTACCTAATTTTTATTCACAATTTTTCTATTCACAATTGTGGTCTCGTTAGACTATGGAATACCAGTTTATGTGCTGCGCAGTTGGTGATTGTGCGTGCTTTATAGTGTACGGAAGTAGGCTGGTGATAAAGGTCTGTTGCGCAGTTTGTGATTGTGCGTGCTTTATAGTGTACGGAAGTAGGCTGGTGATAAAGGTAGCTGTTTACAGTGTAAGTCAAAAGAAAGGTAGCTGTTTACAGTGTAAGTCAAAAGAAATGGAGTTGGCTTCCCAGCTGTCCGAACAATGCCGACGATATATGGGCTGGCTCTGTTATGGCATTTGAACCAAGGCCCGACATGAAGGTCCAGTTAAGCATGGTATGCATGCCTTGCCTTTTACCTCACCAACTTCAGAATTTAACATTATTAGTATTTTATTTAGATTTACACTTTTCCCTCTCTGGAATATGCCTGTGTCTTGTTTTACAATTACTTTTTTTTTACTGTAAGTGGAAACCTGTTTCTAGTCCAAATTACAAGTGAGCACTTGTTCATGTTTATTTTACCAGAAGCATTAAAGTTTTTTGCACTACCGTTTTTGGTAATCTTGTACACTTTTCATCTTGAAACATGGTTAAAATGAAGGCATCATTGATTGAGGATTCAAATAATTATGGAAATTTCATCACCAAACATATGTAAGTTATTTATTTATTCATAATTTTTAATTTTTGTATTAACAAGAACGGTTAACTTTTGTATTAGAAAGTGCTGCAGCCTCGCTGGACGGCTCAATACAAAAAAGGACTGTTCCACAATCTGTTGTTCAGAAAAAGTCTAAAAACTTCCAAAATGAAAAAAATAAAGATCATACTATCCTTTGTAGAGGATGTCTAAAGAATTCTGTTAGTATAAAACCTAGAAAAGGCACCCAGAAAATAATCAACTTTTAAAAACACGATAAAACCTAAAACTATGTAAAGCCATGCTTGCTGTAAGTTTTCTCTTTTTCCAACGGAGAAGACTGGGGTCCCTGGCCCATGCCATCCATATCTACCTCTTGTGGTATCTGTTAAACAGGCTCCTCAATATTTGATTTAATGAACATTCTGTAGTTAGCGGTAGCTGATTGAGGGTTGTTAGCCAGACTTGATACTTGATGATGCAAAGCTTCTAAGTTCTCTATTTACTTCTTTTTCTGTAGCAGAGTTTCCATTATAACTGCTATCCCGTTAATATGATTTTCCGCCTAGGCGTGAAATTTCCTTGCATAAATATTGATATCCCATTATGTGCCGTAAGGGACTTTTGACATTGAACAACATGGCGGATGTCAACAATTCCACAGAGGGGGCAAAGCTAGTGAAAACTCCTCACAGTCCACCAATTCCAAGCCCTTATGCCAAGCTCTAATGTAAGCACTGAGAACCTCCCTCTCACCACCAAATTGTAACTAGAGAACGTAGACACAATAATTCCCTTCCACTGTTAAGAGAACTGAAAAGCACCTCCAAGAATTAGCCATGCACAGGCTAAGAAACATGGAGATACAGACGCAGGCTATTTTTCCTTAAGAGACAGACACTTGCTAATGAACAGACTTTACCTCAACAACTGATTGGATGTTCCTCCGAGAAATCACTAGATCCAGGCTACGAAAAAACTCTTCCAGATTGTGCTCCTTGAAGGATTCTCCAAGAGTAACCAAAGGGATGTCGACAAGCCTGATTCTTGTTGAAATGTTAATTTCAACTGTCCTGTGCACCTCAGCCGCTTTCCAAATTTGTGTTTGAAGAATTCTGTACTCTGGCCGCCTTCTATTTTGTCTTTGACAAGCTCTGTCAGGAGCGCCGCTTGCCATTTCATTGAACAGTCGTTTTAGTTTGAAAACAGTCCTCTGTGTATTTCAGAACAGAGCATTTTGGAAAACAGATCATTTTTATTGTTTATACACAGGAGTGTTTTTGTATGTGCGGGAGTTTGAATTTCCACAAAGACCAGTGGTCCCCGCGGCCACGACAGCGACCAGTCAGCAGGAGCACGTGGCAGATTTGTATTGGTTCGGGTTTTTCATTTGGGCCGTCCGCAGAGTTGAAAGCCGGACCCGAAAGTTTATCAACCGCAATTCATAAAATGGTTTCGCGTTACAAACGCCGCTTACATCATCAACCTTTTTGTGGACCTGATATGGTTTTATAGGACGGATTTAATAATCCGTTGCGTGTCCAAATGGTGACGTCACGAGTCCCCATTTGTAACGTGAAATCCCTTATTACAATTCGGTTCATAATTTTTGAAGTCCGGGCGTATTGGTTTTATTATGGTTTTGGTTATGTTTGTTTGTTATCGTGCGATAAAGGTTTTTGAACCTTTGGAGTGATATGTTATAATGTTTTACATATCGCGCGATGAATGGTTTGAGTTTTATATGTTTTATTATATACATATGTTTTAACATATGTTATATAACATATGCACTATGTGATGGTGGGCCCGAAAGGGCGACACATATTTTAGTTTATTTCTGTTATAGTTTAGATTTAAAAGTTTTTGTTATGTTAATTAAGTCGTATGCTGCGCCATACAAAAAGGCCCGAGAGGCATATATATTGTATTGTTTTTAAAACAGAAAGTGCAATGTAATTCTTACACAGCAGTGTATGAAAAAGAACAGAGACAGAGTATTGTATGCAACAACAGATTGTGTAAGAGATTGAGTGTGAGTTTGTTTTTGCATTGCGTTTTGCAGCAGTCAGAATTTGTAATCCCTCAGTTAGAGAAAGTTTTATTGTAACAGTTTGTTCTTAGATTAATGGAATAGAAGTTTTCAAGTGTGAAACTCTGTCTCTCTCTGAAGCAATTTTTTTATTCTCTGTGTTTAGAGGAGAGCATTATTCTCTCTATTTTGTTCTGGAATTCTCAGAAATTTCAACATGGTATCAGAGCTAGTCCAGGCTCTTTGAAGGTGTCAAAGGCTCTGAAGGAATGATTTCTTTGTTGCAGCAGCTTCTCCTGCAGAGTGAAGGCTCAGTAAAAAAAAAATCCAAAGTATTCTCAAGACAATTTTTTTTGTGTTACTGTTGAAGACAGTCAGTTTGTTTTAAAAACACAGTCAAGTATTTGAAGCATAGTTAGAGTGCAAGTATGGCTGGAGCCAACACTAGCATGAGTATTGGTAATGCTCAGCGCCCACAATTTAATGGGAAAAACTATGATTATTGGGCAATAACCATGAGAGACCTGTTTGCCTCTCAAGACTTATGGGAACTTGTTGAGGATGGTTTTGAAGAGCCAGTTGATGAAAATGGGTTAAATGCCTTAACACAGGCAGAGAAGGACTTGTTGAAGAGCAATAAGAAGAAGGACTCTAAAACCCTCTTCTATTTGTATCAAGCAAGTACATGAGAGTGCGTTTCCAAGGATAGCAGCAGCTAGGAGATCCAAAGAAGCATGAGAAACTCTCAAGATAGCCTATCAAGGCATGGAGAAAGTGAATACAGCGAAACTACAATTGCTGAGGAGAGATTTTGAGACTCTCTGCATGAAGGAGTCTGATAATATAGACTCATTCTTCACACATGTGATTGGAATGGTCACACAGATAAGGTCTCATGGAGAGACTCTTGAAGAAAGAAGGATTGTGGACAAAATTTTGAGGAGCTTACCCTCAAGGTTTGATGTAATAGTCACCACCATAGAAGAGACAAAGGATCTCTCAAAATTTTCAATTGATGAGCTTCATGCATCACTGATGACACATGAACAGAGATTGGGTAGAAATGAAAACTCATCTTTGGAGCATGCCTTCAAGACCCAGATGTCCTTTGGAAGAGGAAGAGGTCAAGGCAGAGGAAACAAGAGAGGAAGAGGCAAAAGCCAAAACAGAGGTGGAAGAAACAGTTCAACAAATGCTCAAGGAAGGGGCAGCAATCAAAATCAGAACCAAGGTCAAAACAACAGCCAACAAGGTGGACAGCAACATGCTCATGGACAAAGGTATGATAAATCCAATGTCCAATGTCATTATTGTAAAAAAATTGGGCGTTATGCAAATGAATGTAGGAAGAAGCAGCATGATATGGATAATAGACCCAGTGCAAATTTCACTAGAGAAAATATCAGCCAAGATAAATTGTTTTTAGCTTGTAATATGGCTGAGGAAAAGAGTGAAGATTTATGGTTTTTAGACTCAAGTTGCAGTAACCATATGACAGGAAACATAGCCATGTTTTCTATGTTAGATGAGAATGTGAAGTCACAAGTCACATTAGGGACAGATAGTAAAGTTTCTGTTATGGGAAAAAGAGATGTAAATGTCTTAACAAGGAAAGGAGAAAAGAAATCCATAGCAGATGTTTATTATGTTCCTGGAATGAAATGTAACCTCTTAAGTATTGGACAGCTTGTTCAAAAGGGGTACAATGTTTTCTTTGAAGATGATGTATGCACCATCATGGATAAACCACCAAGCAAACAATGTATTGCTGAAGTGAAGATGACAAGGAATATAATGTTCCCTCTCAGGATGAGGGCAGATTTGAAAAATGGAGAAGAAATAGCAACAGTGACACAAGAGGCTTTCCAAAGTGAAACAAAAGATGAGAATTGGTTGTGGCACTTGAGATTTGGACATCTCAACTTTGGAGGTCTTAACTTGTTGCATAAAAAAGGAATGGTAAGAGGATTACCATTGATTGAGAAACCGGACAGCCTTTGTGAAGGTTGTATCTTGGGTAAAAAACACAGAGAAAGTTTTTCATCCGAAAAAATCATAAGGGCAAAGACAACCTTAGAAATTTTCCACTCAGATTTATGTGGACCAATGCAAACTCCATCACTTTCTAGTAGCCACTATATGTTAACTTTTATTGATGATTTTATTAGAAAAACTTGTTTATTTTTTGAAAAACAAAAGTGAAGTGTTTGAAAGATTCTGCAATTTCAAAGCACTTGTGGAAAACCAAAGTGGACTATATATCAAAGTTCTAAGAACTGATAGAGGAGGTGAATATATCTCTAAAGAATTTCTGCGTTTTTGCAGAGAAAATGGGATTCATAAGCAATTTACAGCGAGGTACACTCCGCAACGAAATGGAGTTGCCGAAAGGAAAAATAGGACAATCATGGATATGGTAAGGAGTATGTTAAAGACAAAGCATTTGCCAAATGATTATTGGGCTGAAGCTGTACATTGTGCCACGTATATTTTGAATAGGTGCCCAACAAAAGCAGTAATGAACAAGGTTCCGGAAGAAGCATGGAGTGGCACAAAGCAAGGAGTCACCCACATGAAAGTTTTTGGTTGTGTGGCTTATGCACACATTCCAGATCAGCTAAGGAAGAAGTTGGACAGCAAGGGGGAGAAATGTATTTTTATTGGATACAGTGAGGAATCCAAAGCTTATAGGTTGTATAATCCATCCACCAAGAAGTTTATTGTGAGCAGAGATGTTCAGTTTATTGAAGAAGAAGCTTGGGATGGAAGCATTGAGAAAACAATGAATGTTAAAAATTGTTTGCCTCATGATGAAGATGATGACGAGATGGCTGAAATACATCCCTCAATAGCAACACCAACACAAGGACAGCAAGGGACACCCTTGAGGAGAAATGAAAGTGCTTCTCCAAGCACACCACAAGGAGGAGATTTGAGTGCTACTTCAAGCACTCATACACCAAATGAAAGAGGAACAAAATTCAGAAATTTAAATGAAATTTATGAGCAAGAGGCAGCAAATGAAGGTATGAACTCTTTATTTTCTTTGTATTGTCATGTTGATGACCCTATTCATTTTGAAGATGCTATTAAGGATAGAAAATGGATAGAAGCTATGGATAAGGAAATTAATGCCATAGAAAGAAATAAAACATGGGATTTAGTTGAACTCTCAAAAGGTAAAAAAGTTATTGGAGTTAAATGGGTCTACAAGACCAAAAGTAATGCTGAAGGCAAAATTGAAAGACACAAGGCTAGACTTGTTGTCAAAGGGTATAAGCAGCAACATGGGAGAGATTATGAGGAAACTTTCGCACCGGTAGCAAGAATGGAAACCGTGAGAGCAGTGATGTCCATAGCAGCACAAAACAAGTGGAAATTTTACCAAATGCATGTGAAATCAACATTCCTAAATGGAGTGTTAATGGAAGAGGTTTATGTTGAACAACCTCTAGGCTATGAAAAGAAAGGCCAAGAGCACAAAGTGTGTAGATTGAAGAAAGCTCTTTATGGGCTGAAACAAGCACCAAGAGCATGGTACAGTAGGATAGATTCCTATCTACTGGAAAATGGATTTGAAAAATGTGAGGGAGAATCCATCTTATACATCAAGGAGAAAGATGGTAAGATGCCAATTGTTGTGTTATATGTTGATGATGTGATCTTTACAGGTAATGATGAATACCATGTTGAAAATTTTAAAACAGTCATGAAAGAAGAATTTGAAATGACTGATATGAGTTTGCTGAAATACTTCTTAGGAATAGAAGTAGAGCAAAATGAAAATGGAATTTTTAGCTCATAAGCTAAGTATGTTAATGAATTTTTGGAGAGATTTAACATGCAGGATTGCAAGGTAGCAATTACTCCCACAGTATTGGGATTAAAACTCAACAGAGAGAACATCAACAAGGATTTTGATCCTAGTTTGTACAAGAGCATAGTTGGCAGCCTCATGTATTTGACTGCAACTAGGACGGATATAATGCATGCTGTTAGTTTGATTTCCAGATTCATGGAGAGGCCAAAAGAAGCACATTGGCAGACAACAAAAAGAATTCTGAGGTATGTTAAGGGAACAAAAAGGTATGGCATTTTATATACTACTTTAGAATGTTCAGATTTAATTGGATACACCGACAATGATTGGGCTGGAAGTGTAGATGATCGGAAAAGCACATCCGGTTATGTTTTTCACATGGGTTCATGAGCCATTTCATGGGCTTCTAAGAAACAGCCTATTGTAGCGTTATCTACAGCAGAGGTAGAGTACGTGGCAGCTACAGCAGCAGCGTGTCAAGCAATTTGGATGAGGAGGATGTTGAGAAGTCTATGCCAAGAGCAAGCAAAAGGTACAATGATTTATTGTGACAATAGCTCAGCTATTGCATTAATTGATTACACTGATAGTGATTGGGCTGGAAGTGTAGATGATCGGAAAAGCACATCCGGTTATGTTTTTCACATGGGTTCAGGAGCCATTTCATGGGCTTCTAAGAAACAGCCTATTGTAGCGTTATCTACAGCAGAGGCAGAGTATGTGGCAGCTACATCAGCAGCGTGTCAAGCAATTTGGATAAGGAGGATGTTGAGAAGTCTATGCCAAGAGCAAGCAAAAGGTACAGTGATTTATTGTGACAATAGCTCAGCTATTGCATTAATTGGATACACTGACAGTGATTGGGCTGGAAGTGTAGATGATCGGAAAAGCACATCCGGTTATGTTTTTCACATGGGTTCAGAAGCCATTTCATGGGCTTCTAAGAAACAGCCTATTGTAGCGTTATCTACAGCAGAGGCAAAGTACGTGGCAGCTACAGCAACAACGTGTCAAGCAATTTGGATGAGGAGGATGTTGAGAAGTCTATGCCAAGAGCAAGCAAAAGGTACAGTGATTTATTGTGACAATAGCTCAGCTATTGCATTATCAAAGAATTCTGTGTTTCACAAGAGAATGAAACACATAGATACAAAGTTTCACTATACCAGGGGCAAACATTCTGACCAAGCCATTGGGGCAGAAAAGTTTTAAATTTTTAAGGAAATGTTTGGGTATGACAGATAACCCAGGCAGTTGAACTTAAGGGGGAGTGTTGAAATGTTAATTTCAACTGTCATGTGCACCTCAGCCGCTTTCCAAATTTGTGTTTGAAGAATTCTGTACTCTGGCCGCCTTTTATTTTGTGTTTGACAAGCTCTGTCAGGAGCGCCGCTTGCCATTTCATTGAACAGTCGTTTTAGTTTGAAAACAATCCTCTGTATTTCGGAACAAAGCATTTTGGAAAACAGAGCAATTTTATTGTTTATACATAGGAGTGTTTTTGTATGCACGGGAGTTTGAATTTCCACAAAGACCAGTGGTCCTCACGGCCATGATAGCGACCAGTCAGCAGGAGCACGTGGAAGATTTGTATTGGTTCGGGTTTTTCATTTGGACCGTCCGTAGAGTTGAAAGCTGGACCCGAAAGTTTATCAACCGCAATTCATAAAATGGTTTCGCGTTACAAACGCCGCCTACGTCATCAACCCTTTTGTGGACCCGATATGGTTTTATAGGATGGATTTAATAATCCATCGCTCGTCCAAATGGTGACGTCACGATTCCCCATTTGTAACGCGAAATCCCTTATTACAATTCGGTTCATAATTTTTGAAGTCCGGGCGTATTGGTTTTATTATGGTTTTGGTTATGTTTGTTTCTTATCGCGCGATAAAGGTTTTTGAACCTTTGGAGTGATATGTTATAATGTTTTACATATCGCGCGATGAATGGTTTGAGTTTTATATGTTTTATTATATACATATGTTTTAACATATGTTATATAACATATGCGCTGTGTAATGGTGGGCCCGAAAGGGCGACACATATTTTAGTTTATTTTTGTTATAGTTTAGATTTAAAAGTTTTTGTTATGTTAATTAAGTCGTATGCTGCGCCATACAAAAAGGCCCAAGAGGCATATATATTGTATTGTTTTTAAAACAGAAAGTGCAATGTAATTCTTACACAGTAGTGTATGAAAAAGGACAGAGACAGAGTATTGTATGCAACAGCAGATTGTGTAAGAGACAGCGTGTTTTAGACAGAGTGTGAGTTTGTTTTTGCACTGCGTTTTGCAGCAGTCAGAATTTGTAATCCCTCAGTCAGAGGAAGTTTTATTGTAACAACTTGTTTTTAGATTAATGGAATAGAAATTTTCGAGTGTGAAACTCTGTCTTTCTTTGAAGCAATTTTTTTATTCTTTGTGTTTAGAGGAGAGCATTATTCTCTCTATTTTGCTCTGGAATTCTCAGAAATTTCAACAATTCTCCAACTATTGATGGTTTTCGCTCATACAATGACCAGAGAGCACCATAACCTGCCCAACTTTGGCTTATGACCCATAGCTTTTTATTTGCACAGCAAATGAAGACTGGCTACAGGAGATAACTAATGCACTTCCGAGAAGGTTTAACCACGAATGTAAGAAAGGGTGAACCCTTATATGTAAACACATGACAGGGAAGGACAAGGCATAGCAACAGGCCAAGATAGCTTTAGTTGCAGAAGTTCAGGCAGATCCAGATTCTATACTAGCAGAGGATTCTCCAAGAGTGACGAAAGGGATGTCGACAAGCCTACCATCCAAACTTGGTTCCATTACCCCATCTTTACTTGAGGTCGAATTAAATCCAAATTGCTAGAGCTGATCGCTCATTATGATTGAAGTGTGTGATGCTACAATGATTATGGTGAACATTGACTTTCGTCCTTTCTTATTAAATTTGATATGCCAGTTGGTTTTGATAGAAATTGGCATGCAAAACTTTGGATAAGTCATAAAAAACATTGATTAAGATATTGGGGAGATGGAAGCCCCACTGTTTTCCCTTAACTTCAAGGTTTTGCATTTTGGCAAGAAGCTTCATTGGCCAAGTAATCAACCTATTAATTCCTTTCTTGTAGGACGTGGAAAAACTTTATTGATGCAAAGTTGCTGATATCTTGTTGGATTCGTTGAATAAGCCTTACAAAATTGTCAGTAGACGAAGTAGAGCAACACACGAGTTTAATAATTATTGCCTAGTCACCAATGATAATTTGGTCACGTATATGCCTTGGGCCAAGAAGCTTTATCCCTTTGTGTAGTGCAAGCACCCCGACTAGATTATTGGTAGCTATACCTAGGACCCAATCAATACTTACTTCATGATTTCCTTTGGGATAGAAAATCATCCTCCTACACTTGCCACTTGAGGATTGCCTTTTGAGGCCCCATTAAAAAATATAATGAATTTTCTTTGACATAACTGCTAGCTTTTGAAATCCTCCTGCTCAAGAAGAATGTGCTAATGCACTCATTGCGTAGGTTTTGTATTGTAGCTTCTTGGCTAAAGGGTGCCTCCCAAGAAATCATCTTGTAACCAATCCCTTACCCCTTGCTCCGTCATCAGAGGATTATGATCTTCCTAGTGAGCCACATTTTCAACAAACGAATTGAGGCATTGCTAGCCAAGCTCTTTTTAAGAATGGGCTTGTTTAAAAATGATTTTGTATAATTTTTATGCCAATTGGCGAACATTTCATTCTAAGAGCCAAGAAAACCATATGATGCTCAATTTCTTCAAAGGCAAACTTCCATACAACATTAGAAACGGGAAAGTCAAAGAAAATACAACATTGAATTTCAGTCTTTGATGTACACAATGCATGTTGTTAGTTTTTGTAGCATCAGGCAAGTGTTCTAGTCACGATTTGTGTCTAAGAGACTAAGGAACACGGGATCTCCAAAACCCAGAAAAGGTTTTGCGAGATAAGATTGTGAGATGCCTCAATTAAATTAATTGATCAATAATTAAAAATTACCTTAGTCTAACTTAGGAAAATTGATTAATTAATGGGAATTAATTAAGGATGATTGAGAATGCTCTAGAGACTCACAAGGATCGAGTCGAAGATGATCTTAGCCGTTGATGAGGATCTAATCACGATCGTTGAAGCTCCAGTGAGAGATTATAAGAGCATATCGATGGGATGAGGGGAGACACAAGTGAGGGAGCAATTATCCAGGCAGTGTGAATTTCCCAGTGCACAGTGAGTGATTCAGTGAGGGAAGAATTCGAGCCAGTAGAAGAGCATCAGTGATTGAGGGAGCAACAGAGAGAATTCTGGAGGAATTTCCCAACATATTTCTAGCGCTGGAGAGGCAGGAAAGAGGGAGGTCAAATTATTTTGCAGAATAGTTGTCCAGACTTGTGCAAGCCAACAGTGCGAGCAACAAGTAGGTAGTGCGAGTAGGCTAGTTGATTTGCAAAAGGGATAAAATTTCTCCAAATTATTTTTCCATTATATTTTCTGGAGGATTACCAGTTAGGCATCCAAATTATTGTACTCAAGTTTTTACTACTGCATAATAAAATAAACCCTCATTTGTTGCACCGGTTTTCCCTTCGGGGTTTTTCCCGGGGACATTAGTCTAAAATAAATATGTTAATGGTGTGAATGAATTTCTCAGTTTCAGTTTAATTTTCTGCAACTTATTTATTTTGTTGCGAAGAATTGCAATGTGATTTATTCAATATTAATCAAATAAACTGCTAATCAATTAGGAGAATAAATTTCAGTAGTTGCAGTTCAAGGATTTTTCACACACCTTGAAGGCCCTTGGATCCCACACTTTTGTAAATTTTCTCTTATTAATAATCTCTCATGTACCACGGTCCAACATAAGATATTGATTTTTGGCAATCCATCACTCCGGATATGTTTGCAAATTTTAAAGCAAAGAGCCAAGGGGAAGTTTAGAAGCTACGATACATACCTTGCCTTGCCCATGTATTCAGAGCCTTTGGACCCCCAATCCCAACCATCAATAGATGATTTGTTCATAGGAGCACAATCTCGAAAGAGAGAGAGGGGAATTCATTTGAAGAATAGGATGAAGTGGAGCGATAACATTTTCCAGCCAATCCATAGAACATTGTCTTGTACATCCCAAAGAGACAAATAAACAAGTGTATTAATCCTTTGAGAGTTCACCATTCTCTGAACCTCGATAGTTCATGAGCATGTTTGAGAGAAGGCTTTACCATGATACCGTCATCCCATACTTTGATGTGTTTTCCATCTTTAAGAAACCAAGTAATTTGGCGATTGAATTAGAGGAGCAACTGCGTTAGAGAGTGTTTATCTATGGTTGATCATTCAATGGTTGATCTAAACATATATTCTTGGTACAATGGAAGTATTTATTGAAAGAGCATTTTTCCACCATTCCATCGGTCTAGATACGAGGCACCAAAGAACTTTGGCATTGAGGGAAATATTCATTAAAATTGGATATTTTATTCCTAGTTTGTCATTGCCTTTTGGATATGTAGCAACATTCCAGTCGATGAGATGGAATTTTCTTATATTGGTTTTCCTGCCTTGCCATCAGAACTTATGGATTTATTTTTCTACCTGCTGCATTATACCAAAAGGAACCAACATTATTGAACATTGGAAAATTGGCAATGTTGATAGAGTTGGTTTTATAAAAACCACCTTGCTTGCTAGGTTCAACCAATTAGATCCCCATTGTTGCATTTTGTCTTTTATTTTCCCTAATTTACCTTGCCAAATGGCTTAGGTTGGATTGATTAGAGAGATTGACATTGCTAGGTACTAGAAGGAAAATCAGGATGATGAGAATTGGAAGTCTAGAATTCTGGAAATGATTTGAAGTTGATGAGAGCTTGTGTTCCCTCCACATACAATACTTTTCTCACAGTTTACATTTCCATGAAAAGCATTGAGATACTGATAAAAAATACATTTAAATCACTCAACTATTATGGTAGATTCCCCTTAGGTGAGAAGGGTATCATTAGTAGATTGGGAGTTGTTAATCTCTTTGACTTCTCTTGTAATGTTAACTCTTCGGAGGTTGCTTGCTATTCTTTTATATTCTAACCTCCAAATTAAAGAATTTCCCATAATTATGTAAAATAGAGGTGAGAAAGGACATCCTTATCTCAATCCTCTTTTACTTTTGAAGAAATATGTGGTCCTTCCATTTACTAAAGGACTATTATCTGATAACAACTTACACAAGATCTTATCCATGAAATAAAAGATTCACCCAAAACCAAATTTGTGAAGAACTTCAAAAAGATAAGAATGCCTTACCTGATCTAAAGCATTTGCCATGTCCCATCTTGATTATCATACATTTCTCTTTATTTCTCTTGCCGGAGTGAATTGCCTCGTGCACAAATATAATATTGTCAAGAATCTGTTTTTTTTGCATGAACACACCCTGATTATCAAAAATAAGTTTGAGGATTTTTTTTATTCTATTTGCTAAGATTTTGGTCAACGTTTTTTAAGAAGAATTGCACAGAGAGATAGGGCGAAATCTTGAGAAAGGGGATGGGTTAATCTAGTTGGGGATTGAATTCATGAATGAGGAGTTTGTACTTGCTCTTGTTTGTTCTACGTGTTGAATATTAAATATTGTAACTAGGTTCGGTCTTCATAATTTATATTTACTGTACTCTTCAAAAGAATTAATGTTATCATTTTGAAATTTATTTTTATTATTAAATGACTTATTAAAGCATGGGTTTCATGCTTGGATCATATTTAATATAAGATCCCAATTGCGGACTTCTAGGTTAGTCATTGCAAATTTATATTAACTCTCCTTGGGCTTTTGAATCATGTAACTAGGTTTGTTTTTGAGTCAAAAGTGGTCTAGTAGCCCTCCACATCAAGTTGGCCTTAAGGAGATCAAGTTGGCCTCAAAGGGAGGAATTTGAACACATTAGAAGGCTATAAATGCAAGCAGGTCGAATTCATTTGCTCACTCACTCACTGCAATTCACTGCAACGAGGGAAAAAGTGCGAAATTGAAGAAGGAAGCAAAAAAAGTGTGAGCTGGGTCTAGGAGAAAGAAAAAGAGAAAATCAAAATTTTGGTGAAGGAATCTCTTTGTTTCGTGGTCTCTCTTGGGAGATCAAAGTCTTTGAAGTTTGGGTGTTGCTGCTGCAAATCTGCGAAGTTGCTGGAAGACTAGATGTTGTTGTTGCTAGGTCAAAGATCTGGAAGGTTGACTTGGTGTGGAGGGAAAGTTTGGCTCATGTCTAGGGTGAAGAGTATAAAAGATACTATTGAAATGAAGAATTATCTTGACTAGGATTTCCCCTTGAAGGGGGTTTTTCCCTAGCATAGTGCCTATATCTTGTGTCTCTTGTTTTGATCTTCATACATACATAATATGGTAATTACTTGATGAAAGATAAGTTAATAAAGAAGTAAAAGAAGACAACATAATCACAAGTAATTATCAAGATCAAAGGATCAAACCCTAATATATATCCACATTGATTCTTCAACATGGTATCAAAGCTAAGGTCAGGAAGGATTGAAGATCACGTTGTTGGCATGGAATCTCTCTCATTGATGGACTACATAAGGATGGGTATCAACTCTACTAGGAGATGGATCAAGAAGCTCTTTCATTATCTATTCACTAAAGACAAAGGTCAAGGACTTTTCGCTATCCTTACAGGATCTCTCCATGATGACAATGCATGGATCATTGATGGTGGAGCATCAAGGCACATGACTGGAGAAAGCAAACAACTACATAGACTATCAAGAGAACCATCCTCACATGCAGTGGAATTGGGTGACAACAAAAGCTATGGTGTGAAAGGACTAGGATCAACCTCGCTTGAATTAGAAAGTGGTTCGAAGTTGCACCTCAACAACATACTATATGTTCTAGGCTTGAAGAAGAATTTACATTCTGTTTCTTGTTTAGAAGATAAAGGTGAAAGAATCTCTTTTGTTGATGGAAAAGTATTGGTTTGGGGCAAGGATTCTAGCATTAACAAAGCTAGAGTCATTGCAGTTCGTGAAGGAAGTTTGTATAGGGTTACTACACCATCTCCTCAAGCCTTGGTTGATATAGAAATTATTCCTATTGAACTATGGGATAGAAGATTTGGACATCTACACTACAAGCTCATTCCCTCTCTTAGCCAACTGGTCAATGGCATCCCAAATATAAAGGAAGATCATGAAGGTGTGTGCAAGGGGTGCTCTCTGGGAAAACATACAAGAAAACCATTTTCGAATAGTGAATCTAGGGCCAAGGAAATCTTGGACCTCATTCACTCTGATGTCTGATAAATCTCTTGGAGGTCATCTCTATTATGTGACTTTCATATATGACCAATAAGAAAGACATGGATCTATCTTCTCAAAAAGAAAGATGAAGTATTTGATAAATTCAAGGAATTTCGAGTTGAAGTGGAAAACCTCACCGAAAGAAAGATAAAGACTCTAAGATTCGACAATGGTGGGGAATACACTTCCAAGGAACTGATTGAATATTGCAAGGAAGCAGGAATTAAGAGGGAACTCATTGTTCCCTACTATCTCGAACAAAATGGAATTGCTGAAAGAAAGAATAGGTCTATTGAGGAAGGCATTAAGACAATGCTCCTTGATTAAGACCTACCAAAATTCTTTTGGGGAGAAGCAACCATGACAACCGTGTACATACAAAATATAAGTCCTCATAGAAGTCTCAAGAACATAACTCCTGAAGAAGTGTTTGCAAGAAAGAAACCAAGTGTGGATCACCTCCGAATCTTTGGAAGCCCTGCATACATCCATGTTCCAAAGGACAAGCAAAAGAAACTGCATTCTACAAGTATCAAAGGAATATTTGTTGGATATAGTCTCTTCTCAAAGGCATACAGAATCTACATCAAAGAAAAAGGCATATCTAAGTAAGCAGAGATGTCATATTTGATGAGAGCCAAGCCTACAAGAAGTCCAAGGATATTCCCAGATACTCTAATGACGAAGAATCTCCCATATTCGAAGAAGAAGATCTACATCATGAATATCCCACTACAAATCAAGAAGAAGAAGGACCCAATGAGCCTATTCAACCTGCAGTCATCCTGACCACAAGGAAAAGGCCAATTTGGTTAAAATCTAGCCTACAAGATGCTGAAGGACATGAAGCTCCTAGGAACCTTCAGGGAAATTAAAAGACCGAACAGATACTTTGGCTATGCTGCATGCATGACAAAGCTCATTCACGTTGAACCATCTACATTTGAAGAGGCTACTCAACAGGATATCTGGAAGAAGGTGATGCAAGAAGAATACCAATCCATTGTGAAGAATGGGGTTTGGGAAATCGTTCTTGACCTAGCGACAAATTAGTTGTCACATCCAAATGGATCTACAAAATTAAGCATGTTGTTGATGGAAGCATAAATAAGTATAAAGCAAGGTTTGTTGCAAGGGGCTTCTCTCAAAATGAAGGAATAGACTATGAAGAAACCTTTGCACCTACAACAAGGTATACTACCATTAGATCTTTGGTTTCATTGGCTGCTAAAATCCGCTGGAATATCCATCAAATGGATGTGAAGACCACATTTCTAAATGGGACCATTGATGAGAAAGTATACATCGAACAAGCCAAAGGTTTCAAAGTGAATAGCAGGGACTCTCACGTCTGTAAACTTAACAAAGTACTATATGGCTTGAAGCAAGCTCCTAGGGCATGGTATGCAAGGATGGATGCATATCTCTTAAGAAATGGGTTTGTGAAGGGTACTGTTGATCCAGATCTCTACATCAAGGTTGTAAATAATGAACCCGTCATTATTATACTATATGTGGACTGTTGAGATTTTGGGGTAGCATCAGATGTGCTCTAGGTTCGAAACTTTGTGGAGGGGCTAGAACACATGAGATCTCCAAGACCTAGAAAGCGTTTGGAGAAATTCCATCTGGTGTAAAAGTTATTCAAATAATTAAATTTTTTAATGGGGATCCTAAGTCTAACTTAGGGAAATTAAAAAATTAAAGTGAATTAATTTACACATGTGATGAGAACATTCTAAGTGATGTGGATCAAGCTTCTTTTAATCTTAGCTCAAGATTGTTGATGTGTCAACGAGAAAAGTATAAAGGAAGGACTTGGGGTCAGTTGGAGGAATACACACAAAATCTAAGAGATTGAATTCTTCTGATGGAGCAGTGCTCAGACGAAGATAAGATCTAAGTGATTCAGAGAAGCAGTCACGGGCGGATGCAGTGATTGGTCGGGAGGACCAAGAGTACAACGCAGAGCAAGGGCAACAGAGACGCAGTGGAGGCAACACAACCATTAGAGGGTGTGATGTAGTCCTTAGAGAGGGTAAAACAAGCCCACGCAGGGGCAACGTAGAGCCTCCAAGGAATGTCCGAAATTCCGCTGGAGACTGGGGCTTCTGAGCCGGCAGGGCTGAAACCAAACTCCGAGAGAAGTTGATCAGCACAGAGCAAGGGTGACGCATTCCCTCAGTCAGGGCCACGCAACCTTACGCAGTGGCAACGTAGAGCGCAGAGCTAGCTGGGGTTTCACCAGTGGCTTATCCGGATTAGTCGGGACTTGCAGAAGTGAGGTATTTCTCACATTTTTCTTTGTTGCCGAGGTTTTCTCTGTTGGGTGAGCCGGTTTATGGCACCCTAGATGTACTCATAATACTGCTGCTTAATATTAATAAACCCTCAGATCTGCTGCATTGAATTTCCCGTATTGGGCTTTTCTGGGGACATTTGACCAAAAAATTTGTGTGTCCTTTGAGATATGTACGTGATGTTCAGTAAATGATCTGTATTTGCGTAGGCTGCTAGTTGTGTTTACTTCGATGTTTTTCTGAATATTTCCTATTAAATAACTTGTGTCTAATAAAAAACAAGTAGGAGAAGTAAATCAATATTTAGCAGTAGGATTTATGTGCTTCACATGGTATCAGAGCATTGCAGATCAAGTTGAACCATCAGCAAAGGGGCTGAAGATATTTGTTGCAGGAAGGGCAGCTGAAGCAACACAGATTCAGGAGAAGGTAGCGCAACACCAGAGGGATATCATAGACCCTACAAGGGTGACGCAGAGTCAGTCTGCTCACGCAGAGGTTGACGTAGCTCCAGAAAGGTGATGCAGAGCTAGTCTGCTCATGCAAAGGCTGGCACAACACCAGGAGAGGGACACTGAGCTAGTCTACTCACGCAGAGGCCGACGCAGTACAAGAGGGAGTGATGCTGTGTAGTTTGCCGGGAAAGCAACTGCAGCTTTGGATCTTCAAAAGTTGCTGGTGAGGCATCGGTTTTGTCGGTGCAGAACAATGCCTAGCAAAGGTGACAAATTGAGGAGAAACAGTTCCTCAACAGACTTTTGCCAAGAAGTCTGAGATTCGATCAGGAGGGTGATCATAGAGGGTTGATTCAGTAGAATTGGCGGAGGATTTCCGCAATGGAAATCAATTGTCAGAGGGAGCAGTTTCTCTAGAGGGTTTCTATTGCCAAGAAACCCAGATCCGATCTTCTGTTGAGTGGAGCAGCAGTAGAAGGGAGAAGAGTACCTGTTTTGGCCGTTTGAGCTAAGATGGCCCCGTACGGATTGAGAGATTAGGATAGGTTGGATTGTGTGTCCAACCTTGCGATCTGGAAGGCCAAAATCCTAACAGTCCTGGAGGAGTACGGTATGAAAGACCATGCGGAAAATGTCCTGGTTGTGCCAATTGATGCGGATGCTCTGAAGAAGTTCAACGAAAAGCAGGCGTGGGCAAAGCGCTTGATCATCGATGGGGTGAAGGATCACGTGGTCCCACACATTGCCGAGAAGAGGACGACACATGAGATGTGGACAACTTTGACCACGCTGTATCAAGGTAACTCCGTCCAACGAAAGATGCTTCTAGAGAACCAGATGCAGATGTTCCAGATGCACAAGGGAGAGGAGATCGATCCCTTCCTCTTCAGATTGCAGATGATCCAAGATCAACTGATTGCCATGTGGGCAACTCTGGATGAAGGGCTCTTGGTGAGGACTGCCTTGAATGTAGTCACTGATGAGTGGGAGACCTTTGTCCAAATCATATTGGGCAGAGCACAACTCCCAAATCGGGGTGACATGTGGGCTATCCTTTGATAGGAGGAGATCCGGAGGATGACCAAGAAGGAATTCAACAACGGAGGTGTCAAGGTGAAGAAGGAGGAGGAGGATGTAGCCCTAGCATCAAAGGGACATCGACAACAAGGGAAGAAGAAGAAGGACCTATCCAAGGTCTAGTGCTTCAAATGTGGTGAACTTGGACACTTCGCCAGCACTTGTCCTAAGAGGAAGGACATGGAAACTTCAGATTCCAAGGCAACAACGGCTAGAGGGGACAATGGTAGTGAGGATGATGCGGCCATGAGTCCTCATGTGCCTCGAGAGAAGAGGTTGTTGAGATTTTGTGTATTTGGGGTAGCATCAGTTGTGCTCTAGGTCCCAAATTTTGAGGAAGGACTAGAGTACACTTGATCTACAAGACCCAGAAATGGATTTGGGAAATTTCATCTGGTTTAGGAGATATTAAATTAATTAATTATTTTAATGTATTTCCTAAGTTAAAACTTAGTAAAATAAAACAATTAAAGTGAATTTAATTAAACATGTGATGAAATTGTCTTAAGTCAAACGAATCATGCTTTTTTTTAATCTTAGCCATTGATTCAAGATCTAATCATGGTCGTTGATTTGTCAACGAGAAAAGTATAGAGGAAGGGCTTGGGGTCATTTGTAAAAACACACAGAGGCAGAGCATTGAAGCTAAGCTGAGATTCTAGGGCAGGGTTTGCTAAGAATACTCAGAAGTGTTTCAACTGCAGAGAGGGGAATTTAGAGCAAGGGGATGATCTGATCTCGGGGTCTAGAATACACAAGAGGTAGAGATCAGCTCAAGGACAACGCAGAGGAAGGAAGCAACAGCAGCAGCAGCAACAAGGACAGCGTAATTTTCAAGAAACCCTTCAGGGGTTACGCAGAGACCCTTAGGGGCAGCGTAGTGACTGCGTCACCCAGTCTGGGGTAACGCTGCTCACGCAGTCCATTCCGGAGCAGCGCTGAGGGTTTGGAGGCCATCCAAGGCCGACACAGAGGCTTTCAGGGGCTTCAGAGGCTGACGTAGAGCCTTTTAGAGGCAGCGCTGGGGTTTCTAGGCCTAGATTTGGCTGAGTTCTGTAAATCCCGTTTGAGGGTGTGGATCAGTCATTATTTTGGCCCTATATCAGCTAGTGAGCTGTAGATCTAGAGTTTTCTCTGTCGGGTTTTCTAGATCTGGAACCCAGAGTTGTGTATTCAGAAACATTCTTAATAATAGAACCCTCCAGCAGCCAGAGACCGGTTTTCCTGCATTGGGTTTTTCCAGGGACTATTTGTCCAGAAATAACTGTGTCACTTTGTCAATGTGTGCATTTGCTTATTCTAGATCTGAATTGGTAGAGATCTATTATGTGTTTTGCTTCGATTTCAACTTGAATTTATTCAATTAATAACTTGTATAAGTAGGAGGAGCATAACCGGGTTAACAATAATAATTTCTGCATAAGATATAAGATTCAGAAATTTCTACATGGCATCAGAGAGGTAGATATGAAGGGACAACGCAGTTTTCAGGAGCAAATTTAGGCAGAGGGAAGGGTTACGCTGTCCAGCGCTGTGTCCTAGCAAGCCCACGCAATTACCGCACAGAGGCAGCTCAGAAATAGCGTTGGTTGGGTTTGAAGCCAGCCAGTGTGATTCAGATCTGAATCTGTCAGATCTAGAAAAGACTGCAAAAATTCAGAAGAGCTGGTGGGGTTAAATTTCTGAAGTTTTCAGATATTTAGCCTTAGCACAATTGATAAAGATTGGGAGGACATCAACTTCTCAGAAAAGTTTCTTTCCAAAGGAAACTTGCAGTTTGATTAGAGGATCAAAGAAGAAGCTGAATCATAGTTGATTTGGTAGATTTCCAAGGAGGGAAATCAAGTGTCAGAGGGAGCAAAGGGTGCCCAATTCATAAAGGACCCTAGATCCAGATCTCTAGTATAGAGAGAAGGATCTCCGACACATTCTGAGTAGATGGCACCTCATGGACTGCGTGATCAGGATAGGCTATAGGGCCTCTCAAACTTTTCGGTGTGGAAAGTAAGGATTCGGATTGTCCTTGAGGCGTACATCTAAGAGACCATGCAGAGCAGACTCTGGCCATACTGATAGATGCAGATCTCTTACGGAAGCATAAGGAAGCTGTTGGGCATGCCAAGCGGCTGATAATGGACAGTATCAAGGACCATATTGTACCACACATAGCTGAGAAGAAGACAACTAACAAAATGTGGAAGGCCTTGACTTCCCTGTATGAGGGAAAATCAGTCCAAAGGAAAATGATGTTGGAGACCCAAATGAGGTCATTCATGATGACCAAGGGAGAAGACATGGAACACTTCCTCTTCAGATTGTAGGCAATCAGGGATCAACTGACTGCAATGGGTGCAACCGTAGATGATGCTGTGATAGTCAGGATTGCCCTCAATGCAGTCACGTATGAGTGAGAAACCTTTGTCCAAAGTATCTTGGGCAGAGCGGACCTCCCAGATTGGGACAACTTGTGGTCAATCCTGTGGCAAGAAGAACTACGCAGATTCACCAAGAGGCAACACAACCCTGCGTTGAGCAAAGTAAAGAATGAATATGAGGAAGATGCAACCTTGGCATCAAAGAAGCAACCAAAGAAGAAGAAGGATCTTTCAAAGATCAATTGCTTTTAGCGTGGTGAAATGGGACATTTTGCCAGCCATTGTCCGGAGAAGAAAAGGGACAAGAAAGCATCTTCTTCCAAGGCAGTTGTGGCAAATGATGGGTCAGGAGATGATGCAGCCATGAGTGCTCATGAACCAAGGAGGTGGGGTGACATGGACATGTAGAGGAGCTACATGGAAGTAAGGCGGGATCCTTGAGCAGCTCATCTCTTGGATCACGAGCGGAGCCTTAAGACAGTGGCAGGACAAGTGGAGCAGTGGGTGCATAGATCACAAATGAGGTAGAAGCAGAGGCAGATCTGAAGGCTAGGAGGAGTAGCGCAAAACAAAGCAGCAACATCGTAGAAGCAGTAGCAGCGCAGAGGCTAATGTGACTTCAGCAGCGCAGAGTAGTGCTGCTTACATAGTGTAGAGTTGCAGCAACGCATAAAGCTTTAGAGGGATAGCACAATGCAGTCGCAGTGTGATAGATTTCAGCACAAGGAATTGATGTGACTTTAGTAGTGCAGAGGGAGTTTGATTACGCACGCAGAGTTGTAGTTGTGCATTGTTCTTTAGATGCCAGCACAGATCTATAGCCTATGGAGCTTCAGTGATGAGGATGCAACCCATCTGACTTGTTTGTCAAATATTGGGTAGGAGATTCAGTTGTTTCTCTCAACCACTGAAGTTGCAGTGCAACAGATCTGCAGTGGCAGTGTTATGAGTAGCACAGATGCAACATATTGAGAGGGAGTTGCAGTACAGAAGTTGCAATGGCAGTGGCAGAGTCATGGGCAGTAGTACAGAATGGCAGCAGCAATGCAGAGTTGAGTGGAAGCAGGCCAAGTATCAACAGTACAAAATCAGTGTCCAAAATCATGTAATGCATAAGTGTGATGTATTGCTAGAGCACACCCTTGATGCTAAGAGGGAGTGTTGAGATTGTGTATTTGGGGTAGCATCAGTTGTGCTCTAGGTCCCAAATTTTGAGGAAGGACTAGAGTTCACCTGATCTACAAGACCCAGAAATGGATTTGGGAAATTTCATCTGGTTTAGGAGATATTAAATTAATTAATTATTTTAATGTATTTCCTAAGTTAAAACTTAGGAAAATAAAATAATTAAAGTGAATTTAATTAATCATGTGATGAAATTGTCTTAAGTCACATGAATCAAGCTTTCTTTTAATCTTAGCCATTGATTCAAGATATGATCATGGCTGAAGGTCGTGGAGGCGGCGTAGTGGTAAAGTCGGCCTCGTAATGACGGACCGGTCTTGTGTTCGATCCCGAGCAAGGTCGTAGCTCGTCGTGCGAGTAGTTAGTCTAAACCGGGCCAAGCCCACTACCTTTGGCCCACGTGGTGTAGAACAGTCGGTGATGGGGTGCACTATTAAGGCACTCCGTTCTGTAAGGTCACCGGTTCGAAACCCGTGGATGGCATGGGAGGAGAAAAAATGGAAAAATTAGGATTAGTCTAAACGAGAAAAAAAAAAAAAAAAAAAAAAAAAAAAAAAAAAAAAAAAAAAAAAAAAAAAAAAAAAAAAAAAAAAAAAAAAGATATGATCATGGCTGTTGATTTGTGAATTGTAAGGAAAGGCTTGGGGTCATTTGTAAAAACACATAGAGGCAGAGCACTGAAGCTAAGATGAGATTCTAGGGCAGGGTTTGCTAAGAATACTCAGAAGTGTTTTAGCTGCAGAGAGGGGAATTTAGACCAAGGGGATGATGTGGTCTCGGGAACTAGAATACACAAGAGGCAAAGAAGAGATCAGCTCAAGGATAGCGCAGAGGAAGGTAGCAGCAGCAGCAATAGTAGCAAGGACAACGTAATTTTCAGGAAACCCTTCAAGGGTTACGCAGAGGCCCTCAGGGGAAACATAGTGACTGCCTCACCTATTCTGGGGTAACACAGTCCCTTCCGGATCATCGATGAGGGTTTGGAGGCCATCCAAGGTTGACATAGAGCTTTTCAGGGGCTTCCAAGGTTGACACAGAGCCTTTCAGGGGAAGCGTTGGGGTTTCTAGGCCTAGATTTAGGTAGGGATTACGAAAATCCCATGAGGGGGTGGATCGGTCATTATTTTGACCCTATTGACTAGGTGGTGCCCATATCTAGAGTTTTATGTGTCGGGTTTTTAGGATCTAGAACCTAGAGTTTTGTGATAGGAAATATTCTTAATAATAGAACCCTCCAGCAGCTAGAGACCGGTTTTCGCATTTGGTTTTCCGGGGACTATTTGTGCAAAAATAACTATAAAACGACAATGTGTTTTTATTGTGCTTATTCTAGATCTGAATTGGTAGAGATCTGTTATGTGTTTTGCTTTGATTTTAACTCGAATTTATTTAGTTAATAACTTGTATAATTAGGAGGAGCATAACTGGGTTAATAGTAATAATTTCTGCATAAGATATAAGATTCAGGAATTTCTATAGAGGTGGGGCGATATCGATCTGTAGAGAAGCTACAGATGGGGAGGCATGATCCTTGAGGTGCCCAAACTCTTGGATCACATATGAGCTACGGGAGCCTTAAGACAGTAGTAGGATGACTGGAGCAGTGGGTGCAGAAGATCATGGAGAAGTAGAGGCAGTGATGGGACGTTGGAGAGTATAGCAACGCAGTGCAGAGGCAACAGCTGCGTGGAAGCAACAGTGCAGAGGTTGATGGGACTTAAACAGTGCAGAGGGGCAGTGCAGAGCAACAACAGCGCAAAGGCTCTAGAGGGACAGCGCAATGCAACAACAGAGGGTGCTTCAGTGATGAGATGCAACATGACTGACTTGTCTGTCAGTGATTGGGTGGTGGTCCTTCAGTTGCTTACTTCTCAATAACTGAGTTGCAGTGCAACAGTTAGGAGTGGTAGTGCTATAGGCAGCATGATGCAGCAATTTGAGAGGGAGTTACAATACAAATGTGGCAGTGACATGGGTAGCAGTACAGAGAGTAATAATGCAGTGGATGGAGGGCAACAACACGGAGACCGATGCCAGAGATCAGGGTCATACTTCAGTGGTGAAGTATTGCTAGAGCACTCTCCTCTCTAAGAGGGAGTGTTGAGATTTTGGGGTAGCATCGGATGTGCTCTAGCTCTGAAACCTTGTGGAGGGGCTAAGACACATGAGATCTACAAGACCCAGAAAGCATTTGGAGAAGTTCCATCTGGTGTAAAAGTTATTCAAATAATTAATTTTTTAATGTGGACCCTAAGTCCAACTTAGCGAAATTAAAAAATTAAAGTGAATTAATTTACACATGTGATGATATCATTCTAAGTGACGTGGATCAAGCTTCTTTTAATTTTAACCGTTGATTAGAGATTAGATCACGGCCATTGATGTGTCAATGAGAAAAGTATAAAGGAAGGGCTTGGGGTTAGTTGGAGGAATACACACAAAATCTAAGAGATTGAATTCTTCTGATGGAGTAGTGCTCAGACGAAGATCAAATCTGAGTGATTCAGAGAAGCAGTGTGGGGCGGATGCAATGATTGGTCAGGAGGACCAAGAGTACAACGCAGAGCAAGGGCAACATACACACAATGGAGGTTTCGAAATTCAACTGGAGAATGGGGTTTTTGAGCTGGGAGGGCTGAAACCAGACTCTGGGAGAAGCTGATCAGCGCAGAGCAAGGGTGACGCAGTCCCTTAGTCAAGGCCACGCAGCCCTACGCAGTGGCAACGTAGAGTCTACACAGAGCTAGCTGGGGTTTCACCAGTGGCTCATACGGATCAGTCGGGACTTGCAGGAGTGAGGTATATCTCACATTTTTCTCTGTTGCCGAGGATTTCTCTGTTGGGTGAGCCAGTTTATGGCACCCTAGATGTACTCAGAATACTATTGCTTAATAATAATAAACCCTCAGATCTGCTGCACCAGTTTTCCTGCATTGGGCTTTTTCGGGGACATTTGTCTGAAAATTTTGTGTGTCCTTTTTCATATGTGCGTGTTGTCAGTAAATGATCTGTATTTGTGTAGGCTGCTAGTTGTGTTTACTTTGATGTTTTTTTGAATATTTTCAGTTAAGTAACTTGTGTATAATAAAACAAGTAGGAGAAGTAAATCAATATTTAGCAGTAGGATTTCTGTGCTTAGAAATTTTCACATGGACGATTTATTCATCACAGGTGTGGAGCATAGAATTGAAGAATGTAAGAAGATGTTGGCAATTGAATTTGAAATGAAGGATCTAGGACTTATGCATTACTACCTAGGTCTCGAAGTATGGCAAAATCTTGGGGAGATATACTTGGGACAAGGAAAATACATTATCAAGATATTGCAGAAATTTGAGCTTATGGACTCCAAGCCCATGACTACTCCTATGATCACAAACTTCAAGAAGTTACAAGGTTCCGACTCAAGTCCCGTGGATTCAACCTCCTATCGACAGTTGGTGGGCTCCCTTTTCAGCCATTTGGTAAACACTAGGCCAAATATATGCTTTGATGTGAACATCCTTAGTCAATTTCAGTTGGAACCTTGTCATGAACATTGGATAGCTGCCAAACACATTAAGATATCTCCGTCCTACTATACATCACTGCCTAAAATACAAAAGTGAGGAAGTCAATCTAATTGGCTTCTCCGATTCTGACTAGGGTGGCAGTGAGTTCGATGGAAGAAGTACTACTAGTGGATGCTTCAGCCTGGGGCTTGCTATGGTATCATGGATGAGTAGAAAGCATGGACTCGTTGCTGTAAGTAGTGCTGAAGTTGAATATGTAGCTGCATGTGAAGTAGGGAAGGAGGTTGTATGGTTAAGGAAGCTTCTGACAGATTTGTTTGAAAGTCCCCTAAGTCCTACTATAATCAACTGTGATAATCAAAGCTGTATTAAGATGTCTGGAGATCCCGTGTTTCATTCTAGTGTAGAAATTTTTGAATCTTAATTCTTATGCAGAAATTATTTTTGTTAATCCGGTTAAGCTTCTCCTACTTATACAAGTTATCAACTGAATAAATTCAAGTTAACATCAAAGCAAAATGCATAATAGATCTCAGATCTCTACCAATTAGGATCTAGAATAAGCACATGAACACACGGAAAAAAGGCCAATAGGTTATTTACGGAAAAAGCGTACGCTTGGAAGCAATGTTAAGAAGCGCATTCTTTCGCTCTGCGGAGGCCTCTATTATTGAAATATTTACGAATACTGGCTATACGGGTTCCAGATCTGAAAAACCCTACGAAGAGAAAAATCTGAATGCGCTTTGGATGATAAGACCAACAATGCGGTAAGTCCCACCCTTAAACGGGATTTACGAAACTCAGCAGGATCTGGAGGCCTAGAAACCCGGATGCGCACGAAACCTTTCGTCGGCCTACGGAAAACCTCCAAATGCTCACGCCTTCCCCACTTCCTTTGAGGAAGGAGCGCAGGACCCAGGGCGGGTGACGCAGTCACTACGCTGCCCCTGAAGGGTCTCTGCGTAACCCCTGAAACGGTTAAGAAAATCATGACATCCCTTGCTACGCATTTGTGCTTTGCGTTCCTCTCATTGTCTTTCTGATCTGTTTCTTGCTGATTTTGTATTCTAGACCCCGGGATCAGATCATCCCCTTGGCTTAAATTCCCCTCTCTACAGCTAAAACACTTTTGAATATTCTTAGCAAACCCTGCCCTAGAATCTCAACTTAGCTTCAGTGCTCTCCCTCTTGTGTGTCTTTACAAATGACCCCAAGCCTTTCCTTTATACTTTTCTCGTTGGGAAACCAACGGCCATGATCAAATCTTGAATCAATGGCTAAGATTAAAAGAAAGCTGGATCCGCGTGACTTAAGACAATTTCATCACATGTTTAATTAAATTCACTTTAATTATTTTATTTTCCTAGGTTTTAACTTAGAAATTACATTAATTAATTTAATATCTCCTAAACGAGATGAAATTTCCCAAATCCATTTACGGGTCTTGTAGATCAGGTGAACTCTAGTCCTTCCTCAAAATTTGGGACCTAGAGCACAACTGATGCTATCCCAAATACACAAAATATAAACACTCCCTCTTAGCATCAAGGTTGTGCTCTAGCAATACATCACACTTATGCATTACAAGATTTTGGGTACTGGTTCTGTGCTGCTGAAGCTTGGCCTCCTACCACTCGACTCTGCACTGCTGCTGCCATTCTGTATTGCTGCCCATGACTTTGCCACTGCTGCTGCAACCACTGTACTGCAGCTCCCTCTCAATATGCTACATTTGTGTTGCTCATCGCACTGCCACAGCTGATCTGCTGCACTGCAACTTCAGTTGTTGAGAGAAACAACTGAATCTCTTGCCCAATCTTTGACAGACAAGTCAGATGGGCTGCATCTTCATCACTGAAGCTCCATAGGCTACAGATCTATGCTGGCATCTAAAGAACGATGCACAGCTACAGCTCTGCCTGTGTAATCAGACTCCCTCTACACTACTGAAGTCACATCAACTTCTTGTGCTGAAATCTATCATGCTGCTGCTGCACTACGTCGTCCCTTTGAAGCTCTTTGCGCTGCTGCAGCGCTGCACTGCGCTGCTTAAGTCACATCAGCCTCTATGCTGCTACTGCTATGCTCTGTGCTACTCCTTCCAGCCTCTAGATCTGCCTCTACTTATGCTTCATCTGTGATCTATGCACCCATTGCTCCACTTGTCCTGCTACTGTCTTAAGGCTGCCGTAGCTCGCTTGTGATCCAAGAGATGAGCTTCTCAAGGATCCCGCCTCCCTTCCATGTAGCTCCTCTACATGTCCATGTCACCCCACCTCCGTGGTTCATGAGCACTCATGGCTACATCATCTCTGAACCCATCATCTGCCATCGTTGCTTTGGAAGAAGATGCTTCCTTGTCCTTCTTCTTTTCTAGACAATGGCTGGAAAAATGTCCCATTTCGCCACACTGGAAGCACTTGATCTTTGAAGGATCCTTCTTCTTCTTCGGCTACTTCTTTGATGCCAAGGTTGCATCTTCCTCCTCTTCCTTCTTTACTTTACTCAACCCAGGGCTGTGCTGTTTCTTGGTGAATCTGCGTAGTTCTTCTTGCCGCAGGATTGACCACCAGCTATCCCAATCTGGGAGGTCCGCTCTGCCCAAGATCCTTTGGACAAAGGTTTCCCACTCATCTGTGACTGCATTGAGGGCAGTCCTGACTATCATTGCATCATCTACGATTGTACCCTTTGCAGTCAGCTGATCCCTGATTGATTGCAATCTCAAGAGGAAATGCTCGATTTCTTCTCCCTTGGTCATCATGAATGACCTCATTTGGGCCTCCAACATCATCTTTCTTTGGATTGATTTTCCCTCATATAGGGAAGTCAAGGCCTTCCACATATCATTAGCTGTCCTCTTCTCAAGTATGTGTGGCACAATATGATCCTTGATACTATCCATTATCAGCCACTTGGCATGCCCAACAACTTCTCTATGCTTCCGTAGGAGATCCGCATCTATTGGTGTGGCCAGAGTCTGTTCTGCATGGTCTCTTAGACCATATGCCTCAAGGACAATCAGGATCCTAGCTTTCCATACCGAAAAGTTTGAGAGGCCCTCTAGTCTATCCTGATCACGCATTCCATGAGGAGCCATCTGCTCAGAATGTGTCAGAGCTCCTCTTCTCTATGCTAGAGATCTGGATCTAGGGTCCTCATAGGCAACAATCTTGATGGCAAGAGAATCTTGAACGAACTATGGCATAGGAGAATGGGACGTCTGCACCATCGAGCACTGCAGATGCTCAGAGAGACTGTTACTGGTGTACCAGTCCTTAGTATGGAGCATGATGATGTATGGAGGGGGTGCGTACTGGGGAAGTATGCTAAAGCAACCTTTCCCATACGTGAGAGCCGAGCAATAGGCGCATTAGGATTGATATACTCAGACATATGTGGCCTGATGTCCACTAATGCTCTCAATGGTGTCAAATATTTTGTCACCTTCATTGATGATTGCTCGAGGAAGACCTGGATTTACTTCCTAAAGACCAAAGATGAGGTCTTTGATCGATTCAGAGAGTTTAAAGCTCTCGTAAAGAACATGACAGGGAAGAAAATAAAGATATTACACTTGGATAACGATGGAGAATACATAGATTTTTGCGCAAAGGAGGGCATCAAGAGAGAGTAGACAACTCCATACAATCCACAATAGAATGGTGTAGTAGAGCGAAAGAACAATACTATTGTAGGGGCAAAAAAAGGCATGTTATATGACCTAGAACTGCCTAGATTCTTATGGGCAGAGGCATGTAACACAACTGTATACATTTAGAATAGAACTCCTCACAGAGCATTGGGGAAGAAAACACCTTAAGGAGTTTTCACAGGGAAGAAACCGGAAGTAACACCTTTGGATATTTGGGAGTCCGGCATATTGCCACTTGCCAGATGAGAAGAGAATGATACTTGATCAGACTACAGAAAAGGGGTATCTCGTAGGATATAGTGAGACCTCAAAAGCATACATAATCTACATTCCTAGCAGTAGGAAAGTTGTAGTGAGGCGAGATGTTAAATTCATGGAAGATAGAGCCTTCCAGAAATCTTGTGAGATGTCAGCAGAGGATCAGACAACAGAGGTTCCTTTAGTCCAATAGCAGCAGGGGCAGCAGGAAGGACAGGTGGGAGGACAGACACCAGGATCTATTACAGTAACCAGTACTAGCATTTCCATAGGAGGGGAAGAGTCTGGTGTTTCTCGAATCTTAGCAGATGGAACAACAAGGCAAGAAGAGGAATTCAGAGAGCCTCTTATCACCAGTGGTCAAACTAGTAGGGATGCATGACAGATATTGAGGGACACCGAGGAGTTCATTGG
Source organism: Pinus albicaulis (assembly GCA_034641835.2). Lineage (NCBI taxonomy): Eukaryota > Viridiplantae > Streptophyta > Pinopsida > Pinales > Pinaceae > Pinus > Pinus albicaulis. The sequence continues at coordinate 847,663,781 of CM076583.1, forward strand.
AGCTCCCAAAACCGAGAAGAGGCAACGTAGACAACTTGACAAGTACCAGACATTGGTTGCACAGGTAGAGGAACCCTCTAGTTTTCCGGAAGCCGTTCAGCACCAAGTATGGGTGGATGCTATGGTAGAAGAGTACACTTCTATCATGACGAATGATGTCTGGGAATTTGTACCTAGACCAGATAATAGATTGATTGTAGGATTAAGATTGATCTACAAGATCAAGTACACTGCAAATGGTAGCGTAGATAAGTAGAAGGAAAGGTTCATGGCAAAGGGGTATGCACAGAAAGAAGGAATTGACTATGAAGAGACCTTCGCCCTGGTTTCCAGATACACCTCCATCAGATTTGTTGTATCCTGGTAGCTCAGATGGGATGGGAGATTCACCAAATGGATGTCAAGACTACATTCTTGAATTGGGTGATAGAAGAGGAGGTGTACATAGAACAACCCGAGGGCTTCAAAACTCATGAGAAGAAATCTCATGTATGCAGACTAAAGAAAGCCCTATATAGGCTCAAGCAGGCACCTTTGAGTGTGGTATGGTCAGATAGATAGCTACTTGCAACAGTTGGGATTTGTCAAGAGTGATGCAAATCCCAATCTCTAATATCTATTGGTAGAGAATGAGCCTCTAGTTCTAGTACTGTATGTAGATGACCTATTCCTTATAGGATCATCTAGTCTCCTAAAAGACTGCAAGAGGAATTTGGAAGCAGAATTCGACATGAAGGACTTGGGGTTGATGAATTATTTTATAGGATTGGAGGTATGGTAAAAGAATGGAGAAATATTCCTAGGGCAAGGGTGATATGCCATGGAAATCCTGAAGAGATTCAGGATACAAAATTGTCGATCCATGGTGACGCCCATGATCACCAATTGGAAGAAGATAGACGCATTGGGAGACAAGGAAGTGGTCCCCACCTTGTACAGACAGCTCATTGGGTCACTCATGTATCTGGTCAATATCAGGCGAGACATTTGTTTTGTTGTCAACAGACTTAGTCAGTTCATGGTGGAACCGAAAAGGGTACATTGGGCAGCAGCAAGGCACATTCTCAGATATGTGCGAGGAACAATCAGATATGGGTTGAAATGCACCTGAGGGGATGATGTCAGATTAAGCGGGTTCACAGATGCAGATTGGGCAGGAAGTTCACCTGACCGGAAAAGTACCTTTGTAGGAACCTAAATGATGGATTTCTAATTTCTTCACAATTCTGCACTTAGTTCCAGAATATTTCAGAGTTTTGCTAAAACACTTAACAGAGAATCACTGCTGTTTCTAAGGATTAAACCATGTTTATGTAATTTAATTAAGACAACAGTTATAAACTATCATTTTTCCCCCTTGAATACAGTTTAAAAGATCATTTTCATGCATATATCTAAGCATATATAAACAGAAATCATTAGAAATACGATTTCATGCAGTTCAGAAATAAAATTTATCTTTTAGCTATGTGGGAAATACCTGGGATGCAGTAGAATGGACAGATCACCAAAACAATAATCCTCCCAGCCGATCTAGGAGCAATCCTAGACCCAGAAGAGTGATCTTCGCCGTGCCCGAGAATCCCGGAGGCGGTGAAACTCTCCTCATAGAACTTCTACTGCGTATCACTTCAATCCCTTGTTAGCGAGAATGTAGAAATTTTCTTCTTCCAACCGTCCCCTTACTCCTTCACATCCTCCCCCTTATAACCATCTCCCCACCGCCTTTCACTCCCGAAGATCTTTTATCATATTTATGAGGGTCTACCACCATTTAAGGCGACCTTATCTTCATTTAAGGGTATATTTAATGTTTGAGATAAGTTTTTGGGATTAAGTGTATTAAATATCTTCGTTGAGTCTTTATCCACTTACGTAGAGGAGATGAATTTATGGAAGCTCACTTTGTATTATGTTTGTTTAATACTTAATTAATTTGGTTTAATTAAATGTTTTTATTTATAATTTAGAAAATGGGTGTGATGACTTTATGTTTGTTTATAAATTAATTAATTTTCCTTAATTAATTTATATTATTATTTTATTGGATCAGCCACATATAATTTTAACGATTATACTATTTATCAATTAGGTATGGGTCATTACATACTTCCTCCCTTAAGAAAACTTCTTCCCGAAGTTAGGGCTTCATATACTTATATTGATAATTATGTTTTTAGAGATTAGGGCACAAGTGAGAAGGTTTGTATTTTTAAGATTGAATTTCGTTTGTATATACATGTTTCTTTTCTTTGATATTTATTTGTTACTTCATATCTCAACCGCCTCTGCAGACTATTCTATAACCACCCTGTCCTTCCTAATCTCTTCCATTCCCTTCCTATCCGCCCTCTACAGGAATATGACATGGCATCAGTTTTACTGATCCATTCATAGACCTTAAGGATATCAGCGTTGATTATATCGACTTGATATGCTTGTAGGCATCTGGTAGTCATCATCACACGTCTAGGGGAGCATGACTCACATAGTCCTCCCATGACTCCAGGTATTGGAGGATAAACAGTGGGCAACACCTCCACCCCTCCCAGTAGAACCAGGGTCCACACCCTATCATAGAATCACATGGAGTCTCAACGTTCTGGGATTCTGTCGTCACGTCTATTGTTTCGGTAACCTGTGTTCTGCGAAGCAATCACTGGTGCACAATCTACAATGTAAACACTTGTACACATATTACAGCATATGCATCTATATTGTTCATAACCAATTGTTACCCATATAACAACCTTTACATATTCAAAAATATTTTGATATCTATGATATTAATCCAAAATCTTATAAAAAGAAAATTTGTTTACATAGGTATCAATATGTCCCATAAAATTTCTCATTTCAGACAATGCTTCTGTTTAGTTCACACATGTTCTATTTATGATGCATTGCTTTACCCCTGTCAATTTATATATCAATATATTTCATTTTTCATATTCTTGCAAATGTTAATTTAAATGACATATTGCATATCGGTGTCCATGCACCAGTGAATCTTAAACAAACAGCATATATCCTGTATCAGTAGAGTGAAGTAGCATTCTAGAATTATGGGTATCCATGTACCAGCAAGGAAAAAACGCATCTTTACATAGTGTTTCAAAATGTCAAGTATCAAACAGAGAAGTTATATACATAAAAGTTTTCAGTTCTCAAAATTTAGCATAAGTTGGGGTAATTCTGGCAAAAAGTCTCAGCATCCTCCCAAGTTGCTGATCCAGGGCTATACTTGTCCCACTGGACTTTCACTTGGTCTATCCGGCGGTTCCTGAGCTGTCGAACCCTATGTTCCAGAATACGTAACGGTTCGACCGTTAGGGTTCCCTCGTCCGATACCTGCAGTTCCTTCCATTGAAGGTCATGAGATTTATCAGCAATATAATGTCGTAAGACAGATACATGAAATACATTATGAATTTTGTGCAGGTGGGGTGGCAGTGCAAGACGATAAGCGACTGGTCCAACTTTTTCCAGGACTTCAAACGGTCCAATAAACCGGGGGGATAATTTTGTCTCCTTCCCAAACCGAATGGTACTCTTATTTGGTCTGATGCGAATGAAAACCTGATCTCCTACCACATAACTTCTATATGTCCTGTGAGTGTCCGCATAACTTTTCTGTCTATCTTGAGCCTCTTTTAACCGTTGTCTAATCAGTTTTACCTGATCCTCCATCTCTTGGATCAAGTCTGGTCCGACGATTATTCGATCTTCTAACCTGTCTCAACTTAACGGCGTTCTGCAAGGTCTTCCGTATAATGCTTCAAATGGCGGCATCCCGATCGAACTATGGTAGCTATTGTTGTAAGCAAATTCCACCAAGGGTAAGTACTTTTCCCAACGTGACTGTTGGTCCATAACATACATCCTTAGCATATCCTCGAGCACTTGATTTACCCTTTCTGTTTGTCCATCGGTCTCAGGATGATAGACAGTACTCAAATTTAACTGGGTTCCCAAGGCTGACTGCATACAATTCCAGAACCTTGATGTGAATCGAGGATTTCTGTCGGATATAATTTTCTTAGGTACTCCATGAAATCTGATGATTTCATTTATGAATACCCTAGCTACATCAGCTACTTCATAAGTATCTCTTACTGGGATGAAATGGACGCTTTTTGTTAACCTATCCACTACAACCAGAATGGCATTATGCTTTTGTTGCGTAAGAGGCAGCCCAACGATAAAATCCATAGAAATTATCTCCCATTTGGTCATAGGAATGTCATGAGATTGTAAGAGACCTGCTGGGTGGCGATGATCAGCTTTTACCTGTTGACACTCAAGGCATCTAGCAACAAATTGGACAATGTCATTTTTCATGCCTGACCAGAAGAAAAGTTTCTTGGTGTCAGCATACATCTTCTTTACCCCAGGATGTGCACAATACACTACTCGGTGTGCTTCCTTCAAGATGGTGTTTCAGAGATCCCCACTATCTGGTATATACATCCTTCCGTGAAATCGTAGAATTCCGTCCTCTTCCATATCATACCCTTTGAACTTAGGTTCTTTCGAGTGGTTGCCTTCGAGCCCCGACCTTACTTTTAAGTACCAACTATCTCTTACAAGATGTTCAAGCACTTGATTTCTCAAGTTCACCTTGATAGGTACGAGGGAGAATATTCGGGGCCTTCTACTTAAGGCATCAGCTACCACATTCTCCTTCCCTTTGATATATGAAATGGCAAAATCATATTCGCTTAGGAGTTCACTCCATCGTCTTTGTCTTGCATTCAAATTTCTCTGGGTGAATAAATACTGCAAACTTTGGTGGTCACTTTTAAGCACAAAGTTTCTCCCCACCAAGTAATGTCTCCACATCTTTAAAGCTAAGACCACAGCGGCTAACTCCAAATCATGCGTAGCATAAAGTTCTTCATGAGTTTTCAATTTCCTCGAAGCATATGCTATTACGCCTCCTTCCTGCATTAAAATTGCACCTAACCCTTGCTTAGATGCGTCGGTACATACAGTAAAATCTTTATCCATATCCGGCACTCGCAAAATCGGTGCACTAGTCAATAATCGCTTAAGCTCAGAAAAAGATTTATCACATTCCTCAGCCCATTCATACTTAACACCCTTGCGCTGAAGGTTTGTGATTGGCTTTGCAATTTTGGAGAATCCCTCCACAAACCTTCGGTAGTAACCTGCTAAACCCATAAAACTACGCACTTCATGTGCATTTTTTAGGTATCGGCCACTCCCTGATTGTATTTACCTTTTCAGGATCTACGGAGATTCCTTCGCCAGATATGATATGACCTAATTAATGGATTTCCTTCTGAAAGAAAGCGCATTTGGATAATTTTCCATATAACTTGTGCTCTCTGAGACAAGATAACACTATCCGAAGATGCTCTTCATGCTCTTTCTCATTCTTAGAGTAAATGAGAATATCGTCCAGGAAAACTTGTACAAATTTGTCAAGATATTTGCGGAGAACGCTATTCATAAGATTCATGAAGACTGCAGGTGCATTGGTCAACCCAAATGGCACCACAATGAATTCATAATGCCTGAAACGAGTTCGGAATGCAGTCTTAGAAACATCACTCTCGCTTATCCTGAGTTGATGATAACCTGATCGCAGATCGATCTTTGAAAATACTGTAGCACCTTTCATTTGATCGAAAATGTCGTCAATGCGAGGCATCGGATACCTATTCTTTACCGTGGCTCGGTTCAAATCTCGATAGTCCACACACAGTCGTAATGAACCATCTTTCTTTTTGATGAAGATTACTGGAGCACCCCATGGTGAAACACTGGGTCGAATGTGCCCTACATCTAACAGTTCTTTTAGCTGTATTTGCAGCTCTTGAAGTTCCGGGGCAGTCATTCGGTAAGGAGCTTTAGAAATAGGTTCCGTACCAGGTTTCAATTCAATGGCGAGGTCTAGCTCTCTCCTAGGAGGTAGTCCAGGTAGTTCCTTTGGAAAAACATCCAGAAATTCTGCTAGAATCGGATATTGATCTAAGGAAGGCCCTTTTTCTTTGCTCACCATTTGAACGGCATATACTTGACAACCCTTCCTCAAGCACCGCTTCATCTGCATGGCTGAGATGAAACGCAAGGATACCTTTCTCTTAATACCTTGAATTTGGATTGTCTCACCCATATCATTTACGCAAAGTATTGTTTTTCCGGAACAATCTACCCATGCTCGATGAGATTCTAACCAATCCATTCCTATCACCAGGTCGTAAGTACCTAGGGCTGTGACATATACTTTTAGTTTGGTCAAACAGACTCCTAGATCAACTTTGCAATCTTCCACACATAATTCTACCGATTGAAGGTCTCCTGAAGCCATTTCTACCTGTCTAAAATCGTCTTGTTTGCAGGCTGCCAACCCACATTTGTTCAATGCATAAGATGAAATAAAACTATCAGTAGCTCCAGTGTCAAACAAGATTTTGAGTTTTATTCCGTTGATTGTACCTGAAGATTCCACTACCGTGGATTGATGCGCTGCTTGGTTGTTATTGACGACAGCATGGATTTTGTGATCGCTTTGAGCATCTGATGACGGCTCTTTTCCTGTTCGCTGCGAGTTCTCCGGTTCTTTTCCTATTCGCCGCGAGTTCTCCGGACAATCCCGACGAAGATGGGGTCCTCCACATCCCCAACAGTCCACTTGGGTTGGTCCTCTTTCGTTTGACTGAGAAATCCCCGACCAAGAACTCTGTCCCCTTGTGTTGCTTCCTCTACCATTCCTTCCTCGATTACCCGTTCCACGAGACCTCCACGCACTGTTGTTTGAAGACCCGGAAGTTATTGCGTTTATGGTCCTGGGAGTTCCTGCTCCCGCTCCTCTTGGGGTAAACCTGTTACCATAAGGAGGTGGTCTCGAGTTATTTCCACGGAAGAAATTTCGGGGAGTCTTTCCTGTAAATGCCTGCGGTATAGATTCAGCTGGCCTGAAATCCCTTTTAATTCCCAAATGCTCTTCTGCATAACGAGCACATTCCATTGCCTCCGCCACCGTGGGTGGCTTCCACATTCTTACCATGGCTCTGATCCGAGGATTTAACCCAAATATGAAACGCTCGGCTTGGCGTTCATCCGTGTCTAGATAAGGAACATACTTCACAAGTTCCATGAACTTTGTCTCGTATTCTTCCACGGTTTTACTCCCTTGGGTTAGAGTATGGAAGGCTCCAGCTTGCTGCTCTTGAAAGAAAGGCGGCAAGTATTTCACACGGAATCGGTCCATAAACAATTCCCAAGGAACGGTATCCGATGTCAGATGCAGCTGTTTTTCCATATTCCCCCACCAAATCAGAGCATTCCCTCTAAGTTGGAATACAATGATCTTCGTTTTAGAAGTTGAAGAATATTCTCTTAATGCAAAGCATCGGATCATCCCTTCCAACCATGCTTCGGCATGCTCTCCACCTCGTCCTCCAGAGAATTCCGGGAGTTTAATATTTTACAGTTCCCGTGAGATATCTTCCCTGGGGGGTTTGTCATCAAAATCCCTCGATCTTTCTGAGTGCCTTTCCTCTGACTGACGTCGCTCCTCCTTGTTCCTGGTCGACTGCGACCCTTTCAAGGTTTCCATAATGGCCTCTAATGAGCTCATCACAGTAGTGAGATCAGGCGGAGCAACAGGTGCTGACGGCGATCTTGATGGTGGTGAAGGCGATGGTGAAGGTGGAGGTGGCGGCGCTGCATTTCGATGGCGTTGCCGCCTTTGGTACGTGTTCAACATGGTAATTTTCCTGAAATGCATAATAATAAATTCATGAGGAGTGGATAAATTTTCAGACTGACAAAATATAATTTTCGCAAGATTAGAGCTGGCATACGGGTATAGTTCTTTTGCTATTTTACCTGCAGGCAGGTCTTACTGGTACCGAGGTCAAGGAGGGTGGCAACGCGACCTCCTTGTCCTATGCAGGGTAATGTATGCTTACTAAATCTAGAGTGAAATGCAAGGTTTAAGACCTATTTAATCCGGACTCAACGTGAATCATCTGGTTAGGTATTTTAAACTATTTTCGTAATTTAACTATAGGATTAATGCATCACAATGCACAGGTGATCAGAGCACACGATGCTATCATTCGCTCTTTGTTTGATGATATGTTATATAATTGAACGTATCCACCATTTACCATGTATAACCCTATTATATAAATCTTGATCTTTAACATATAAATTTTTTTTTTATTTATTTATTTTAAAAACACATTGAATAGAATTTTTTTTTTTTTTCATATAACAATGATTATTGACTATATATATGTATATACACATACCATATAAATGACGAACCTTATTTTAAATTTCAATTTAAAGGCATTAATAGATATATACATATACCATATAAAAAACCTTTTTAAATTTCAATTAAAACGCATTAATAGATTTATACATATACCATATAAATTACAAACCTTTTTAAATTTCAAAAAAAAAACCCATCGTATATATGTACATACCATATAGATTACAAACTTTTAAATTTCAAACGCATTAACATATACCATATAAATGACAAATTTTAAATTTCATTTGGAACGCATTACACATATATATACCATATCGATGACAAACTTTGTTTGAATTTCAATTGGAACGCATTATATATATACCCTGTCAATGACAAACTCTTTTTTAAATTTCAATTGGAACGCGTTATATATATATATACCCTGTCAATGACAAACTCTATTTAATTTTCGATTTGAACGCAAACTTTATTTAAATTTCTATTTGAACGCATTATATATATATACATATAAATGAACGGAGCCAATTTGGACGGCGTGGGTTTCAATACAGGCTGCGTAATTTTAAACCTTGGCGTAAATCACATATAATATGTTTTGTTTGCAATGTTTGGTATCAGAATTTTCCAAAATTGGCCCGGGGTTGACTACGAACGCTCCTCACTTTCATTGTCCGATTCACTTGGAAAGACACGTCCCGATTTCGAATCTCTGGCCCACAAAATGGGGTTTTATTATGTAGACATAAAAATCTGAAATAGGTTAGCGTCTTTCAATGGGGGTTAATTGACGTTTCAACGAAGAGAGCCATTCAAGGGATTCTGAAGCCACGCATTGCTTTTGGTTGGAAATGGCTAACGCCGCCTAGAAATATCACCGACCGGTTTAAAGTATATTACCCGTCTGTTATGCGGCTAGGATATATATATCCACAAACTTTCGTTTTCCACAGAACTTGGCGTACAGGATATAATATATCCGCAGATTTTGGCGTATAGTCTATATAACATATGTTGTTCGTAATTTATATACCCTTACGTGCGTGATAGATATATTGGAGCGGATTTACAATACGATTTATATAAACTATGACGATTGCATATGTGCTAACCTAGGGTATTTCATGATATCGAAAAACTATGTGTTAAATTAATTTGCAGACAGTGGTATATTTTCCATTCGTTCTCGCGACTCGACTAACCAAAACAGACCGCCCTGTGGCGTCGTTTTAGACAGCGCAACAGCATGGTATGCCCCGCTGGCTTTGCCTCGGCTACCAAAATTTTTCTTTTGACAGCGAGTTGTTTTTGAAACACAGCCTATAATATACTCTGCAAGCGAATAATATAATCCAGGGAGCTTGGATGAAATCATGAGGAGCTGCTGGGAATTGACAGTCAGAAAGAAGACTAGGTTCCTACGCAGTGCAGAAACACATTGTTGGAGGCACTATGAAATGTTTAAGTTTTAGGCTACCAGAAACTGCTGCAAAAAGATGACCAATTATCTACAAATTTTGAACGCCAAGATGGTGAAGTTAGAAGCATCAATTCAGAAGGTCTTCTGAAGCGACCACGGGCAGATATGGAGCTGGTTTCCACGAGCAATCCAGTATCAGCGAGATCAATTTTGTTTAGTCACATTAAATTGTTCATCAGTTTAATTGTGAAATAACTGGGTTTTGCTCAAGCTTGAGTTTATTCACTGTTTTTAAAAGGCTTTCTGAGGTCTGGTGCGTAATTTGTACTTCCTATCTCTTATGTTGTTGACTTTGCTCTACTTTCTTAAATTATTTATGTTCGGTTCTATTTTCCTAATTATGTCAATTATGTTTCGTTTCTCCTGCAGCAACGCTGCTTTTCTACTATCAAGTTTAATTCTAGACTGATAGTTCTTAGAAATGTGAAACTTTATAAATAAGTTTCCGCTGTTCCATTTATTAATTGTTTGTAAACTCTCGTATGCCCTTGTTTAAATCATGTGTTCTTTTGCTCGATGCATTCTTTGTTCTATTGAATGGGTAAACAACTTTCATCTAATTTGGCCATATTGCTGAGTGTGCAGAATTTTGTAGACTGCTATGCACATGTGGCGGTTGCATATGATAAACCTGTATTGTTAATAAATGTGCTTGTCTGTAGCTGATTACTGTTTCTTGATATTGCTTTCTTTTGCTACTATGTATTTTTAGATGTAGGTATCTTCCCTAGCTGATCTCTGGTTATCTCTAAGGTTTGTATTCCTTATGATTGCTGTTTTTCTTGTTTTTTATTTGGTTACATAATCCTTAGATATATTCAAATAGGAATTTGTACACTTATTGCGCTATGCTTTTCCTATTATGCATGTGCTCAGTGCAAATGAAGGTCCAAGAGGAATGCAAGATGTAGACTGTGTGAGAGAGGCATCAAGATCTCAGATAACTGAGAATCATCACAATCGTGATCCTTCACGTAAAATTGAAAGATTCAATAATGATAGTGTCTGGTCTCCACCATGGACTACCAAAGAAACATCTAGAAAGGCAAATGCAGCTGAAAATAATTGCTCAAAATCAGAAGTTTGCAGAAATGAAGGCCGTTATGCAAAAATTGATCATATTGGTACTTCATCCATGACACCAGAAAATAAAGATTGTGTCTTGATTGAGAATGGTAGGATTTATCTTAATTTCTATTATGAAGTAGGCCAATTTGATGATCTGCCTGGAAGATGATTCTTTTATTATTTGAAGTCACTTTGTATCTGTATATAATGGCTCCTTGAGGAAGGAAGACCTATATTTTAATTCGGCCTATTGCCCATTTCCCTTCAATTACTGTGTTTAATAAGCTGATTTCTTGGTTTGTAAATAATGTATTTTATATTGTTGTTAGAACATATGATTTGAAATCTTACAGCTGCAGCATCAGTTAGTTGCACAAGATTCCTGTTGTTGGATGATATTTGTGACCAGGCAATGCAGTGCAGCCTCAAATTTGGGACAACCAGAGACTAGTTTGTACCAGCAGCAGCTTATAAATAAGTTTTCAATGTGCCTATAAGGTCGTAAGAGGGTTTGAATCACCCTCTGTTACCAAATGTAGGAACCTAAATGATGGATTTCTAATTTCTTCACAATTCTGCACTTAGTTCCAGAATATTTCAGAGTTTTGCTAAAACACTTAACAGAGAATCACTGATGTTTCTAAGGATTAAACCATGTTTATGTAATTTAATTAAGACAGCAGTTATAAACTATCATTTTTCCCCTTTGAATACAGTTTAAAAGATCATTTTCATGCATATATCTAAGCATATATAAACAAAAATCATTAGAAATACGATTTCATGCAGTTTAGAAATAAAATTTATCTTTTAGCTATGTGGGAAATACCTGGGATGCAGTAGAATGGACAGATCACCAAAACAATAATCCTCCCAGCCGATCTAGGAGCAATCCTAGACCCAGAAAAGTGATCTTCTGCCCCCGTGCCCAGAATCCCAGAACGGTGAAACTCTCCTTTTAGAACTCTGCGTATCCTTCAATCCCTTGTTAGCCAGAATGTAGAAATTTTCTTCTTCCAACCGTCCCCTTACTCCTTCACATCCTCCCCCTTATAACCATCTCCCCACCGCCTTTCACTCCCGAAGATCTTTTATCATATTTATGAATGTCTGCCACCATTTAAGGCGACCTTATCTTCATTTAAGGGTATATTTAATGTTTGAGATAAGTTTTTGGGATTAAGTGTATTAAATATCTTCGTTGAGTCTTTATCCACTTACGTAGAGGAGATGACTTTATGGCAGCTCACTTTGTATTATGTTTGTTTAATACTTAATTAATTTGGTTTAATTAAATGTTTTTATTTATAAGTTAGAAATGGGTGTGATGACTTTATGTTTGTTTATAAATTAATTAATTTTCCTTAATTAATTTATATTATTATTTTATTGGATCAGTCACATATAATTTTAACGATTATACTATTTATCAATTAGGTATGGGTCATTACAACCTTTGGGTACTATTTCTGCGTTGGAACTGGAATGATCTCCCGGTGTAGAAGGAACAAAAGTCGGTAACATTGAGCTTAGCCGAAGTAGAATATATGGCAGCCAGAAAAGCAACGTGTGAAGCCATGTGGCTTAGGAAGCTTCTTGTGAGCTTGTTCAGGAAAATGATGGAGTCGACTAGTGTTTACTGTGACAATCAAAGTTGTATTAAGCTCTCTGATAATCCTGTATTTCATGATCTGTCCAAACACATAGATATTAGATGCCATTTTATTAGACTGTGTTCAGCGTGGGGCAGTACAACTGCAGTACGTTCCCACAGGATATCAAGTAGCAAATGTACTCATAAAGGCTCTAGGAAGAGCAAAGCTTGTTTAGTTTAGGGAGCAGATGGGTATGGTCGAGAACCCGTTTCAGTAGCAGATGGGTTTTCGGTAGCAACAATTTAGAGGGAGTTGCAGTACAGTAGCGGTTGGCAACAATATGCAGTGTTAGTAGCAGTACAGATGGAGCGTTTGTGCAGAGTTGATAGGCAACAGGGTCAAACATCAACAACACAGAGGGAGATGCTTCAGGGTTAGAGCAGTGTGCAGCAGGGTATATTGTTAGAGCACATTCCTCGCTAAGAGGGAGTGTTGATTTGGGGTAGCATCAGATGTGCTCTAAGTCTCAAATTTTGTGGAGAGGCTTAGACACATGTATTCCAAATAACCTAGAAATAGTTTGGTGAAATTCCACCCAGATTGTATTCTATTAAAATAATTAATTATTTTTAATGGGACCCTAAGTCTAAACTTAGGAAAATAAAATAATTAAAGGGAATTAATAGAATATGGGTGTGAATGTTCTAGAAAAGACAGATCAAGTCAAAAGTTAATCTTAGACATTGATTAGAGATCCAATTTGGGCCGTTGAATTCTCAACGAGAAGATTATAAGAATGGCTTGAAGGGTCATTTGGAATACACATTGAGATGGAGAAAGAATCTAGAGATTGAAATTCTTTAGTGAGCAGTGCTCAGGGAGAAGATCGATCGAGAGGATTCTCAGAGAGGGGCAAAGATAATTTTCAGAAGGAAGAATTCCAGATATGAAGAGTGCACAAGAGAGAAGACAACAAGAGCCATAGGGAGCTGTGCAGAGCCAGTGACTCAGAGATTATGCTGGGACTGCGCAGAGCTGCAGCGGGAGTTTCATTTCTGTGGAGGAGACAACAGAGGGCCGGTACCAGTTTTTGGAGGATATTTTCGGAGGGAAAAAGATTCCAGTTTCTAGCCAGCAGTGAGTGCCAGTTGAGAGACAAAGAACAACTACATTTGTGATGCAGAGACTGTGTGGGTGATGCAGTGACTGCGTAGAGGCAACACAGAGCAGCTTGAGTCAGGTCAAGGTTACTTGGGAGCGGGAGCAGGAGCGCCATTTTCAGAAGCTCCTGGTCCAAGAGCGTTTCGGAGAGTGTTTTTAATAATACATATATTTTTTATATTTTGATGCATATATGTCAACAAAAGCATGTAGAATGATGAATTAGACATAAAAAACATAAAAACATAGATTGAACCAGAGGTATCTTTATCATTGCCTCTAGATTCGTATAGGGATCTTTTTCATTAATATCACCCTCTATGCATTCACTCCGAGAGCGCGCTCTGGGAGCGGGTTCAAGGGAACATGCTCTGGGAGCGGTTTCGATAGGGGGGGAGGCACTCCCCCGCAACCTTGAGTTAGGTGCAGGTTAATGTCGAAATCCTGTGGAAGAGTGAGATTTGTCTCACAAGACTTTATTTGTCAGATTTCTCTATATGATTTGTTGTTGATTTTTGTAGCATCAGAAAGTGTTCTAAGTCTCAAACTTTGTGAGGGGACTTGGACATCAGTATTCCAAAGAACCCAGAAATCGTATGTGGAAATTCCACTCGATTCATGTCTTATGAAATAATTAATTATTTTAATTGAGACCCTAAGTCTAAACTTAGGGAAATTAAATAATTAAAGGGTATTAATAAGACAAAGTGTAAATCTTCTAGAGAACGAAGATCAAGTCATGTTTTAATATGAGCCATTGATTAGACTTCTAATCTGGGCCATTGATTCATCAACGAGAAGACTATAAAAGAAGGCTTGAGGGTCATTTGAAAAACAGGCTGGGCATACACTCTGTACCCGAAGGAGATCGATTATGAAGGAATAGGATTTGATTTCTTTGGGTGAATTGCAGGGCGAAGAGTTGCAGAAGCAGAAGGAGAAGAAGGAGTCAGCAGTGACTGAGCTCAAGGACAAAGGGACGCAGAGGGTCACAGAAGGCAGCACAAAGCTGCAGCATAGTGAACCCACACGGAGTGACGTAGTCCAGCGCAGAGAAACACGCAGACAGACACAGAGGAAGTTAGAGTCTCTTCCGGGTGTCAGGAAATTGTCGGGAGAAGCCAGGATTTTTGTCTCAGGTGTTTTCTGATTATCTTTGCCAGTGTATTCCTTGTAAAGATTCATTTGTTGAAGAATAATAATAAAACCCTCATCTGCTGCACCGGTTTTCCCACATTGGGTTTTTCCGGCGACAATTGTCCAAAAATAAGTGTGTACTATGAAAATTCTCAACCAGTTGCAGAGATAGATTTATTTCTCCTACTTATTATTTCAATAAGTTATTATTCAAAAAACTTCCGACAAATAACGAAATAAATACTACTACAACATTCACAATTATATGTGCAAAGAAATAAACAATAGAGAACATAAGCACAAGAATCAATCACATGTACACAGTTATTTTTTGGACAAATGTCCCCGGAAAAACCCAATGTGGAAAAATCGGTGCAGTAGATGAGGGTTTTATTATTTCTTTAGAAAATGATATCTTTACAGGGAAATATTCGGCAGATAAATTCTAAACCACCTGAGACTGAATGCCTAGCTTACTCGGACAAATTTCTGGTACCTAGATTAGCCCCTACAAGCCCCTGGGTCAATCTGCATGATTCTCTGTGCAGTCCTAGAGCTAGACTGCATGAATCTGCGTGGAGACTGCGTGGGGTCTCTGCGTTGTAGCCTCAAGCTATCTTCAGTGACCCATTGTTGCTCTCCAACCCTGATCTCGATCACCCCTGACCTCCTCCTGCTTCTGCAACTTCTCGCCCTGCAAATCTCTCGCTGAAATCGAATTATACATCAGAATGGATCTCCTTCGGGTACTGAGTGTGTGCCCGACTTATTTTCCAAGTAACCCTCAAGCCTTCTTTTATAATCTTCTTGTTGGAGAACCAACGACCCAGATTAAAGAATTAATCAATGGCTAAGATAAATCTTGACTTGATCCATGTTTTCTAGAAGATTTACACTCTAAATTATTAATGCCCTTTAATTATTTCCTTTTCCTAAGTTTTAACTTAGGGTCTCTATTAAAATAATTAATTATTTTAATAATTCTTGAACCGAGTGGATTTTCCACAAACTGTTTTTGGGTTCTTTGGAATGCTGTTGTCCAAGCCTCCCTGCAAAATTTGAGACTTGGAACACTTCTGGATGCTACAAAAATCAACATTCCCTCTTAGCGAGGAAAGTGTTCCAACAACATACTTGTTGCATGCTGCTTTGATTTTGAAGCACCTTCTATGCTGCTGCCACCTGTATTGCTGCCTTTGACATTGCCACTGTCACTTGTTGCATCTGTACTACAGCTCCCTCTAAATTCTGAATGCTCCATTCCTGCTACTAGAAGGGATTCTTCGTCATCTCCATATTTTCTCTGAAGTAGACAAACTTTATCTTTCCCAGAGCCTTGGTGAGGATGTCTGCCACCTCTTCCCCTATTGGAGTGTACTGCAACTGAACAGCTCCATGTTGTAGCCAGTCCCTGATGAAGTGACACCGAATGTTAATATGTTTCGACCTATCATGAAACACATGATTTTCAGAGAGCTTTATGCAACTTTGATTATCACATAAAATGTTGGTCGCTTCCATTTTCTCCTTGAGTAGGTTTACTAATAGTTTCCTAAGCCATATGGCTTCGCACGAAGCTGTGCTAGCTGCCATATACTCTGCCTTTGCTGAACTCAGTGACATGGACATTTGTTTCCTACTACACCAAGAAGTTATTCCCGATCCCAGACTGAAACAGTTCCCACTGGTACTCTTCCGATCAATTGAACTTCCTGCCCAATCTGCATCAATAACACCACTCAACTTGACATCATTGTCATGGGTGTACTTCAATCCAAGCTCGACTGTTTCTCGAAGGTATCTGAGAACATGTTTAGTTGTTGCCCAATGTGCTCTCTTCAGTTCCACCATGAACTGACTGGCCTTGTATTTACCAGATACATCAATGACCCTATGAGCTGTCTGTACATCATAGGATCGACTTCATCATCATCGAACGTGTCGATTTTCTTCCAGTTGGTAATCATTGGAGTGGTCATGGGTCTACAATCCTCCATTTGAAATCTCTTCAGAATCTCTGTAGTGTATCTTCCTTGACCAAGGAAGATCTCCCCATACTGCTGCCAAACTTCCAACCCCAGAAAATAGTGCATCTGTCCCAGATCCTTCATGTCAAACTCTTCAGCTAAATTCTTCTTGCAATTTGTGATGAGCCTTGATGATCCTGTCAAGAACAGATCATCCACATACAATACCAGTATCAATGGCTCACTCCCTACTCTTAGATAGTAGAGATTGGGATCTGCATCACTCTTGACGAATCCCATATTCTGTAGATAACTGTCAATTCAACCATACCAGGCTCTGGGAGCTTGCTTCAGTCTATATAATGCTTATTCAATCTGCACACATGAGTTTTCTGGTCATGTGTCTCAAAGCGCTTCGGTTGTTCTATATACACTTCTTTTTCTATCACACCATTCAAGAATGCCGTCTTGACATCCATCTGGTGAATTTCCCATCCCATCTGCGCAGCAAGGGATATCATGGACTTGATAGATGTGTATTTGGCTACCGGGGCGAAGGTTTCTTCATAGTCTATTCCTTCCTTCTGAGCATACCCCTTAGCCATGAACCTGGCTTTAAATTTCTCAATGTTGTCGTTTGTAGCATGCTTGATCTTGTAGATCCACCTGGATCCTACAATAGATCTCTCCTGTGGTTTGGGTACTATTTTGCCAGACATCATTTGTCATGATGGAACTATTTTCACCATTGCATCAACTCATACCTGGTGCTAAGCAGCTTCCCGGAAATTGGAGGGTTCTTCGATTTGAGCAACCAAGACTTGATACCTCTCAGGTTGCTTATGCTGTCTCTTCTCATTCTTGGGATTTCCAACAAAATCTGATCCACCTGGGCCTACAATAGATCTATCCTGTGGTTTGGGTACTACTTCCCAGATATCATTTGTCATGATGGAACTGTACTCTTCCACCATTGCATCAACCCATACCTGGTGCTGAGCAGCTTCCCGAAAACTGGAGGGTTCTCCGACTTGAGCAACCAAGGCTTGATACCTCTCAGGTTGCTTACGCTGTCTCTTCTCATTCCTGGGATTTCCAACAACATCCTCTGCGTCCTTCATAATCTGTCGAAGTTCCCTGCTTGTTATTCCACTGGTGGTGGGTGGATTTACTGGCTCTCCTTCTTGCAAATCCTCAGGAGACCCATCCTTTGGATCACTGTAATGTTCCAAAATTTTCATGAAGATAATTGGAACATTAATTTTTCCTTGTTTCATCTAGGAGGTGAATAAAATGGGTAAAAGGCCCATGAGTAGGAATAAGATCCTTCATAATGTGAAAGGGATCATTGGAGCAGCTTATTTTGCACCTTCCAGTGTGAAAAGGGGCAATTTGCATGAGGACAAGATCAAGTTTGACCAAATCAACAACGCTGCCTAAGAGGTGTAGCTTGCATGAGAAGACAACGCAGTTAGAGAGGGAGGAATATTCTTTGTGGAAGAAACCCTAATGTGTGGGGTCCAGGGCAAAGAGGCATTCACTTGCATAAAAGGTGGAAGAGGCAGCCAGAGTGAGACATATTTTGAGCATTTGATCATTTGTCTGCTTAGACATATTTGTAGTCTCGGCTATTTAGCTGAGTTGCAGTGCTGCTTAGAACGAGGGATTCTTGTTTAGGATTTCCTCTCCTTCTTGAGAGGCCTCTTGAAGGATTGCACTTCATTTTCTCCACATCTTGGCTCAAGGCCAAAGCCATGATTCAATCACTGTGTTATTTCTGCTGAAGTATAACGTAGTGTTGCTGGGTGTTGCAGTGGAGGGGTTCCACAACACCATTCCTTGTCTCATCTTTCAGAGGAGGGAGTCTCTATTCTTCGAAAATGTTAGAAGGAAGGTTTCCAGAGCAGATTTGCATATTTTGGCATCAAGGCCAACATCTCCCATCATAGACAGTGCAGTCCAGCCTCCATCCTGCATTATTTTAGTGCACACTTGCAATGAGAGTTTGCACCAACTTCTTGGAGGGCAAGATCTTCAGTGTCGGGATCAACCTTGTATTGAGAGATCCATTGGAGGAGGTTTGTTTCAGATTGAGCATCATCTTCAGCTATCTCCATGTATTTCTAGTATTGAGTTGCAACTGCTGCCCAACAACTCCGACATTTCTGCAGATTTGCCAATTTCATGTATATTGTAGCCAATCCTTCCAAGGATTGTGTATTATTGTTGTATTAGTGTTTTCAGGGGTTGAGAGCTTGCTCCCCCGCATTCCTTTGAGCTGATATTGATATACCATCATATTATCATTTTGTATTTTGCAATATCTCCTATAAACTGCGTTATTTTAGCCAGGGTTTTTCACATGTAGAAGTGTTTATTCATTTCCTTGTACATGTTCTATT
Organism: Pinus albicaulis; assembly: GCA_034641835.2. Lineage (NCBI taxonomy): Eukaryota > Viridiplantae > Streptophyta > Pinopsida > Pinales > Pinaceae > Pinus > Pinus albicaulis. The sequence goes on from CM076583.1 coordinate 847,682,851, forward strand.
GAGGCTCTCATTGCCTAGCTTGAGTGATTGATTCCTCAAAGCATTGTACTCTTTTGCTGCTATATTATACACTTGTTGGCTATTTACATTTTCATGTACTCAGGCTTACCATAATAACGTTGTCATTCCATTTTATGTTCATGTATTGTTGCAGTCCCTTCATCAGGCACTTTTTGAGGACATCTAAGTGTGGGAGATCTGTTTAACCCACTTAGAAGGATTTCTTTGGAGCCTCCTCTTGGATTTAGCACTTAGACACATTGTTCTAAGGGATCCAGGTCTTGGTTTCAATTCCTGTAGCAACCATTACTGGAAAATGTGTTTTCTAGTCATGCCTTGCTAGTTGTTCCAGATTTGGAATATTACAATCACTATGCCTTGGAGAGGCAACTGAATTTTCCGCTGCTGGACTAGAGGCTCTTCCTCTTACTGTGTAGCAGAAGGCAGTTCTCGTCATCTTCTGAAGGCTTTCTCCTCCATAAATTTCACATCTCTTCGCACCACTACTTTCATGCTCTCAGGAACGTAGATGCGATAAGCCTTTGCATTCTCACTGTACCCTACTAAATACCCCCTTTCAGTAGTCATCTCCAACTTCTTCCTCTTCTCAATGGGTACATGACAGTAAGCTGTACTGCCGAAAATCCTAAAGTGACTCACTTCGGGCTTGCTGCCAGTGAAGACACTTTCTGGCATGATTTTTCCCAGTGCAGTGTCAGGAGTTCTATTCTGAATGTAGACAGATGTATTACATGCTTCAGCCCATAGGAATTTGGGCATGTCTTGGTCATACAACATAGCTCTGGTTGCTTCAACAATAGTCCGGTTCTTCCTTTCTGCCACCCCATTTTGTTTTGGATTGTGTGGAGCTTTCCATTCTATTTTGATGCCTTCCCTTGCGCAGAATCCGGTGAATTATTTATCTATGTTTTCACCTCCATTATCTGAATGCAATACCTTGATCTGCTTCCCTGTCAGATTCTCCACCAGAGCTTTGAACTCTTTAAATCGACTGAAGACTTCATTCTTGGTCTTCAAGAAGTAGATCCAGGTTTTCCTGGAATGATCATCAATGAAGGTGACGAAATATTCGGCACCACTAGGAGCTCTCGTGGACATCGGCCCGTAGATATCTGAGTGTATTAGATCCAACACACCCTTGGCCCTATTGTTGCTTCTCTGATATGCTGCCTTGGCATATTTCCCCAATACGCACCCCTTACAAACATCATCCCACTTGGTGCTCAATTCTGGAACACCTGTGACAGTCTTCTGGAGAGTTCTCAACGCCCCATGATGCAAATGCCCCATTCTTCTGTGCCATAGCTCATTCAGATCCATTTCATTTGCGTTGCCAACCAGTGCCATTGGGGAATCAAGCTGCAGTTTGTACAACTTGTTGCTTCTTACCCCGATTTTTGCCTTCTTCTTCCAACTGGGGTGCTTGACATAGACTTTATTGCCAATAAAGTAGACGTCATATCCTTGGTTTTGAAGCTGTGACACTGAGAGTAGATTCATCCCCAAACCCGACACATGCAGTACATTAGTGGCCCGAATTCTGTTCCTTGCCTCGGTCTGAAAAACTATGGTACCTTTCCCAATGGGAGTGCACTTTGCTTTATTACCCATGGTTATTTTGAAATTCATCTGCTCTTCTTGGTAGTCGGAAAAACAGTCCCGTGCTCCCGTCATGTAGGCAGAGGCTCCACTATCAATATACCAGACATCTGAGGACGTAGTACTTGATACACAAGCAAAATCTTCCTCTAATCTAGATGCCAATACAGACACATCGTGATCCATCCGTTCTATCGTGCTCCCCCCCCCCTCCTGGAAGACTGTGTGAACCCTTCTGCGTTGTTGCCCTGGGGAACTACATAGATCTTTGTTCACTGATAGATGCTCCCTTTCTGTTATTCTTCTCTGGCTCTAATACCATGTGAAAATTATCAATTAGTTGCAGTGATAGATTTATTTCTCCTACTTATTATTTCAATAAGTTATTATTCAGAAAACATTCGGCAAATATTGAAATAAATACTACTGCAACCAATTATATATGCAGAGAAATAAGCAGTAGAGAACATAAGCATAAGAATCAATCACATGTACACAGTTATTTTTTGGACAAATGTCCCCGGAAAAACCCAATGTGGGAAAACCGGTGCAATAGATGAGGGTTTTATTATTTCTTCAGAAAATGATATCTTTACAGGGAAATATTCGACAGATAAATTCTGAACCACCTGAGATTGAATGCCTAGCTTACTTGGAAAAATTTATGACACCCAGATTAGCCCCTGGAAGCCCCTGTGATAGTCTGCGTGATTCTCTGCGCAGTCCCAGAGCTGGATTGCATGGGGTCTCTATAAATTTCTGCTCTTGTTCTATGCCATTTCAAATTAGGGCACAATACTGAAGAAGATAGAACATACTAAAAGATCGATAGAAGACAAGCCAAAACAAAGATAGGATATGATGACGTTACGGTGATCAGCAGGATGCTTCTACCAGCAAAGTCTCCAATAGGTCATTCAGCCAAACATGTCACACATAACCCAGAACAACCCAAACAAAGAACAGTCTATATATATCACAGCTCCAACGCTATCCAGAGAGAGAGAATTCCTCCACCCCAATGTGTGTCAAATGAACTCCAAGTCTCTCCAATATATAGGAATATTTGGGGGTGTGTGACACGTCCTTTAAGACATTTAAGTCAATATTTTATTCCAGGCCGACCCAGCACATAAGTGGAATAAATTCAAAGTACATGTTCTGCGCATCCGATCGAGATGATCTTTAGATCAATCTTACACCTCTCCGAAAGAGGAATCCAATAAAAATATTGCGATCGTCATCTGAGTAGCACAACCCGGAGTTTGGACCTAGTTCTCCAATTTTAACACTCCCTCTCAACTAGGGAGAACTCCGTCCACTAGTGCAATCCAAACATCGTGCGTCATCCTGCCGTAACTTTCTTTTCTGGCCTCTTTATTTTAGAACAGAAGTGGGTCAGTCACAAAGACATCATACCCGACTGACAGATTCAGCCCAGAGGTCCGAAACCTCTATCAGACTCACAAAGAGTCTCCAACCAACCCGAAGTTGGTTCATCTGACCTGAAGTCAGGCAGAGGTCCCAGACCTCACTAAACTTGATCCCAGATCAAGTGGTTGGACCGTGCCATCCTAGATAGAGAGTACGGCAAGTTCTGATGCGTCCATCAGTCTTTGCTACTAGTCTCTTGCCTTTCCCATCTCATTGGCCAAATGAGAGGTACTTCCCATGAGCCCTGAACTCAATGGGTAGGATGCATACGGGGCACAGATAAATGAGAGGCGAACCAACTCAATAATCACAACAGTGGGGCAGAAGCACCATAAGTGCTTATAGCTCCGAGAAGCTATCCCCAAAGCCCCCTTTGAGCTCCCAGAGCTCATTGTCCAACAGGACTCTCAGAATAGGGTCGTTCCATGATTCCAAGATTCTCACGAAAGGTTAGGAACATGACCTTTCCCAAGGGCATTGTGAGAATATCCGCGACCTGCTCATCAGTTCCTACATGATCGAGCCTTACGGCGCCTTGCTGTACCATATCCCAGATAAAGTGGTACCAGCCATCAACATGCTTGGATCAATCGTGGAACCCGGGATTCTATGACAAATGAATCCCCCTCTGGTTATCACAAAGGATAACGGTGGCATCTAGCACATGCTCGAACAGCTCACAGAAGAGCTTTCGCAACCAAGTGACTTCACAACAGGCCATACATGTTACAATGTATTCGACCTCAACAGTGCTCAAGGCTACCGACTTTAGATTCCTGCCCGAAGCAGATCTACATGTGAAGTAGCATCCAGATGTGCTCTTGCGATCCACCACACTGCCAGCCCAATCGGCATTAGTATATCCATGGAGTGTCATACTCCCGGCAGTGTATCTCAGCCCATGGTCTATCGTGCCTTAGAGATATCTCAAGAGTTTCTTGGCACCAATCCAGTGAATGTTATGATCAACCATGTGTTGACTCAAAGTGTTCACTGCACAACATATGTCCGAACAGGTGTTCATAAAGAACATCAAGGTCTTTATGAGTTGACGATACTCAGTAGGACGGGCCCAGCAACGTTGCTACTCAACTTCTTAAAGTTGAGTTCCATGGACTTACAGTCCATCATACTAGAAACTTCATAATGTATTTTCCTTGAGAAAGGAAAATCTCGCCAGGTCTCTGCTAGACCTTCAGGCCTAGACATCAGTCCTAGGTCCTTCATCTCGAACTCAGTAGCGAGCTCCCTCTTGCACTGATGAATGAGAGGGTCAGCACCTGTCAGGAAGAGGTCATCCACATACAGTACAAGAATGAGAGGTTTTCCCTTGACAACCTTGAAGTAAGGGTTCGGATCAGCATTACTTCGAGTGAAGCCCACCTTCATCAAGTAGCTATCTATCCTCTTGTGCCAATCTCAGGGTGCTTGTTTCAGCCCATAGAGGGCTTTCTTCAACCTGCAGACATGGGTGTCCCGATCCTGGACTTCCAACCCCAAAGGTTGCTCCACATATATCTCTTCCTTTATCACACCATGCAGAAAAATGCGGTCTTCACATCATCTGATGAAGACTCCATCCTTGCGTAGCAGCAAGGGCTATAATATATCGAATGGTGGTATCTCGAGCCACAGGTGCAAATATGTCATCATAGTCTATACCTTCCTCACAGGCAACGAATCTTGCCTTGAACTTTTCAGTACTTCCAACAGATCCATGCTTGATCTTGTAGAGCCATTTCGAGGTGACAACTGCTTTGTCTTATGGTCTTGGGACCACATCATGGACTCATACTCTTTGTGCATAGCATCCTTCCAGACTTGATGCTTTACAACTTCCTCAAAGGATCCAAAGTCAGTTTGTACAATAGTACTCATGGCTGCTAGATACCCTTGGTATTTATATGGCTTCTTGGATTTCTTCCAGAATTTCCCCCTCTGAAGCCATATGTCTTTGAGCCATGAGGATCTTCTTTCGTTGAACAAAGGTATCCACTCAGGAGCATATACAGATATATCTCCCTCTTAATGTCGGCTTCTCTCTCGGGAGAAGACATTTATTTAAATGAGGGCATCCCAGACACCAACTTGGAATAGGGACTTGATCTCCCACAGTCAAAGCCATCCAATCAGACTTTGCTAATCATGATTCAAGATTCCAACCATGTGACAAAAAGCTGCATAAACTTCTCAGTTCACATTTTAAGTTTACCATAACGCTCCAATGTAAGACTGATACAGTCACATGCTTGCTGCTACATAGGTGTCTATCTATGTCACTGTCATACAGGGGGAACATATCAACAAGCCTCAGCTTGTGTTAGAAGTCCTGTTATTCTGAGGAGGTCTGCTGTAGCTTCCTCAACCATCACAGTCCTCAAATCTGACCCATTATGCTTCCTTTTGCTGCGACTGTTTTTCATTTCAGCCCTTGAACAAACTCTGCCCTTATCAAAACAAGTCTTCATTCTACCTGAGCAGATAACAACTGTCACAGTCCTTTGATTAGCAAGTCAATGCTTGCGGTCTGCCTGAGATAGGTAGCCATGGAATGCGGCTTACCTAGAAGAGGGGTCCCATGCCATAGTCTTACATCAAAAACATCCATGATGCCGGCGCTCAGCTTCAGACCTGCAACAGAAAGAGAAATAAACCCAAAATTCCTCCTAAAATGCTCGGTCTCTTGTCCAAGGGACTTGGCTCACGAAAACAGACTTTAAACAGTCTTTCTTAATTCTCTGCAGCAAACTTTTGTGGGGTTTCAGAGATCTGTGGTAAAAAAATGTTATAATGAAGACTGGGCACATTTCAGCCCCAAACATTTCCACGCTGTCATGTTTTACGTCCACAGATCTGATTTTAAATGGGGTATCATAGTGATCCCAATCCAGCTCAAGATACAGTGATTCCTGCTCAAAGTAACAGCCCTTCAATGCTGCCTTCATGGACAGATCTGATATGGAATTGAAAGCGGCCTACTAGCCAATAACTGAGAGCTCGTAATATAAACCTGTACAAAGGCCTCAGTAGCAAAAGGGACCATGTAGCAGGCACAACGAAACTGCTCGGTGGCAAAACAAATGACCCCAATCTCAAGGTATCCATTTGTGATGCGGCTCCCCATCCAGAATTCAACTCTTCTTGAGCTACAGTAGTTCAATAAACCGAGCTACAAGTCTGGGATTCATGGTTCTCAGGTGACTGTCCTATGTTCCGAGTCCTCCTTCAAGTATGGAGTTGTACATAGGTCTGATGTAACAGCTGTGTGTACACTGTAAATGATTTGGCAATTTATTTTCTTCCTTTTCATGGCCATCCACTACAATATCCAATGACAATGCCCCTAATTCCCTATCATTCTTTTGATTGACATCTTCAGAGATAAATAGATTCATAGTTTGATCTATTACTTGACCGTATGCATCTCCTAGCAACTCAGCAGTTAATAAACAGTTCCACATTTTGCCATCATCAGAAATAGAGATGGAAGCTATCTTTAGGAGAAGAACAGATTGCCTAGATAGCATGGAAGAAGCAAAATTCACTGTAAATGTAGGTAATTTACACCAGGTGCTTCTGCTGAACATGATTTGTTGACTCTCTCTATTTCCAACTCTGAAAGGCAATGAGAAACAACAAGTATTGTTGGTGAAGGCACAGATGTTCCCATGGACGGAATTAACGCTTCCATCATGCATAACGCATAAATCTGCTTCCCGTTTTCTCTCTGAAATCTTTCATCGATCTGTAATTTCGAACAGTCAGGAAACAACAATATATGAAACGTTTACTTCTCCGCCTCCTAGCACACGACTTTTTTTTTTTTTTTTTCCTCCATGAATTATTAACATGTTAAATCTCTGAAGATGTTCGGTGCTTTACGTGAAATTTGTCCACTGTGGACATTTCCGATTAGCCTCAGTTACAGATTCAGTGATCTCAGCGCTTCTTTTGAATTGGCTTAATGGTTCACTGTGAATTTGGCTCGTACACAATCTTCAGATGGTGGCTGTTTGCGGCGTATCGGTGTGGGCTCACAGCCCGATTGTGGCGGAGGTTTTGCTGTGCAATGTGGCCACTATCAGTATATCGCGGCTCTCAAATTTATTCGAAGAAAATGAGCACGATTGTCGTTAGCTCAGACTTTTGTTGACTTCCATTTATTTTTAATTGTGTGTTCGCTCGGTCTTTTCCGGTTCCGCAGGCTCGACGTCCACTGTATTGAGCCCGAAATCGATAGCTTCAACTGATTAATTTTGGACTGGTTCGCGGGTCCACAGACTTGACCCTTAGCCACCGCGATGACTCGACCGTCAATTTATTAAATTTGACCGCTCGGCTTCTTACTAATTTGCTAGCCATCCAAGATAAAAAAAACTCTAAATGTTTGCAGTCCATATAGTCCAAAATATATTTTGTTTTGCGTCTCAGAAATTTGACGTCAAGGAAGAAACTCTTCTTTTGCTTCCGACCATGCATGCAAAAATTTGGTACGATGCCCACAAAATTTTAATTTGAAGAATTGGATTTGAATTTCTCAGTTTTCCTTTTCACAAAATTGCAGCTCTTTCTGCAAGAGGCCAGACGTCTAATAATTTTTGTACAGTGAGGAGAATCCTGAAGAGGAGTTCCCGAGATTTGACCTTCGGAAGGTTCCAATTCCAGAAATTTGATTTGCCTTTAGCCAAATCGATCTTTCTTTGCCATAAATTGTGAGCCTCAGAGATAGATCTCTTCACGCTTGTTTATAGAAGGCCTTTTTTTTTTTAAAACTAGCCGCTATCTCTAGGGCTCCTTCACGCTGTCTTAAGGCTCTTCTTTGTGCTAACGGTTAGGGCACCAATCAGCCCCAACAGACCTGAAATCGAGGTCTCTTTACTTGGCCTTCTTCCAGCAGCTCGTTCACCAGAAAACAATCCTTATCTCGCTGCCCTAGATTCTCAACTAGAATGGGCTTTGTCTTCTCCTAGCTCTGATACCATGTAAATTTCTGCTCATGTTCTATGCCATTTCAGATTAGGGCACAATACTGAAGAAGATAGAACATACTAAAAGATCGATAGAAGACAAGCCAAAACAGAGATAGGATATGATGACGTTACGACGATCAGCAGGATGCTTCTACCAGCAAAGTCTCCAATAGGTCATTCAGCCAAACGTGTCACACATAACCCAGAACAACCCAAACAAAGAACAATCTATATATATCACAGCGCTATCCAGAGAGAGAGAATTCCTCCACACCAATGTGTGTCAAATGAACTCCAAGTCTCTCCAATATATAGGAATCTTTGGGGGTGTGTGACACGTCCTTTAAGACATTTAAGTCAATATTTTATTCCAGGCCGACCCAGCACATAAGTGGAATAAATTCAAAGTACATGTTCTGCTCATTCGATCGAGATGATCTTTAGATCAATCTTACACCTCTCCGAAAGAGGAATCCAATAAAAATATTGCGATCATCATCTGAGCAGCACAACCCGGAGTTTGGACCTAGTTGTCCAATTTTAACAGTCTCTGCGTTGTAGCCTCAAGCTACCTTCAGTGACCCACTGCTGCTCTCTGACCCTGATCTCGATCATCCCTGACCTCCTCCTCCTTCTGCAACTTCTCGCCCTGCAACTCTCCCGCTGAAATCGAATTTTACATCAGAATGGATCTCCTTCAGGTACTGAGTGTGTGCCCAGCTTATTTTCCAAGTGACTCTCAAGCCTTCATTTATAATCTTCCTATTGGAGAATCAACGACCCAGATTAAAGGATTAATCAATGGCTATGATTAAATCTTGACTTGATCCATGTTTTCTAGAAGATTCACACTCTGAATTATTAATGCCCTTTAATTATTTCCTTTTCCTAAGTTTGAACTTTGGTCTCCATTAAAATAATTAATCATTTTAATAATTGTTGAACCGAGTGGAATTTCCACAAACTGTTTCTAGGTTCTTTGGAATGCTGCTGTCCAAGCCTCCCTGCAAAATTTGAGACTTGGAACACTTCCGGATGCTACAAAAATCAACATGTACATGTTGTTGGTTCTTATGCTTGTGTTCTTTACTGTTTACTTCTCTGCATATATAATTGTGAATGTTGCAGTGGTATTTATTTCGAAGTTTATTGATAGATTTCTGTAAATAAATTATTGGAGTAATAAGTAGGAGAAATAAATCTATCACTACAACTGTAAAATTTTCACATGGTATCAGAGCCAGAGATGAGTAACAAGAATAGAGAATCGGCTAGTGAACAAAAATCTGACATTGTTGCAGCAGCTCTGAGGGGTTCACGCGGTTCTCCAGAAAGAAAGAGAAGCATGAAAGAAAAAATGGATCACGATGTTTTTGGTCTGGCATCCAGACTGGAAGAAGAATTTGCTTGTGTGTCAAGCACTGCTTCTCTTGAGGTCTGGTACATTGAGTGCGGGAATGTTTTTCCAACTACCAAGAGGAGCAGATGAACTTTAAAATTACCATGGGTAATAAAGCAAAATGTACCCCTATTAGAAGAGGTTACCGTAGTATTTCAGACCAAGGCTGGAAATAAGGTTTGGGGCACTAATCTACTGCATGGGCCCAGGCTGGGAATGAACTTGCTCTCAATGTTTCAATTTCAAAACAGAGGTTATGACGTTTACTTCATTGGTAACAGAGTTCACGTCAAACACCGTAGTTGGAAGAAGAAATCACAAACCGTAGTAAGGAGCAACAAACTTTATAAGTTACAGCTCGAATCCCCAATCGCACTAATAGGAAGCGTTGATGAAACAAACCAAAATGAACTATGGCACAAAAGAATGGGGCATTTGCATCATGGGGCGTTAAAGATTCTCAATAAAACTGTCACGGGAGTTCCAGAACTGAGCACCAGGCAGGACGATGTTTGCAGAGGGCGCGTTTTGGGTAAATATGCCAAGGCAACGTATTAGAGAGGCAACAATAGGGCCAAGAGTGTATTGGGCTTGATACACTCGGATATCTGTGGACCAATGTACACTAGAGCTCTTATTGGTGCCAATTATTTCGTCACCTTTATTGATGACCATTCCAGGAAAACCTGGGTCTACTTTCTGAAGACCAAGGACGAAGTCTTCAGTCGATTTAAAGAGTTTAAAGCTCTGGTAGACAATCTTACGAGAAAGCAGATCAAGGTGTTGCATTCAAACAATGGTGGTGAATACACGGACAAGGAATTCACGGGGTTCTGTGCACTGCAAGGGATGGTATCAGAAGAGAGTGGACTGCTCCATATAATCCGGAGCAGAATGGTGTGGCAGAAAGGAAAAACAGGACTATTGTCGAGGCTGCAAGGGTGATGTTGTATGATCAAGACATGCCCAAATTTATGTAGGCAGAAGCTTGTAATACAACTATCTATGGTCAGAACAGGATTCCTCACAATGCATTGGGAAAGATCACGCCAGAAAGTGTCTTCACTGGCAGCAAGCCTGAGGTGAGTCATTTTAAGATCTTTGGGAGTATGGCATACTGTCATGTGCCCAGTGAGAAGGGAAAGAAGTTAGACATGACTGTAGAAAAGGGGTATCTAGTAGGATACAATGAGGATACATTCTAGAGAGCAGGAAAGTTGTAGTGCGGAGGGATGTGAAATTCATGGAGGAGAGGGCCTTCAGAAGATCCCGTGAGTTGCCATCTGCTATGCAGTCTGATGAGGATCTGCTAGTTCAACCTCAACAACCTGCGGTAGATAATTCGGTTGCCTCTCCAAGGCATGGAGATCCAAGGGACACTTCTTCTGAGGACTTGCAAGAGGGGGAGTAGGTAAATTCGCCCACTACCAGTGGGAGAATGAGGAGGGAACTATGAAAAATTCTAAGGGATGCAAAAGACTTTCTCGAAGCCCCTCGAGATGTGAAGAGATAGCGTAAGCAGCTTGAGAGGTACCAAGCCTTGGTTGCACAAGTTAGGGAACCTTCTAGTTTCCGGGAAGCAGCTCAGCACCAGGTATGGGTTAATGCGATGGTGGAAGATTACAGTTCCATCATGACGATTGATGTTTGGGAGGTGGTCCCCAGACCTCAGGAGAGATCAGTTGTAGGGTCAAGGTGGATCTAGAAGATTGAGTATGGTGCATATGGCAACATTGAGAAATTTAAAGCCAGGTTTGTGGCTAAGGGGTATGCTCAGAAGGAAGGGATAGATTAAGAAGAAACCTTCGCCCTAGTAGCCAGATATACCTCCATTAGATCTGTAATATCCCTTGCAGCGCAAATGGGATGGAAGATTCACCTGATGGACGTCAAGATTGCATTCCTGAATGCGGTGATAAAAGAGGTGTATATTGAACAACCAGAAGGCTTCGAGACGCATAATCAGAAGACTCATGTGTACAAGCTTAAGAAAGCCTTGTATAGACTGAAGAAAGCTCCTAGAGCTTGGTATGGTCGGATTGACAACTACTTGCAGAAGATGGGATTCGTCAATAGTGATGCAGATCCCAGTCTCTAATATCTAATGGTAGTGAGTGAGCCCCTGATACTGGTTTTATATGTAGATGATATATTTCTAATAGGATCATCAAAGCTCATCAAAGACTGCAATGAGAATTTGGCTACGGAATTTGACATGAAGGATCTAGGGCTGATGCACTATTTTCTGGGGTTGGCAGTTTGGTAGCAGAAAGGGGAGATCTTTCTTGGTCAAGGAATATATACTATAGAGATTTTGAAGATATTTCAGATGGAGGATTGTAGACCCATGACGACTCCAATGATCACCAACTGGAAGAAAATTGACACGTCCAAGGATGATGAGGTTGATCCTACTATGTATAGGCAACTCATAGGATCTTTGATGTATCTGGTAAACACTAGACCAGACATCTGTTATGCTGTAAATACCCTCAGTCAGTTCATGGTGGAACTTAAGAGGGCTCATTGGGCAACAACCAAGCATGTTCTTAGGTACCTTCAAGGAGCAGTCAAGCTTGGATTGAAGTACACCAGTGGCAGTGATATCAGTTTGAGTGGGTTCACCGACGCAGATTGGGCCGGGAGTCCAGTAGATCAGAAGAGTACCAGTGGGTACTGTTTCAGTCTGGGATCAGGGATGACATCCTGGTGCAATAGGAAACAGAAATCTGTGGCACTGAGCTCAACAGATTTTGAATATATGGCAGCTAGCATAACTTCGTGTGAGGCCATATGGCTTTGAAAACCGCTTGTGAACCTACTGAAGGAGAAAATGGAAGCAACCAGTGTTTTGGGTGATAATCAAAGTTGCATCAAGCTCTCTGGAAATCCTATGTTTCATAATCGGTCGAAGCACATTGATATCGGGTGTCACTTCATCAGAGATTGTGTCCAACGGGGAGCGGTACAATTGCAGTACACTCCAATAGGAGAACAGGTGGTAGACATTCTCACAAAGGCTCTGGTGAAGACTAAGTTTGTCTACTTCAGAGAGAATATGGGGATGATCAAGAATCCATTCCATTAGTAGGAATGGATAGGATCATGATTCAGAGGGAGCTGTAGCAGTGATAGTGGCAGGGTCATGGGCAGCAGTATAGAAAGCAGCAACGCAACAGATGAGGGGTGGCATCCAGAGATCAGCAGCACAGAGGATGCTTCAAAAGCAGAGCAACATGCAGCGAGCATATTGCTAGAACACTTTCCTCGCTAAGAGGGAGTGTTGATTTTTGTAGCATCGGAAAGTGTTCTAAGTCTCAAACTTTGTGAGGAGACTTGGACATCAGTATTCCAAAGAGCCCATAAATCGTTTGTGGAAATTCCACTTGGGTCATGTCTTATGAAAATAATTAATTATTTTAATGTAGACCCTAAGTCTAAACTTAGGGAAATTAAATAATTAAAGGGTATTAATAAGACAAACTGTGAATCTTCTAGAGAACGAAGATCAAGTCAAATTTTAATCTGAGCCATTGATTAGACTTCTAATCTGGGTCGTTGATTCATCAACGAGAAGGTTATAAAAGAAGGCTTGAGGGTCATTTGGAAAACAAGTCGAGCATACACTCAGTACTTGAAGGAGATCGATTATGAAGGAATAATGTTCGATTTCAGTGGGTGAGTTGTAGGGAAAAGAGATGCAGAAGCAGAAGGAGAAGAGGGAGTCAGCAGTGACTGAGCTCAAGGACAGAGGGACGCAGAGGGTCACAGAGGGTAGCGCAGAGCTGCAACACAGTGAACCCACACAGAGCCTACGCAGAGTGACGCAGTCTAGCGCAGGGATTGCGCAAAGAAGTACATAGACAGATGCAAAGGAAGTCAAAGTCTCTTTCGGGTGTCAGGAAATTGTTGGGAGAAGCCAAGAATTTTGTCTTAGGTGTTTTCTGATTATATTTGCCAATGTATTCCTTTTAAATTCTAAATCTTCCGGGAAATCACATGAGAAATTTTGGTTCCAAAATTTCTCATGTGATTTCCTGGAAGATTTAGAATTTAAAATGTTATGGATCACAGAAGCTTGCACTCTCAAAAATGTATTCCTTGTAAAGATTCATTTGCTGAAGAATAATAATAAAATCCTCATCTGCTGCACTGGTTTTCCCACATCGGTTTTTTTCAGGGACAATTGTCCAAAAATAAGTGTGTACATGTGATTGGTTCTTATGCTTATGTTCTTTACTGTTTACTTCTTTGCATATATAATTTTGAATGTTGCATTAGTATTTATTTTGAAGTTTACTAATAGATTTCTGTAAATAAGTTATTGGAGTAATAAGTAGGAAAAATAAATCTATCACTGCAATTGTGAAATTTTCACATTTGTCAAGATCGACAATCATAAATTTGTACTCTAAAAATTACAGCATAATATTAAAACCCTCAGTTGCTGCATCGGTTTTCCCACATTGGGTTTTTCCGGGGGCAATTGTCCAAAAATAACAGTGTCCATGTGTGTATACTTGTGCTAGTATTTTTCTTGTACTTGTTTATTGTGAAGACTGTAGTGTATTTCATTTCGATATTTATCACAACATATGTAAAATAATTTGCTTCAATTAGGCAATAGAAGAAATTTAATCAGTTGCTGCAGTAGGATTCTGAGTAGTGGAATTTTCACAATTCGAACCCATTAGAAGGATATATTAGTGGAATTTTCACACTTCGAACCCATCAGAAGGATATAATGCAAGGAGGTCAAACTCATTTGCTCAATCACTCACTACAATTCACTGCAACAAGGGAAAAAGTGTGAAATTGAAGAAGGAAGCAAAAGAAGTGCGAGATGGGTCTAGGAGAAAGAAAAAGAGAAAATCGAAATTTTGGTGAAGGAATCTCTCTGTTTCATGGTATCTCTTGGGAGATCAAATTCTGGGAAGTTTGGGTGCTGCTGCTTCTACAAATCTGCCAAGCTGCTAGAAGAATGGATGGTGCTGCTGCTAGGTCGAAGATCTCGAAGGCTGACTTGGTGTGGAGGGAAAGTTTGGGTCATGTCTAGGGTGAAGAGTCTCAAAGAATACTATTGAAAGGAAGAATTATCTTGATTGGGTTTTCCCCTCGAGGGGCGTTTTGCCCTGGCATAGTGCCTATATCTCATGTCTCTTATTTTGATCTTCATACACACATAATATGGTAATTGCTTGATGAAAGATAAGATAATAAAGAAGTAAAAGAAGACAACATAATCACAAGTAATTATCAAGATCGAAGAATCAAACCCTAATATATATCTGCATTGATTCTTCAAAATTGCGATGGATGCACATCCACTTTGGGTCTGACTTGTTAATATGACAAGAAGCTTGATAAAAATGAATGGAGAAACCATCTAGACCTTGAGATTTGTCTAGATCAATATCCCAAATGGCATCAATGATTACATATTCAACTATTTCCTTGGATAAAGATGTATTCACTTTTGGAGAAATTGACATAGGGATACTTTGAAGCATTTCTGAGATGGAGTTTGAATTGACATCTTCTTCAACAATGTACAACAATTCAACAAGGGAACATGTTGCATCTTTGATAGCAAAAAAATCACTAATATGCATTACATTGTCTAGATGAACTTCCTTTTTTTAAATTTTTTTAAATTCTGGCTTTAGCTTGTTTTTAAAAGAATGTTGTGTTTTTGTGACCAAATTTTAGCCATATACTCCTAGACTTTAATCTCCGCATTTCCTCCTCCCTTTTATATGCTTTGTGGATTTAATTACAAAGGTCTTGTTACCGTTCCATTTAGCGTATTGCAGAAGATGGTACAATCCACTATGGTTGGCACATGCAGGGTAAAGACCCACTGTCACCACCGCCTTAACTATCTCTCTTTAAACCCTAGCTCCTACCAAAAGGCTAAGCGAGGCTTCCCAGATAATTGCTTCAGCCAACCAACAAAGATTAGTGCCTTTGAATGGAGTTTGGAGGCTGAAGGGAGGAGTTTATGTTGCTGTCCAGTTTAACTTAATGGATGAATCTGCATAAACATGTTAGCAAAACAACATACAAATACACAAAAGCTTCCTAAGATTGACCAACAAATAATAGACCTTAGTGTTTCCAAAATATACTAACCCAAAATATGATTTGACTTTCAAATAATATTATGGTTATTGATATTTCTGAATTAATTACTTGTTTTCATATTTATCAGAATTATAGATTTAGCAGCAAAGTTTGTAACAAGAAGCCTAAGACTAAAAATACTTTGGAAATATATCATACAAGTACTTGATTTTAGTCTACTATGAAGATTCTAAAAAAAATGTGAAAATATTTAAGTTATAACAGGTGATTGGGGGATTTTCTGCATAAATCAACTTGCTGTCGTGTTTTAGTAGGTTTGGATTTTATGCAAAATTGCTGAAAACAAGAAGTTAAATCCTTGGAAAAGATAGCCAGGAGATCTAAGGCTGAGGGATGAAAAAGATCATTGTTTGGTCAATTAAGACCACCCTTAACCCTTGGACCATCCCTAAAATTGAATTCCCAGCAAGCTGGTCAAACCCCTTTGGTAATTTACCTTGAAATTTCAGTGAAAAGAATTTAATTGGAGGGTTGAAATATATAATTTATGACTTCAGATATAATAAATAGACATTTAAAACTGATCTGAAATTTAACAAGGCAAGAAAAAATGTTTACTTCTAGTTTATTGCCTTGTTAGGTTTTTCCTTAGGTGAAGATCTGCAACCCGGAATTTACGACAACAATAGCATTTGCAGATGTGCACACTTGAAATTTGATATACGTGCGTAAAATGTGATAAATAAAACTCAAAATAACATATATCAATTTCCTTGGTTAGAGTTTAAATTAATGCTCTTTTTCTCCAAGGGTTTGCTAGTTAAAAGATG
Organism: Pinus albicaulis; assembly: GCA_034641835.2. Lineage (NCBI taxonomy): Eukaryota > Viridiplantae > Streptophyta > Pinopsida > Pinales > Pinaceae > Pinus > Pinus albicaulis. The sequence continues at coordinate 847,699,188 of CM076583.1, forward strand.
TAAAAATTATGACCAACTAGCGATATAATTTTAAAGGAAGAAAAAGTGTTGAGAGTGAATAGAAATTTTTATTTTTATTGATGGTTGATGAATGAGACATATATCATACCATGAAGCTTACCATTAGGCCAGATTATGGCCATAACTTCGCTTAGATCGACTTCACCTTGAGTGTTAGAGACATGTGAGGAGTAGGGGGTGAAAATATCCCACTGTCTCTAATGTTGAGTAACCTGCAAGAAAATATTAGCTCCACCAGGAAGATCTACTCCTTCGAGATGCCCGACTTGCTACAACATAACTTCCATGAATTTCTCACAAGCTCAATTGAAGATTCGCCCTAAGGGGATTGTCCAATGCAAGAGAATCACAAGTTCTTGATGATAACTACAGTAAAAATTTACTTTCCATGTAATGCTGTAGCCTGTTACTAATGAACCCTGCAACAAATTTGTGTTAGAAAATATATAACTTGCAAGTTAGCTCATTAGGCATAAATTTGTATAAAGGCTAAAGACGAGAAAATAAAGTATAGAAAAAATTAATTCACTACACAAAAGAGAATAGTTGCCAATTGGTTTCTTTATTGGATAGCATCAAGTGATCTCGCAGTCAACAATAACAAATGGGAGGGGAAGCTAGCAAATTATTGAACTCATTTCTAACTACTATTTTTTCCCTTCCAATAAAATATTAATATCTTGACTTGTCATCCACATTAAGATCTTGGAGACTAAGTTGACCCACTAAGAAAATATTTTTTATTACAATGTGTTTGCCCACATAATGGGTCAAGAAGAATAAATCTCTCCCAAGCAATGCGACGTTCCCTTGGAGAAGGATCAGGAAGTCAACAAAATAATAAAATAGTGCCAAATCATCTCCAACGTTCCTCTTATAAGCTCAACATTCCACTCTCACCAACCTGACTTGCCTTGAAAATGGTGCTTCTCTCCCTAGGAAATTCTTTCCACTTGGAAAATAGTCTTCTTTGACCTCCAATAGCTATATTTTGCCTTTATTTTTATTTTATCTTGGGAATAGAAATTTCCAACAACTGTTTTGACTTTATAACAACTATTTTTTTATTTTAATTTTGACTTTTCCAAGAAATAATAATTGTAATCGTCCCTCTTTTATTTAATTTAGGCGTTAGCTCTTTGAGCCTAGCATTCTCCACTTTCCTGCTCCTTATGCCATATAGTTCCACCTCATACCTTTGGTCAACTAAAAAATCAATTTTCTTGCCACATCAGCTTGGTCAAACCCATGAAAATTGTTCAGATTTAGGGATCTTCAAAATTGTGAAAGATAAATTTTTTCTGAAACATGGTTTTTGTTCCCCTCTACAAATAAATAGTTTTGGACATAATGTATGTCCAAAAATTTGCAACGACCTAGCTGTTATGCCCTGGAAAAGCCTGCACACCTTATTTGATTGCCTTTGACCAATTGTATCTTGAGAATGCCTCATCCTAATGGAGAAATTCCATGTGGCATGTCATTCTCTCATTGAGCTCTACAATCTGATACCAAGTTGTCTTTTTGACTTTTGCAACCCCCTTGCCTCGAGAAACGTGAAACTGTCACTCACTGAGACTACTATATATGAGAAACATTTGAGTGATAAAACATCAAATCCAAAGCCACATATAGACTCTATAGACTCATAACCATTTGGAAAGAGTCAAAGACATAAGTGCACTTGACGTGGGCTGGACTGGGCCCTATGCTGCAAGGCTCCATGAAACCATGAGTCCTCATGATATGTCCACCAAGGTCCTCCAATACCTATCAGGGATGAGATTGCCTCAATGAATATTTCAAGGGATAGGGCATGGTTTGACCAAATAACAAGATTGATGCAAAATGACAAAGGGTCTAGGATGCCTACAAGGCCTTACATGGTTGTCTCATGGCTTTTGACTTGTGACCTTGGGCTTACAATGGTGTTTTAAGAATGCTGCAATAAATGTACAGGTACCCCTGCTGAAAGTGAGGTAACATGTCTCTTTTTTCTAGTAGACTTTGCTTGTAGACCTCTTTGTCCTCCAATATGGCCAAAAAGCTTTGAATTTGTTGATCCAATTGCTCTTGTGCAATATGAAGATTTAGCTCAGTCTTTCCATGCAATCTTTACTGTCTTAAGCTTTGATTCCCACACAGAGGATGCAAATCCTTGAGTTTGGCCTACTCCAACCTCTTTATTATTTCCATTGTTGGAAATGTAACTAGTTTCAGTCTTCATAATTGATATTGTACTCACTTCAATATGTATCTTATGTAACAAACAAAAGAAGAAAATAAAAAGTTATTATTTTAAAGCATGGGTTTCATGCTCTTTATTGATGGTCTTCTAGGTAAAAGCATGCGTAATATTCCAAATTAGTAGTCAGCTAACTGGAATATTAATTTTGATTAATTTTGCCTTTTTCTAATGTTCAACAGAAATAAAGTGGGTAAGGGGACCCACAAATAAAACGATGCAACTAAGGTGCTTTCCTAAAGTCACTAGAGGCAAATATTGAGGCTGAAGTGGCATGGGAGAGGCAGCGCAATGAGCAGCACAGAGATAGGCCAGAGGAGGGGCAGCACAGTCCATGTGGGCCCAACGGAACGTTGGAGGCTCAGCTTGGACAAAAGAGGGTGAGAGCAGCTCATTCCTCATTCATTCATCCGTCTATTTTCTGTCTGATTGACTGTAGCACGCTTGAGCTGTTTAGCCAAGTCTGCAGTGCTCTTTAGCACAGAGATTTCCGAGCGGAGATCTCAACCTCTACCTCAGGGGACTTCGAGTACCTGCTCAGGAGAGGAGTTCTACCCATTTTGAGAGAAAATTGTAGGACCATACTAGCAGGAGTTACGCAGTATTCTAGGACAGCATAGAGGCTGCACAGACAACGCGGGATTGTGCAGTTCAGCTGAAAGGTGGTGTTGGGAAGTAGGGAAGCATTGAAGCTTCAGCCGGAGAAGAATCCAATGTAGCGACAACTGCATACGGAACACGCCTGGAGTGTTGTTGCCAACCCGTAATCAGCTCACACTGCTTTTTCCTGTCTGCCAATGAGATCTGCCTGCAGAAGAAGGCCCCTCTCTCTATAATGGGCTAAAGTGGGCAAGATACGCTGCAAGCCCCATCGATGTACTCTTGGAGAGTGCTACTCCCTGAGAGTACTATGGCTCTGCTGATTGCATGTGCATCTATTTGCACCTCATCAATGTGTTGGCCCAAATATGGATGCTCCACCATCTCCAACAACTCTCACTCCTGATTAATAATGTCATGCTCTTGCTGTCTACTAGCCCCCTGTAGAGCTACCCCATCAACCTCCAACACATCCAGAGGATATGGATCTGTAAATGTTGTCACCATACTCGATGTCTGTGCATCTGACTGCTCCTCCTCGATGGTTGACCCCAAGGTTAGCCGCATATCCACCACCGACTTAATGTGAGCCTCCATCTGGCTCTCCCCCAAAGGACTATCATGCATTATATGCATAGACTCCTCCTCAACTGACTCATGCTCCACCATATTGTGCTCCGGCTGAATCATCATAAGTGACTCATCATCCTGAATATCTCCCATCGAGTCCCCTGACTGCTCACGCTGCACGCTGGAAGACAAATCCAGCCTATTGTCATCAACTCCACATGACTTCTCATGCTCCCTAGAAGCATTCTCATATGACACCATGGATTCATCTGAAGAAGAGTCCTCGTCTTGGCATACAGAAGGAATGTCCTCTTGCTCTACCTCTGCCACATCATTTGCATAACTCAAGCATGAGTGAACAAGCCTCCAAGGTTCTTTGCAGATGAAGCAAAGTCCCTTCTTCCTCAACTCGTTCTTGTTGCCTGATCCACCAAATTGGAGGAGCTCCTCCCTGGTCAACACTCTCCTGAAACACCCAATGTTTTGCTCAATCAACCTCTCGGCCAGTTTATAAGCAACAGGTGAAACCAACTGTTCTCTCCTCCAAATGGTCAACAACCTAGTCTGCAGCATCCTGCAAATGTCATCATTGTTACCCATGATTCCAACCATGATTTCTAAGATCTTGATCCTCTTCTCAATGGAAAGACCCCAGATGTTATGTAGGTCATGAAGATTCTCTTCTATTAGTTGGAAAACTTTCCACATAATGTCATCATTATAAGGAAGCATATGTGAAGTTATTCTGATAATCTCACTAAGACAAGAAGCTACTATAAGTTTGACTCCTTCACAAGGATGCTCCAAGAATCTTGGATGAATCAAAGCAAACATTGTTGGTTTGAGTGCCCAATTTAGGACCCTCAAATCTGATTGGCTCAATTTAGGAAGATTTGATTCTAGCTTCTCCAAATTAAGGAAAGTTTTAGCGGTCATCTTTAGGTTCTTTAAATCAGATCCAAGTGCAAAGAGCTAATTCCTACTCCAAACTCTTTTTGCAAGTCCCTTATCTGCTCTAGATGTAGGATGACATGTATCCCGTTTGAAAAGGGTTTGATGTTCGGTTTTTCTCTTTGATCTAAGGAAGCATTGTAACTCCAAGCACCTTGTGCAAGTGATTTTTCAAATTGTAGCTGATATTGAATTCTTTCCAAGTCATTAAAGCTTTTTCTAAGATTTTTGCACAAATTGGGCTCTAGCAAAATCATTTTTGCACAACAAGATGAATTCATCCTAGCAAAGCAATCTAAACAATCTTAGGTGAGAAAAATGTTACCCCATATGCAAGGAAATTATCTCTCCTCAAGCTCTGCGTCGAATCTGGAAATTCAGCGACTGCTGGCTAGAAGGAACCCCTTTTTGAGCCTTCAAAAGTGCTCAAAAAATTCTGCCAAATTAATCTTGGGCTCTCCACCACAAACCCAAAAAAACCCATAAATTATTTTGGCAAATTCTACCGGTCACGCAGGACCCAAAATTTAAGCTTACTCTTTCCCCACTAGCTGCCAAATAATTCTATATGTTTGGGGTACCCAAATTCCCCCAAAAATTCTGCAAAATTAGGAGCTAACTCTTTGACCCATGGCTGACGAAACCCAGAAATGTTTTGGGTGACGAAACCCAGAAATGTTTTGGGCTAATTCCAACTGACCCAAAAGTGCTCAAATAGTGTGAAAATCCGCCAAACCCGCGATTTTCCCTGCTATAAGAATGAAGATTTCAGACCCAAATATTGCTGGAAAGATTCTGAAATTTTAACCACAAACTCCTTTCACAAAACACAAAATAACCCAGAAATGGTTTTTCCAAATCACGATTGACCCCAATAGCAAGCTCCTCCAGAAACTGCTTTGCTGCTCCAAGACTACACTGTTACCTGCCTTTGGCTTCTGATTTACCCACTGAAAACTGCTCAGAAAATTCTAGGAATTTGGGAAGGTGATCCTTGCCGAAAACCCAAAAAAATCTAGAAAGGGTTTCTTTTAATTCCAACTTTCAAAATATGACTCTTTGTAGTTTGGCCCTCTTCCAATTTCGTTTTCTGGCACTGTAGTTGCTATTGTCAATCAATGCTCTCCAAAATCTCAGCCAACCTCCTCAAATGTCTCACCTATAAATCTCCCAACACCCCAACTCTAAAATCGCACGAATGCAGCTCCCACAAATGAGCCTCCTCCAATGATTGCGAAGGCCCTTCTAACCAAAATAGCTACAACTAAAAATGGCAAACATGTAGGCTGAGCCAAGATTGAGGCTATCATACCATTGTAATATCCCCAAATGGGATATTTTACTAATTTTACGGAAATCATACTAATCGAACATTTTACTATAAAATTACTGAATTAATAAACATAAGATTGCCATGTAAAATAAAAAGACAAACACTGCAATCCATTAACATATCGAACAGGAAGAATCTTAGCATTTTATTATAAATGATAAACTGGGGTTACATGCTTATCTGACCCAAATAGCTGAGATGGAAAATTGGCCACCAATATGAACTACTGCACTGTGCTGGCCTCCAAAACTGAATTGTTGCACTCTCCCTCCGGCAACAACTACCACTGAATCCACGAAGCACCCGTTGAAGATCTGAATGATACTCACTCCAATATCTCTGAAACTTTGTGAAACTTCTGAATGAAGTCCCCTCAAATAGAGTTGGGTTTCCGTCCAACACTCAACAAATCACCCGAGGGTTTCCATCCTGGGGTATGACTGAAGTAGAGAACCACATTCTCAAACCTCTCATACATAAGAAAATGATCGACTCCAAAGATGTCCCTCAATGGCCTCCACCCTTTCTTTTATAGATCTCTTGGATCCTTCTAGAGCCTTATTTTATTCATGGAGCATTTTTCCCTCTTATTAAAATATTCATTTTTAATGCAAAAAAGAGTAAATCGGCTACCACGTCTCCTCTGGTCACTGAAACTCGTGTCCAACCATCCCATCATGTACGTTTCCTTGTCCCGGTTCTAATGAGCTATCACACTAAGGTGTTCTATCATGTATTCCTCCCACAATGCCACCTTGAGCATAATTAACTGAGTTAAGCCCCAAAAAAACTCAATTTTCCGAAAGTTGTCGGAATGCACCGAAACGAAAGGCAAGTTGCTCGATGATGGAATACATCAGGCGAATGCCACCGGAACTCATAGAAGCTCCTCAAAACTCCTCCAAAAAGCCCCTGAGCTTGCTGATGACATCAACCTGTACCTATGACCAGTGTGCACATAACTCTGGAAGTCCAACCTAACCCTGTCGTAGGTGACACCAAAAAAGGGAATATTACACAATATTTCGTATGCTTGCCACCAAAAGTTTTCTTGTCATATATGTGATTCAAATTTGTTTTATTGTGAATGTTCTTCGGGGGAACTATTTGACACTGATACCCTGCTCTTCATTCCAGGCCCAAACTTACTCAACGAAATGTTTCCAGGATAGCATATGTGACCGAATCATGTTCATCGCACAACAAAACATGTTCAGGAGTATCCCAGGATTCTTGCACACCATCCTTGGCACTTGCGCGCAACGATTACATACTCAAGTGCCCAACACTCATATATACATTTTTTGCTTCATGCCTTAGAGCGACCAACCATATTGTCAACCTTATGCAGGTAGTCTGTGTTATTAAACCAACTCACAATATAGAAGAAAAGATATCAATGCCTTAGAAATCAGCCTCTTCGAGGGGGCAACCTCCTTTACATTACATAAATGAACAATTCTTAGATGATTCAAATGACAAAATTTCCTTTGAGTCCATGGGGTCACAATATAATCCTAGCCAACCTAACAATAATAATGTAAGGGCACAAAAATAACAATAGTGGGCTTTTATAGGGCACAATAATAACAATATGGGGACTACAGGGGTACAACAATAACAATAAGAGGGCTACACTAACAACAATAAAGGACTACACTAGTAACATAGAGACCTAACATGCTCCTCTCCTTCAAAAAATTGTTTCCCTCAAATCTTGAATAGCTCTAGATGCTTCTGTATAAAATTCTCATCCTTCCATGTGGAATCTTTAGTGGGTAAGTTCTTCCACTTGATAAGATACTATGAAATTGATTGATTTCGTAGCTGTCCAGTTCTTGTTTTCGTGATTGCTTTAGGTTCCAATATGATTTTTCCTTCCTCATCAAGTTTTGGAAATATTGTTTGAACCAGTGTGGAAAAAATCCCGATTTTATCCCGACTTTTTAAAAAAATCCCGATTTTTTGCAGGCGCCGATAAAATCCCCCGATTTTTTCCCGATTTTTTGAAAGTTGAAAAAGTCGGGATTTAATCGTTATAATCCCGACTTTTTGCCGACTTTTTCCAAAAAATCGTGAGGGAGGTAATTTTTTTAATAATTTTTATTTTATTTTTTTGAAAAAATCAGGATTTTTTCCAAAAAATCGAGATTTTTTCCAAAAAGTCGGGATTTTTTCAAAATATGAATATTTTTGTATTTTTTTAGTTTTGCCGATTTTTTCGAAAAAATCCCGACTTTGCCGATTTAATCCCGACTTGAAGCCCTGCCGATTTAATCCCGACTCCGACTTTTTCCACATTGGTTTGAACTGGAAGTTTGTCACCTATAACCTTCTTTAAGTGTGAAACATGGAAAACTGGGTTCACTTGAGAAGAAGCAGGAAGCTCCAATTTGTATGCCATAGTACCAATATTTTGCAACACCTTGTAAGGACCATAGTACTTTGGTGATCATTTATTATCCTTCTTAGCTTTCTTGAGGGAATTTTTTTTTGTATGGTTGTATCCGTAAAAATATACAGTCTCCTACATCAAAACTTCTCTCGTTGCGATTTTGATCGGCCTGTTGTTTCATTCGATTTTGTGCCAAATTTAGGTTATCATTTAAGAGTTGGAGAACTTGTTGTTGATGCTCAATGTGATCTTCCACTGCTTGAACCTTAGAATTTTCTCTTAAAGATGATATGATGGATGGTGGATGATATCCATAAGGTGCCATAAATGGGGTCATTTTTGCTGCAGTATGGAAAGAAGTGTTATTCTGCCATTTAGCCAGAGGTAACCACTTGACCCTTGTGTTTGTTTATCAGATACAAAACAACGAAGATATCCTTCCAAACATTTGTTCACTATCTCAGTTTTCCCATCGGATTGAGGATGATAAGATGAGCTATGAGCTAGTTGAGTACCCAAACAAGAAAATAATTCCATCCAAGAATTTCCAGTGAAAATGGGATCTCTGTCACTTACAATAATCTTTGGGTTTCCATGAAGCGTTTGAATAACTGTAATTACTTTAAATGGATGAGATAATGCACAAAAGTGTGCATACTTGGTAAGTCTATCAACTACGACCATGATGACACTCTTTCCTTCGGACTTAGGTAAACTTGTGATGAAATCCATTGAAACCTCCTCCCAGCATTGACTTGGAATGGATAAAGGTTGTAGCAGACCTGAGGTCTTTATTGTATCAACTTTATTTTGCTGGCAAACCAAACATTTCGCCACAAACTTTTGAATATCAGATTTAAGGCCATCCCAACAAAATTCTTTCTTCACCCTGTGGTAAGTTTTTAAAAATCCAGAGTGTCCTCCTAGGGAAGATAGTCTTTGTTCCAAAAAGTATTTAAGCCTATCATGATCAGTTTTTACCTTGAAGTGTCTTCCCATTAGGTAAGGTGTCCATTTCTTTATTGCATTTAGTATTGCCAACATTTCTTTCTCATAAATAGCTTTCTGTAAATACTTTTCTTTGATTGGATGACTTTAAAAAACAATGGGTCTTCCTTCTTGCATTAAAACAACACCAAATACATTTCCTGGGGGATCACATTCCACAATAAAGGTTTTTGTGAATTCTGGCGTAGTTAAGACCGGTGCTTGGCACATTGCTTCTTTAAGATGTTCAAAGGCCTTATAGTTGCCTCAGGAGTCCATGAAAATGCATTTTTCTTCAATAATGTTGTTAGAGGTGTTGCTATTTTCCCATAATTCTTAACAAACTTGCGATAATACCTTGTTAACTCGAGAAATTCTCGCAACTGTTTTATGCTTGTGGGGACTTTCCATTCCTTAACAGCTTTAATTTTGTTAGGGTCTACCTTAATACCCTTCTGAGATACAATATGACCTAGATATTCCACCTCTTGTACTCCAAAGAAACATTTGAAGGTTTTTCCATATAATTGTTTCTCCTCCAATAGTTTGAGCACCATGTCAACATGTTGAAAATGATCCTTCCAAGACCTGCTGTAGATTAGTATATCATCAAAAAACACTAACACAAATTTTCTAAGGAAGGGTTTGAAAATGGAATTCATCAACCCTTGAAATGTAAAAGGTGCATTAGTAAGGCCAAAAGGAAAGACCAAAAATTCATAATGAACCTCATGAGTTCGAAATGCTGTTTTCAGAATATCTTCAGTTTTCATTCTAATTTGATGATATCCTGAACAAAGATCCAACTTGGTAAAATAAATTGCTCCATGTAATTCATCCAATAATTCATCAATCACAGCGATGGGAAATTTATCTTTAATAGTGAGCTTATTGAGCTTCCTATAATCTAGACACATGTGCCATGATCCATCCTTCTTGTGCACCAATACTACTGCAGTAGAGAAAGAACTTTGACTAGGATGAATTATACGAGCCTCTAACATTTCTGCAATCATACGTTCAATTTCGCTCTTTTGGACATAAGGATATCTGTAAGGTCTGATGTTTGAAGGAACACTTCCTGGAATCAGATGAATAGCATGATCATGATCGCGAATAGGTGGGAGTCCTTTGGGAGTTTCAAACACCTTGGAATGATTGTCCAAGACTTTTTGGATATCTGGAGAAATAGATGATTTTGATATTGGAACTTCTAGTGAGCATAATTGTTCAATTACGCCTTGTTTCTCTTTCTTTAGAAGCTTTGTCATGACATTAGAGCTTATTATCTTTCACGTCTTCCCTACGATACCCCGTAATTCAACTTCCTTTCCTTCCCAAAACAATTTCAAGAAAAGTTCTTGAAAATTAAAAGTTACAGTCCCCAAAGATTGTAACCATTGTACTCCTAGTACAACATCAACATCTCCCATTAGAATGGAAAGCATTGGACTATTCAATACATATTCCCCCATGGTTAGCTTGATATTATGGCATTTTCTAGAGCAATTGATAGTTCCTCCATTTGCAACCGTCACTTGACAGTCTGGTGTTGGGAATAGGAAACAATTCAATTCCTTGGCTACCTTACAATGAATAGAATTCTGGGTACTACGCGAATCAATCAACACTATTACGTTTTTCTTCTTGAAATGTCTTTCTATCTTGAGAGTTTGAGGACTAGTAATTCCTGCCAATGCATTACAAGATATGGTTGGACTCATTTCTTTTTTCTCTAGGTTTGGTTCCTGGTGTATATCCTCTTCTTTTGAAGCTTCTTGTTCATTTTCTTCCTCCTCTTCATAATCTATGTAAAATAATTTCTTCTTAGCACACTTATGACGTTTAGTGTATTTGCTATCACAACTGTAGGAAAGCTCTTTTGCTCTTTTTTCTTCCAATTGTTGTGGTGTCAACCTTGTAGGTTGTGAAAGTCTAGGAGTAGCAACACTTCCATCTTTATAGATGTGAGTGGTAGGCTTCCTTGTTGCCATAATTTTACTTTCAATTTTTTTTGCCAACTTGAATTCCTTCTCCAATGAATCAGGCTCCCAAAGGCAAACTTCATGTTGGATGTTATCCTTTAAATTCCCTATGAAGACATCAATCATGTGTTCCTCTGGAATATCAGTTACCCTTATATTCAATTTTTGGTAGTCCTCATTGTGCTCCACCATTGAATCCTCTTTTTTGAGATTTATCAATTGGCTAAAGAAGGTGTTTCTCTTTGTATCCTCATAATGTGCTATCATTTCCTCTGCAAAAATTGACCAAGTGACAATTTGTTTACAAGAGCAAAGCTATCAATACCATAAAAATGTATTTTGTTCTAAATATAGAGTTGCAATGCGTACCTTTTGTGTGTTTTGCACATTATGGAGATCAAAATATTGCTCCATTTGTAGTATCCATGTTACGGGATCCTTGCCATCAAACTTCCTCATATTGATCTTTGGAATATGGTGGCTCTTCAATCCAACATTAGAGTTTATGAGATCATGTTTAACATTTATTTTGTTCTCATCATGAGTTTCTTGTACTACCTTTTCACCATTAGGAATCATTTCTTGTATCAACTTTGTCAAACCTTCCTTCATACCTTCCATGTTTGCTTTTAGATCATTATTCATGTCTTCCATGTTGTCTTTCAATTTTTTTATCTATCTTAGCTTCCATGCCATTCTTCAAACCATCCATCTTAGCTTCCACGGCTTTTTTCAAAAACTCCATTTCATTTCTTGGTACTCTTTGCGAAAGCGAAATTTGGTGCACTTGGTCTTGTAATTTTGATATATCATGTTGCACTTCTTCCTCTTCATGAGTCATAGTAGAGCCTTTTGAGGGATTAATGGGTGTTGAATTCTTTTTATGGGTCATTTTAAAACCCAATACTGATATCTATGCTTCAATATGCCCTTGGAATCACTTCAAACAAGACTTATGGAATTTGAAAAAAAATACACACCTTTTTCATGCTTTTGAGGAGCTCGATATTGAAACTAATATATCTTTGCAATTTTGGATCCCCGAGATTTTATCTTCGGTCTTTTAGTGGCCCTTTGAATCTTCTTTTCAATGTCATAGGTCTGACCTGATCTGGATTCTTCAAGGCAAAGTTATGCCTAATCTCCTGCAATGACCTAATTATGGACTGGTTCAGTAGAGCGAACTTGTACGGCGTGCCATGTGTCACTATTCTCTCCTTCGGCTCTGAAATTGATACACAACAGTCTATGTACTTTCGACCACTTCTTACAGAATTCCAATCCGATGCTCAGAGAGAGAGTTATAACTATTTTCCCAAGGTCACCTCTTGGAGATGAAATTCGGGAGCCTGCAAAAACCCTAACTTCCACAGATCATATCTCTAAAAATATTGCGAACCAAGATTTGAAATTTTTACACAACATTCCTTAGGATTTATTCGCAAATGGGTTTTTTAGGTTCTGAACCTCAGCAGAAAAAAAGTTAAAGCGAAAATTCTAAGATGACCTATTTGAAGTAGCGAAACCCTAGAATCCAAAGCTTTAATACCAAATGTTATGAAACCAGCTCACAGAATAGAAGAAAAGATAGATCAATGCCTTAAAAATCAGCCTCTTCGAGGGGGTAACCTCCTTTACATTACATAAATGAACAATTCTTGGATGATTCAAATGAAAAAACCTTCTTTCTATATATAAGAGTCTATAGGGTCAGAATATAATCCTAGTCGACCTAACAATAATAATGTAAGGGCACAACAATAACAATAGTGGGCTTTTATGGGGCACAATATTAATAATATGGGGACTACAGGGGTACAACAATAACAATAAGGGGGCTACACTAACAACAATAAGGGACTACACTAGTAATATAGGGACCTAACAGTTTTACCTGATGACATAACATTCAAGCAATCTTCGAGACCTAATTACAATCACCATAAATGTATATTGATCTTTTGATACATAGTAATTACTAAAACAAATTCACCAATTTCTTGGCTCTTAGACAACCAACCATAGAATGATGGAATGTTATCCATACTGTGACGACAATTTGGCATGAGATACCATCAAGACTTATATGAGATTACCCTGATCAACCAATCTTTTGCTGAAAAATAAGTTTGGGGATTCGACAACAAAACTGATAGATTGCTTGCACGAATAACTATTTTTCCTATAGAGATATAAATTACTTCAATTCGTTCCAAGGTTTGTTGCCTCGTTTAAAAAACACAACAACAATAACTGTGTCAACCAAAGTAAAGAAAGCCATTCCCATAGCTATACAAGCACACTTTTGGTTTTGAGCAACCAAAGCTTTGATTTGGCACCTACGTTCTTCTCGTAGCAAGGAAAATTGGCAGCTTAGGAATTTGCAAGTGAAAGTATCCAATTATTAGGAAGAACATAAAAGATCTTGTTACCACTCAAACTAGCAGGGGACCTAAAAGGGGTTCCTTAGAGGGAAATTTTTAGGTTAAGGGCAATGATGGAGACTTAGCCCACTGTCACCACAACTAAGACTCCTTGCTCTTTGTGGACATTCACTGATGGGAGGAGACTTGGTAATTAGGAAGTCACTTATAAATGATGGATCAACAAATAGATGTGATTGTGAAGTGACCTTAAAGACCCTTTCCCTAGGATAGGATTAAGAATGGAGCTTGCTTGCTCTTTAAGCAAGGTACAAGACTTTCTAGGGAAAGGAGGTGAGGATTTGAGGGTTAGGTTAAATGAATATGACTTGAAGAGGAGTTTCCAAATCCGTAAAATCCTTATAGAACTTGGATTTGCGAGTTGCCTTTGATGAATTGTCTTTGATAAGAAATGGGACCACACGGGGCCAAGTGGACCCAACTGAGGTTTAGGGGATGGAGTCTAGCAACCGATGTTATTCTTAACCTGATCAAGGCAAGGGGAAAGGATCAAACAAGAATTTTCACCTAAAGATGTAAAATTGATCCTGTGGCACTAGCCTTGGGAACACTAAGGCAAAATCTATTCTTAGACCTAGGGCTTGGGATATCTCACGATCCCACCATCAGAATGTCTTCAAATTCGGAGGAGACCTTGAGGACTGTCTTCTCACGTAGAGGGCAGCTAGGGTGACGCAGATCTAAAGACGTTGTTGTTTCAGAGTGCCGAAAGCAGTGCTGCAGCTTTAGAAGTTGCTGGTGGGGTTAAATTTCTGAAGATTCATAATTTAGCCTAAGCACTAGGTGACAAAGAGCGAGAGGAGAACAACTTCTCAGAGGGTTTCCAGCCAAAGAAATATGCAGATTGATCAGAGGATCGAAGAGAGCTGATTCGTTTGATTTTGTAGACTTCTAAGAAAGGAGGTCAGTTGTTAGAGGGAGCATAGGATGCCTGCTTCGCCAAGGACCCTATATCCAAATCTCTAGCAAAGAGAGGAGGAGTTCCGATAGATTTTTTGAGTAGATGGTACCTCACGGACTACGTGATCAGGATAGGTTGGACGGTCTGTCTAACTTTGTAGTTTGAAAGGCCAAAATCCTAGTTGTCATGGAGGCATACGGTCTAAGGGACCATGCAGAAAAAGTCCTGGCCACGCCAACTGATGCTACTCTCCTAGCGAAGCATGAGAAAGCTGTGGCACATGCCAAACGCTTCATAATTGATGGCGTTAAGGATCATATAGTTCCACACATAGCTGACAAGAAAACGACTCAGGAGATGTGGAAAGCCTTAACTACCCTATATGAGGGAAAATCCATCCAGAGGAGAATGTTTCTGGAGAATCAGCTGCAGTTATTCATGATGGCCAAGGGAGAAGAAATCGAGCCCTTCCTTTTCAGATTACAAGCGATCAGAGATCAGTTGTCTGCCATGGGAGAAAAGGTGGAGGATGATGTGATGGTAAGGACTGCACTCAATGCCGTCACAAAGCACTGGGAAACTTTTGTCCAAAGCATCTTGGGCAGAGCGTACCTTCCCAACTGGGACAGTATGTGGGCAATCCTTCATAAAGAATAATTTCGTCAATTCACCAAGAGGCAGTACAACACGTGATCAAGTAAGGTGAAGAAGGAAGAGGAAGAAGATGCAGCCTTGGCATCAAAGAGGCAACAAGGGAAGAAGAAGCGTGATCTATCTAAGATCAAGTGTTTCCAGTGCGACGAACAAGGACATTTCGCCAGCAATTGTCCTTAGAAGAAGAAGGACAAGGAAGCTTCTACTTCCAAGGCTGCTGTGGTGGACGATGGTTCTGAAGATGACGTAGCCACGAGCGCTCATGAATCACAAAAATGGGGTGACATGGATCTGTAGAGCAGCTACAGAGTGGTGGGGAGATCCTTGAGCAGCTCATCTCTTGGATCACATCCGAGCTACGGGAGCCTTAAGACAGCAGTGGGACAAGGGGAGCACTTGGTGCAGAGAATCATGGATGGAGCAGAGGCGGAGTTGAAGGCTGAAGGAAGCAGCGCAGGGGCTGATGTGACTTTAGCAGCGTAGAGTAGAGTTGCAACAATGTAGAGGCTTCAGGAGGACAATGCAACACAGCCGCAGTGTAGGTGACTTCAGCGCAGAGGCTGATGTGACTTCAATAATGCAGCAGCAGCGTAGGGGACTTCAGTGCAGAGGCTGATGTGACTTCAGCAATGTAGAGGAGGACTGCTTATGCAGTGCAAAGCTGTCGCTATGCAACACCTCCAGATGTCAGCACAGAGCAGTAGCCTATGGAGGTTCAGTGAAGAGGATGCAGCCCAACCGACTTGTTTGTCAAAGATTGGGCAGGAGTTATAGCTGTTTCTATCAGCAAATGAAGTTGCGGTGCAACAGTTGGCAGCACGATGCAACAGATTGAGAGGGAGATGCAATACATATGTGGCAGTGGTAGTGGCAGCGTCATGGGCAGTAGTACGAGAGAGCAGCGACAATGCAGTGATGAAGGGCAGCAGGTCCAACATCAGCATAGAGATCCACACCAGAGATCAATGCTGAGCTTCGAGGTGAAGCATAGTTGTACTAGAGCACATTCCTCGCTAAGAGGGAGTGTTGAGTTTTTTGAGTGTTGGAACTTGGGGTAGCATCGGATGTGCTCTAGCTCCCAAAATTTGTGGAGGGACTAGAGTACAGGAGATCTCCAAGACCCAGAAAGGTATTGGAGAAATTCCATCCAGTTTGGGAAATAATTAATTAATTAATATTTTTAATTAAGGACCCCAAGTCTAACTTAGGAAAATTAAAATATTAAAGGTAATTAATTAAAACATGTGATGGAAAATGACTCAAGTCACACGGAGCAAGCTTTCTTTTAATCTTAGCCATTGATTCAAGATTAGATCATGGTCATTTGTCTCCAACGAGAAAGTATAAAGGAAAGTCTTGGGGTCAGTTGGAGAACACACACATGGAGGCAGAGCACTGAGACTAAGCTGAAATTCTAGGGTGGGTTTGCTAAGAATTTTCAGAAGTGTTTCAGCTACGCAGAGGGGTAGTATTGGCTAAGGGGATGATCTGATCCCAGTGCCAAGAATTAGCAAGAGGTAGAGAGGCAACAACCAAGAGCAACGTAGAGGAGCAGGGGCAGTAGCAGCAGCTACGCAACGCAGAGGGCTTCAGCCGCTACGCAGGCCCAGAAAGGGCAACGCTGAGCGAGGAGACCTCCAAGGTTACACAGAGGCCATCCAGGGCAGCGTAGGGACTGCGTCACCCAGTCTGGGGTTACGCAACCCTCTTGAGGCTAGCGCAGAGGCACACAGAGGCTAGCAGGGCTGACGCAGGGGCTTCAGGGGAAACGCTGGGGTTTCTTGAGGCCAGCGTAGAGGCACACAGAGGCTAGCAGGGCTGATGTAGGGGCTTCAAGGGAAACAATGGGGTTTCTAGAGGCAGAAAGTGGTCGAGTCCTGTGAATCTCATTTGAGAGTGTGGATCACTCAAGTTTTCAGTCTCCAGAACAACAGGTTAGTTGCAGATCTATTTTTTCTCTATCAGGTTAACCAATAAGGTGCCCAGATTTGCTGTATTCAGAAACTACTTAATAATATAAACCCTCCAACAACCAGAAGACCGGTTTTCTCGCATAGGGTTTTTTCGGGGACAGCTCTCCAGAAAATCTTATGTGTCACTTTGTCTGTGTGCATGTATCTCTTGCTTAGCTCTGAATAAGTGAAAGTCTGTTATGTGTTTACTTCGTTATTAATCTGAATTTCAGCATTAATAACTTGATCAAGTAGGAGAAGTATAACCAGATCTAACAGTAGGGTTTCTGCATAAAGTAATATTCAGAAATTTTTCTCATCGTCAACTCGTGGGGTCCTTGATGTTCTTAGTGAACTCACGTCCGGACATATGTTTTGCAGTGAACACGTTGAGTTGATATATGGTCGTGGCTCATCACATCCACTGGATTGGTGCCAAGAATCTCTTGAGATATCTCTAGGGCACAATCAACCATGTGCTGAGATACACTGTCGGGAGAATGAGGCTCCGTCGATATAATGATGTCAATTGGGCAGGCAGTGTGGTAGATCGTAAGAGCACATCCGGATGTTGCTTCACTCTAGGTTTTGCTTCGATCTCTTGGATGAGCAGGAAGCAGAAATTGGTTGCTTTCAGCACCACGGAGGCCGAATACATTGCAGCAAGTATGGCCTGTTATGAAGTTGTTTGGTTGAGAAAGCTCTTCAGTGAGTTGTTTGGGCGTGTGATGGATACCACCGTGATCCTTTGCGACAACCAAAATAGGATTCGTCTTTTTGAGAATTCCGTGTTCCACGACCGATCCAAACATATTGATATTAGGTAATGCTTTGTCCGGGACATGGTACAACGAGGCATCGTAAGACTCCATCACATTGGGACTGATGAGCAGGTTGCAAATATTCTCATGAAGCCCCT
This sequence comes from Pinus albicaulis, assembly GCA_034641835.2. Classification (NCBI taxonomy): domain Eukaryota; kingdom Viridiplantae; phylum Streptophyta; class Pinopsida; order Pinales; family Pinaceae; genus Pinus; species Pinus albicaulis. Next base: position 847,717,145 of record CM076583.1, read on the forward strand.
GGGGAAGGTCAAATTATTAACCTTCCGTGAAAATCTTGGTATCGTGGACAAACCCTATTGTGAGGGTCCCGCTTGAGTTGGACTATGAGCTCTGGGTGCTCTAGGGGGCTTGGGGATAGCTACTTGGAGCTATAAGCAACCACAGGGCTAGGTTCACCTTACCTTGTTGGTGTGCTATTTCCCCACCGTTATGATATTGAGCTGGTTCACCCTCTCTTTGATCTATGCCCCACATACATCCTACCCATGTAGTCCGAGACTCATGGGAAGTAGTTCTCATCTGGCCAATGTGTTGGGAAATGAGGATAGAGACCATAGCATTACCGATGGACGCATCGTGTATTGTCGTACTCTCTATGTCTAGGATGGGATTTGTCCAACAACTTGATCTGGGATCAAGTTTGATTGAGATTTTTACCTCTAAACTATCTTCGGGTTAGTGGAGAGGCAAGGTATTTGTGATCCACTCTTGATCATATCTTCTTATTATTTCTTCTATAGCGGAGCAGAGCCAGCAAAGCAGAGACAATAGGATGACACAGGATTGCAGGATGATATATGATAGTACAAGATGGTATTCGATGACAGGGTTGCACACGTTTACAAATGGATGGTCAGGTGGAGTTCTCCCTAGTTGAGAGGGAGTGTTAAATATGGAAACTAGGGCCAAACTCCATGTTGCACTACTCATATGATGGAGATGATATTTTTGTTGGATTCCTCTTTCGGAGAGGTAGAGATTGATCTAAATATCATCTTGTTTGGATGAGCAGAAGTTGGATTTTGAATTTATTTTCCACACATGTGCAATTTTTCAAGGTCAGCTAGAATTGTAATGTAGGCTCAGAAGCCCCCAAATTTGTGTCACACACCCTCAGTCAAGGATATAAAAAGGAGATACATGATCCTCATTTCATTATTCATTCATCTCAAACATCTCTCTCTCATTTGATTGGTTCATATAGCGTTAGAGGCTTGTCTCTCCTCCACACGTGTGAAACAAAAGTTGATATTTTCGGACTGGTTTAGGGCTTTTCTAGACAGTGTTGACCAATATTGAATTTGGGTCAACTCTTGTGATTTGATTGCGTTTTTTGGGTCAGAATTCTGATTTGGAGAGGCTGCAACTGGAGGCACAAAAACCAAGGTGAAGTGTTGACTTTCACTGATGTTGCCCACAGTGTTGACCGTAGGTTTGACTATTGTTTTGAGCGCAGACTTTGACCACTACATTGACCGGATTTCAGGACTGTTTTGGGTTGTGTTTGACTTTGACTAAAGGCTGAGTTTTACCGAGTTTCATTTGAGGTTGATTTGATGGTTTGACCAGCGAAGACTTTGCTAGCTAGGGCATCCTGTTGACTGTCGTAAATTATATTTTCTCTCTCTCTACTAAATAAGAAGAATTATAAGAATATTTTTGTCTCTTGTCTTGGCTTGTCTTCTGTCGATTTATTTATATTCTATCAGCATTTACTATCAATGGTTATGTGATTGCATATATGGAAATTGAATTGGGCTATTAAGAAAGATTGAAGTAAACTGCTCTAAGCATAGAACATACCATGGTTAACTCAATTTAACAATTTAGGATTTGATACTGCTTAATAAAATCAAACCCTCAGATCTGCTGCATCGGTTTTCCCACATTGGGTTTTTTCGGGGACTTTTGTCTAAAACAAAGTTGTCTTATGTGATTGTTTTTCTTTGCTCACTTTCCTTGTTTCAGAATCATATTTAATTAAGTATAGGATGCTTTAGTAATTTACTACAATGTTTCAAGAAGTAATCTGAAATGATTTTGTAATGTAATTTACAAAGTAGGTGAAGTAGATTCAGTTGGTTGCAGTAAGATTCCTGAGATTGTTAGATCTGGGAATTTTTCTGCAAACAGTTTATGGGTAGAGAAGCGTCAGACGAAGAAGAAAAGCACATAGTGAGGGAATTCTTCCTTAGTGAGTTCCTTGCCGAGGAATTCAATTTTTCTCATTTGTCGCGCAACAAGGGAGCAATAGACTTACCAATTCCATCAGGGAGTACGTAAGCCATCCTAGAAGCTACGTAGTAGGGAGAAAGAGGGAGCAGTTTGACAATTTTCGGCTGAGATGGAATGTCACGGACTTAGAGATAAGGATCGGTTGGAGGGTTCCTCAGACTACGTGATCTGGAAGGAAAGAATCAAATTCCTTCTGGACGAATATGATCTCAAGGTGTTTAGGGACAACGTGGTTGTTGTACCTATATATCCGGATCAGAACAAAAATTACAAGTCCGATATGTCAAAGCCTTGTCCGTCCTGTACGAAGGAACTTCTGAGCAGCGAAAGATGTACTTGGAGCAGAAGCTTTGGATGATCCAAATGCAGAAGAGGGAACACATTGTTCCATTCTTAACAAGACTTCAGGATATCCATGATCAGTTGGCGTTCGTGGGATCTACCCCATCCGCTACAACTATGGTGATACTGGCCCTTAACGCAGTCACTGAGGAGTGGCAAGTTTTTGTCCAAAGTATCTTGGGTAGGTCCTCGAAAGTGCTCTAAGTCTCCAAATTTGTGGAGAGGCTTAGGTACACGTATTCCAAAGAACCCAAAAACCATTTGTGAAAATTCCACTCGGAATATGTTTTAATGTAAAAATTAATTATTTTAATGGGGACCCTAAGTCTAAACTTAGGGAAATTAAATAATTAAAGGGTATTAATAAAACTGAGTGTGAATGATCTAGAAAAATCGAAGATCAAGTCAAGTTATAATCTTAGCCATTGATTAGAGACATAATCTCAGTCGTTGATGTCTCAACGAGAAGACTATAAAGGAAGGCTTGAGGGCTATTTGGAAAGATATACCGAGTGAATCTAGAAATCAAAATTTCTGAAGTGAGCAGTGCTCAAGACGAGAAATCGATCTAAGTGATTCCAACGTAGAGAGGGGCAGAGATAGCTTCTGGAGAGAGAGTGATTTTCTCAGTCGAAGAATCATCACCAGAGTCACTTGTGGGCTTGGAGCCCAAGGTTGGGGTTTTGCACCCATCGATATTTGGACCAAAACCATGGAGCATTTTTTGCATGTGATGGATGGAGATGATGGAGGATGGCAAGGAGAATCCAACACAACAAGAGTCATTGAAATTTGAGTTGTAGAAGATGAGTTACGAATTTTTGAAGTTGATAATTATTTTTTGGACAGTCAAGCCATATATGCTTGAGTCAAATTGGTCCAAAAAACATGTCTCTTCACTAATTTGTTGAGCCCTTCTCAAAATGTGTAAATACATGGTGATGTGATTCATTTTAAGCATCCAAATGTGCTACAAACATAGAAGATCAACTTCAGAGGTAGCCGCAGCTCTAGAAGGAGGCCGAGTTGGATTAAGGACTGTTTGTGGGTTCTTTATGTGTCTTGGCCGGTCCAAACAGGAGCATAAGTAGGCCACAGCCTCTAGTGTCAAATCTAGGCAATTTTGTGGTATGTTGAGGGTTGTTCTGCTCTATTTCAAAGAGCCGCAGGCTGGTTGTAGCATCTCAGAAGGCCGTAGGCCTCTTTGGGTAACCGAAAGGAGGGCCGAGTCCCTGTTTTGTGAGGCAGTATAGCTCAGACTTGAGAAAAGGGAAGGTTGAAACTAATAGGAGGCAGTTTGGATGTGTTAGAGTGGGCTAAAGGTGATTGTCATCTTTCCCTAACCAGTCAGCCTAACCTATAGCTGTTTGACACTAGATTTGGGGTATGGTGATGTTGATTTTATGTTGAATTTGTTGCTAGTTGGATGGTCCTGGGGTGGACAAATTTATTGCAACTTGTGGGAGCCATTTGGAAGGCGTGACTACGTGGTTAGAAGCCCCTCCTAGGAGCAGATTTCACCGTGACTATATTGGGAAGCATTGGACTGGTGGAGGGCAGCGTGTTGATAGCCCAAAGTAGTCCTAGATCAACATGACAAGAAGGACATTGATAGTTGTGCGTTGGGTGAAGGGTTGAACCTAATGTGTAGCTCTTTGATGGACGAAAGAGGCTACTAGATTAGCCGATTGGAGCCCAGGGATTGGCCAGCTTAGAAGAGAAAATTGGATCAGCTCGTGTTCATTGAAGCATAAACGACTTGCAGTAGTGATAGGTGGCAGCCCTCCTGGAGACTCTATGTGTTGTCCTTTGATGGATTAAGGGGCAGCTAGAGAGCAGAACGGTAGTGAAGGACCGATAGGACATGATACAACCTAGAGAATGTAACGAGATTGTCATTTTATCTTTCATCCCTTGTATGGGAAGCCCTAGACTACTGTATTATTCAATTGGTTTAATATAACGAATATTGGGTTGTTGTACATTGTTGTACAATTTTTTGTAAAAAGTTGTCTATACTTGTGCATGTGTGATTTACTGCTTTTTATTGTTCTGCTGTGCAAAGTAGATTTTGTTGAGTTTCTTGGTTTGGTAGCATCAGAGATTCTAAGATTCTATCCTAGACGCCAGGGTTGTGGAAATTCAACACTTAACTGTTTTGGAACCAGTATCTAGAGTAGGTTGTGGGATAGAAGCCAATGTGAAGCAAGAAGAGGCTTGATTAACAATACCTCTCTCTCTGTTCTAACCACCTGGTGCCTCCGATGCTGTAGAGATTGTGGCTCTTACGATTGCAAGGTCACCGTGTTAACCACTAAAGAGGTGCTAGGCTTCTCAAGCTAAATTGAGAAACATGGTTCTATTCTCTTTCAACCATGCTTGTGCTTGGAGGTAAATTATTAATGCAAGTCTAAGCTTAAAATGGAATGCAATATAGGTGAGTGATTTTGACTTAAGATTGTTTAATGTTTAAGTACTTAGTTATGATTTGATCCTAAGTTACAACAATAAGTACTTAACAATGATATTTAAGAGACAGTCTCAACCATAAGAACATGTGCCAAGATATCAAGATGTACTCAACTAGATTGTAATGTCCCCAGTTTTGATTTTTCATCTGAGGGGAGGGAATTAATGGAGTTTATTAGGGAGGTGCTAACCATAGCATAATTTTGTAAATTGAGCATTGGAGACATTTTTGGCGTATGGGACTTAGGAGAAATAGAGAATTATTTTGCTAGTGGAATGTGGGGGCCACACTTACAAGAAATATGTACCCCTTGGAGAGAAAATTGAATTACTAAGCGAAGGAGGTCGAAATATTGGATGGAGGGACCCACATGAGGAGGCAAGGAGAAATTATAAATAGGAGGAGAATAGAAGCTACTGGGATCTTTTGTTCACTCATTTATTTCCTTTGTTGCTCAAGTTGTTTCGTTGGGTCACAAGTGCTGCTTAGCACAAAGTTCTCCAAGGGGAGAACTCAGCCTTCTTTCGTTGGACTTTGAGTGCCTCCCTAGGGAGACAAGCTATTGCTACTTGGGTGAGAGGGTTTGTGGAGTATTTCAGTGCATTTCAACAAATTCCTTCAGCCAATTCGTACTCCAGGGAGGATGCAGTGGAAAAATCATACCACTAATTTTAGCTAGCTTCTGAGAGTGTTTTGCTGGGAGAAAATTAGTGGAGTTTCTTGAGGGGGAGTCTAGCCTCTGTGGAAGATTTTGGAGCTGGAGGTGACTGTTATTGAGGGAACAAATTTATCTTCCTAGAGCCTGCGTAAGAAGTCACTGGACAACGTTTTGTGGAGCTAGGTTCAACTATCTTGTGCTGGGATTTCCTATATCATTCCTATTGTAGATTGAGGAGGAATAAGGAGGATTTCAAACAATTTCATCACTAGGGGACGTAGTCTTTGTTCAAGAGGGCGTAGTGCCAAAATAGGGAAATTTTGGAAGGTCATAATTAGCCAAAACCCTTTATGGGTTTTGTGGGTTTGTTGAGAGGAGTCCAGAGTTAAATTTGCAGAATTTTCCAGGAAATATTAAGGACAGAAATCCCCTTTTTATTCAACGACACGTTTTATTATTCAACCGATAATTGCACCATTTTGTGGGTTTTCCGGGTGGTTGGTTTGGGGTAGATTTGTTTATGGGTTTGGTCAAGTAATTTTAGGAGAAGCTACAATTGCATTTCCAAGTGATTCCTGGCACCATAGAGGGTCATTCTCAGAATCTCTAGTGTAGTAGCAGTGGCCAATCTCTGGGTCTGCGCAAAAGAATATTGGGCCAAAGTTTCCTAGTTCTTGGGGTCATCTCTTCCACCTGGGTTGCTCCAACTTGTTTATGCAAGCCCATGTGCACTTGTTCCTTGCCATATGTACTCCTTACAGTTCATAATTTAATAAAATGGCTCAGCTTATTTGCCCAGTTTCTCGGTGTTTTTGATGGTGGATGCATATTTGTGATTTTATTTGCTATATCCTAGTTCATGTGTCTGTTATTAGCTGTAAATTTCAATTTGGAACTTTACAGTGGTATCAGTGCATGATCTTGGCCCAGTAGCGGGTAGCCAGTGAGATCATGGAAGATTCAGGTATGTAGTCACAGTGACTGGTAAAATTGTAGACAAGCCCATGGCTCAAGGGAAATTCAGTATGCAGGAATTCTGGGGTGGAATTTGTTGGAACGATGAGAGGTTGACCCAGTTGAGGAGGGTTACAGACCAAACCCATCCTCATCCTTACAACAGAGACACTACAGGTACACAGACCATGGGGGTGCAAGCATCTACACCATGTGGGGTAAGTCGACAGACTCAAGACACTAGATCTCCTCGAAAGGATCATGCTGGACAAAGACAGTTAGAGGGTAAGACTAGGAGGCGCTTCCGCTAGTGAGGACCTAGCTTTAGATATGATGGGTTTGAGGAGGAGGTTGAGCATGAGGTAGAGGACATGTGGGAGTGTGAGGAGCACATTGGTATAAGCAGTGTGGCACAGGAGTCACCATTGTTGGAGACCTCTTTGATAGCACCAATTGATACCTTGGGGGAGAGAGTAGAGAATACACTCATAGGGCCATCAATTGACGAGGTGCTGTGAAAATTCCTTAAATCTGGAATCCTATTGCAGCAACTGGTAGTAATTATTCTAACTGATAAATTAATTCTTTAGTTTATTGCTACGGCAACATCGAATTAAACACACTGCAAGCTTCACTAAATAAACTGTGGAAAAATACAAGTGCGGAAACAAAAACTGAACAAGAGTAAATCATAGACACATCTGAAACAGTTATTTTTGGACTAATGTCCCCGAAAAAACCCAATGTGGGAAAACCGGTGCAACAGTTGAGGGTTTTATTATTATGCAGTATTAATTTCTGAATAAAATCTCTAAATGCCTCTCCTGACAATCCAGTTACAGATAATATCACTAACAGAGAGATTAGTGAGGTTACCTCACACTATCACAAGAAATCCGTGCTGATCCGGCCACTAAATGAGTTTCCCCTGAAAGCCTCTGTGCTGCCTCTGTGCAATCCCAGCATCAACCCTCCTGGTTACAACTTCACCCCTTCTGTGGATTGATTTGCTGCCTAGGAACTTCGATTTCTGCCTCCCAGTCTCACACCCCTGCTCCTGGCTTTTGTAATCGATTCCTTCATAAAATTTCCAGATTCCCTCTTGGCCTCTGTGTAGCCTTGCGTGGCTCTGCGTCAGCCTCTCTGCATCTGTGCTGGCTCCGCTGGATCTCTCTCTGCCTTCTCTGCTGATGATTCTCCGACCGAGAATGATTTCCCTTTGGATATTATCCATGCCCCTCTGCAAAGAATCTCTTGATCGATATTTCCTCTGAGAACTGCTCACTTCAGAAATTCGATCTTTTGATCTTTACTGTGTGTTTTCCAAATGACCTTTCAAGCCCTTCTTATAATATTCTTGTTGAAACTTTAACGCCCGAGATTAAATATCTAATCAAAAACCAAGATTAACTTTTGACTTGATATTCCATTTCTAGAACATTCAGACCCATATTCTATTAATGCACTTTAATTATTTTATTTTGCTAAGTTTAGAATTAGGGTCTCTTTAAAATAATTAATTCTTTTAATAAAATACAATCTGGGTGGAATTTCCCAAAACGATTTCTGGGTTCTCTGGAATACTTGTGTCTAAGCCTCCCTGCAAATTTTGAGACTTAGAGAACATCCGATGCTACCACAAATCAACACTCCCTCTTAGAGAGGAATGTGCTCTAGCAATACCCCCTACTTAGTACTGCTCTTATTCTGCAACATCTCCCTCTGTGTTGTTGATGTCTGATGCTATTTCCAACCAACTTTGCGCAAACGCTGCATCTGTACTGCTACTGACACTGCCACTATCAACACTGCAACTCCCTCTCAAGTTTTGCATCCGTGCTGCTGCTGAGAGTGCCACTGCCAACTCCTACTGCACTGCAATACTATTGCTTACAACAACTGATGAACATCCAAAATTGAACAAGTGTTCAACATGATGCATCTCGGTACTGAAGATTTGACTGTTGCTAGCCTTTGCGCTGTCCCTCTGAAGATGTTGCGCTGCTGCTGCTAACTTTGCGTTGTGCCTCACTGCATTGTTGCCAACTCTGCTCAGACTCTGGTGTTGCTAACCACTGCATTGTCACTTTTGCACTCCTCTGCACCAACTGGCACTCGTCCATCCTGCTACATATGATTTGGGCTCTTGTAGCAAGGTATTGATCCAAGAGGTGGACTCCTCAAGGATCTTGCCCAACTTGTAGATGTCTAGGTCTACAGCTCCAAGTCACCCCACCTCCCTCTTCGAGGTATATGGGCTATAATGGCAAACGCCTCATCGATCATGGCAGGCGCTGCTTGCCAATCATGCTTCTCGTCTTTGTCTCTTTTCTTGAGAGGACACTGTGTGGCATAGTGACACATCTCGTCAAATCGGAAGCATTTGATCTTGGAAAGGTCCTTCCTCCTACACTGCTTCGACTGCCCCTTTGATGCAAGGGCCACATTATCCTCCTCCTCCTCCTTCAGTCTCTTCCTACTATTGTTACCTCCCTCAAGTTGACACTTGAGTAAGTCTCTCCTCATCTCGTCTTGCTGAAGAGGAGTGCACATTGACTCCCAGTCTGGCAAATTCTCTCTGCCTAGGATGCTCTAGACAAAGACCTGATAGTGTTTAGACACTGAGTTGAGGGCCAATCTGACCATCTTCGTGGCATGAGGAGTTGATCCTACAATTTCCAGCCAATCTCGGTTCTCTTGAAATCTAGATAGGAACGGATCAATGTGCTCACTTTTCTTCATCCTAGTAGTTTGCATCTTCTCCTCCAGATACATCTTTCGTTGCTTGGAAGATCCTTGATATATCTTCTCCAAGGCCTGCGACATTTCTCTAGCAGTTTCTTTGCTAGCTATGTGACACATGACATGATCCCTCACACCGTCTAGGATTAGGTGCTTTGCCTTAGCCATATTCTTCTTGTATTCCTTCATAGGATCTGCATCTCCTAGAATAGCCACCACACCTTCGATGAAAAGTTTGAGATCATGCTCATCCAGCAGGAATTTGATCCTTTCCTGCCAGATCACATAGTTGGAGGCTCCCTCCAACCTGTCTTGATCTCTCAGCCTGCTTGTTGCCATCTCTATTGATTTAAAAAATATGTCGAACTAGCACCCTCTCTCTCCTCTGCACAACTCTGGCCTAGCCTACGCACTCCCTGATGGAGATGGTAGATCTGCTGCCCAATATTGCTGCTCAGGTCTCAAAAATTAGAATTCCCCGGCTAGGAATTCCCTGATGAAGAAAATTCCCTCAAAGTGTCTCCAACTACTCTTCCTAATGCTTTTGCACCCACAATAACTGTTGTGTAGAAAACTATGTCCCTCCGGATGCTGATCTATACTGATCTGCTGCGCTGCTCCCTTTGACTCTGCAAACGAGAAAATCGTACCTCGCTGTCGACTCACTGAGAGAGAGATTTCCTAGCAAGGACAAGCCTTCCTGGCTTGAACTGAGAAATCACTTGGGAGATCGATCTGTTGCTTATGTAGCTCTTTGATCTTGACTTCACCAACGTTGGATCTACAGATTTTTTCTTCTGTTCCTGCTGCTCTCAGTTATACAAGCTCTGATACCATGTGAAAATTCCTTAAACCTAGAACCTTATTGCAGCAACTGGTAGTAATTCTTCTAACTTATAAATTAATTATTCAGTTATTGCTACGACAACGTCGAATTAAACACACTGCAATCTTCAATAAATAAACTGCGCAAAATAAAAATTGAACAAGAGTAAATCATAGACACATCTGACACAGTTATTTTTGGACTAAAATCCCCGGAAAAACCCAATGCAGGAAAACCAGTGAAGCAGCTGAGGGTTTTATTGTTATGCAATAGTACTTTTTGAATACAATCTCTAGATGCCTCTCCCAGCAATCCAATTAGAGAGAATATCACTGACAGAGAGATTAGTGAGGTTACCTCACACTATCACAGGGAATCTCGGCTGATTCGACCACTGAATGAGCTGCCCCTCATAGCCTTTGTGCTGCCTCTGTGTAGTCCCAGTGTCAACCCTCTGGGGTACAATGTCACCCCTTATGTAGATCGATTTGCTACCCAGGAACTTCAATATTTGCTTCTCGGTTGTTATTGCTTTCCTTGCCGCCTACTCCTTCCTACAAGTTAGTTGAAAAAACCTTCAACCCCATAAGGTGTGGTTGGTGGCAAGGATCTCAAAAAAGGGGTTGTCACACTAATCCCGAATCTCTCTGTTTTAGCTCTCTCTTAGGTCAGCTAAGGGGGGTGGTCCCTAAGGCGAAGAAACTAAGTTAAAAGGATGTGAGGTTCTAGGAGAGTGTTATAGTGAAAACATATTACTTTTAAGGATTTATGAGAAAATATGATGTGAGCAACTTGAAATTATATTAACAATCATTAACATGATAAAACCACAAACCAGTGCCTTATACAGAATTTGCTCAATATTTGAAAGATATATATATATATATTTTCTCAAGAAGTAAAATGTAATGCTCTAAAAAATGTAAAGAAAAGTAGCTCTGAAATGCAAACAAAAGATTGCTAGCACAAGATATTGCAAGATACAAAAAACACCTTTGAGATAATCAAATTTGGGAATCAAAACATTGAAACATATCTTGCCAAAACTCCACAATTAGTAATTAGCTTGGAAAATGTGAACAAGGAAATGCCAAATGTGAAATTAGACTTGAAACATAAAAATAAAGCATTTGTTAAGAGAATTACAATACTTGCTTTTGGAATAAATTTTGCATATGAAAACTCAAACCCTCAAGAGCAAGTAAAGTAAATGTGATGGATAGTGCTCTTGGTTAATTTTATTATTAGTCACCTCTACAACGAGATTGAAAATGAACTCTTCAATCCTCATACCTCACCCTCGCCCAAATATATGGATCCCACAATGAGGAGTCAACAGAGGAGTAGAGAGTCCCTAAGATGTCTATTCAACCAATTTATGTTAGAGGTAAAATTTTAGTGAGTGTTGATTGTACCAATTAAATTGCTACATGCAATGTTTCAAAAGAAATAGAAATGAAATTGTGCTCATTGCAATAACAAATTAAACTTGAGAAACAATAATGAAAATAACCTCATATGTGTTGCACCAATAAATGAAAGTAGGCAAGTTAAGTGAAATAGATTTTTTTTATGATACAATTGTTTCAAGTGAGAGATAATGCTCCATTAGTTACCAAAATATGTAGCATAAATGGACCAAACAATGAAACATGTACTTAAATAACCAGGAAACAATTAAAACTTTCCCATAATATAAATCGTTCACACATAAAAGAGATTTGCTCAAGTTTGCAAATTTTGCAACTTATGCATGTTAGATTTTTTAGACACAAGATTTACTGAATGAAATGTGGAGTGAATATGTTGTTAATTTTAAGCATGCATGTGATGGAAATAAGCATAAAAGAGACTAGAAACAAAGTCAATCCACCCACAAAAGATCCCTCCTCTTCAACTGAGGAAGGGGGATGCCATGGGAAAATTTCCCAAGCTCTCTCAAACAGAGAACTTTATTTTATTAGTGATTACAATGATTAGAAAAGATGCCTCTAAGAAGGCTCTCCAAGAAATGAAAAGAGATCTTTACAAAGATAAGAGCTTGGAAAAGCTAGAATCCCCCCCCTGAGTAAGACAACGAAAGTAAATGGGAAAACCCTCTAAATCAGAAAGTTTGCAATCCTCAAAGGACCACGGCCTAGATAACTTGCTACTACCCCTATAGAGGTCATGACCTCTTTACAAAATCAGTGCTTGAGTTCATGGAAGGTCCTGCAAGCAAGCTTATTAGCAGTTTTCTGATACCTCTTCAAACTCTTCATTTTCCAAACCTCAAACCTATGGGCTTCCAAAACAAAATCAATTATTAGCATAAAAGAAAGCAAAATAAAACAATATTATATTACAAATTAATGTACAAAACACTAGCTCAAGTAATGGGAGTGAACCCCTATACATGCCCAACTTCGAAATTGCTCTTGAAATAGCTTGTATAACTTTGGAAGCTCTAAAAAGTAGTATTTTAAATTTTAATGAAGTATATGATCAAGTAGCTAGAGAACGAGAAAACTCCCTCTTGGTTTTCCTTTGATGAAAGACTTGGGGTTGAAAATAGTTGAGTCTTGGATCGCTTTGAATCTAAGAGTGAGTTGGTCTATGTGAGACTTCTCCCACGCCCAAATGGATTTCCTATACACAATACAAATAGATCTTCTCTACACACTTGAACAAATATTAGTTTGCAAAAGGATTAGAGCATCATAATGAATAAGATAAACCAAAAATTTCTTCGAAAATGACTTGGCAAACTTATTTCTAGAATACTACTCTAAATCAATGATACATGCAAGATAGCTTGCATGTATCAATCCAAGCTAGATGACAAATATAAACTAATACTGATCAAACATGTAAATGAATTCAAACACAATAGCAATATTGTGGAAAGAAATCACCTGATAACGCCAAGAGAACATCCTCTAAATAGCTCCAAAGTATTGATTATATTAACAAATATGCAAGTACAAAATGATAGAGTTTCCTCAAGCCCAATAGCTCATAACATGATACAATATGAGAGTCCATGGCTCAATTATATAGAAAGTTGGGAGAAAATCTCAATGAAGAACCAAAAGACAAGTGGTGAGAGGGAGCATATCACAAGTCAAATTCGAATTTGATAAGTGGAATTCCATTGCCAAGTGTAAAAATCTGATTCTGGCAAGTGGACATAATTTTCTTCTTCCCTTATGTGCCAAATTCGAATTTTATGATGAAATGGCAAGTGTATATGGGTGGTAACCCATGTGGAGACAATTTTCCACAAAAATATCCACCAAATATTCTCCCAAATCCTCCCAAATGTGCATTAACTTTACAAATTCGAATTTCCAAGTAAGTAGCTCTCATTTAATGCCATAAATTCGATTTTATTTGAGCACATGTCATTTCCTTCATTTTATGAGTCCACATCACCTTGTAATTTTACTTTAATTCCATAAATTTCCATCTCATTTCCACCTCATTTAGCATATGTGGATATTTATTTTTCTTCGTTTATTTAATTTCTGGCTTAATTAATTGCTAAATTTCCCACTAAACTTAGGAAAAATAGGTTTTGAGGGTTCAAAACACATTTTTAACCCCTCAAAATGTGTTATAAAAGAAATTTGAGGTTGAGAGGTGTAATTTTTATTACTCATACCCCATACAACTTCTCTAAGCAACACTTATTACAATTCAATTACAAATTTTATTGCAATTTTCGACTTGCGGGAAATCTAAAAAATTAAAAAATCACTACCTAGACCTAACCAAATTCCACGAAATTTTTTGTGTGATCTAGTATGGTAATATACATTGATTATAGACACTAGGACTCACCCAAGACCTCACCATCCAGCTATACTCCAGCTTTGGGGTAAAATTGGAGGAAAAAACTCCATTAATTATTAAGTCCTGATAGGGAGATGATAATTAACCGAGTGAAAAAAAAAACTCCAAGAGTAATACTCACTTGTTGGCAAGGTCCCCGGCTACCTAGGCCTATTATAGACTCAATACTAATTCAAAACTCATGATTACTAGCATCACTTATTACAATTCCCTGTAGAGTGTGGAATATGGGTACAAGAGAAAGATGATGAGAAGTAGAAGTAGAGTTTAAAAAATCTGTTAAACTGATGATATTTGATGATATCAAATGGTACAAGTGTCCTCTAGTCCATCCTTGGGCACGAAGTCTTCACATAATCATCAAGTGCCGCTCCAGTGGTCAACATTTGGCTCCATATGGGGATGCATGCTAGATATGAAGTGATAGTGTGCAATAACCTGGAATCTGCATCCACCAACGAAAGATATATATTAGTAGTATCCATTCAAAATATCATCAAATAAAATCAAGTATAGAAATGGAAATTTTATTCTAAGAGCATAAATAATAATTTATTCATGAAAGAAATTTAAACAAAATTGACAAGGGACGAGGTTAGAAATATGATACAAGAAGATGCCCCATGGCATCAAATGTCCTCATTGAAGTTCATGCTGAGAACTTGATTACTTTCACGAAGATCCATGGGTTTCTTTTTTGATGTGCCCTATCCAATTCTGAATATCTTAGGACTTTGATCTGTCCCAACACTGTGTTGTACTTGGTTATCAAATTTACCAAATCCTTTCTGCTTTTTTCTCTTCTTCTTAATAGATTGTGATTTTGATGTTGGTGCAATCAAAGTAGACCTTTCTTCCTGATTTTGAAGATGCTCAGATGGAAAATTCGAAGTATCCAAGACTTATTTGACCTGCCTTTTTCCATTTTGCATCTACTTTGACATAGGTGATGGATCAATCTCATAAGTATAAACTTGATTCCCCTTTGTTTCCTTTCTATCCAGGTCACCTTCAATTAGCCATTTTTCAATAGAATAAATTCCCTCCTCATAATGAAATGAAACTTTCTCTAGAGGATGGGGAGGTTTATGATTTGTTTCTTTGTTCCTTTCCCATTCATCATCTGCCCTAAGCTGGAATTTTTGTACCTGTAATCTTTCCATTTTCTCCAACCTATTCTTAAAAGTGATCTGATTAGCCTTCATAACATTTATTTCCTTAGCATGATTTGTTTCCATGGTGTTGATTAATTGTACCTGTTTTTCTTCCTTGGCGAGAAACCTATTTTGAATAGAGGTCATCTGATTTGAATGATTGACCTTCATGGCCTTTAATGGTTGTGCATGATTTACCTCTATGGTCTTAATTAGTTGAGCTTGGTTGAGATGCATATCCTTAATCATTCGAGTCAATTCCTTGATGAGATCCTTATCATTCTCATCAACTTTTGCTTTGATCTTTCTTTCATCTCCATATTTTTCTTCAAAGGTGTCAATGATTGATTCTAGAGAATCAAAACTGTTAGCAGGTAAGTCTATGAACCAATCCATAGCATTGCCATCTAATGAAAATATGAAAAGTCTCATTTTAACGTCCTCATGGTTAATATCATGGCACCATTTTCTCACACAAAAGTGGAAATTTCTAAGGCGAGTTTCAGTACTAATGACATTGTTACCTAGAAAACTAAGCAACTCATCAATAGCCTCAACCGAAAGAGACAATTCCTTGGTTGTGGAAGGGAATCAATGCTTAAGACATTTTTAAAAATGTCACAGAAGTAATTATATCTGGTGGTCTTCATTCAATCCGTTTGGAAGCTAATTCTTTAAAACCCTTAATAATCTGGTATAATGAAAGACTCTATAATGCCATTAAGTGTTGATATTTGAATGGAAAAGAAGAACTGTAGAAGAAACTCAAAATGATATGCAGTAAAACATAATCTATCACTCTAAATTTCAGAATGAATTTATGGAGAGAGAGGGAACTCAAAATAATATCTTGTAAACACAGAATCTATTACTTTTAAGTTCTAGAGAGAATTTTTGAAGGGAGAGGAGTTGGAGTGAAGGAGCGCAAATTAAGGTTATTTAACTCTTACTCATAGATGTAATTAAGAGACCGGAATGGAATGCCCTCATTTTATCCACCAAATTCATAACAACTCAATGGGTCGACAAGCCTCCTAACAGAAAACCATGCCTGGTTCTACTGGCAGATTTTCAATGAACCTGAACTCAAAATGCCCAATCCTTTAGCTTACTTCTTTTTTCACATGGTCCTGGATGAAGCCCTCCTCCATGGCCCTTTCCTTCATCTTAGAGCAAGATTTAAAGCCAACATATCCACTTATGTGCCATGGATCGGCGACAGGCCTCTGCTTGGTCAGGTGTCCTCGTCCATATGCAATTCTTGTTCGCAATCCTCTCAAAAGAACGTCCTTACAACTTCCTCGCTTGTCCACCATTAGGTACATATAGTTGAAATCTACAATTCCACTCAGAAATCATGGAGAATTGTAGGGCACCTGCCAGAAAATGTGTCCATAGTGGGGACTGTGTCGAAGAGGGAGATGGATATGGTTTTCTGCGATTGTTCCTTCTATTGCTTGGCAATTATTAGCGCGGGTTGGGGAATTATCGGTTTCAACATCAGAGAAGGGAATTATGTTTCCTCACCCTTACTAGAGATCGCTCGTTGTTGCAAAGTGCATTTCCCTTCACCTGCTCTTCTGCGGATCGCGGGTTCTAGTTATTGGTGGGACAGTCGAAGACGAAGAGGAGTTTTTTCAGGAGTTCATTATATGAAAGTTTGAAAAATCAAAAGGAGACTCCTCATTTTCTTCTCTAGGGTGGACGGAGATTGCCAGAATGCCTCTATCCCTGTGTGAGGGCCGTGAGGTCCATCCTTGTGTGAGGGTGTTAATAGGTCCGTGAGGTCCATCCTTGTGTGAGGGTGTTAACAGGAATCTGTGTGAGAGTGTTAACAGGGATTTTTCTTTGGCGTTGTCCAGTGAGGCCACGACACAATTTTGTCTAGACAGTGAAATTCTTCTAGAATCCAGTCAAAATAAGTTGTGAAATTCTCCTTGAATCCAATGAAAATAAGTTGAATCCAGTGAAAATAATTTCAAAGAAATCAAATAGTGTTTGAATCATTTTTTTTTTGTGAAAATGGATTCAGTTGATAATAGTGAAAATGGATTCAGCACCATCAAAAATCTCTGGACACTCAAAAATATTTTGAAGCTCAAACTTACCCCTAAGCACTGTAACCCAGATTTCCAAAAATTTCTACTAGATTTTCTAAAAAAAAACCTACTTAAATTTCCATAGTTTTTCGAGCAAAATTGTGGTCTCATTAGACCTGATTAATTGTTGCGCAGTTGGTGATTGTGCGTGCTTTATAGTCTACGGAAGTAGGTTGGTGATAAAGGTGGTTGTTTACAGTGTAAGTCAAAAGAGATGGAGTTGTCTTCCTAGCTTTCCTTTGTAGAACAATGCCGAAGATATATGTTCTGGCTTTGTTATGGCATTTGAACCAAGGCCCGACATGAAGGTCCTGTGAAGCATGGTATGCATGCCTTGCCTTTTACCTCACCAACTTCAGAATTTAAACATTATTAGTATTTTATTTAGGTTTACATTTTTTCCTCTCTGGAATATGTCTGTGCCTTGTTTTATAATTACTTTTTTTTTTACTGTAAGTGGAAATCTGCCTCTGGTCCAAATTACAAGTGAGCACTTGTTAATGTATACCGTTCCATATGCATTAGCGTTTTTTGCACTACCGTTGGAATATACCTGTGCCTTGTTTTGTGATTATATTTTTTTACTGTAAGTGGAAACCTATCTTTGTCTCTAGTCCAAATTACAAGTGAGCACTTGTTCATGTTTATTTTTCCAGACTATTAAAGTTTTTTGCGCTACTGTTCTTGGTAATATTGTACACTTTCCATCTTGAAACATGGTTAAAATGAAGCCATCATCGATTGAGGATTCAAATTTTACGGAATTTTCATCACCAAACATATGTAAGTTATTTATTTATTGTTGGGGCCCTTGCTTTGAAAATGTAACAGTTTTGAGTCGCGGAGAACAGGTGGTGGAGCGCAACCACGGTAGACAGGGAACTGTCACGGTTGCGGAGAGCCGAAGAACAAGTGGCGCAACAGTTGTAGAAAACCAGCACAGATGGAAAGAATGAGCGACAAGGACAGGCAACGGAACTCCCAGTGATCAGGGAGATGCGGCAAACAACAAAGTTGGAAAGGAGGGAAAATTGATAGTCGCGTTGGCGAAGGAACAAATAGGCAATCAGCTAGCGGAGATAGGAGGTTAGTCTAGTAGAGGGCTGAGGAAGAGAGCTGTAGGAGAGCTCTGTTCTGTTCGGTTCTATTTTGTTATGTTCTGTAAATGTTGTAATCCGTCCTTCTGTAATCAACTCTAAGGAGTAATGTAACTGTTCGCTATTGATAATGAAATATACTTCTACCTGGGTCTGATGTCCTGAGTTCCGTGTTAAGCACAAGGTTATGATGAATGTATTTCCCGCTTTTAAATTTTAAGTTTGCATCCTGAATATGCTTCATGAGTAGTGTCTTGTGCAAGGTAGCTAAATCTGTTTGCAGTTTGTAGTTCTGTTTGTTTTGCTCTATAGTTGTGATCAGTCGATATCTGATCTGTTCCTAACTTTACTAAGGTCACGACATGCCTCGGGTGAGACTCTCTGCTCTTCGAAGTAGGGTGAAAATGCCGACGTTGTGCTAGACTACTGCGGAAACCTTGTTGGCCTCTCTCCTGAACCTGGGTCTTACTCAGAGACATTCTTTCTCGCCAACAAATGGTTCTGTTACCGGGACTCGAAATTTCATTTAGGAGCTAGATCATGGTATCACGGATCTTCGAGAGAGAAATACGAAGCTGGTGGGATAACCACTTAAATCAGTTCCTAGCGCAGCAAGCTGAGTTAAGACTGTTGAGGGAGAAAACTATTAATGATCGGATTCTATTCTCTAAATCTGCGAGTGATCTCTACGAAATTTTCTGGGGAGAGTTTCCAGAGGAACTCTATCATTGGTTACAGAGACTACAAGTCAAGATAGTCCAAGGAACCTCGTGTAAAATCTGTCGCAAGTAGTTGCACGTGGATCTGGTAGCACTCCATCGGTTAGATACCAATTTGATTCGAGCTGTAGATTTCTGGGTGCAATTTACCTTGGAAGGATATATAGTGGAATTCGCGACTGAGTGTTACTAGTCCTTTTCAAAAGCAGAGGACGTATTTAGATCTGGATTGCGGGGAGAGCTGTTGAAGGAGATTCCTTTGTGGATCAAAGCTTTAATGATAGATGAGGGATTGATGGAATTTCAAAAATCTAAGATGGAGACTTAAACCTCTAGTATTGGGGGAAGGAGCTGAGGGAGAGATGCTACAAGTAAGTTGGAAGGGGGAATAGGAATATGGATGCCGAGACCTCCAGTAGGTTGAGAGAGCGACGAGCACATCGGAGGGTGCAGATCACTAAGAAGTGGCGGGAAAGGGTAATGAAGGAGTTGGAGAAGCAGGAAAGTAGTCGACAGGATAAGGAGAAGGCGCCGCAGATGACAAAGGAGATGGAAGATCAAATGGAATCCCAAGGAATAGGAGGGACCATCAAGGAAGTCAGGCAAGTGTATAGGAGCCCAGCCCAAAGAGAAAAGGGAGAAAAGTCCAATGTGGAGGATGCGCGCCACAAGGAGATGTCCAATGTGGAGTTGCATGTTGCGATGGAGCAGCTATTCCGAGAGGGGTCGACACCCATAACTCAAGGTAACTCTATTCCCCAAAGTTTAAGTAGCTCTAGTCCCGACCTTCCCTTGGTACTCTATCAGCGAGGAGGTGAAATTTTTGTTAAGTTACGAGTGTTTAGCAAGTTGAATAGTGTTCAGTCTATAGCAACAATATTTACTAGCAATAGTGCTAGTAACACAATTTCACAGCCAGGAAATAGAGGTTTTATTCTAGTACCATCCACGCAAAGAAGTATGGTGGGATCATTTACCCGATACCCAGAGTTCTCTGGGAGGGGCAATGATGATGTGGAGCAACACTGGTGTCTCTGCGAAGCCATATGGAGGGCTCGGCAGACACCAGAGGCGGTTAAGTTGAACGAATTTCAGACTACTCTAAGGGAGAGAGCTCTTCGCTGGTTTATCAAATGGTTTGAAGCTCATCCAAACCCAGAGAAAGATGATGTAAAGAAAGAATTTGTCAAAGAATTCAAGTTACCTCAGACAGATCAACAGGGTTTATCAGAGATGTGGGAGATTAAACAACGAGAAGGTGAAACTGCATGGGATCTGATGAGAAGGTTCAAGGATGCGATTGGAAAATTGAGTTACCCAATCGATCCGAATCATCAAAGAGATTGGTTTATCAAGGCCCTTCTTCCGTTGATAAGAACTCCCCTAATGCAATAGAAGATCGATACATTACAAGATGCATTGGAGAAAGCTATGAAGATAGAGGCTATGACAGGGTATCTGCAGGAGTTCAGAGGAGGGGTAGCAGCTCAAGACCCTTCCATATTGGGGTTACAACATCAGATAGCCAGTCTAACGGAAAATTTGAAGGATATCCAGCCAATACGACCTGCAGGACCCAATGTACGGTGTACGCACTGTTTGATGGAGGGACATGTGGTCACCGAATGTCCAAGGTTGCAGGGGCAGAATACGGTCCCTTCAGTAGTAGGGACACAAGGGACTCCACCAGTAGGGGGAGTTGTGCAAATAAACACTCAAGGGCTATATCGGCCGCAACCCCACTTCCCAGGGTTCCCTGCGCAACAAAATCAGGCCGCAACCGAATACTGCGAAATATGCAAAAGCATTGGTCATCCACCCCGCCTATGCCCAATTTTGCAAAAATACTCCAACGTTCCAAAAAACATATATTGTGAGTTTTGTGCTTCCACAATGCACAATACAGAGCAGTGTAGGGCCCTGGATGCACTGGCGGAATGATTGGACATGCCATCATATAGAGTGAATGAGGCTCCTAGGGGACGAGGAGAAGGAATGAGAGGAGGTTAAGATGGAGGAAGAGGACCTGTAAGATGTTACAATTGTGACCAAGAGGGCCACGTAGCCAGGGAATGTCCACTTCCCTGAAGACCATGGTGCTCTCAGTGTAGAGTCAATACACACGCAACTGAAGACTGCCCAGAGTTAATTAAAATATGGGAATAAAGAGCCAGATAGAGGGGGGGAAATTTGTTAAATATAGAGCCAAGAATAGTAGAGGCTCAGGCTATGCAAAATGTAGCCATAGTAACATGGGGAGGAAAGAGAACAGGGGAAGATGCAAAGAATACAGACCCGATAAAGCTGATAAAGCTAGCATCTCCAAAGCCAGTGTTTAGGCCAGATAGACAGAAGCAATATTTTAAAGAAGCAGTGGAAACATTTGCCCAACTTGGGGGGAGCAAAGGCATTGAGTTACTGAAGCTGACAGCAGATAAGGAGAATCAAACTAATGCAAGCACAATGATTGAAGAATGGTTTCGACTATTTTTAAAAATTGTAACCAATGCACCAATGCTGGAGCAACTGAAACAAAATCCGGAGATGGTGGTGCAGGAAACCACAAAACCAGAGGAGTCAAATGATGCAACACAGAAATACATATGGAGAGGGAAAAGAAATAAGAGAAGAATAAGAAAATAATTCCACGTAAACACTTAAGTCACAGGATTCCAAATTAAGGACACCATGCTTGACCTAGGGTTAGATGTCAACATTCTGCCAAGGAAGACATGGGAAGCATTGGGGAGACCAAAGCTGACATACTCACCAATCCAGCTCCGCATGACAAACCAGTACTGCATTGTGCCTATAGGCAGGTTGGAAGAAGTCGAGGTTGATGTTGTGGGGGTAAAGACATACACAGACTTCGAGGTGATAGACATTATGGGGGATAAGGATCCCTACCTAGCATTATTGGGAATAGACTGGGCTTTCAAGAACTATGCAGTGATTGATTTGAAAAAGGAATTGATGATATTTGAAGACAGGGAAGTCAGGGTCACTCAGCCACTTGACCCATATCAAGCACCCTCATATATAGAAACAGTCGACAATAGAGAGGATGCTCAGCTTCTTGATCATCTTTATCAGATGACAGCAGGGAAAAGAGAAGATTATATCAACCCAACAATAGGGGGGACTATAAGCTAGAGAAGTGTTCAAAGCTCAGACTTGGGCTCAGAAATACCATGGGATGATTGGCAACAGGGGGGATATGAGACCAATACAAGAAGATGTGCTAACATCGGAAGAATCAACTGGATTGGAATTGAGGTAAGAGAATATTTGACTTTATCAAATATGAATGCTGTAAACACATTTATTGCAAAAATAGAAGGTAAGGTACCAGTGGAACATAGAGTCCCATTCATGGATGTGGCTCTACAATCCACGTCAGCAAGGTGGTGGAGCAACCACCGCAACTCTCTGTCGCAATGGGACAGGGTTGCAGCAACATTGAATGCCAGATTCAAGGAAGAGGAAGGACCACAATTCACTGAAAAGTACCAAGTGGATTCTGACCCTAGTAAACATTTACAACATTGTGAGTTCCAATGGAAGAAAGCAGAATACCTCGAAGATCTGTGGGTGCACAATTTTGTTTCTTACCAGAGGAAACCTCTTTGAGAGTTTTGGAGTCTAGAGCGGAATGTGGGCATCAGTTTTGTATGTACACAACAGTGTTCGCAACTTCTCCCCATAGAAACTTCAGTAGACCTTGGTCACATAGCATGGCATGGACAGCTTCCACAATGGTTCTGTTCTTTCGTTCAGCAACCCTATTCTGCTCAGGAGTATAGATAGTTGTGGTCTCCCTCTTGATGCCAGCTTCTTTGCAAAAGTTCTTGAACTCATTCGTCTCATATTCAGTGCCATTATTGGTCTGTAGGATAGTATCACATGTCATCGCTCTGAGTGGACTTCCTCCAACCTGGTAGAGTGTATCAATTCTAAACCCAATCGTGATAGCTTCCTTGAAACTCTTCTTCCAGATACGTACCTTCCCATCAATGAATGGCACATTGAAACCTTTATCTTCCATGGCTAAAATAGACACAAGGTTCTTCTACAAATCAGGTACATATAGTACATCTTGCAAACAGAGGACTTGACCTTGAGACAAGTGGAGAGTCATAGTCCCTCTCCCTTTCACGTGATATGTGGCATTATCTCCAAGGATAATTTCCAGATTAGTATGCTTCTCAACCATATCAGAAAGTGCTTTTTTGAACCCATTAATGTGCCTTGAGGCACCACTATTTATCAACTAGACATCCATAGTGTCGGGTGGAGATGCAGCAGAGAGGGCAGATACAAGGATGAATTCATTTCTTTTATCAACAACATTTGATTCCTCATACCTAGAATTTCTCGACCTTTTGAAAGGTTTCTCATTTCCACCGGAGGGAGCCTTCCTCTTTCCCTTGAACCTGTTGTTCCTTTGATTTCCATTCCTCTGGTTGTTGTTGTTGTCATCATCATTGGGAGAATCCTTCTTGAAAGGGCATTTCTGGCATAGTGACCTGGCCTATGACAAGTGTAACACTTGCCCTTCTTTTCTTAGGCCCCTGCTCTTCCTTTGATCCTTGGACCACCAAAGTTCTTCTTTCTAGAATGAGGGGCGTAGGCAACATTTCCTTCATTTTCTTACTCCTTCATCCTTGTCTCTTATTGTACACATCTCGATAGTACTTTGTCAAAGTCAGGTATCACATTGTTATTGAGAATGGCAGTGTTGAACACATGCCATTCGGATGAGAGCCCTCCAAGTGCGGTGAGTACTATCTCTCGATCAACTATTGTCTCCCCAATAGCCAAAAAATTGTTCCTGATCTCGGTCAGCTTCAGAAAGTATGATTGAACAGACTCATCCCTTCCTTTCTTCAGATTCTTCAATTGATTCTTGAAGAATAGGACTTGATTTGCATTGTTGGCCTTGAACATGTGGACCAACTTATCATACATCTCTTTGGATGTGCCCAGCTCAGAGATGTAGGCAACTAGACTCTTGTGATTTGAGTCCCTGATCGTCAACTTTGCTTTGATATCCCCCTTCTTATACTTTGTTTTGGCAGCAGCAGTTGCAGTGGATGGAGGCTCTTGGATTTTACCCTGCACATAGTCCATGACATCTTGGTCTTCCAAGTTAAGATCCAATGTCATGTTCCAAGCATGGAAGTCATCCTTCCCAGTCAATTTGTCATCAGCCTTAAAGCCATTGTAGTTTGAGGAACCCATCCTCTTCTTCGGTGATTGCTACAAGTTAGGGCTTTGTCTTCACCTCAGCTCTGATACCATGTAAATTTATGTAGATGTTCTATGCTTGATGCAACTTTACTTTTTCTTCAATATCAGACAACAATCACATAAACAATAAAGTCAAATGTTGATAGAACATACCAGTAGATCGACAAAAGACAAGCCAGAAATATATAAGAGTTGGTGCGTTACGGTGGTCAATAGGATGCTTCAACCAACAAAGTCTCAATATGGTCAGCCAACCAGCTATGTCACACAACCCTCTAGGACAGCCAAACAGTCAACTCAAATGTCAACGTTGCCAATCAAAAATCAACGCAAACAATAGCAGCAGCTAGGTCAATGCTGAAAAGTCAAAGTCAACGTCTTGCCTCGGGAATAGTGCTAGAAAATGCGGATTTGGAAAATTGAATTGTTGGGAGAGTTTCAGGTCCTTTTGACCTTGTGTTGACCAATGTCAACATTGGTCAAAGTTTGCTGTAGAAATCCTAGACCGAAATCAGAAAAGTGCTCCTACTAGAATTTTCCCACGTGTGGAGAGAAGAGCCACCAAGGTCATCGAACCAATCAGATGAGGAGAGAGAAATTTGTGATGATGAGATGAGTGAAAATGTCCTCCAACGTTGACCAATATATATCCATTAGTGAGGGTGTGTGACACAACAGTTTGGGCACAAAACCTTAAGGCCGACCTGCACATATCCTGAATAAATTCAAAATAAATGTTCTTCTCATCGGATCAAGATGATCTTTAGATCGATCTTGCACCTCTCCGAAAGAGGAATCCAATAAAAATATTGGTATCTTCATCTGAGTATCACAACATGGATTTTGGACCTAGTTGTCCAGAATTAACAATCCCTTTCCCCTTGCTCCATCATTAGAGGATTATGATCTTCACTACTTTAACTTGAGTGATTGAATCAATAGACCATGTACTTTAGTTGATATTTGGGAGTTATGGCGGCTTGTTAGAAGATGGCTTTGTTCCTAGTGAGCCACATTTCCAACAAACAAATTGAGGCATTGCTAGCCAAGCTCTTTTTAAGAATGGGCTTGTTCAAAAATGATTTTGTATGATTTTTATGCCAACAGGCAAACATTTCATTCTAAGAGCCAAGAAAACCATATGATGTCAATTTCTTCAAATACAAACTTCCATACCTGTTTAGAAATGGGAAAGTCAAAGAAAATACAACAATGAATTTAAGTCTTTGATGTACACAATGCATGTTGTTAGTTTTTGTAGCATCGAGTAGGTCTTTTAGTCTCGATTTGCATCTAAGATACAAAGGAACACGGGATCTCCAAAACCCAGAAAAGGTTTCGTGAGATAAGCTTATGAGATGCCTCAATTAAATTAATTGATCAATAATTAATAATTACCTAAGTCTAACTTAGGAAAATTGATTAAGTAATGGGAATTAATTAAGGATGATCAAGAATGCTCTAGAGACTCACAAGGATCAAGTCTAAGATGATCTTAGCCGTTGATGAGGATCTAATCATGACCGTTGAAGCTCCAGTGAGACTATAAGAGCAGATCGATGGGATGAGGAGAGACACAAATGAGGGAGCAATTATCCAGGCAGTGTGAATTTCCCAGTGCACAGTGATTCAGTGAGGGAAGAATTCGAGCTAGTAGAAGAGCATCAATGATTGAGGGAGCAACAAAGAGAATTTTGGAGGAATTTCCCAGCAGATTTCCAGTGCCAGAGAGGCAGGAAAGAGGGAGGTCAATTTTTTTTGCAGAAGAGTTGTCTAGACTTGTGCAAGCCAATATTGCGAGCAACAAGTAGGCAATGCGAGTTGGCCAGTTGATTTGCAGAAGGGAGAAAATTTCTCCAGATTATTTTGCCATTATATTTTCCGGAGGATTACCAGTTAGGCATCCAAATTATTGCACTCAGATTTTTACTACTGCATAATAAAATAAACCCTCATTTGTTGCACCGGTTTTCCCTTCGGGGTTTTTCCAGGGATATTTGTCCAAAATAACTGTGTTAATTGTGTGCATAAATTTCTCAGTTTCAATTTAATTTCTGTAGCTTATTTATTTTTTTGTGAATAATTGCAGTGTGATTTATTCGATATTAATTAGAAAATTAATATTAGTTAAGAGAATAAATTCCAGTAGTTCCAGTTCAAGGATTTTTCACACACACCTTGAAGGCCGTTGGATCCCACACTTTTGTAAATTCTCTTCTTAATAATCTCCCATGTACCATGGTCCAACATAAGATATTGATTTTTGGCAGTCCATCACTCCGGATATGTTTGCAAATTTTAGAACAAGGAGCCAAGGGGAAGTTTAGAAGATGGGATACATACCTTGCCTTGCCCATGTATTCAGAGCCTTTGGACCCCCAATCCCAACCATCAATAGATGATTTGTTCATAGGAGCACAATCTCGAAAGAGAGAGAGGGGAATTCATTTGAATAATAGGATGAAGTGGAGTGATAACATTTTCCAGCCAATCTGTAGATCATTGTCTCGTACATCCCAAAGAGACAAATAAAAAAGTGTATTAATCCTTTGAGAGTTCATCCATTCTCTCAACCTTGATAGCTCATGAGCATGCTTGAGAGAAGGTTTTACCATGATACTGTCATCCCATACTTTGATGTGTTTTCCATCTTTAAGAAACCAAGTAATTTGGTGATTGAATTAGAGGAGCAACTGCTTTAGAGAGTTTTTATCTTGGGGATCCATGTTTGCCATTCAATGGTTGATCTAAACATCTATTCTTGGTACAATGTAAGTATTTATTGATGGAGCATTTTTCCACCATTCCATTGGTCTAGATATGAGGCACCAAAGAACATTGGCATTGAGGGAAATATTCATTAAAATTGGATATTTTATTCCTAGTTTGTCATTGCCTTTTGGATATGTAGAAACATTCCCGTTGATGAGATGGAATTTTATTTTATTGGTTTTCCCACCTTGCCATCAGAACTTATGGATTTATTTTGCTACTTGCTGCATTATACCAAAACGAACCAACATTATTGAACATTGGAAAATCAACAATGTTGATAGAGTTGGTTTTATAAAAACCACCTTGCTTGCTAGGTTCAAGCAATGAGATCCCCATTGTTGCATTTTGTCTCTGATTTTCCATAATTTACCTTTCCAATTAGCTTAGGTTGGATTGCTTAGAGAGATTGACATTGTTAGGTATTAGAAGGAAAACCAGGATGATGAGAATTGGAAGTCTAGAATTCTGGAAATGATTTGAAGTTGACGAGAGCTTATGTTCCCTCCACATACAAGACTTTTATCACTATTTACATTTCCATGAAAAGCATTGAGAAACTGATCAAAAATACATTTAAATCACTCAACTATTATGGTAGATGTCCCTTAGATAAGAAGGGTATCATTAGTAGATTGAGAGTTGTTAATCTCTTTGACTTCTCTTGCAATGTTAACTCTTCGGAGGTTTCTTGCTATTTTCTTGTATTCTAACCTCCAAATTAAAGAATTTGCCATAATTATGTAAAATAGAGGCAAGAGAGGACATCCTTGTCTCAATCCTCTTTTACTTTTGAAGAAAGATGTGGTCCTTCCATTTACTAAAGGGACTATTATCTGATAACAACTTACACAAGATCTTATCCATGAAATAAAAGATTCACCAAAACCAAATTTGTGACGAACTTCAAAAAGATAAGAATGCCTTACATGATCTAAAGCATTTGCCATGTCCCATCTTGATTATCATAAATTTCTCTTTATTTCTCTTGCCGAAGTGAATTGCCTCCTGCGCAAATATAATAGTGTCAAGAATATGTCTTTTTTGCATGAACACACCCTGATTATCAAATATAAGTTTGGGGAGTATCTTTTTGATCCTATTTGCTAAGATTTCAGTCAACATTTTTTAAGAAGAATTGCACTGAGAGATAGGGCGAAATCTTAAGAAAGATGATGGGTTAATCTAGTTGGGGATTAAATCCATGAATGAGGAGTTTGTACTTGCTCTTGTTTGTTGTACGTGTTTGTAACTAGGCTTGGTCTTCATAATTTATATTTATTGTACGCTTCAAAAGAATTAAAGAAAAAGAATTTATATTAACATTTTGACATTTATTTTTATTATTAAATGACTTATTAAAGCATGAGCTTCATTCTTGGGTCATATTTAGTATAAGATCCCAATTGTGGACTTCTAGGTTAGTCAAAAGTGGTCTAATAGCCCTCCACATCAAGTCGCCCTTAAGGAGATCAAGTCGGCCTCAAAGGGAGGAATTCGAACCCATCAAAAGGCTATAAATGCAAGGAGGTCGAATTCATTTGCTCACTCACACACTTCAATTCACTGCAACAGGGGAAAAAGTGTGAAATTGAAGAAGAAAGCAAAAGAAGTGTGAGCTGGGTCTAGGAGAAAAAGAAGAAGAGAAAATCGAAATTTTGGTGAAAGAATCTCTCTGTCTCATGGTATCTCTTGGGAGATCAAAGTGTTTGAAATTTGGGTGTTGTTGTTGTTGCAAATCTGCGAATATGTTGGAAGACTGGATGCTGCTATTGCTAGATGGAAGATCTGGAAGGCTGACTTGGTGTGGAGGGAAAGTTTGGCTCATGTCTAGGGTGAAAAGTCTCAAAGAATATTGTTGAAAGGAAGAATTATCTTGACTGGGATTTCCCCTCAAGGGGGGTTTTTCCCTAGCATAGTGCCTAGATCTTGTTTCTCTTCTTTTGATGTTCATATACACATAATATGGTAATTTATTGATGAAAGTTAAGATAATAAAGAAGTAAACGAAGCCAACATAATCACAAGTAACTATCAAGATCGAAGAATCAAACCCTAATATATATTTGCATTGATTCTTCAACATGGTATTAGAGCTAAGGTCACAAAGGATTGAAGATCACATTATTGGCATGGAATCTCCCTCATTGATGGACTACATAAGGATGGGTATCAACTCTACTAGGATATGGATCAAGAAGCTCTTTCATTATCTATTCACTAAAGACAAAAGTCAAGGACTTTTGGTTGCCCTTACAAGATCTCTCCATGATGATAATGCATGGATCATTGATAGTGGAGCATCAAGGCACATGACTGGAGAAAGCAAACAACTACATAGACTATCAAGAGAACCATCTTCACATGCAGTGGAATTGGGTGACAACAAAAGCTATGGTGTGAAAGGACTAGGATCAACCTCGCTGGAATTATAAAGTGGATCAAAGTTGCACCTCAACTACATGCTATATGTTCCAGGTTTGAAGAAGAATTTACTTTCTATTTCTTGTTTAGAAGATAAAGGTGAAATAATTTCTTTTGTTGATGGAAAAGTATTGGTTTGGGGCAAATATTCTAGCATTAACAAAGCTAGAGTCATTGGAGTTTGTGAAGGAAGTTTGTATAGGGTTACTATACCATCTCCTCAAGCCTTGGTTGATATGGAAATTAGTCCTATTGAACTATGCCATAGAAGATATGGACATCTACACTACAGGCTCATTCCCTCTCTTAGCCAACTAGTCAATGGCATCCCCAATATAAAGGAAGATCATGCAGGTGTGTGCAAGGGGTACTCTCTGGAAAAACATACAAGAAAACCATTTCCGAATAGTGAATCTAGGGCCAAGGAAATATTGGACCTCATTCACTCTGATATGTGTGGGCCCATGTTTGATAAATCTCTTGGAGGTCATCTCTATTATGTGACCTTCATAGATGACCAATCTAGAAAGACATGCATCTATCTTCTCAAAAGGAAAGATGAAGTATTTGATAAATTCAAGGAATTTCGAGTTGAAGTGGAAAACCTCACCGAAAGAAAGATAAAGACTTTAAGATCCGACAATGGTGGGGAATACACTTCCAAGGAATCGATTGAATATTGCAAGGAAGAAGGAATTAAGAGGGAGCTCATTGTTCCCCACAATCCCGAACAAAATGGAATTGTTGAAACAAAGAATAGGTCTATTGAGGAAGGCATTAAGACAATGCTCCTTGATCAAGACCTACCAAAAATCTTATGGGGAGAAGAAACCATGACAATCATGTACATACAAAATAGAAGTACTCATAGAAGTCTCAAGAACATAACTCCCGAAGAAGTGTTTGCAGGAAAGAAACCGAGTGTGGATCACCTCCGAAAATTTGGAAGCCCTGCATACATCCATGTTCCAAAGGATAAGCGAAAGAAATTGCATTCTAGAAGTCTCAAAGGAATAGTCATTGGATATAGTCTCTTCTCAAAGGCATACAAAATCTACATCAAAGAAATAAGGCAAATTGAAGTAAGCAGAGATGTCATATTTGATGAGAGCCAAGCCTACAAGAAGTCCAAGGATATTCCCATAGACTCCGATGACGAAGAATCTCCCATATTCGAAGAAGAAGATCTACATCGTGAAGATCCCACTACAAATCAAGAAGATGGACCCAATGAGCATATTTAACCTGTGGTCATCCTAACCACAAGAAAGAGGCCAATTTGGTTAAAATCTACTCTACAAGATGCTGAAGGACATGAAGCTCCCATAGGAACCTTCAAGGAAAGTAAAAGACCAAAGAGATACTCTGGCTATGTTGCATACATAACAAAGCTCATTCAAGTTGAACCATCTACATTTGAAGAGGCTGCTCAATAGGATATCTGGAAGAAGGTGATGCAAGAAGAATTCCAATCCATTATGAAGAATGGGATTTGGGAAATCGTTCCTAGACCTAGTGAAAAATTAGTTGTCACATCCAAATGGATCTACAAAATTAAGCGTGTTGTTGATGGAAGCATAGATAAGTACAAAGCAAGGTTTGTTGCAAGGGGCTTCTCTCAAAAGGAAGGAATAGACTATGAAGAAACCTTTGCACCTACAACAAGGTATACTACCATTAGATCTTTGGTTGCACTTGTTGCTACAATCGGCTGGAATATCCATCAAATGGATGTGAAGACTGCATTTCTAAATGGGACCATTGATGAGGAAGTATACATCGAACAAGCCAAAGGTTTCGAAGTGAATAGCAATGAATTTCACATCTGCAAACTTAACAAAGCCCTATATGGCTTGAAGCAAGCTCCTAGGGCATGGTATGCAAGGATGGATGCATATCTCTTAAGAAATGGGTTCGTGAAGGGTACTGCTGATTCAAATCTCTACATCAAGGTCGTAAATAATGAACCTGTCATTATTATACTATATGTGGACGATTTATTCATCACAGGTGTGGAGCACAGAATTGAAGAATGTAAGAAGATGTTGGCAGTTGAATTTGAAATGAAGGATCTAGGACTTATGCATTACTACATGGGTCTTGAAGTATGGCAAAAACCTGGGGAGATATACTTGGGGCAAGGAAAATATATTATCAAGATATTGCAGAAATTTGAGTTGATGGACTCCAAGCCCATGACTACTCCTATCATCACAAACTTCAAGAAGTTACAAGGTTTCAACTCAAGTCCCATGGATCCAACCTCCTATCGACAGTTGGTGGGCATCCTTTTTAGCCATTTGGTAAACACTAGGCCAAATATATGCTTTGATGTGAACATCCTTAGTCAATTTCAGTTGGAACCTCGTCATGAACATCGGATAGCTGCCAAACACATTTTTAGATATCTCCGTGGTACTATACATCACTACCTAAAATACAAGAGTGAGGAAGTTAATCTAACTGGTTTCTCCGATTCTGATTGGGGTGGCAGTGAGTTCGATGGAAGAAGTACTACTGGTGGATGCTTCAGCCTACCGTCTGCTATGTAATCATGGATGAGTAGAAAGCAAGGACCCGTTGCTGTAAGTAGTGCTGAAGCTGAATATGTAGCTGCATGTGAAGTAGGAAAGGAGGTTGTATGGTTAAGGAAGATTTTGAAATATTTGTTTGAAGGTCCTCTAAGTCCTATAATAAAAGTTGCATTAATATGTCTGGAGATCTTGTGTTTCATTCTAGGATGAAGTACATCAACAATAAATACCATTTCATTAGGATTTTGGTACAAGATGGGATTGTGAAGCTGGAGTATTTCCCGACAGATGAATAGGTGGCCGACATACTGACAAAGGCTCTTTTTAACAAGAAGTTTGAATATTTAAGAGACAAGCTTGGTCTAGTAAACATTGCTAATTGTATTAATATTAATGATTTGGAAGAGATATGTTGAGGCTTTACGAGTGAAGCATTGCTTGGAAAGACATCAGGGCCGACACCTTATATTGATGTCTGGTAGGGAGGGTGGCATTAGGTGTATTTGCACCTAGTTCCCTGGGTTGGTGGTTAGTAAGTAAGCTTGATGGTACCTATAGAGGTTGAAAGCTTTATTCCACCTTACTCCCAAATGGATGGATTACCTTGGTCAGGAATCTAGTCCATGTCATTGCAGTGCCTAAAGAGATGAGTGATTAAATGGATAGATTGTCCTGGTCAGGAATCTAGTCCGTGGCATTACGGTGCCTAATGTTCTTCATATAGTTTGAGATATTATCGTATATTATGAATAGCTCCCTAGTTAAGAGGGAGTGTTGAAGATTATAACTAGGTTCGATCTTCATAATTTATATATATTGTACTCTTCAAAAAAATTAAAGAAAAAGAATTTATATTATCATTTTGACATTTATTTTTATTATTAAATGAGTTATTAAAGCATGGGTTTCATGCTTGGGTCATATTTAGTATAAGGTCCCAATTGTGGACTTCTATGTTAGTCATTACAGATTTATATTGAACCTCCTTGGGCTTTTGAATCATGTAATTAGCTTTGTTTTTTAGTCAAAAGTGGTCAAGTAGCCCTCCACATCAAGTTGGCCTTAAGGATATCAAGTCAACCTTAAAGGGAGGAATTCGTGTTGATTTGGGGTAGCATTAGATGTGCTCTAAGTCTCAAATTTTGTGGAGAGGCTTAGACACATGTATTCCAGATAATCCAAAAATCGTTTGGTGAAATTCTACTTGGATTGTATTCTATTAAAATAATTAATTATTTTTAATGGGAACCTAAGTCTAAACTTAGGAAAATAAAATAATTAAAGGGAATTAATAGAATATGGGTGTGAATGTTCTAGAAAAGGCGGATCAAGTCAAAATTTAATCTTAGCCATTGATTAGAGATCTAATATGGGTCGTTGAAGTCTCAACGAGAAGACTATAAGAATGGCTTGAAGGGTCATTTGGAATACACATCGAGATGGAGAAAGAATCTAGAGGTCGAAACTCTTTAGTGAGCAATGCTCAGGGAGAAGATCGATCGAGAGGATTGTCAGAGAGAGTGGCAGAGATAATTTTCAGAAGGAATAATTCCAGATCTGAAGAGTGCACAGAGAGAAGACAACATGAGCCACAGATAGCTGCACAGAGCTAGTGATGTAGATATTACACTAGGATTGCGCAGAGCTACATAGGGAGTTTAGTTTCTGTGTAGGATACAACAGAGGGCCAGTGCTAGTTTTCGGAGGGCAGAAGATTCTAGTTTCTAGCTAGCAGTGAGAGCCAGTGTAGAGACAGAGAGCAGCTACAATTGTGATGTAGACACTGCGTGGGTGACGTAGTCGCTACACAGAGGTAGCATACAACAACTTGAGTCAGGTGCAGGTCAGTGTCGGAATCCCGTGGAAGAGTGAGATTTGTCTCACAAGACTTTATTTGTTAGATTTCTCTATATGATTTGTCAGGATCAACAATAAAAAATTTGTACTCAGAAAATTATTGCATAATATTAAAACCCTCAGCTGCTGCACCGGTTTTCCCACATTGGGTTTTTTTGGGGACAATTTTCCAAAAATAACGGTGTCCGTGTGTGTATACTTGTGCTAGTATTTTTCTTGTACTTGTTTATTGTGAAGACTGCAGTGTATTTCATTTCGATATCTATCACAACATATGTTAAATAATTTGCTTCAGTTAGGCAATGGAAGAAATTGAATTAGTTGCTGCAGTAGGATTCCGAGTAGTGGAATTTTGTCATGGTATCAAAGTTGACAAATCCAGAAGAGGCAGTACTGAGCAGAAGAGGGAGGAGATTGCGTAGACAATGAACTAGGTTCCTCAAGGGACTGCACGACAGGCTCAACGTTAAGGTTCAGAAGGTACGCAGTTTGTTTTTGCAAAAGGAAAAGAGCATAGATAAGTATGGCAGACTTCGATATCTTATCTTCTAGATTAGAAGAAGATTGTGCATGTTTTTCAAGTTCAAAATCTGTAGGTATTTGGTACATGATAGCGGGGCTTTAACTCATATGACTGGAGTACGAGAATATTTCTTGAGTTATCAAGAAAAGCAGATGGACTTCTAGATCACTATGGGGAACAGAACAAAATGCATTCCAGCAGGGAGAGGCACCATAATGTTTGAAACGGAAGCAGGAACCAACATCAGAGCCATGAACGTGTTGCATGTGCCAGGGCTTGGGATGAATCTAATTTCAGTGTCCCAGTTATAGGACAAGGGATATGATGTATACTTCATTGGGAAGAAGGCATATGTCAAACATCCAAGCTGGAAGAACAAGAAGCAAATTGGAACTCGAAGCAATAGATTATACAGATTGCAGCTCAAGTCAACAATGGCACTGATAGGTAGCAATCTTGATTACGAGAGAGACTTGAACGAACTATGGCACATGAGAATGGGACATTTGCACCATGGAGCACTAAGGATGCTCAGAGAGATTGTTATTGGTGTACCATTCCTCAGTACGGAGCATGATGACGTATGGAGGGGGTGCGTACTAGGGAAGTACGCTAAAGCAACCATTCCTAGAAGTGAGAACCGAGCAACAGACGCATTAAGATTGATACACTCAGACATTTGTGGCCTGATGTCCACTAATGCTCTAAGCGGTGGAAAATATTTGTCATCTTCATTGATGATTACTCCAGGAAGACCTAGATTTACTTCCTAAAGACCAAAGATGAGGTCTTTGATTGGTTCAAAGAGTTTAAAGCTCTCATAAAGAACATGATAGGGAAGAAAATAAAGATATTGCGCTCATATAATGGTGGATAATACACAAATTTCTGCGCAAGGGAGGGCATTAAGAGAGAGTGGACAACTCCATACAATCCACAACAGAATGGTGTAGCGGAGCAGAAGAACAAGACTATTGTAGGGGCAACAAAAGCCATGTTATATGACCTAGAACTGCCTAGATTCTTATGGGTAGAGGCATGTAACACCGTTGTATACATCCAATATAGAATTCCTCATAGAGCATTGGGGAAGAAAACACCTGAAGGATTTTCATAGGGAAGCAATCGGAAGTAGGACACCTCTGAATATTTGGGAGTCTCGCATATTGCCATGTTCCAGATGAGAAGAGAAGTAAACTTGATTAGATTACATGAAAGGGGTATTCGTAGGATATAGCGAGACCTCAAAAGCATACAAATTCTACATTCCTAGCAGTAGGAAAGTTGTAGTGAGGCGAGATGTTAAATACATGGAAGATAGAGCCTTCCAGAAATCTCGTGAGATGCTAGCAGAGGATCAGACAACAAAGGTTCCTTTAGTCCAACATCAGCAGGGGCAACAGGAAGGACAGGTAGAAGGGTAGACACCGGGATCTAGTACAGTGACCAATACTAGCATTTCCACAGGAGAGGAAGAGTCTGGTGGTTCTCAGCAGATGGAACAAGAAGAACAAGAGGAGGAATTGAGAGAGGCTCTTATCACTAGTGGTCGAACCAATAGGGAGGCATGACAGATATTGAGGGACGCATAGGAGTTCATTGCGGCTCCCAGAACCGAGAAGAGGCAATGTAGACAACCTGACAGGTACCAGGCATTGGTTGCACAGGTAGAGGAACCCTCCAGTTTTTAGGAAGTCATTTAACACCAAGTATGGGTGGATGGGATGGTAGAAGAGTACACTTCTATCATGACGAATGATGTCTGGGAAGTTGTACCTAGACCAGGCAATAGATCGGTTGTAGGATTAAGATGGATCTACAATATCAAGTACGTTGCAGATGGTAGTGTAGAGAAGTACAAGGCAAGGTTTGTTGCAAAGGGGTATGCACAGAAAGAAGGAATTGATTATGAAGAGACCTTCGCCCCAGTTGCCATATACACCTCCATCGGATCTATTGTATCCCTGGAAACTTAGATGGGATGGGAGATTCACCAAATGCATTTCAAGATAATGTTCTTGAATGGGGCGATAGAAGAGGAGGTGTACATAGAACAACCTGAGGGCTTCGAAACTCATGAGAAGAAATCTTATGGATGGAGACTGAAGAAAGCCCTATATGGGCTCAAGCAGGCACCTAGAGCATGGTATGGTTGGATAGATAGCTACTTGCAACAAT
This sequence comes from Pinus albicaulis, assembly GCA_034641835.2. Lineage (NCBI taxonomy): Eukaryota > Viridiplantae > Streptophyta > Pinopsida > Pinales > Pinaceae > Pinus > Pinus albicaulis. The sequence goes on from CM076583.1 coordinate 847,753,574, forward strand.
TGAGTTTTGTCAAGAGTGATGTAGATCCCAATCTCTAATATCTATTGGTAGAGAATGAGCCTCTAGTTCTAGTACTGTATGTAGATGACCTGTTCCTTACAGGATCATCTAGGCTCATAAAGGACTGCAAGAGAAATTTGGAAGTAGAATTCGACATGAAATACTTGTGGTTGATTCATTATTTTCTAGGATTGGAGGTATGGCAGAAGACTGGAGAAATCTTCCTAGGGCAAGGGAGATATGTCATGGAAATTCTGAAGAGTTTTAGGATGTAGGATTGTCGATCCATGGTGATGCCCATGATCACCTACTGGAAGAGGATAGACACATCGGGAGACAAGGAACTGGTTCCCACCTTGTACAGACAGCTCATTGGGTCACTCATGTATCTGGTTAATACAAGGCTAGACATTTGTTTTGTTGTCAACACCCTTAGTCAGTTCATGGTGGAACCGAAAAGGGTACATTGGGCGGAAAGCAAGGCACATTCTCAGATATGTGTAGGGAACAATCAAATATGGGTTGAAATACACCCGAGGGGATGATGTCAGATTAAGAAGGTTCACATATGCAGACTGGGTAGGAAGTTCAACTGACTGGTAAAATACCTTTGGGTATTGTTTTAGCGTTGGAACAAGAATGATCTCCTGGTGTAGCAGGAAACAAAAGTCAGTAACATTGAGCTTAGCCGAAGTAGAATATATGGTAGCCAACACAACAACGTGTGAAGCCATATGGCTTAGGAAGCTTCTTGTGAGCTTGTTGAGGAAAAGGATGGAGCCGACTAGTGTTTACTGTGACAATCAAAGTTGTCTTAAGCTCTCTGAGAATCCAATATTTCATGATCGATCCAAACACATAGATATCAGATGCCATTTTACCAGAGATTGTGTTCAGCGTGGGGCAGTACAACTGTAGTACGTTCCCACAGGAGATCAAGTAGCAGATGTACTCACAAAGGCTCTAGGAAGAGCGAAGTTCATTCAGTTCAAGTAGCAGATGGGTATGGTTGAGAACCATTTCAGTAGCAGATGGGTTGTCAGCAACAACAATTTAGAGGGAGTTGTAGTACAGTAGCAGTTGGCAGTATTATGCAGTGTCAGTAGCAATACAGATGCAGTGTTTGCACAAAGTTGATAGGGAGGAGGGTCAAACATCAACAACGCAGAGGAGGATGCTTTAGGGTCAAAGCAGTGTGCAACAAGGCATATTGTTAGAGCACATTCCTTGCTAAGAGGGAGTGTTGATTTGGGATAGCATTAGATGTGATCTAAGTCTCAAATTTTGTGGAAAGGCTTAGACACATGTATTCCAAATAACCCAGAAATCGTTTGGTGAAATTCCACTCGGATTGTATTCTATTAAAATAATTAATTATTTTTAATGGGACCCTAAGTCTAAACTTACGAAAATAAAATAATTAAAGGGAATTAATAGAATATGGGTGTGAATGTTCTAGAAAAGGCGGATCAAGTCAAAAGTCAATTTTAGCCATTGATTAGAGATCTAATCTGGGCCGTTGAAGTCTCAACGAGAAGACTAGAAGAATGGCTTGAAGGGTCATTTGGACTACACATCGAGATGAAGAAAGAATCTAGAGATCGAAATTCTTTAGTGTGCAGTGCTCAGGGAGAAGATCGATCGAGAGGAATCTTAGAGAGAGGGGCAGAGATAATTTTCAGAAGGAAGAATTCCAGATTTGAAGAGTGCACAAAGAGAAGATAATAGGAGTCACAAGCAGCTGTGCAGAGCTAGTGACACAGAGATTATGTTGGGACTACACAAAGCTGCAGAGGGAGTTTCATTTTTGTGGAGGAGATAACAGAGGGTCAGTAACAGCTTTCAGAGGATATTTCCGGAGAGGAGAAGATTCCAGTTTCCAGCCAGCAGTGAGTGCCACTGCATATACAAAGAGCAGCTACAATTGTGACGCAGAGACTGCGTGGGTGACACAGTCACTGCGTAGATCAGCTTGAGTCAGGTGCAAGTTAGTGCCAGAATCCCGTGGAAGAGTGAGATTTGTCTCACAATACTTTCTTTGCCAGATTTCTCTATATGATTTGTCAAGATCGACAATCATAAATTTGTACTAAGAAAAATTACTGCATAATATTAAAACCCTCAGCTGCTGCATCGGTTTTCCCACATTGGTTTTTTTTGGGAACGATTGTCCAAAAATAACAGTGTCCATGTGTGTATACTTGTGCTAGTATTTTTCTTGTACTTGTTTATTGTGAAGAAATTGAATCAGTTGATGCATAGGATTCCGGATAGTGGAATTTTCACAATTCAAACCCAGCAGAAGGCTATAAATGCAAGGAGGTCGAATTCATTTGCTCACTCACTCATTGCAATTCACTGCAACAAGGGAAAAAGTGCGAAATTGAAGAAGGAATAAAAAGAAGTGTGAGTTGGGTCTAGGAGAAAGTAAAAGAGAAAATCGAAATTTTGGTGAAGGAATCTCTCTATTTCCCAGTCTCTCTTGGAAGTTGGGATATCAAAGTCTTTGAAGTTTTGGTACTGTCGTTGCTGCAAATCTGCGAAGCTGGATGGTGCTATTGCTAGGTCAAAGATCTAGAAGGTTGACCATTGACTTGGTGTGGAGGGGAAGTTTGGGTCATGTCTAGGGTGAAGAGTCTGAAAGAATACTATTGAAAGGAAGAATTATCTTGATTGGGTTTTCCCCTCGAGGGGGGTTTTGCCTTGGCATAGTGCCTATATCTTGTGTCTCTTATTTTGATCTTCATACACATAATATGGTAATTGCTTGATGAAAGATAAGATAATAAAGAAGTAATAGAAGCCAACATAATCACAAGTAATTATCAAGATCGAAGAATCAAACCCTAATATATATTTGCATTGATTATTGAACACTACGATGGATGCAGATACACTTTAGGTATGACTTGTTAATATGACAAGAAGCTTGATAAAAATGAATGGAGAAACCATATAGACCTTGAGCTTTGTCTAGATCAATATCCCAAATGGCATCAATGATTACATATTCAACTATTTCATTGGATAAAGATGTATTCACTTTTGCAGAAATTGACATAGGGATACTTTGAAGCATTTCTGAGATGGAGTTTGGATTGAAATCCTCTTCAACAATGTACAACAATTCAAAAAGGGAACATGTTGCATCTTTGATAGCAAAAAAATCACTAAGATGCATTACATTGTCTAGATGAACTTCTTTTATTTAATTTTTTTTCAATTCTGGCTTTAGCTTGTTTTTAAAAGAATGTTGTGTTTTTGTGACCAAATTTTAGCCTTATAATCCTAGACTTTAATCTCCACATTTCCTCCTCCCTTTTATATGCTTTGTGGATTTAATTACAAAGGTCTTGTTATCGCTGTATTTAGCATATTGCGGAAGATGGTGCAATCCACTATGGTTGGCACATGCAGGGTAAAGAGCCACTGTCACCACAGCCTTACTCCCTTTAAACACTAACTCCTACCAAAAGGCTAAGGGAGGCTTCCCAGATAATCACTTCAGCTAACTAACAAAGATTAGTGCCTTTGAATGGAGTTTGGAGGCTGAAGGGAGAGGTCTATGTTGCCGTCCTGTTTAACTTAATGGATGGATCTGCATAAACATGTTAGCAAAACAACATACAAATACACAAAAGCTTGCTAATATGGACAAAGAAATAATATATCTTAGTGTTTCCAAAATATACTAACCCCAAATATGATTTGACTTTCAAATAATATTATGGTTATTGATATTTCTGAATTAATTACTTGTTTTCCTATTTATCAGAATTATAGATTTACTAAAATACTTTGGAAATATATCATACAAGTACTTGATTTTAGTCTATTATGAAGATTCTAATAAAAATGTGAAAATATTTAAGTTATAACAGGTGATTGGGGGATTTTCTACATAAATCAGCGTGCTTTCGTATTTTAGTAGGTTTGGATTTTATGCAAAATTGCTTAAAACAAGAAGTTAAATCCTTGGAAAAGATAGCCAATAGTGTGAAAAACACTTCTAAATATCAGATCTAAGGATGAGGGATGAAAAAGATCAAGGTTTGGTCAATTAAGACCACCCTTAAGCCTTGGACCAGCCCTAAAATTGAATTTCCAGCAAGCTGGTCAAACCCCTTTGGTAATTTACCTAGAACTTTCAGTGAAAGGAATTTAATTGGAGGGTTGAAGTAAATAATTTATAACTTCAGATACAATAAATAGACATTTAAAACTGATCTGAAATTTAACAAGGCAAGAAAAAATGCTTACTTCTAGTTTATTGCCTTGTTAGGTTTTTCCTTAGGTGAAAATCTGCAACCCGGAATTTACGACAACAATAGCATTTGCAGACCTGCACACTTGAAATTTGATATACCTGCGTAAAATGTGATAAATAAAACTCAAAATAACATATATATCAATTTTCTCTGTTAGTGTTTAAATTAATGCTCTTTTTCTCCAAGGGTTTGCTAGTTAAAAGATGTAAATATTATGACCAACTAGCGTTATAATTTTAAAGGAAGAAAAATTGTCGAGTCAATAGAAATTTTTATTTTTATTGATGGTTGATGAATGAAACATATATCAGACCATGAAGCTTACCATTAGGTCAGATTGTGGCCATAACTTTGCTTAGATCGACTTCACCTTGAGTGTTAGAGCATGTGAGGAGTACAGGGTGAAAATATCCCACCTTCTCTAATGTTGAGTAACCTGCAAGAAAATATTAGCTCCACCATGAAGATCTACTCCTTCAAGATGCCTGACTTGCTACAGCATAACTTCCATCAATTTCCCACAAGCTCAATTGAAGATTTGCCCTAAGGGGATTCTCCAATGCAAGAGAATCATGAGTTCTTGATGATAACTACAGTAAAAAATTTCTTTCCACGTAACGCTGTAGCCTGTTACTAATGAACCCGGCAACAAATTTTTGTTAGGAAATATATAACTTGCAAGTTAGCTCATTAGGCATAAATTTGTATAAAGGCTAAAGACAAGAAAATAAAGTATAGAAAAAATTATTTCACTACACAAAAGAGAATAGTTGCTAGTTGATTTCTCTATTGGATAGCATCAAGTGATGTCGTAGTCAACAATAACAAATGGGAGGGGAAGTGTTAATTTTCGGCAACTAGGTCCAAACTCCATGTTGTACTACTCAGATGATGATGCCATTATTTTTATTGGATTCCTCTTTCGGAGAGGTGCAAGATTGATCTAAAGATCATTTTGATCGGATGAGCAGAACATTTATTTTGAATTTATTCCACTTATGTGCAAGGTCAGCCATAATTGTAATTTGGCTTGAGAGCCCAACGGATGTGTCACACACCCTCACAGATGGAGATAAATTGGAGAGACTTGGAGGTCATTTCATCATCATCTCATCACACACCTTCCTCATGATCTGATTGGTTCGTTTAGCCTAGAAGATGCTTCTCTCTCTCCCACGTGTAAATATGGATGCCATAAATCTTGATGATGCTGGAAATAGATGCCGTAAATCTGGATGATGCCGGAAATGGATTTCGTAAATCTGGATGATGCCGGAAATGGATGCCGTAAATCTGGATGTCTTAAATCTGGATGATGCCGGAAATGGATGTCGTAAATCTGGATGATGCCAGAAATGGATGTCGTAAGTCTGGATGATGCCGGAAATGGATGCCGTAAATCTAGATGATGCCGGAAATGGATGTCGTAAATATGGATGATGCCGTAAATCTGGATACCGGAAATATGGATGATGCCGGAAATCTGGATGTGGGATTCTTTTGCTGAATTATGTTGACTTTTGATGAGCTGTCTTTGAGGGCTGTGTGTGTGACACTTGGAGGGTTGGCTGACCTGAGAAAGACTTTGCTAGTTGATGATGCCGTAAATATGGATACCGAAAATATGGATGATGCCGGAAATCTGGATGTGGGATTCTTTTGTTGAATTATGTTTTCTTTTGATGAGTAGTCTTTGAGGGCTGTGTGTGTGACACTTGGAGGGTTGGTTGACCTGAGAAAGACTTTGCTGGTTGAAGCATCCTGTTGAATGTCGTAACGCACACTATTCTACATCTTTGCTAGACAATAAGATATGTAAATCTGATCTATTTTTTTGGCTTTTCTTTTGTTGATCTGTTGGTATGTTCTATCAGCATTTTACTTTCATGTTTATGTGATTTCTATATTGTATCGGGCCCCAGAAGACTGAAGTGAATTTGCATTAAGCACAGAACTTTCTGTCTATCCAAAATTTACATGGTATTAGAGCTGAGGCGAAGACAAAGCCCAAGATAGTGTGAAAAGCAATCATTGAAGACGAAGTCTTGTCAAGGACCAATGGTCTGATGATAAGTTGACTGAAAAGTCTGATTATCATGCTTGGAAGATGTCCTTGGATTTGGCATTAGAAGATCAAGATGTCATGGACTATGTGCAGGGGAAGATTCATGAGCCTCCATCATATTTTATGAGGCTCACATAAATCAGGAATGATCTCCTTGCCATAGGAAAAGAAGTAGTTGATCGAGAGCTCGTCCTCATTGCTTTTGGAGGACTTCCCCGAGACTGAAGAACTTTAAGGAAGCTCTCACTATTGGTTTTAGAGTTCATACACTCTACCAGGTTGGAGGAAGTCCATTAGGGGTTATGTCATGTGATACAACTCTTCAAACTGAGTTATGGCACCGGAGGTTTGGACACCTTCATTACAAAGCCCTTCGCGAAGCAAGGAAGGTGGTGTCTAGGATGCCCGAATTCAAGAATGATCATAAAGGCGTATGTCAGGGCTGTGCCGAAGGAAAGCATACAAGGGGATCTTTCCCCTCAAGTGTCACAAAGACATCTGATATCTTGCAATTGATACATTTTGATTTATCTAGTATGTTGCCCGTGAAATCCTTGGGAGGATGTTCTTATTACATGACTTTTATAGATGACTTCTCTCGCAACACTTGGATATATTTCTTGAAGAAGAAGGACGAAGCATTCAAATGGTTTTGTACCTTCAAGGCCTTGGTGGAAAATCAAACAGGAAAGAAGATTAAGATTTTGAGGACTGATAATGGCACCGAATATGAGTCAAATGAGTTCAATGACTTTTGCAGAGGAGTTGGCATTAAGAGAGAGACCACAACTGTGTATGCTCCTAAGCAAAATGGCGTTGCTGAAAGAAAGAACAGGACCATTGTGGAAGCTGGCCGTGCCATGCTATGTGACCAAGGTCTTCCGAAGTTTCTATGGGGAGAAGCTGTTGAGATTTTGTGTATTTGGGGTACCCAAATTTTGAGGAGGGACTAGAGTACACTTGATCTACAAGACCCAGAAATGGATTTGGAAAATTTCATCTGGTTTAGGATATATTAAATTAATTAATTATTTTAATGTATTTCCTAAGTTAAAACTTAGGGGACTTGAATAATTAAAGTGAATTTAATTAAACATGTGATGAAATTGTCTTAAGTCACACGAATCAAGCTTTCTTTTAATCTTAGCCATTGATTCAAGATCTGATCATGGCTGTTGATTTGTCAATGAGAAAAGTATAAAGGAAAGACTTGGGGTCATTTATAAGGACACACAGAGGCAGAGCACTAAAGCTAAGCTGAGATTCTAGGGTAGGGTTTGCTAAGAATACTTAGAAGTGTTTCAGCTGCAGAGAGGGGAATATAGGCCAAGGGGATGATTTGATCTTAGGGTCTAGAATAGACAAGAGGCAAAGATCAGCTCAAGGACAACGCAGAAGAAGGCAACAGCAGCAGCAAGGACATCGCAGTCCCTCCAAGGACAGCGTGATTTTCAGCAGGAAACCCTCTGGGGTTACACAGAGACCCTTCAGGGGCAGCGTAGTGACTGCGTCACCCAGTCTGGGGTAACGCAGTGTCTTTCGAAGCAGCGCCGAGGGTTTGGAGGACTTCAGAGGCTGATGCAGAAGCTTTAAGTGGCAGCTCTGGGGTTTCTTGGCCCTAATTTTGGCTGAGTTTTGTAGATCTCGTTTGAGGGTGTGGATCAGTCATTTTTTTGGCACTAGATCAGCTAGTGAGCTGTAGATCTAGTATATTCTCTGTCGGGTTTTCCAGATTTGGAACCCAGATTTGTGTATTTAGAAATATTCTTAATAATAGAACTCTCCAGCAGCCAGAGACTGGTTTTCCCACATTGGGTTTTTTCGGGGATTTGTCCAGAAATAACTGTGTCACTTTGTCAATGTATGCATGAACTTATTCTAGATTTGGATTGGTAGAGATTTGTTATGTGTTTTGCTTCGATTTTAACTTGAATTTATTCAGTTAATAACTTGTCTAAGTAAGAGGAGCATAACCAGATTAACAGTAATAATTTCTGCATAAAGTGTAAGATTCAAAAATTTCTACATGTATCAGAGAAATTGGAGATCTAGGAGGGTCACCAACAGAAGAGACTGAATATTCTAGCTGCAAGAAGTAGCTGGAAAAGAAGCAAAAACGCAGATCTGAAGGGATAGTGCAATTTTCAAAGGCAGATTCACGTAGAGGGAAGGGTGATGCTGTCCAGCGCTATGTCCTAGCAAGCCCACACAATTACTGTGCAGAGGCAGCTCATAAACAACGCTGGTTTGGTCTGAAGCCAACCAGTGTGATTCAGATCTGAATCTATTAGATTCAGAAAAGACTGCAGAAAAGCTGTAGAAATGCAGAAGCTCTGGTGGGGTTAAAATTTTTAAGTTTTCAGATTTTTAGCCTTAGCACAAGTGACAAAGAGTGAGAGGAGATCAACTTTTCAGAGAGTTTCTAGCAAAAAGAAACTTGTAGTTTGATCAGAGGATCAAAGAGAGCTGAATCAGTGCTGATTTGGAAGATTTCCAAGGAGGGAAATCAGTTGTCATAGGGAGCAGAGAGTGCCTAGTGTTAGTCATCAGTAAATTTTGTTGATATCAAAAGATGACTAAATTGTAAAGCCTAGATTTCTAGAAACAACATTTCAAGAAACATTGTGAGTTCTAGAAATGTCATTGCCTTCATTATCCTACACCTAAATGTTTCACTATAAACCTTATCTTCTGCCTACTCAAAGCCTACCCTACTACAAAGGAAACTACATTTTCTAGGCTTGATTTGCCTCATTTTCATTACCTCACTTACACCCTCATTCATCCTTTTTCCCTACAAAAATCCATTCTTCCTTTCCTCTTAAAAACCCCTCATATTTCCCTCATTCATCATATTTCTTCTAACAAGGCCTTAAACAATGTAAAAAGTCCTTTTTACATTTTTTTAAGTTTAAACTTTAGGCCTATCGGACCCTCAAAAATATTATAAAAACCCTATTTTTATTAAAAGTTCGCCCTTTTTTATATTGGCCCTTAAAGCCCCATTCGGCCTAAAAAGATTTAGCCCCTCGCCCTCATAAAATCCTTCCCTCCGCTCCTTTTTGTGTTTTTTCCCCCAAACCTTATTAAAACCCTCAAAATTTTGAAAAGTATTAAGGCGGCCCCCCTTTCACTTCACCTTGCCTTCTTTATTTCCTTCCCGACCTATGCTCTAGTCTTGCGAGCCTTCTGCTCTGTCGATCTCATCTCTTGAGATCCGACGGCTCACATTAATATCGCGCAAAAAACATGCGCCGGTGTTAAAACCATTAACCCACGCGAGATGGGTGGTATTCACCATGCCACGCATCATTTAATCTATGGTATCACGTAGCCTCGGGCTAAAACCACTTATTGCCCATACCCTGCGCGATAAACCACGATGGTTTTCTGAAACTGCCTTTTCGCCTCCGTGCCAAAAATTAAAAGTTCTTCCCCTATGCTCGTTTTCCCCAGTTATTCGGCCTACGGAATCTTCCCTCTGCATTTCCTCTTCCTTTGCAAATCGCTCCCCTACACCTCAAAACCCTGAAAAAGCAGTTTACCCCCTTCGTAGGTTTTAAAAACTAATATGTTTGTGTTTTTTTACAGGTTTAATGGCAACGACGTCGAAAAGGCCCTCCCCTAGTCAAACAAATGACAAATTGGACCCTGGATGATGATCCAGGGGTATTAAATCCAAATCATCAAGAACAGGTGGGACCTTTCCCAGAGTTTGGTTGATGATAAACATGCTCATCGATCAATCAAGAAACCTCCAACGCTCATAAAAGACAAACACACACCAAGCATCAGTGAAGACATGAAGAACATAAGGTTTTTGAAGGCTAATCCGAGATCAAAGACAAATTGAAAGGACAAGGCCTTTAAAAACAGTGATTAAAGATGAAAGTCAAAGGTTAAAGGATAAAGAATAAAGGACAAAAAAGTTATAAAGCAGAACAGAGCATAAAAGACCGTAAGGCAGATTATTAAAACAAAATCAAGGTTCAAAGGCCTAAAGCCAGATTTGTGGTTAAAACAAAGATAGATAACCCAAAGACAGCCTCGAGAAACTCAACGAAGAAGCAGTTACTCCCCAAAAGATCAAAATACCACCCATAGCATGTTTCCCTTCCCTAAAGGCATTAAGAAGTTATTACATACTCAGAAGATATTTTTATCTCTCAAGGCAATTATTGTAAAAGTTAAAGATAAGCTTTAAAGTCAAACTTTTCACCTATTTTCCCTTAGAAGTAAAGACAGAGTTATTGAAATAGAGAAGTAGCTGCAGATATTCCTGCCTTAAGCCTTGCATGGTTTTCAAGGTTAGGAATGCATTTACTCTGTAATAAATAATACTCAAACCCTAGATGAGCTTCACCTTCTCATTTGCAGCGTAAATACTGCATCTGAACTCATTGTATTGTTGGCATTTGATGACTCTTTGAAATAATACATAGTCTCTTGGAAGTTGAAGGAAAATTGATGTTTTGAAAATTGTGGAAGTCTTGACCTGTTTGTTGATGGAGAAGGTTTGATCACTAGATCCCTGAGCTTGGCTGTTGGTGAAGTGCTTCTATCTGTTTGTTATTTCCTGTTTTCATTATGTTTCCATCTTTCTTTGTTACAGTTGGGTAAAGGTTTTAGGCTAAGAAATGTCTTTTGAAAGCACCTTAGTTCTTTTTACTCTTCACTGTCTAAATGTTTTCTTTTGCAAGGTCTGATTGGAGGATTCTTAAGTGCCCTCCAGTTCCATCTAGCTTGTTATTTTAGAAATGATTCAATGGAGTATAACCAAGGAGTTTCTCTTTTGGTAAGTCCATTTTCCTTTGAGTATGACTTGAGAGGTTGTTTTAAGGAATGATTTCAATAGAGTGAAACCAGGAAATTAAGTGGTAAGTCCATGCTCTTTGAGAGCAACTTGAGAATTTCTTTTGAAACTTCTTTAAATTATGCTTGGTAGAGTCTAAACCAGGGAAGTTTATGGTGTGACCTGTCCTTTGGTCTGCCTTTATAAGTTGCTTTAAACATCCTTAGAGAGTTAGTCAAAAGCAGATTAGATTATTTCTGTTTGATCTTAGGCTGCATTTACTGTTTTCTTATATGTTTTCTTATCTAAAAGTAGTCTTTTGATTGCTGGATTGTTGTCTGAAATGTTTGCTTATTAAAATTCTGTCCAAAGAAGTCTATGGTTTGCCCTGTCCTTTGGCTTGCTTCAGAACAGATGCCTTGAAAGATGTTTCTTATTTAAAGTACATGATAAAGAATTCTTAATTGCTCTTTGTCATATTTTTCATTCTTATTCTTAATGTTCATCTCATTATTCCAAAAACTTTGAAGATCCACTGGCCAAGTTAGATTTGTCTTATGATACTCCCCGATCCTTTTATAAACTTATCATGACTTCCATATGACTCCATTGCCCAAAAGTTTAGAGATTCTCCATTCTATCTATGCTCTTTGATCATTATGTCCAACCAAAACAATCAAACAAACCTTGTACTTAATAACTAGCCTAAAATCAACCCTTAAAAGCAAACAAGCACACATCCTTTTGTAAAATAACTTGAGAGATCCCTCTCTGAGTCTAGGAAGGCTAGGTCCTACAACTCTAAATATTAATTCCATGTTGCCTTGTCATTTGGTATGCCAATCTACCAAATCATAGGACTCCAACATTCTGGCGATCACGGTGGGAAATTTTGAGTCAGTGACAAACTAAGTATTCCATAGGACTCTAGAAACCATAAGAACCACATAAAAACTCAGAAAACCCCCAAAACATCCCCTGATTGGTTTTGTTACTCATTTGGTGGTGGACCATTACATATTTTACCTTCAAAAAAGCTAAAAATTTCCAACTAGCGACTCCACTAGCCCTAGTAGACCTATTTATCCACTAGTTGTCTTAGATTCCCTTAAGATTGGTTCAAATTAGTCTTAAGAAGTTTAAGAGTCCTAGTTTCATATCTTAGAAGAGTACTAAACACTAGGAGAGGTCAGAACATTTGAAAACAGTCCTAAAGCTTTCAGCCTCTCTGATTTTTGAACTTGAAATTTGGCTTCACATAGGATCTATACCAGATTTCACACAGATCCTAATCCTCCTACAATAGTTGATGATCCAGAAAAGATTTTGTGGCAAATTTCTAAATATGGAAATTTAACTACTAGTAGGACCATCCAAAGAACAAGATCTGTCCTTGAAAATCTCACAGTCTTGAAAGATCCTCACTTTGACTTGTCTTATACAAGGAACCTATATAGAACCTAGTCTTATAGTGATATCATCCAATCTGACCTTGAGCCCGCAGATTTGCAGCAGAACTTTAGCAGAGAAGCCTCTCCTTCTACTCCTCTTGATTTTCAGCTTCTCCACCAATTCAATGTTTTTCTTAACAAATTGGCTCATAATCAGCCTGCTGGTCCAAGTACTTCCACCACTCCTATCCACACATCCATTGTTCAAAACACCCTAGTTCATCCCACTTTTCCTTTTACAAATCCACCTCTTATAAATCTCCCATTTGTTCCTACCATGGCAACATGGTATGCCCCATTAGTGTTATCTCAACCTATGGTTCCTTTACCAAATGATTACCAATCTAGAATTCTCCATTTCACTGGAGTTGAATTTATTACTGCCCAAAAACATGTAGATAAAATGTATGATGCCTTTGATTACATGGAAATAGAAGAAGAGACCATTAAGATGAGAATCTTTGCCCAAAGTTTAGGAGGAGAAGCTAATAAATTGTTTAAAATCTTAACTCCAAATAGCATAAATGATCTCCCTTTTTTATATCAAACATCCATAAACAAATGGGAAGTTAAAAAGAACCCTCTCCAAATCCTTTTAGAATATAGCAACCTCAAAAGAAACATTGGGGAAAGTGTCCAAGATTATTGCACTAGATTCAATAGTGTTTACAATGCACTTCCCCCAAACATGAAACCTCCACTAAGCCTAGCCTTAGCTAAGTTTCCTGAAGGCTTTGATCCAGACATGGCCTACTAGCTAAGAGAAAGAGACCCCTTAACTTTAGAAGATATGCAGAGGGGAGCCATAAGTGTATAGGCAAATCTGATTGAGAAAAGAGCTAGATTGAAATCGGAAAAAAGAGTTACATATAAATATGAAACAATGGCATCAAACTCATCATCTGATGCCAAAATTGATAACTTAGTGAGGGTAATGGAAAGAATGCTTGAAAAGGTAAACTTAAATGATAGAGTGCCTCCAAGAGAAAACCAAATCAATTCCGAAAACAGAAATAAAAATCCAAATTTCAGAAGGGACCCTATTCAAGATAGAAAAAGAGATAATGACCAGCAAATTAGGCCTCCCTTTCAACAAAACTATGTAGATCAGGAAGAAGAAAGGGAAACTAAAAGATTAGAAGAAAATTATGTGAATCTGATAGGATCTGACAGTGAGACAGAGGTCTTCCTCACTTAAGAAGAAGGTTTCTTCTCCTCAGAACAAACTGAAAACAACCGTGAGGATTCTGAAGATTACAGATTGGGGTTTGAAAATGAAATAATGGAGGTACACAAACAATATGATCTCAGAAGAAAAGGGAACCCAGAAATTTCAAAGGACAAAAACACTAATACCACTGTTAGGAAAACTTCATATAATCAGCCCAAAAAGACAGCAAGTAATACCAACACCGTGGCCAAGAAATTTGATCTAAACAAAGACAAAACCAGCCAACAAAGTGTTGAGCAAAGTTGCCCTAGTACTTCTGCTAGTGGCCCTGAGAACTCTGTCCTAAATAATAGTCCTAATAAAGCTCAACAAATCAAAATAGTTGAAAATACTATGCTTGAAAAACAGATGTAAATATGTCAAAAACATTAGTCCCTTTCAGCCTCGAAGGTGAGATTGCCAAGATCAAAATTAACATACCCTTGGCTGAACTAGTAACTCAGGATGTATATAAAAACCAAGTCTTGAAAGCTTTGAACATAGGAAGTGATACTGATACTTTGAACTTGATAGATGATAAACCAGAACTATTTTTTGGTCCTGAAGTAGAGGGAAAATACCAAGAAGGAACCATTCCTCCGTTTTATGTCAGCTTAAATATACATGATAATATTTTGCACAATGCCATGCTAGATTCTGGTGCATCTCACAACCTCATGCCAAAGGTAGTGATGGAGAGGTTAGGCCTAGAGATTACTAAACCTTACAAGGATCTATATTCCTTTGATTCAAGCAGAGTCAAATGTTTAGGCTTAATCAAGGACTTATGTGTCAATCTGGCACAAATTCCTGCTAAAGGTATAGTTATGGACATAGTTGTTGCTGACATTCCCCCAAAATATGGCATGCTTTTATCTAGATCATGGGGAGAAAAACTTAAAGGGAGCCTTCAAATGGACATGTCTTATGCTACCATATCTATTTTTAACCAAACAAGAAGATCATACAGAGAATCTCATATGAAATTTATGGTGAGCAACATAGATAGACCAAACAACACTCCTATTTATTCTATCCATTCATATTTAGACTCCTTTATCTTGTATAATGAAGATAAAATCAACCAACAAGAAAAGGAAAATGAGATAGAATTAGGACCACCCAAACAGTCAAACCAGTCGTCAAAAGAAGCTAATAGCCCTAACTTTAGCTACCTTGAACAGCAAAAGGAGAATGAGCATGAGATAGAAACACTGTGGGAACTAAGCTTTGATGGTTCTTGTAGCAAAACAAGTTCTGGAGCTGGTGTATGGATACACAATACAAACCAAGGACACTCTTATAAACTTGATTTCCAATGCACCAATAATATTGCAGAATACGAAGCTTTCCTACTTGGCCTACATTTGCTCAAAGATTTAGGAGCCAAGAAAATATCAGTCCAAGGAGATTTAGAGCTGATCATTAGGCAAATAAAAGGGAAGTATTCAACCAAAAACCCAAGATTAAGAGAATATAGGAATGTTGCCTTAGATCTCCTAAAAATCTTTGAAAAATATGAGCTCATCTTCATCCCTAGAGCCCAAAACAAGATTGCAAATGAACTTGCTTTGATGCCAACAATTGTCAAATACCACAGATAAATGAACAATTAACTGTTAAAATAAAAAATAGGCCCACAGTCCCTGACAATGAAGACTATTGGCAAGTGTTTGAGGGTGATAAACACATTAATGATTTTCTGCAATCAAAGGATGATTTTGCTGAATTAACACCTAGCTCAATCCATGAAAAAGACTATCTTGATGAAAAAAATCCATGAAACAGAGTTGTCCTCTACTGCTGATATAAATCAATTCGAATATCTTTGTACAGTAGAATTACTAAACAAAACAGACCAGAAAGACCTTGAAGTTTTACAATGTAAAAATGATTCAATACCAAGAGGTCTTGCACCATTAGAGGAGCTTTTTTATTTTAATGATGTGGCTAAAAAACCTAAGATGGAGCCTATAGAAACAAATATAGAAAAACATAACATAGGCAGCATAGATGAACCCAAAATGATCAATTTATCTAACACTCTCCCTACTCATATCAAACATGAATACATTGAACTTTTCAAGGAGTTTAGAGATGTGTTCGCATGGGGGTACAAAGATCTGAAATCATATGATACTAGCATCATTCAACACAAAATTCCTCTTTAGGAAAATCAGAAACCTTTCAAACAAAAACTAAGGAGGATAAACCATGTTTTATTGCCTTTAGTTGAGAAAGAGATAAAAAAAATGTATGATGTTGGGATCATAGTTCCCATTAGATATTCAGAATGGGTTTCCAACCTTGTTTCAGTTAGGAAGAAGACCGGGGGGATTAGGCTTTGCATTCACTTTAGAAATCTGAATAGAGCCTCCCTGAAAGATCATTATCCCTTGCCTAAAATGGACCACATACTTCAAAAGGTGGTTGGATCTAAAAGAATATCACTGTTGGATGGTTTCTTAGGCTACAACCAAGTGTTAGTACTCCCAAGTGATCAACACAAAATTGCTTTCACTACACCTTGGGATACATTCATGTATGTTAAAATGCCATTTGGTTTAATGAACGCAGGGGCCACATTCCAAAGGGCCATGGACATAGATTTTTCAGAAGACATATGCTATTTTATAATCATTTACCTTGATGACATTACTGCTTTCTCCAAAACTGATACAAAACATTTGATTCATTTGAGAAAGGTTTTTGAGAAATGTAGAAAATATGGTTTATCTCTAAATCCCAAAAAGACACTTTTTGGTCTCTAAGAAGGAAAACTTCTTGGCCACATAATTTTTGAAGAGGGAATCAAAGTAGACCCTAAAAGGATTGATGGCATATTGAAAATCAGTTATCTTAGAAACCTCAAAGAGTTACAATCTTTCATTGGAAAGATCAACTTTTTGAGGAGGTTCATCCCCAACCTTGCTGATCTTTTAAAAAATATCACAAACATGCTTAAAAAAGAGATAGGTGTTAAATGAATAATACAGGCTAAACAATCATTTGAACTGGTGAAACAAGCTCTCACTCAAACACCAGTTCTCATTAGTCCTGATTTCACCAAATATTTCTACATCTTTTCTTTTGCATCTAAAGACACCATAGCTGCAGTATTATTGCAAAAGAATATCATGGGGCAAGAACAACAAATATCCTTTTTTAGTAGGGCCCTAAGAGATGCTCCACTCAAATATAACATCATGGAGAAACAAGCCTTAGCTTTGGTGAAAGCATTGAAAGACTTTAAGGTTTGCATTTTTCATTATCATATCATTGCTTTTGTCCCACACACAGTTGTCAAAGACATTCTAAGTCAGGACCCTGATGGTAAAAGGGGAAAATGGATTGCTATCATTTTAGAATATGACTTAGACACCAGGCCTACCAAACTAATTAAAGGTCAGAAATTAGCAAAACTCATGGATGAGTCAAATTTCCAAGCACTAGATATGAATATGGTTGATGTATTAGAAGAAATAGAAGAATTCACAGCTCCATACATTGAAGAAACATTTTTGAATTCACCTTAGTATGCTGATATCATATATGCGCTTCTCTATCTCAATACCCCTCCTTCTCTATCAAAAACTAAAGCTAGATTTTTAAAACAGAAGGCTTTAACTTATTGCATCTTAGATGGGGTTCTATATTGGAAAAACACTGTTGGAATATTGCTTAAATGTTTGCTTGAGATTGATGCAGGAAAAATCATGCGTGAGATGCATGAGGGAGAATGTGGAGGACACCTTTACTAGAAAACCATAGCAAACAAGATTCTTAGAGCTGGTTATTATTGGCCCACTCTTTTCCTGGATACTCAAAAACTAGTCATGGCTTGCCATAAGTGTCAAATTTTTTATGGCAAAAGAAAACTCCTGCCTTTACCTCTGCACCCTATCTCTGTTGAAGCTCCTTTTCAACAATGGGGTTTGGAATTCATTGGAGAAATTCACCCTACCTCATCTGCCCAACATAAGTGGATCCTTACTACCACTGATTATTTTACCAAATGGATAGAGGCCATACCTTCTAGGAATGCTACTGACTCTATCATTATCAACTTCTTTGAAACCAACATGCTATCCAGATTTGGTTGTCCTAGAAAAATTATCACAGACAATGCTGCTGTCTTCAAATCCAAAAGAATGGTTGACTTCTGCTACAAATATCATATCACATTGGGCCATTCCACAACCTACTATCTTCAAGGAAATGGATTAGCTGAATCCTCCAACAAAAGCCTTGTTAATATTATCAAAAAATTATTGGAGCAAAATCAGAAATCATGGCATAGTAAGCTTATTCATGCT
The DNA here is from genome assembly GCA_034641835.2 of Pinus albicaulis. Lineage (NCBI taxonomy): Eukaryota > Viridiplantae > Streptophyta > Pinopsida > Pinales > Pinaceae > Pinus > Pinus albicaulis. The sequence goes on from CM076583.1 coordinate 847,771,676, forward strand.
TTATGGGATGATAGATTAACCACCAAGAAATAAATAAACATGTCTCCCTATCAGCTAGTTTATGGCATGGATGCAATCTTCCCAACATATTTAGGAGTTCCAGTCATGAAACTTTTCCAAGAAGTGCAATCTGAAGAAAATGACATGCAGAGAAGAATAAATCATACCATTCATTTACAGCAGTCCACAGAGGAAGTGTACAAAAGAACACAAACAGTCCAAGAAGGCATCAAGAAAATATTTGACAGAAGGACTAAAGAAAATGATTTTCAAGTTGGAGATAAAGTTCTGAAATGGGATTCTAGGAGGGAGGACAAAGGAAAACATGGCACGTTTGAGAATCTGTGGAAAGGGTCTTATATCATTCACTCAATTAGGGGTCATAATGATTTCTTCTTGGATGGACTGAACGGAGAAGAAATTTTTGAAAGTCCTGTCAATGGCAGGACGCTTAAACATTATTTCTGTCAAGAGTCCTAAATTCAAAGATTTCATTCATTATACATAACATAGCATGAGAAAAATCAAAGAAAGTACAAAAACAATAAAAGAAAAGAAAAAGAAGAAGGGGGCAAAATTCAAAAGAGGTACAACTCCATACCCAAAAAACAGTACTGCTGAAAGTGTGCAAGTCTAAATGCCTAATCATCTAGCCTAATCATGGCTGAAAATGCTTTAAATTTATGTTGATAAGTTAGTAGAAGCCATGATTGTTAAGATTATTTCATACTTAGCTCCAAACATAACCAAAGAGATAGATAAGAATGCATTACTAATGACAAATCACAGCCTTATCTTTCTGAATTTACTTTATGCAAATAATGTTTGTGTGCAACTTGTTCCAAATGCCACAACCATGGTTGATCAGACTGTCCAATCATGATTTGAATCATGCTTTAAATTTCATGTCAATAACTAGAGAATCAAGATTGCCAAACAATTTAATCTTGGCATCCAAGTAGTTTAGGTGGAAAATAAAAGAGTTCAACAGTTTAATCTGAACTCTTGGAAGAAATAAGGATAGGAATATTTAGTTTATTTATGTTTTCAAAAATAAAATGTCAAAGAGTTTGCTAGTTCAAATGCATTCAAAAAGAAGAAAAAATGATAGGCAAGTAGGATTGGGTAGATAGAAAGACTGTGTGGAAGGAATCATATATTGCAGATTGCTGAAAAGTTGTCTTTTTCAGATAAACATCAGCAAGTGAAAAGAAGAAAAAATATGCCCAATGGATAAGACACCGATCTGCTGAAACTCGGAGATTTCATAAACTGAGGTTTTGGGCACCTTGAAAAGAAAGCTGCCCTCCCCAAGTGGAGCCACTGTTAGCCATCAGTAAATTTTGCTGATATCAAAAGATGACTAAATTGTAAAGCCTAGATTTCTAGAAACAACATTTCAAGAAATATTGTGAGTTTTAGAAATCTCACTGTCTTCATTATCCTACACCTAACTGTTTCACTATAAACCTTATCTTCTGCCTACTCAAAGTCTACCCTACTGCAAAGGAAACTACATTTTCTAGGCTTGATTTGCCTCATTATCATTACCTCACTTACACCCTCATTCATCCTTTTTCCCTACAAAAATCCATTCTTCCTTTCCTCTTAAAAACCCCTCATATTTCCCTCATTCATCATATTTCTTCTAACAAGGCCTTAAACAATGTAAAAAGTCATTTTTACATTGTTTTAAGTTTAACTTTAGGCCTATCGGACCCTCAAAAATATTATAAAAACCTTGTTTTTATTAAAAGTCCACCCTTTTTTATATTGGCCCTTAAAGCCCCTTTCGACCTAAAAAGCTTTAGCCCCTCGCCCTCATAAAACCCTTCCCTCCGCTCCTTTTTGTGTTTTTTCCCCCAAACCTTATTAAAACCCTCAAAATTTCGAAAAGTATTAAGGCGAGCCCCCTTTCACTTCACCCCGCCTTCTTTATTTCCTTCCTGACTAATCTCCGCCGTTGATCTAAAACCATAAACCTCGATTGAACGGCCATCGATCGCCCCCTCATCGTCCCGTCCCCCAACTCAACCCTGCAATGCGACAAAGCCATCATGTCACCAAGCAGGCCCCACTTTCCATTGCCCCCCTGACCGACCAACCAAACCTCGCCACCTGCCTTTGGGCTCCACCCAATCTATGCATTGGTCCCGCGAGCCTTCCACTCCGTCAATCTCATCTCTTGAGATCTGATGGCTCACATTAATATCACGCAGAAAACTTGCACTGGTGTTAAAACCATTAACCCGCGCAAGATGGGTGGTATTCCCCATGCCACGCGTCGTTTAATCTATGGTATTGCACAGCCCCGAGCTAAAACCACTTACCGCCCATACTCTGCGCAATAAACCACGATGGTTTTCCAAAACCACCTTTTCACCTCCGCGCCAAAAATTCAAAGTTCTTCCCCTCTGCTCATTTTCCCCAGTGATTCCGACTACGGAATCTTCCCTCTATGTTTCCTCTTCCTCTGCAAATCGGTCCCCTACACCTCAAAACCCTGAAAAAGCAGTTTACCCCTTCCATAGGTTTCAAAAACTAATCTGTTTGTGTGTTTTTACAGGTTTAATGGCAATGACATCGAAAAGGCCATCCCCTAGTCAAACAAATGACAAATTGGACCTTGGATGACGATCCAGGGGTATTAAATCCAAATCATCAAGAACAGGTGGGCCCTTTGCCAGAGTTTGGTTGATGATAAGCATGCTCATCGATCAATCAAGAAACCTCCAGCGCTCATAAAAGACAGACACACACCAAGCATCAGTGAAGACATGAAGAACATAAGGTTTTTGAAGGCTAATCCGAGATCAAAGACAAATTGAAAGGATAAGGCCTTTAAAAATAGTGATTAAAGATGAAAGTCAAAGGTTAAAGGATAAAGAATAAAGGAAAAAACAACTATAAAGCATAACATAGCATAAAAGACAGTAAGGCAGATTATTAAAACAAAATCAAGGTTCAAAGGCCTAAAGACATATTTGTAGTTAAAACAAAGATAGATAACACAAAGATAGCCTTGAGAAACTCAACGAAGAAGCAGATACTCCCCCAAAAGATCAAACTGCCACCTATAGCATGTTTCCCTTCCCTAAAGGCATTAAGAAGTTATTACACACTTAGAAGATATTTTTATCTGTCAAGGCAGTTATTGTAAAAGTTAAAGATAAGCCTTAAAGTCAAACTTTTCACCTATTTTCCCTTAGAAGTAAAGACAGAGTTATTGAAACAGAGAAGTAGCTGCAAATATTCCTGCCTTAGGCTTTCAAGGTTAGGAATGCATTTACTCTATAATAAATGATACTCAAACCCTAGATGAGCTTCACCTCCTCATTTGCAGCATAAATATTGCATATGAACTCATTGTATTGTTGGCATTTGATGACTCTTTGAAATAATACATAGTCTTTTGGAAGTTGAAGGAAAATTGATGTTTTGGATCATGTAGAAGTCTTGACCTGTTTGTTGATGGAGAAGGCTTGATCATTGGATCCCTGAGCTTGGCTGTTGGTGAAGGGCTTCTATCTGTTATTGTTATTTCTTGTTTTCATTATGTTTCCATCTTTCTTTGTTATAGTAGGGTAAAGGTTTTTGTCACTGATGTTACTCCATCGACGCTGTGAATCTATTACTGTTGTTACTCCGTCGGTGCTGTGAATGTGTCACTGTTGTTACTCCATTGGTGCTGTGAATTTGTCATTTCTTTTACTCCGTCGGCGCTATGAATCCAACACTGTTGTTATTATTTCGGTGCTATGAATTTGTCACTGTTGTTACTTCGTCGGTGCTGTGAATCCGTCACTGTTGTTACTTTGTCGGTGCTGTGAATCCATCACTGTTGTTACTTTGTCGGTGCTGTGAATCCGTCACTGTTGTTACTCCGTCGACGCTGTGAATCCGTCACTGTTGTTACTCCGTCGGTGCAGTGAATCTGTCACTGTTGTTACTCCGTCGGTGTAACTGTGAATCCGTCATTGCTCTTACTTTGTCGGTGTTGTGAATCTGTCACTACTGTTTCTCCACTGGTGTTGTGAATCTGTCACTGTTGTTACCCCGTCGGTGCTGTGAATCTATCACTGTTGTTACTCCGTCGACACTGTGAATCCGTCACTGCTGTTACTCCGTCATTTTTTTGAATCCGTCACTGTTGTTACTCCATCGGTGCTGTGAATCTGTCACTGCTGTTACTCCAGAAATTTTTTATAAATGTTGGATGTTGTTACTCCATCGGTGCTGACTTTGTCACTACTGTTACTCCGTTGGTGATGTGACTCCGCCACTGTTGTGACTCTGTCATTGTTGTGACTCCTTCGGTGATGTTACTCCTCCGGTTCTGTTACTCCGAAATTTTTTTGAATTATCCAATTCTCTTACTCCTTCGGTGCTGTTACTCCTCCGATTTTGTTACTCCAGGAAATTTTCTAAGTGTTCGGTGTTGTTACTCCTTTAGTGATGTTACTCCATGGTGATATTTTTCTAAGTACTTTGTGTTGTTACTCCTCCAGTGTTGTTACTCCACCAAGGTAAGTCGCTAGATACATCCTCGACCGACTTCATGGATTTATTTGGTATTTTACTTATGACATGAGCAACTATGATTGATGGAAGACATACTTTACTTGGGGGGAGGTCTTGTATTTAGTAATAAGGATGATTATTATGGTAAGTCTTTTTAGAAATGATTCACTCTTAATTCCTCATTATTTTGTAAAATGACTAATCCTTCTTCATGTCACCTTCCTACCATCGTTCTTTTTCCCCTTTCCCTGTTATTACCTAAGTCATGGTTGTTGTTACTTTAGTCACAACTATTGTTGTTGGCCAATTTTCATGTTGAATTCAACATATGTAGGTATTTATGATTTGTTTTTCTTTTTGGTAAATGGGAAATAATTTTAATGGTCTAGGCTCTCTTTGACATAATGATTAGGTAGTCAATTTATCTTTGTTTATCTATAAACATAATCTTATTTTTAAGGAATAATTATGCAAAATGATTTCATCATGTCAGCTTTCAACTTTCCTAATTGGTCAAGTCCCCGATTTTGTAAAATTTAATTTGATGACCACAGAATTGTATTTAAATATTTCTGCCATAATCTAATGAATTATTTCTCAACCCCAATCTCAACAATGAAAAATATATTTATCAGCAATTATTTTAAGGTTATTAGTTTTTGAGAAGAAAAACTATCAAAGTTGAAAATAGTTACTACACAACTTTTTACGCCATCCCTAGCTCTTAAGGAGATGACCTACCACTCCATCTATTAAGTAATTTGTTATTGATTAACAAAAACCATAGTTGAATTTTAAACATAAATGGTCAACTAGGGGATGGGAGGTCTCATCACGAGCCGACCTACCATGATCATAGGTCCTAAGAAAGTGACATTACCACTGCTGGTCACCAAGCCACAGTAATGGCCTTCGGTCATAAAAATGAAGGACAAGAGGTCTCATCACGAGCCGACTTTTTCACTTTTGTTAGCTCCTGTGAATGGCATTGTTATTAACTGGTTATCATGCCAGAACAATGATCTTCAATTTACATCTAAGTAAATTGAAAGGCTTTTTGCAACTATGTACTTATTTCTAATAGATGGGACATTGGCATCTCCATGGGTTAAAAAGGCATCCTTGTTGAGGCTATGGACGTCTGCTAGAAGCAGTGGTTATGCCTATGGTATAGAAGTTAATTTAATATTATAATCTACTTGGTTACCTTGTTTTTTCACAGCTAATTTCCAATAAAGCTGGCTATTGCATATACAAGGTTTTCTAGAACTCATGGTTCATGGGGTAATATTTAATGAGTTCTTAGATGATGGTGGTTATGGTTTATATCTATTATTGAGTTATAAATATTTACTTTACATTTCAGGCATGAAACTTTTAGGATATTTGATATTTGACATTTTGTATCATCTAATCTATCATTCCTTTATTCTACAAGTATCATATATTTAACCAAAGATAGTTGTTTTTCCCAGTCAGTCACCATTTATTCATATCTTAACAACACCACTACTATTTGAGATAGAATAAAGAGGCCTAATTCTGATTTTGAATCCCAAGTAATTGGAAAAACTGTGAGAAGCAATGACTGGGATAACTAATTCCCATAATTTTTGTGCCCATAACAACCAAAGTTTATGGGTATAGGGAATGCATATTTTCCCTTCTTATCCATTATTACCCCATTCCATTCACAATATGATTATGTCACTTTTATATGAAATGGGGTAATTGAGGTGATGAATTACTGACTAAGGATATTCATGAGATTTTTTATAGATGAGAGGGAAACTAATCAGTTTGGTAGAAGGAAACCCTGCTACACTTTCTGATTACTTTTTTTTTTCAGTGTGCATGGCTTCCACCTTCTGCATCACTTTCAGCATCATCTCAACCTACATCAGCTTCAAAAAAATGTTAATCCATACATGCCATTCCACATTTTTAAGGAGGTAAACTTGAGGTAAAATAGCATAAGGTTTTGATTTATTAAAAGTTCAGGAGAATGTCATGAAAAGCCATTGAGCATTATTCACTCATATTTTTCAACCATTATTTCCCCTTCATTACCACTTCCCATTTTTCAGAAATAGAAAATATTTTAGTTTGGGGGAGTGTTACTTTCATTATCATGAACATGCCACTAATATTCTTTATCATTCATCGATCTCCTTATTCATTCTCAAAATCTCTTTTATTCCATGTTGTTATACACCAAACAAAGATTTCAACTATGATTGCAGCGACCACCTCAATTTCTTTTCTGGTGTAGCATGAGGGTATGCTAATTCTCTAGTTTGGGGGAAGAGTTGCTATGCACAATGAATGATTTCTCATTTCTTCTTTTAAGGTATACAATCCTAAAATTTATTTGTGTATATCCTTAAAACTATCAACTGGATTCTTGTGATTTTTGGATCACAAAGAGGTATCATTAAACTCAGAAATTTTCAAGCTAAAACAATTTGTTAATTCCAAAAAAATCATGCATTATTACCTACAACCATTTTTCTAATATATTGAAATCCGTTCATTGCATTGATTTGATTTTCAGATTGGAGAAGCATTGATATAGTAGAAATTTGCTTACAAAATTTCAACAAAATTTGATTTGTTATGAAGTTTGTATTTACTTGTATCATACTTTGTTGCAACTTCATATACATATGGTTGAAAGTATACATGAAAATTATTTTAAGGAAACATTTGAGGAAGAAGCCTTCTCTTCCATCAATATCATGCATTGGGGTGAGCATTTTGATTATTGTATTACAACTTGGCTAATACAAAGGCATTGGGGTGCATGGGGACATGCAACATGTTTGGTTTGGGGAAGATGTTGGGCCACTATGTATTATTATTATCACTTATTAACATCCATTTCAACTATTTCTAATGTTCTTTTATCCCATTATTTATCATAATTTATTATATAATTCCATTTCATAATTATTTATGCTCTCTTGGATAAGTAATACTTGTTCTCCTTTATTTTAATAAATTAATGATTATTATGCATGTCTTTGCCAATAATGGTTTATTAATGAATTTTTTATAACATCACTCACTATTTTAGCCTCCAAGATCTCTTTCAAATTGCAGATTTGATCTTCAACCGATAATTGAATATTCCAATTCAGAAATTCGTTGGAATAACAAGAGACAATTTTGCGTTGAACGTTTCGAGAAAACGAAGATGAATCTTGAAAATTTGAAACATGGGTTTTGTGCAGAACGAACCAAATTAATTTTTGTGTGAGAAAATTTCCCAAATTCGGTCCTCCTTGAAAGAAATTCAAGGTTCTTCGAAGGACAGATTTACATATTTTTTGTTGTGGCCATTTTCCAAATTGCCCCAATTGTAATTGCTAGATTCGACTTATGCCAGCTGAATCATGATGGAAAGATCTTTCAAATCTTATCTTGGTCATTGAGATTTTGTAATCATTTTATTTCCATTTTTTGTTTGTATATTTAAAAAGGCACAAATCAGAGAGAAGGGGAGGATAAAACGCAGGAGATAATGCATAGAGGGTTGGCTACGCAAGAAATGGAGCTATGTAACATAACACTATCTGATCAAGTTAATGCAAGTTAATTTCCTGTTACTTATGTAAGTTGTGAGCATATCGCAACCCTGATCAGAGAGTTGGGCCCACTCTTCGATCAGGTGTTGTGTATTTCCTGTATATTGTTATTTTTATTCCCTGTTTTGTATAATTTACAATCGTTGTGACAATAGATGTATTTGTTGATACTCTTATTGTTGTGAATGCATTGTAAGCTTTACGATTTATTTCTGCCATTTCTTTATTTCACTGTTCCAGTTATTGTTGCTTTGTTTAATTTATTGGCTCCACAATTGATATCATAATTGTGCTATTGTATCTGCACATACTGTGTGCATTCGCCTTGCAATAACCAATGCATCCAGATTGATAATTAATGTGGGAAAAGGTTTGAATATTCATTCACATTTGGACACCAACAGGAGGTATGATATGTTTGGCTTGATGCCTGATACAGATCTGAAGTGCTGGAAGGTTGATCCTGAAGCACAAAGTGAAAGGAAGAACCCTCCACTGGTTCCTCAGCTGAAATATTGAAGGACAACCTCCTCCTCTAAAACCTTGATGCAGAAATGTGTTATTTTTGAAGATGTATGGGCTGCAGAAAGTAGGAACAATGTGGCACCAATGCCTAATGATGAATGGCAGCTTAGAATAACCTTCCTAAAGTAGGAACTCAAAGTCCCCTGTGGGTAAGGGTGGGATTTCTGCTCGGAAACACTGTATGCTAAACAACATTGTAGACTTAGCTAAACAAGATAAGCGTGAATAGAAATGTCAAATGAAAAATCTAGATCTAAAAATATCAATAATCAATAATACAAAGTCTACCTCTAATGTTGCCTTCATCTTCATTATAGTTTATGAACCTTCCCATGGGTTAGCCCACCTCATAACTACGATTTACATGTGGACATAGGTCTCCATGTTCACTGTGTTATCTCTCCATGATCTCCATGCTCTCTGCATTTAATGTTCACCCTCTCCATCATGTGTGCACTAATGCACCACTTCCTCCATCATGTCATAATTTATTTCTCTATGATCTTACTTTGATTCCCCCTAGATCTTATTTGACTCCTTCATCTCTCCATGTTTTCTTATTACTGATACTTGATCTCCACTCTTAACTTGTTAATAAGCTTCTCCACTATTCCATGATGTAGATCTAACAACTAGTTAACCATGTTCACACTCTTATGAGTGGAGTTATTCATCTTAAGGGGTTATGGGTCCCTCCACCCATTTATTTACTTAGTTAAGAAAAATGAGTAATAACTCTAATATTCCAATAAACAAATGAACAATTTGGAATATTACAATCCATATTAGCTTCCATTTCACCTTTGGTTACTCTTTGCTAGAGCGAATTGTTTTTCACTTGGTCTCATAATTTTGATATATCATGTTGCAATTCTCCCTTTTCATTGTCATAGTAGATATTTATGAGGGCTTAATGGGTGTGAAATTATTTTTGGGAGGAATTTTTGAACCCAATACTGATATCTATGTTTCAATATGCCCTTGGAATCACTTCAAATATATTTTTCAAACAAAATTTATGCACTTTTAAAAAAAATACACACATATTTCTTTCTTTTTGGGAGCTCGATATTGAACTTGATGTATCTATGTTATTTCAGATGCCCAATATTTTAAATTTGGTCCTATATTATGCCTCTAGGTATTATTTCTGATTCCACAGGTCATACCTAATTTGGATTCTTCAAGGTAAAGTTATGCTTGATATGCCATGATGTCTTGATTATAGAGTGGTTCAATAGAGAGGACTTGCACAGAGTTCTGTGTGTCACTATTTCCACCTTTGGCACTAAAATCTCTATACGAAAGTATATAGTCCATTCGTGTTTTTTCACTTTTTACAAAATTCAAATTTGATTCTTGAAACAAAAGTTATGATGATTTCCCCTCGATCACCTGTTTGAGATGAAATTATGGAGCCTGCAAAAACCCTAACTTCCTTGGATCATATCTCCGTAAATATAGTGAACCAAGATATAAAATTTGTACACGATTTTCATCAGTATTTCAACTCTATGTGGTTTCAATTTTAGTGACTGCAGCTTTGTAGAAAAAACGTTATATCGAATATGCCAAGATGTCCTGTTTGAAGACGTGAAACCCTAGAATCCAATGTTCTGATACCAAAGTTTATGCAACCAACTGAAAAAATAGAAGAAAAGATAAATCAAAAAATTATAAATCAACCTCTTGGAGGGGAAAACCTCTTTTACATTACATAAATGAAAAATTATTGGATTTTTCAAATTACAAAACCTCCTTTCTATATACAGGGGTCTAGGGGGGTCACAATATAATCAGAGCCGACAAAACAATAATAATGTAATGGCACAAAAATAACAATAGTGGGCTTATATGGAGAAAAATAATAACAATATGGATACTTCATAGGTACACCAATCACAATAAGGGGGCTAAACTAACAATAACAATAAGGGGATATATTATTCTTATAGGGACCTAACATGTTTTCTAGTGCCTCTTGCACTCCTAGTCTCTAGGAAACCGTGGTTTCCTTTGAAAATATTCTCATCTTCCTTATATAGCATCTTCATGCTTTTGTCAGATTAGTGGTATTCGTGGCTCGAGCTATACAGATCTGTAGGAAGGCCATTTTTCTTGATTTCAAATGGGGAGAGAAGGACTTGGTCTTTGGAAGGAGGTTGACATTAGGTCTAAAGGGGGTGATTATTGGCATTATGTCTAGGGTGTTGGCCTTGATTTCAACTCGGATGTCAATTTGGATAGTGATCTTGTCACACTAAGACATCATTTGTAAGTGTGAATAATTGATGTGCCTAGCTAGGTTATGATGACTCTTAATAATTGAAGAGGAGTTGCAAGAGGCTTGATGATTGCATAGGAGTTTCAAAAGGTTGCAGAGGGTTTGGAAAAATTGCAAGAGGATGGATAAGGTTTGCAGATGATTGAAATTCAAGAAAACTAAGGTAACACAGGTGACTGATTGAGGAAGATTGGTTGATGTGTAAAAAGGTTTATGAGGAGTCACAGATACTTGGAAAGGCTTGAATAGGTCCTCCGATTTCTAAAGAAGGCGTTCCAAAATTTGGAAGCAGTTTGACCAAGGGTTGACTGAATTTAGGGCTTCAAAATAGGGTAATGCAGGTTTCTAGTGCCGGAGGAGCATTATAACACAGATATCTAGAGAAAAATATGAGTTATAACACACTTCCTAAAAGGAGTGGACACCTTACTTCCTATAATAAAATAGAAATAAAATTCTCAAAAGCACCTTAGTTCTTTTTATTCTTCACTGTCTAATGTTTTCTTCTGCAAGGTCTGATTGGAGGATTCTTAAGTGCCCTCCAGTTCCATCTAGCTTGTTATTTTAGAAATGATTCAATAGAGTATAACCAAGGAGTTTCTCTTTTGGTAAGTTCATGTTCCTTTGTGTTAGGTCCCTATATTACTAGTATAGTCCCTTATTTTTGTTAGTGTAACCCCCTTATTGTTATTATTGTACCCTTGTAACCCCCATTTTGTTATTATTGTGCCCTTAAATTATTATTGTTAGGTCGGCTAGGATTACATTGTGGCCCACTAGGATTACATTATGGCCCCATGGACTCCTATATATAGAAAAGGAGGTTTTGTAAATTGTATCATCCAAGAATTGTTCATTTATGTAATGTATTGGAGGTTGCCCCCTCGAAGTGGCTCATTTCTAAGGCGTTGATATCTCTTTTCTTCTGTTTTTGGAGCTGGTTACACAACATTTGGTATCAGAGCTTTGGATTCTAGGGTTCATATACGCTTGAGGTCGTATCGTGGCATTTTCGCTATAAATTTTTTTCTGTGAAGCTTCAGGAAGCTGAAATTTTTGGGTGAGCTAATCTTAAGGGAAGGTTGTCTAAACATTTCAAATCTTAGTTTACCGCCAATATTTTTGGAGATATGATCTGTGGAAGTTGGGTATTTTTCGAGGCTCTAAACAGATGTCATTAAATTTATTACTATCACTTTTTTCTACGAAGTTCAGAATCAGAATTCATATGGTGCGAAGCTGAAATCCTGAGAAATTACAAAAATTCAAACTTCCAGTTCACAATAATTTTGGAGATATGATCTGTGGAAGGTAGTGCTTTTTTAGGCTCCTGAATTTCATCTCAAAGAGGTGATCGTGGGAAAAGTTCAATAACTCTCTCTCTGGGCATCGGATTGGAGTGCCGTAAAAATTGGTCGCAAGTACATAGACTGTAGTTTCTTTGCTATCAATTTCAGAGACAAAGGAGGAAACAGTGACACGTGGAAATTCGTACAAGTTCGCTCTACCAAACAGATCCATAATTAGGTCATTGTGGGAGATTGGACACAACTTTGTCTTGGAGAATCCAAATCAAGGTCAGACCTGTGGCATTCAAAAGAGAATTCAGAGGGCTACTTCAGTGCTGAATTTAAGATATTGAAGATCTGCAATCACAGAGATAATACAATTTCAATATCGAGCTCCTCAAAGCAAGTAAAAGGTGTGTATTTTTTTCCAAATTGCATAAGTCTTGTTTGAAGAATCAAGTTGAATTGATTGCAAGGGCCTATTGTAGAATAGGTATCAATATTGGATTCTAAAATGGCACCTAAAAAGAATTCAACACCCATTAAGCCTTCAGAAGGCTCTTCCATGACTCATGAAGATGAAGAATTGCAACATGATCTATCAAAATTACAAGAGCAAGTGCAACAAATTTCACTCTCGCAAAGAGCAACAAAAGATGAAATGGAAGTTTTGAAGAAAGGAGTGGAAGTGAAGATGGATGGTTTGAAGAAAGGCATGGAAGCTAAGATGGATGGCGTGGAAGTGAAGATGGACGATTTGAAGAAAGGCATGGAAGCTAAGATGGATGACATGGAAGTGGGCATCGAAGCTAAGATGGATGACATGAAAGACAACATGGAAAACATGAAGAATGATCTAAAAGCATACATGAAAGGCTTGATGACAAGCTTAAAACCAGAAATGATTCCTAATGGCGGAAATATAGTAGAAGAACCTCATGATGAGAACAAAATAAATGTTAATCGTGATTTCATAAACTCTAATGTTGGCGGGAAGAACCACCATATTCAAAAAATGGATATGAGGAAGTTTGATGGAAAGGATCTTGTAACATGGATACTACAGATGGAGCAATATTTTGATCTCCATAACGTGAAAAACACACAAAGGTACGCATTGCAACTTTACATTTAGAACAAAATACATTTGTATGGTATCAATGGCTTTGCTCCCGTAAAAAAATTGTCACTTGGTCAATTTTTACGGAGGAAATGATAGCGCATTATGAGGATACAAAGAGAAACACCTTCTTTAGCCAATTGATAAATCTCAAACAAAAGGGTTTAGTGGGACAGCACATTGAGGACTTCCAAAAATTGAATATAAGGGTAACTGATATTCCAGAGGAACACAGGATCGATCTCTTCATAGGCACTTTAAAGGATAACATCCAACATGAAGTTAGTGTTTTGGAACCAGATTCATTGGAGAAGGCATTCAGGTTGGCAAGAAAAGTTGAATGTAAAATAATGGCGACAAGGAAGCCTACCACTCAATTCTATAAAGAAGGAAATGTTGCTACGCCTAGATTTCCACAACCTACAAGGTTGACACCACAACACTTGGAAGAAAAAAAGAGCAAAAGGGCTTTGCTACAGTTGTGATAGCAAATACACTAAAGGTCATAAGTGTGCTGAGAAGAAATTATTTTACATAGATTGTGAAGAGGAAGAAGAAAATGAACAAGAAGAGGATATACACCAGGAACCAACCCTAGAAGAGGAAGAAATGAATCCGACCATATCGTGTAATGCACTGGCAGGAATTACCACTCCTCGAACTCTCAAGATACAAGGACAAATCAAGAAGAAAAAGGTAATAGTGTTGATTGATTCAGGTAGCACCCATAATTTTATTCATTGTAAGGTAGCCAAGGAATTAAATTGTTTCCTATACCAGCACCAGAATGTCAAGTGATGGTTGCAAATGGAGGAACTATAAATTGCTCTGGAAAATGCCATAATATCAAGCTAACCATGGGGGAATATGTATTGACTAGTCCAATGCTTTCCATTCCTATGGGAGGTGCTGATGTTGTACTAGGAGTACAATGGTTACAATCTTTGGGGACGGTAGCTTTTAATTTTCAAGAACTTTTCTGGAAATTTTTTTCAGAAGGAAAGGAAGTCGAATTACGGGGTATTGAAGGGAAGCCAGGAAGGATAATAAGCTCTAATGTCATGACAAAGCTTCTAAAGAAAGAACAACGAGGCGTAATTGCACAATTATGCTCTCTAGAAGTTCCAACATCAAAATCATCTATTTCTGAAGATCTCCAACAAGTCTTGGACAATCATTCCAAGGTGTTTGAAACTCCCAAAGGACTCCCACCTATTCGTGATCATGATCATGCTATTCATTTGATTCCAGGAAGTTTTCCTCCAAACATTCGGCCTTATAGATATCCTTACTTCCAAAAGAGCGAAATTGAACGTATGATTGCAGAAATGTTGGAGGCGGGTATAATTCAACCTAGTCAAAGTTCTTTCTCTGCTCCTGTAGTATTGGTACACAAGAAGGATGGATCATGGCGAATGTGTCCGGATTATAGGGAGCTCAATAAACTCACCATTAAAGATAAATTTCCCATTCCTGTGATTGATGAATTATTGGATGAATTACATGGAGAAATTTATTTTACCAAGTTGGATCTTCATTCAGGATATCATCAAATTAGAATGAAGACTGAAGATATTCCAAAAACGGCATTTCGAACTCATGAGGGTCATTATGAATTTTTGGTCATGCCTTTTGGCCTTACCAATGCACCTTCTACATTTCAAGGGTTGATGAATTCCATTTTCAAACCCTTCCTTAGAGAATTTGTGCTAGTATTTTTTGATGATATACTAATCTACAGTAGGTCTTGGAAGGATCATGTTCAACATGTTGACAGGGTGCTCAAACTATTGCAGGAGAAACAATTATATGAAAAAGCATCCAAATGTTTCTTTGGAGTACAAGAGGTGGAATATCTGGGTCATATTGTATCTCACGAGGGTGTTAAAGTAGACCCTAACAAAATTAAATCCATTAAGGAATGGAAAGTCCCCACTACCATAAAGAAGTTGCGAGGATTTCTCGGGTTAACGAGGTATTATCGCAAGTTTGTTAAGAATTATGGGAGAATAGCAGCACCTCTAACAACATTATTGAAGAAAGATGCATTTTCATGGACTCCTGAAGCAACTAAGGCCTTTGAACATCTTACAGAGGCAATGTGCCTAGCACCGGTCTTAGCTACGCCAGACTTCACAAAAACCTTTATTGTGGAATGTGATGCCTCAGGAAATGGAATTGGTGTAGTTTTAATGCAGGAAGGAAGACCCATTGCTTTTGAAAGTCGTCCAATCAAGGGAAAGTATTTACAGAAACCTATTTATGAGAAGGAAATGTTAGCAATACTGCATGCACTAAAGAAATGGCGAACTTACCTAATGGAAAGACACTTCAAGGTAAAAACTGATCATGATAGTCTTAAACACTTTTTGGAACAAAGACTATCTTCAGAAGAGCAGCAAAAATGGGTCACAAAGATGTTGGGTTATGACTTTGAAATAATCTACAAAAAGGGAAAGCTTAATGTTGTTGCGGATGCACTCTCAAGAAAGAATGAAGAGGTGGAAGCATTGCTTTGTGCCATTTCTATTATCCAACCAGATTGGATAACCGAAGCAAGAGATGAATGGAAGAAGGACAAAGATGTATGGACACTCATTCAAAAGTTGCAGCAAGATCCTAGTACATATGATACATTTAGTTGGAAAAATGATTCCTTATGGTACAAGATCGCTTATATCTTTGTAAGAATTCCCAACTAAAACAAAATATTCTTCTGGAATTGCACACTTCTCCTTTAGGAGGACACTCAGGATTTTTAAAAACTTACCACAGGGTGAAGAAAGAATTTTTTTGGGATGGCCTTAAATCTGATATTCAAAAGTTTGTAGCGGAATGTTTGGTTTGCCAGCAGAATAAAGTGGAGACAATTAAGACCCCGGGACTTCTACAACCTTTATCCATTCCAAGTCAACGTTGGGAGGAGATTTCAATGGATTTTATCACAGGTTTACCTAAGTCTGAAGGAAAGAGTGTCATCATGGTGGTAGTTGATAGACTTACCAAATATGCACACTTTTGTGGATTATCTCATCCATTTAAAGCAAGTACAGTTGCTACTACATTTATGGACAGAATTCAAAAGCTACATGGAAGCCCAAGGGTTATTGTGAGCGACAGAGATCCCATTTTTACTGGAAATTTTTGGACGGAGTTATTTTCTTGTTTGGGCACTCAATTAGCTCATAGCTCATCTTATCATCCTCAATCTGATGGTCAAACTGAGATCGTAAATAAATGTTTGGAAGGATATCTTCGTTGTTTTGTATCTGATAAACAAACACAATGGGCCAAGTGGTTACCTCTTGCTGAATGGTGGTATAACACTTCCTTCCATACTGCAGCAAAAATGACCCCATTTATGGCACTTTATGGATATCATCCACCATCCATCACATCATCTTTAAGGGAAAATTCGAAGGTTCAAGCGGTGGAAGATCACATCGAGCATCAGCAAGAAGTTCTCCAACTCTTAAAGGATAACCTGAATTTGGCACAAAATCGAATGAAACAACAGGGAGATCAACATCGCAGCGAGAGAAGTTTTGATGTAGGAGATTGGGTATTTTTACGGCTACAACCATATAAACAAATGTCCCTCAAGCAAGCTAAGAAAGATAATAAATTATCGCCAAAGTACTATGGTCCTTACAAGGTGTTGCAAAAGATTGGTACTATGGCATACAAATTGGAGCTTCCTGCTTCTTCGCGAGTACATCCGGTTTTCCATGTTTCATGCTTAAAGAAGGTTATAGGTGAAAATCTTCCAGTTCAAACAGTATTGCCAGAACTTGATGGGGAAGGGAAAATCATATTGGAACCTGAAGCAGTCATGGAAAAAAGAACTCGACAACTACGGAATCGATCAATTTCGGAGTATCTCATCAAGTGGAAGAACTTACCCACTGAAGATTCTACATGGGAGGATGAGAATTTTATACAGAAGCACCCGGAGCTACTCAAGTGTTGAGGACAACACTTTTTTGAAGGAGAGGGGCATGTTGGGTCCCTATATCACTAGTATAGCCCCTTATTATTGTTAGTGTAAACCCCTTATTGTTATTATTGTACCCTTGTAACCCCCATTTTGTTATTATTGTGCCCTTAAATTATTATTGTTAGGTCGGCTAGGATTACATTGTGGCCCACTAGGATTACATTATGGCCCCATGGACTCCTATATATAGAAAGGAGGTTTTGTAAATTGAATCATCCAAGAATTGTTCATTCATGTAATGTATTGGAGGTTGCCCCCTCGAAGTGGCTTATTTCTAAGGCGTTCATATCTCTTTTCTTCTATTTTTGGAGCTGGTTACACAACACTTTGAGTATGGCTTGAGAGGTTGTTTTAAGGAATGATTTCAATAGAGTGAAACCAGGAAATTGAGTGGTAAGTCCATGCTCTTTGAGTACAACTTCAGAATTGCTTCTGAAACTTCTTTAAAGTATGCTTGGTAGAGTCTAAACCAGGGAATTTTATGGTGTGACCTGTCCTCTAGTCTGACTTTATAAGTTTCTTTAAGCATCCTTAGAGAGTTAGTCAAAAGCAGATTAGATTATTCATGTTTGATCTTAGGCTGCTCTTACTGTTTTCTTATATGTTTTCTTATTTGAAAGTAGCATTTTTATTGCTAGATTGTTGTTTGAAAGGTTTTCTTATTAAAAGTCTATCCAAATAAGTCTATGGTTTGCCCTGTCCTTTGGCTTGCTTCAAAACAGATGCCTTGAAATATGTTTCTTACTTAAAGTACATGATAAAGAATTCTTAATTGCTCTTTGTCCTACTTTTCATTCTCATTCTTACTGTTCATCTCATTATTCCAAAAACTTTGAAGATCTACTGGCCAAGTTAGATTTTCCCTATGATACTGCCCGATCCTTTTATAAACTTATCATGACTTCCATATGACTCCATTGCCCAATAGTTTAGAGATTCCCCATTCTATCTATGCTCTTTGATCATTATGTCCAACCAAAACAATCAAACAAACCTTGTACTTAATAACTAGCCTAAAATCAACCCTTAAAAGCAAACAAGCACACATCCTTTTGTAAAATAACCTAAGAGATCCCTCTCTAAGTCTAGGAAGGCTAGGTCCTAGAACTCTAAAGATTGGTTCCATGTTGCCTTGTCATTTGGTATGTCAATCTGCCAAATCACAAGACTCCAACACCTAGTTCCTAAAGGACCCTAGATCCAGATCTCTAGTATAGAGAGGAGGAGCTCCGACAGATTTGTTGAGCAAATGGCCGAAGATGACGTGGCCATGAGTGCTCATGAACCATGGAGATGGTGTGACATGGACATCTAGAGGAGCTACATGGAAGAGAGGCGAGATCCTTAAGTAGCTCATCTCTTGGATCACATGTGAGCTACAACAACCTTAAGACAGTAGCACGACAAGTGGAGCAGTGGGTGCATAGATCATAGATAAAGCAGGTAGAGTCAGATTTGAACACTGGAAGGAGCAGTGCAGAGCAAGGCAACACCAACATAGAAGCAGCGACAACACAGAGGCTGATGTGACTTCAGTAGCATAGAGCAGAGTTGCAACAACGCCGAAGGCTTCAGAGGGACAACACAGTGCGTGATAGATTTCAACACAAGGAGTTGTTGTGACTTCAGTAGTGCAGAGGGAGTCTGATTACGCAGGCAGAGCTGTAGCTATGCATCATTCTTTATATGACAGAACATATATGTAGCCTATGGAGCTTCAATGATGAGGATGCAAACCTACAAACTTATTTGTCAAAGATTGGGCAGGAGATTCAGTTGTTTCTCTCAACAACTGAAGTTACAATGCATCAGATTAGTAGTGGCAGTGTTATGAGCAGCACATATGTAGCATATTGAGAGGGAGCTTCAGTACAGAGGTTGCAGTGGCAATGGCAGAGTCATGGGAAGCAGTACAGAATGGCAGCAGTAGTGTAGAGTTGAGTGGAAGCAGGGCAAGCTTCAGCAGCACAAGACCAGTACTCAAAGTCATGTAATGCATAGTGTGATGTATTGTTGGAGCACACCCTTGATGTTAAGAGGGAGTGTTGAGATTTTGTGTATTTGGGGTAGCATCAGTTGTTCTCTAGCTCCCAAATTTTGTGGAGGGACTAGAGTACACTTGATCTACAAGACCCAGAAATGGATTTGGGAAATTTCATTTGGTTTAGGAGATATTAAATTAATTAATTATTTTAATGTATTTCCTAAGTTAAAACTTAGGGAACTTAAATAATTAAAGGGAATTTAATTAAACATGTGATGAAATTGTCTTAAGTCACACGGATCAAGCTTTCCTTAATCTTAGCCATTGATTCAAGATCTGATCATGGCCATTGATTTGTCAATGAGAAAGGTATAAAGGAAAGGCCTGGGGTCATTTGTAAAGACACATAGAGGCAGAGCACTGAAGCTAAGATGAGATTCTAGGGCAGGGTTTGCTAAGAATAGTTAGAAGTGTTTCAACTGCAGAGAGGGGAATTTATGCCAAGGGTATGATCTGATCCCAGGGTCTAGAATACACAAGGGGCAGAGATCAGCTCAAGGACAACACAGAAGAAGGCAGCAACAGCAACAACAAGGACAACACAGTCCTTCCAAGGACAACATGATTTTCAGCAGGAAACCCTCTTGGGGTTATGCAGAGACCTTTCAGGGGCAACGTAGTGATTGCATCACCCAGTATGGGGTAACACAGTCCCTTCTGGAGCAGTGCTAAGGGTTTGTAGGACTTTAGAGGCTGATGCAGAAGCTTTCAGGGGAGCGCTGGGGTTTCTAGGCCCTAATCTTGGCTGAGTTCTGTAAATCTCGTTTGAAGGTGTGGATCATTCATTATTTTGGCCCTAGCTCAGCGAGTGAGTTGTAGATCTAGTATATTCTCTTTCAAATTTTCCAGATCTGGAACACAGATTTGTGTATTCAGAAATATTCTTAATAATAAAACCCTCCAGCAGCCAAAGACGGTTATTCCCGCATTGTGTTTTTTTGGGGACTACTTGTTCAGAAATAACTGTGTCACTTTGTCAATGTGCATGAACTTGTTCTAGTTCTGGATTGGTAGAGATCTGTTACATGTTTTTCTTCGATTTTAACTTGAATTTATTCAGTTAATAACTTGTCTAAGTAGGAGCATAACCAATTAATAGTAATAATTTTTGCATAAAGTGTAAGATTCGGAAATTTCTACAGAAGCTGCAAACACTGTTGTGTACATACAAAATTGATGCCTGCATTCTGCTCTGGACTCCAAAACTCCCGAAGAAGTCTTCTCTAGTAAGAAACCCAATATTTATCATTTTAGAGTTTTTGGTTGTCCTGTTTACTTTCATGTGTCGAAAGAGATGAGAAGAAAGCTAGATGCTTCTGGAAAGAAGGGAATGTTTGTGGGCTACAGTGAAACTTCGAAGGCATATAGAATCTATGTGCCTGGTCAAAGAGAAGTGGAGATATGCCACGATGTCACCTTCGATGAAGATGCTTCCCTCAGGAAAGTGATAAACCTTCCTAGCTCCAAGGAAGACAATGATGAAAGAACATGGAAGCAGGAAGAGTCGAAGGATGAGATGATGCATGATGTTGAAGGATCGATGGACCCTATTGATCCACCTACTTCAATGAAGAGAAGACCCTCATGGCTTAGGGATACTCTCGAGGATGCAGAGAGATATATGGCCCCAAGGGGGACATTCTATGAAAGGAAGAAGCCGAATAGATACCAAAGGTATCTAGCAGCCATGAGTACTATCGTATAATCTGAGCCTGGATCATTTGAAGAAGCTGTAAAGCATCAAGTTTGGAAGAATGTTATGCACGAAGAGTGCGAGTCCATTATGAAGAATGATGTCTGGGATGTGGTCCCGAGACCATAGGACAAAGTTGTTGACACCTCGAAATGGCTCTATAAGATCAAACATGGATCTTATGGTAGTGCTAAAAAGTACAAGGCAAGATTTGTTGCCCGAGGCTTCTCTTAAAAGGAAGGCATGTATTATGATGATATATTTGCAGCTGTGGCCCGCTATACCACCATTCAATCTATTATTTCCCTTGCTGCAATGCAAGGATGGAGTCTACATCAGATGGATGTGAAGACTGCTTTTCTGCATGGTTCGATAAAGGAAGATGTGTATGTAGAGCAACCTTTGGGGTTCAAAGTCCAGGATAGAGACTCGTGTATGCAGGTTGAAGCAATCCCCCAGGGCTTGGTTTGAGAGGATAGATAGTTACTTGATGAAGCTGGGCTTCACTCGAAGTAATGTTGATCTGAATCTTTACTTCATGGTTGATAGAGAAAAGCCTCTCATTTTGGTTCTCTATGTGGATGATCTCTTCTTGACAGGTGCTACCCCTCTCATTCATCAGTGTAAGGGGGAGCTCGCTTCTGAATTTGAGATGAAAGACCTAGGAATGATGCATTACTTCCTAGGCTTGGAGGTCTGGTAGAGACCTGGCAAGATTTTCCTCTCAAGGAAAATATATTGTAAAGTTGTTGAAGAGATTTGGTATGGTGGACTGTAAGTCCGTGTCGACACCAATGGAACTCAACTTCAAGAAGTTGTGTGGAAATGCTACTAAGCTCGCAATGGGAAATCCTACCGAGTATCGTCAACCGATAAGGGCATTGATGTTCTTAGTGAACTCCTGTCCGGACATATGTTTTGCAGTGAACACCTTGAGTCAACACATGGTTTATCCTCATCACATTCATTGGGTTGGTGCCAAGAATATCTTGAGATATCTTCGGGCACGATAAACCATGGGCTGAGATACACTGCTGGTAGTTTGAAACTCCATGGATATACTAATGTCGATTGGGTTGGCATTGTGGTGGATCACAAGAGCACATCTGGATGCTGCTTCACACTTGGTTCTGCTTTGATATCTTGGATGCGCAGGAAGCAGAAGTCGGTGGCTTTAAGCACTGCTAAGGCTGAATACATTGCAGCGAGTATGGCCTGTTGTGAAGCTATTTGGTTGCACAAGCTCTTCAGTGAGCTGTTCAGGCATGTGCTAAATACCACTGTTATCATTTGTGATAACCAGAGGGGGATTCGTTTGTCAGAGAATCCCATGTTCCACAATCGATCCAAGTATATTGATATTAGGTACCACTTTGTCAGGGACATGGTACAACGAGGCGCCATAAGGCTCGATCATATAGGAACTAATGAGCAGGTCGCAGATATTCTCACTAAGCCCTTGGGTAAGGTCAAGTTCTTAACCTTCTATGAGAATCTTAGAATCGTGGAATGACCCTATTCTGAGGGTCCTATTGGACGATGAGCTCTGGGAGCTCCAGCGGCTTTGGGGATAGCTTCTTGGAGCTATAAGAAACCATAGGGCTAGGCTTGCCGAACCTTCTTGGTGTTCTTTTTCCACACTGTGATGATATTGAGTTGGTTCACCTCTCTTTGATCTGTGCCCCGTATGCATCCTACCCATGGAGTTTCAGACTCATGGGAAGTACCTCTCATCTTGGCCAATGAGGCGGGAAATGTGGATAGAGACCAATAGCAAGACCGATGGATGCATCGGAGATTGCCATACTCTCTATGTCTAGGATGGCACGTGTCCAACCACTTGATCTGGGATCAATTCTAGTGAGGTTTCAGACCTCCAACTGACTTCGGGTCGGTTAAACTAACTTCGGGTTAGTATATGACTCTTTTGCGTCCAAGTGAGGTTTCAGACCTCCAATTGACTTCAGGTTAGTTAAGCTAACTTCGGTTTACTATATGACTCTTTTGAGTCCAAGTGCGGTTTCCAACCTCCAACTGACTTTGGGTCAGTTAAACTAACTTCGGGTTAGTATGGCTCTTTTGAGTTTAAGTGAGGTTTCGAACCTCCAACTAACTTCGGGTCAATTAAAATAACTTCGAGTTAGTATATGACCCTTCTGAATCCAAGAGAGGTTTTGAACCTCCAACTGACTTCGGCTCAGTTAAACTAACTTTGGGTTAGTATGAGACTCCATTGAGTTCTATAGAGGTTTCAGACCTTTGAGCTGATTTCGGGTCAGCCGGGAATAATGTCTTTGTGACTCACCGTTTGAGATAAAGAAGCCAACAAAGCAAGTTACGGCAGGATGACACACAATGTTTGGATGGCACTGGTGGATGGAGTTCTCACTAGTTGAGAGGGATTGTTAATTTTCGGCAACTAGGTCCAAACTCCATGTTGTACTGCTCAGATGATGATGCCAATATTTTTATTGGATTCCTCTTTCGGATAGGTGCAAGATTGATCTAAATATCATCTTGATTGGATGAGCAGAACATTTATTTTGAATTTATTCCACTTATGTGCAAGGTCGGCCATATTTGTAATGTAGGCTTGAGAGCCCAACAGATGTGTCACACACCCTCACAAATGGATATAAATTGGAGAGACTTGGAGGTCATTTCATCATCATCTCATCACACACATTCCTCATGATCTGATTGGTTCGTTCAGCCTAGAAGATGCTTCTCTCTCTCCCACGTGTAAATCTGGATGCCGTAAATCTTGATGATGCTGGAAATGGATGCCGTAAATTTGGATGATGTCGGAAATGGATGCCATAAATCTGGATGATGTCGGAAATGGATGCCGTAAATCTGGATGATGCCGAAAATGGATGCCGTAAATCTGGATGATGCTAGAAATGGATGCCGTAAATCTGGATGATGCCGGAAATGGATGTCGTAAATCTGGATGCCGTAAATATGGATGATGCCGTAAATTTGGATGTCGGAAATTTGGATGTGGGATTCTTTTGTTGAATTATGTTGACTTTTGATGAGCTATCTTTGAGGGCTGTGTATGTGACACTTGGAGGGTTGGCTGACCTGAGAAAGACTTTGTTGGTTGAAGCATCATGTTGACTGTCGTAACGCACACTATTATACATCTTTGCTACATAAGAATATATGTAAATCTGATCTATTTTTTTGGCTTGTCTTCTGTTGATCTATTGGTAGGTTCTATCAACATTGTTACTTTCATGTTTATGTGATTGCTATATTGTATCAAGCCCCACAAGATTGAAGTAAATTTGCATTAAGCATAGAGCATTCTGTCTATCCAAAATTTACAGGAAGGTAGCAAATTATTGAACTCATTTATAACCACTAGTTTTTCTCTTGCAATAAAATATTAATATCTTGACTTGTCATCCACATTATGATGTTGGAGACTAAGTTGACCTACTAAGAAAATATTTTTTATTACGATGTGTTTGCCCACATAATGGGTCAAGAAGAATAAATCTCTCCCAAGCAATGCGACGTTCCCTTGGAGAAAGATCAGGAAGTCAACAAAATAATAAAATAGTGCCAAATCATCTCCAACGTTCCTCTTATAAGCTCAACATTCCACTCTGGCCAACTCGACTTGCCTTGAAAATGGTGCTTCTCTCCCTTGGAAATTCACTCCACTTGGAAAATAGTCTTCTTTGACCTTCAATAGCTATATTTTGCCTTTATTTTTATTTTATCTTGGGAATAGAAATCTCCAACAATTGTTTTGACTTTATAACAACTATTTTTTATTTTAATTTTGACTTTTCTAAGAAATAATAAGTGTAATCGTTCCTATTTTAATTAATTTAGGCGTTAGCTCTTTGAGCCTAGCATTCTCCACTTTCCTGCCCCTTATGCCATGTAGTTCCACCTCATACCTTTGGTCAACTAAAAAGTCAATTTTCTTGCCACATCAGCTTGGTCAAATTTAGGGATCTTCAAAACTGTGAAAGATAAAATTTTTCTAAAACATGGGTTTTGTTCCCCTCTACAAATAAATAGTTTTGGACATAATGTATGTCCAAAAATTTGCAACAACCTAGTTGCTATGCCCTGGAAAAGCCTGCACACCTTGTTTGATTTTTTTTTACCAATCGTATCTTGAGAATGCCTCATCCAAATGGAAAATTTCCATGTGCCATGTCATTCTCTCATTGAGCTTTGTAATCTGATACTAGGTTGACTTTTTTACTTTTCCAACCCCCTTGCCTCGAGAAACTTGAAACTGTCACTGACTATGAGACTACTATATATGAGAAACATTTGAGGGATACAACATAAAATCCAAAGGCACGACCATGTGGAAAGAGTCGAAGACATAGGTGCACTTGACGTGGGCTGGACTGGGCCCTATGCTGCAAGGCTCCATGAAACCATGAGTCCTCATGATATGTCCACCAAGGTCCTCCAATACCTATCAAGGATGAGATTGCCTCAATGAATCTTTCAAGGGATAGGGCATGGTTAAATCAAATAACAAGACTGGCGCAAAATGACAACGAGACTAGGATGCCTACAAGGCCTTACATGGTTGTCTCATGGCTTTTGACTTGTGACCTTGGGCTTACAATGGTGTTCTAAGAATGCTGTAATAAATGTACAAGTACCCTTGCTGAAAGCGAGGTAACATGCCTCTTTTTTCTAGCAGACTTTGCTTGTAGACCTCTTTGTCCTCCAATATGGACAAAGAGCTTTGAATTTATTGATATGAAGATTTAGCTTAGCCTTTCCATGCAATCTTTACTGTCTTAAGCTTTGACTCCCACACAAAGGATGCAAATCCATGAGTTTAGCCTACTCCAAACCTATTTAATATTTCCATTTTTGGAAATGTAACTAGTTTCAGTCTTCATAATTGATATTGTTCTCATTTCAATGTCTATCTTATCATTTATGTAACAAACAAAAGAAGAAAATAAAAAGTTATTATTTTAAAGCATGGGTTTCATGCTCTTTATTGATGGACTTCTAGGTAAAAGCATGTGTAATAATCCAAATTAGCAGTCAACTAATTGAAATATTAATTTTGATTAATTTTGCCTTTTTCTAATGTTCAACAAAAATAAAGTGGGTAAGGGGATCCACAAATAAAACTATGCAACTAAGGTGCTTTCCTAAAATCACTAGAGGAAAATATTGAGGATGAAGTGGGGTCCATGGGGTCACCCACATGAATAGAGCAACGTCCTAGTGGCAGCGTGGTGGAGGTGGCACAGTGAGCAACGCAGAGGTAGGTCGGAGGAGGGGAAACACAGTCCATGTGGGCAGCCCAAGGGAATGTTGGAGGCTCAACTTGGACAAAAGAGGTTGAGAGCAGCTCATTCCTCATTCATTCATCCATCATCTGTCTGATTGAATGTAGCATGCTTGAGCTGTTTAGCCAAGTCTGTAGTTTTGTTTAGCACAGAGATTTCTGTGCAGAGATCTCAACCTCTACCTCGGGGGACATCGAGTACCCGCTTAGGAGAGGAGTTCTTGCCATTTTGAGAGAAGATTGCAGGACCATACTAGCAGGAATTAGGCAGTTTTCCAGGACAACGTAGAGGCTGCACAGACAACGCAGTTCCACTGAGAGAAGGTGTCGGGAAGTAGGGGAGTAGTGAAGCTTCAGCCGAAGGATTTTGAGGGGAGGCTAGCCACCTCCTACCAGGGATTCCTACAGAGTTTTGAGGGCATGTTTCTAGCAGTTCAACTAGGAGATTGATTTCCCCAGCAAAGCAGCATGCCAAGCCCAAAGGGGATATTTTTCGGGGTCATAATTTCTGGAAACCCTTAATGGGTTTTTGTGGGTATTGTGAGTAGAGACCTGGGTTCAAAGCCCATAATTACTTGAGCATAGGATCAGGCCCAACTCACAATCTGATTCCAGCTAGCAGCAACAACCCAAAACTGGCAGCGCAGAGAGGGAGCCACACAAAGCAGTATTTCTAGCCGTGTTTCTGTCTGATTTTGAGCTATACTTCAGCTTGTCTTGTGCAGGCCCAGGTGCCATCTTTTTGAGCACATCTCATTGTACTCTTTCCCATAGAGATTAATAAAATGGCTCAAATGATTTTGGCTTCATTTACTGTGTTTTAATGTCGTTTTCTATTTTACTGTAGTTTTTAGTCTTGTGTGCTTTGTATTACTGTTTGTTCTCAATTTGGGATATTACAGTGGTATCAAAGCTCATAGACTTGGCTCAGCTTTTGGAGTATGTTATCTATGACACTGGAGGATAGGAAGAACGACACTTACCGGAGACAAAGGTATAGGAGCAAAGAAAGGAGGCTAGAGATTACACCAGACCATGTAGACAATGTTCCGATGGAAGAAGAGCGAGGAAAGGCACCCCATGGAAGAGGAAAGAGATGAAGGAAAGGAGTTTGATCAACTCCTTTTGAAGTCAGTACAAGAGCGCTCACCAAGAGGATTGAGTAGATGAGGCAGAAGATTGGTGGAGACAATAAGCAGAAGGGAATTCAAGGTGAATTCCAGATTGGGGAAGGATCCGACACTTCACATCACCCAATCGGTCCTCACACAAAGCAGTAGGTGGGGTGCCACACACTCCACCACGCTCTGCCATCCCCACATTTGTAGCTTCGGGAGCAGGAGCAAGAGCAAGCAGTTTGCAAGAGCCGGAGGTGGCTCACTATGAAGAGTATTTTCCAGAGTATCAGTCTTATGGGTCAGAGTTTGGAGGTGCTCTTACCTTCAACGAGTTTTGTCAGCTGAAGAACAACAACAGACCCAGAGGCCAGACTAGAGGAGGTGGGTACACGTAGGGCAATGACCTACAACATACCGGGGGTGTAGAAATTTCTGAATCTTATACTTTATGCAGAAATTATTACTATTAATCCGATTATGCTCCTCCTTCTTAGATAAGTTATTAACTGAATAAATTCAAGTTAAAATCGAATCAAAACACATAATAGATCTCTACCAATCCAGATCTAGAATAAGCACATGCACACATTGACAAAGTGACATAGTTATTTATGGACAAACAGTCCCCGGAAAAACCCAATGTGGGAAAACCGTTCTCTGGCTGCTGGAGGGTTCTATTATTAATAATATTTCCGAATACACAAATCTGGGTTCCAGATCTGGAAAACTCGACAGAGATAACATTAGATCTATAGATCTCTGGCTGATCTAGGGCCAAAACAATGACTGATCCACACTCTCAAACGAGATTTACAGGACTCAACCAAATCTAGGCCTAGAAACCCCAACGTTGCCCCTGAAAGGCTTTGTGTCAACCTCTGAAGCCCCTGAAAGCCTCTGCGTCAGCCTTGGATGGCCTCCAAACCCTCAGTGCTGCTCCGGAAGGGAATGCGTTACCCCAGAATGGGTGACGCAATCAGTATGTTGCCCCTAAGGGTCTTTGCGTAACCCCTAAAGAGTCTCCTGAAAATTACGCTGTCCTTGCTGCTGCTGCCTTCCTCTGCGGTGTCCTTGAGCTGATCTCTTCTCTGCCTCTTGTGTATTCTAGGCCCTAGGATCAGATCATCCCCTTGCTCTAAATTCCCCTCTCTGCAGCTGAAACACTTTTGAGTATTCTTAGCAAAACCCGCCCTAGAATCTTAGCTTAGCTTCAGTGCTCTGCCTCTCTGTGTCTTTACAAATGAACCCAAGCCTTTCCTTTATACTTTTCTCATTGACAAATCAACGACCATGATCAAATCTTGAATCAATAGCTAAGATTAAAAGAAAGCTTGATCTGTGTGACTTAAGATAATTTCATCACATGTTTAATTAAATTCACTTTAATTATTTTATTTTCCTAAGTTTTAACTTAGGAAATACATTAAAATAATTAATTAATATAATATCTCCTAAACCAGATGAAATTTCCCAAATCCATTTCTGGGTCTTGTATATCAGGCGAACTCTAGTCCCTCCACAAAATTTGGGAGCTAGAGCACAACTGATGCTACTCCAAATACACAAAATCTCAACACTCCCTCTTAGCATCAAGGGTGTGCTCTAGTAATACATCACACTATGCATTACATGATTTTGGGCACTGGTTCTGTGTTGCTGAAGCTTGGCCTCCTGCCACTCAACTCTGCACTGCTGCTGCCATTTTGTACTGTTTCCCATGACTCTGCCACTCCCATTACAACCACTGTACTGCAACTCCCTCTCAATATGCTACATCTGTGCTGCTCATAGAATTGCCACTGTTGATCTGTTGCACTGCAACTTCAGTTGTTGAGAGAAACAACTGAATCTCCTACCCAATCTTTGACAAACAAGTCTGATGGGCTGCATCCTCATCACTGAAGCTCCATAGGCTACATATCTGTGCTGGAATCTAAAGAACGATGCACAACTCCAGCTCTGTCTGTGTAATCAGACTCCCTTCGCACTACTAAAGTCACATCACCTCCTTGTGCTGAAATCTATCATGTTGCTGCCGCACTGCGCTGTCCCTCTGAAGCCTTCCACGTTGCTACAACTCTGCACCGCATAAGCAACACTTCTCTGCACTGCTACTGCTTCTATGTTGTTGCTTTGCTTTGCTCTGCGCTAATATCTCCATTTGTAGGTCTTGTAGATTAGGTGAACTCTAGTCCCTCCAAAAAATTTGGGAGCTAGATCACAATTGATGCTACCCCAAATACACAAAATCTCAAGAGGGGGCAAGGTTTTTGTTAATTTTGGACAACTAGGTCCAAACTCCATGTTGTGATGCTCAGATGAAGATGCCAATATTTTTATTGGATTCCTCTTTCGAAGAGGTGCAAGATCGATCTAAAGATCATCTTGATCCGATGAGTAGAACATTTATTTTGAATTAATTCCACTTATGTGCAAGGTCAGCCAGAATTGAGGCTTGAAGTCCCAACAAATGTGTCTCACACCCTCACAGATGGATATATATTGGTCAACGTTGGAGGTCATTTTCACCATCACTCATCTCACATTCTCTCTCTGCATATGATTGGTTTGATCATCATCTTGGAGGCTTCTCTTCACTCACACGTGGGAAAAGCAGTAGTTAGGGTTCCAGTCTGTTGTAGGGTTTCTAGCGGAGAATTGACCATCGTTGACTTTGGTCAACACTTGGTCAAATTGACCCGAAACTCTCGTTAAACTTCAATCTCCTCAATCTGCATTTTTTGGCACAAAAATCGAGGCTAGAAGTTGACTTTGACTTGGCTGTGTTGACATTTTGCTGTTGTTGTTTTGCGTTGACCGTCGACTGGACAACGTTGACTTTTTTTTACTTTGGTTTGACCGTTGTAGAGCTTTCCGAGAGGGTTGTGTGACACATTCTGGTTGGCTGACCGTGAGGAGACTTTGTTGGTTGATGCATCCTATTGACCGCCATAACGCACCACAACACATATATTTTGTTGATCAAGTTAAGTGTATTTTTGGCTTTTCATCCGTCGATCTATTGGTATGTTCTATCATCATTTTACTTTCTTGTTTATGTGATTGCTATTTGATATTGGGTATAAAAGTAAAGTTGCATCAAGCATAGAACATATACGAAAATTTACATGGTATCAGAGCTAAGGTGAAGACAAAGCCTAAGTTTGTATTAAAAACAATCACCAAAGAAGTAGCATTTGTCAAGGACCCATGGGTACCTCAAATTATAATGGCTTCAAAGTTGGTGACAACTTTATTGGCAAGGCTGACTTTCATGCATAGAAG
The DNA here is from genome assembly GCA_034641835.2 of Pinus albicaulis. Lineage (NCBI taxonomy): Eukaryota > Viridiplantae > Streptophyta > Pinopsida > Pinales > Pinaceae > Pinus > Pinus albicaulis. Next base: position 847,802,432 of record CM076583.1, read on the forward strand.
ATGTCTTTGGATTTAATGTTGGAAGACCAAGATGTCATGGACTATGTGCAGGATAAAATCCAAGAGCCTCCATCATCTGCACCTGCTGCCACCAAGTCTAAGTATAAGAAGTGGGAAATCAAAGCAAAGCTGATAATCTGTGATTCTATCCATAAGAGTCTAGTTGCCTACATCTTTGAGCTGCACACATCTAAGGAGATGTATGATAAGTTGGTCAATATGTTCAAGGCCAACAATGCAAATCAAGTCCTTTTCTTTAAGAACCAACTGAAGAATCTTAAGAAAGGCAAGGATGAATTCATTCAATCTTATTTTTTGAGGTTGACCGAAATCAGGAATAATCTTCTGGCCATTGGGGAGACAATAGCTGATCGAGAAATGGTTCTCACCGCACTTGGAGGTCTCTCCTCTGAATGGCATGTATTCATTACTACCATTCTCAATAAAAATTTGATTCCTGATTTTGACAAAGTGTTGTCGATATGCACTCAAGAGGAAATAAGATGATGGAATATGAAAAGGAAGGTAATAATGCCTTCACTGCTCGTGCTAAGAAGAATAAAAATGGTGGTCCAAGGAACCATGGAAGAGCAGGGGCCCAAGGAAAGAAAGGAATATGTTACACATGTAACAAGACCGGCCACTATGCTAGAGAATGCCCTAATAAGAAGGATTCTCTCAAGGATGATAACAAAAATAACAACAACAACAACAGGAAGAATGGAAATCAAAGAAACAATAGGTTCAAAGGAAAGAGGAAGGCTCCCTTTGGTCGCAATGGAAATGGGAAACCTTTCAAAAGGTCAAGAAATTCTAGGTATGATGAATCTAATGTTGTTGATGATAAAATAAATTAATTCGTTCTTGTATTTACTCTCTCTGTTGCATCTCCACCCGACACTATGGATGTTTGGTTGATTGATAGTGGTGCCTCAAGGAACCTCACTGGGTTTAAGGAAACACTTTTTGATTTGGTTGAGAAGGATACTAATCTAAAAATTATCCTTGGAGATAATGCCACATATCCTGTGAAAGGGACAGGGGATGTGACCCTCCACTTATCTCAAGGTCAAGTCCTCCGCTTGCAAGATGTACTATATGTACTTGATTTGAAGAAGAACATTGTGTCTATTTCGGCCATGGAAGAAAAATGTTTCAATGTGGCATTCGTCGATGGGAAGGTACGCATCTAGAAGAAGAGTTTCAAAGAAGCTATCATGATTGGGTTTAGAGTTGATACACTCTACCAGGTTGGAGGAAGTCCACTGGGGGCTATGACATGTGATACTATTCGACACAGTGAACTATGGCACCGGAGGTTTGGACACCTTCATTACAAATCTCTTCCCGAAGCAAGGAAGGTGGTGACAGGGATGCGCGAATTCAAAAATGATCATGAAGGTGTATGTCAAGGTTGTGCCGAAGGAAAGCATACAAGGGGACCTTTCACCTCAAGTGTCACAAAGACATATGATGTCTTGCAATTGATACATTCTGATATGTCTGGTATTCTGCCTGTGACATCCCTGGGAGCATGTTCGTATTATATGACGTTTGTAGATGAATTCTCTCGCAAAACCTAGATATACTTCTTGAAGAAGAAGGATGAGGCTTTCATGTGGTTTCGTACTTTCAAAGCCTTGGTGGAAAATCAAACAGAGAAGAAGATTAAGATATTGAGGATCGATAATGGCACTGAATATGAGACGAATGAGTTCAATAACTTTTGCAGAGAAGCGGGCATCAAGAGGGAGACCACAACCATATATACTCCTGAGCAAAATGGCATTGCTGAAAGAAAGAACTGGACCATTTTGGAAACTGCCCGTGCCATGCTATGTGACAAAGGTCTTCCAAAGTTTCTGTGGGGAGAAGTTGCGAACACTATTGTGTACATACAAAATCGATGCTCGCATTCTGCTCTAGACTCCAAAACTCCCGAAGAGGTTTTCTCTGGTAAGAAACCTGACGTCTCTCATTTTAGAAGTTTTGGTTGTCCCGTTTATTTTCATGTGCTGAAAGAGAAGAGGAGAAAGTTGGATGCTTTTGAGAAAAATGGAATGTTTGTGGGCTATAGTGAAACTTTGAAGGCTTATAGAGTCTATGTGCCTGGTCAAAGAGAAGTGGATATTTTCCATGATGTTAACTTTTATGAAGGTTCTTCCCTCAAGAAAGTGGTAAATCTTCCAAGCTCTTAGGAAGATCATGAAGTAAGGTCTGGGAATCAGGAAGAACCGAAGGATGAAATAATGCCCAATGTTGAAGGACCGATGGACTCCATTGATCCACCTCCTTCAATAAAGAGAAGACCCTCATGGATCTAGGATACTCTCTAAGATGCCGAGAGACATATGGCCCCAAGGGGGACATTCAGTGAAAGTAATAAGCCAAATAGATACCAAGGGTATCTAGCAGCCATGAGTACAATTGTATAATCTGAGCCTATATCTTTTGAAGAAGCCGTAAAGCATCAAGTCTGGAAGGATGCTATGCACGACGAGTACGAGTCCATTATAAAGAATGATGTCTAGGATGTGGTTTCGAGATGGAGGACAACGCTATTGTCACCTCGAAATGGCTGTATAAGATCAAGCATGGATCTGATGGTAGTGTTGAAAAGTTAAAGGCAAGATTCGTTGCCCGAAGCTTCTCTCAAAAGGAAGGCATAGACTATGATAATATATTTGCACCTGTGGCCCGATATACCACCATCTGATCTATCATAGCCCTTGTTGCTATGCAAGGATGGAATCTTGATCAGATGGATGTGAAGACTGCCTTTCTGTATTGTTCGATAAAGGAAGAGGTGTATGTGGAGCAACCTCTAGGGTTCAAAATCCAGGATAGAGACACCCATGTATGCAGGTTGAAGAAAGCACTCTATGGGTTGAAGTAAGCCCCCAGGGCTTGGTATGAGAGGATAGACAACTACTTGATGAAGCTGGGCTTCACTCGTAGTAATGCTGATCCGAACCTTTACTTCAAGGTTGATAGAGAAAAGCCTCTCATTCTGGTGTTGTATGTGGACGATCTCTTCTTGACAAGTGCTAACCCTCTCATTCATCAATGTAGGAGGGAGCTTGCTTCTGAGTTCGAGATGAAGGACCTAGGACTGATGCATTACTTCCTATGCCTGGAGGTCTAGCAGAGACCTGGCGAGATTTTCCTCTCTCAAGGAAAATACATTGTGAAGCTGTTGGAAATATTTGGAATGGTGGACTGTAAGTTCGTGTCGACACCAATGGAGCTCAAATTTAAGAAGTTGAGTGGAAGCATTGTTGGGCATGTGCTAGCAAATCCTACCAAGTATCATCAACTCTTAGGGGCCCTAATGTTCTTAGTGAACATCTGTCCGAACGTATGATTTGCAGTGAACACTTTGAGTCAACATATGGTTGATCCTCATCACATTCACTGGGTTGGTACCAAGAATATGTTGAGATATCTTCGAGGCACAATAAACCATGGGCTGAGATATACTGCCGTGAGTTTGAGACTCCATGGGTATACTGTTGTCGATTGGGATGGCAGTGTGGTGGATTGCAAGAGCACATCTGGATGCTGCTTCACACTTGGGTCTGCTTCGATATCTTGGATGAGCAGGAAGCAGAAGTCGATGGCTTTGAGCATTGTTGAGGCCGAATACATTGCAGCGAGTATGGCCTGTTGTGAAGCAGTTTGGTTGCTAAAGCTCTTCAGTGAGTTTTTCAAGCATATGCTAAATATCACTGTTATCCTTTGTGATAACCAAAGTGGGATTCGTTTCTCAGAGAATTCGTGTTCCACGATCGATCCAAGCATATTGATATTAGGTACCACTTTATCTAGGATATGGTACAACGAGGTGCTGTAAGGCTCGATCATATAGGAATTGATGAGCAGGTCGTAGATATTCTCACAAAGCCCTTGGGGAAGGTCAAGTTCTTAACCTTCCATGAGAATCTTGGAATCGTGGAACGACACTATTCTGAGGGTCTTGTTGGAATATGAGCTCGGGGAGCTCCAAGGGGCTTTGGGGATAGCTTCTTGAAGCTATTAGCAACCATAGGGCTAGGCTTGCCAAACCTTGTTGGTGTGCTTCTGCCCCACTGTTATGATATTGAGTTGGTTCACCTCTCTTTGATCTATGCCCCGCATGCATCCTACCCATGGAATCCTAGACTCATGGGAAGTACCTCTCATTTGGCCAATGAGGTGGGAAAAGCTAGAGACCAGTAGCAAAGACCGATGGACGCATCGGAGATCGCCGTACTCTCTATGTCTAGGATGGCACGTGTCCAACCACTTGATCTGGGATAAAGTCTAGTGAGGTTTCGGACCTCCAACTGACTTCAGGTCAGTTAAACCAACTTCTGGTTGGTATGTGACTCCTTTGAGTCCTATAGAGGTTTTGGACCTCTAAGCTAAATTTGTCAGCCAAGAGTGATGTATTTGTGACTCATCTTTTTGTTCTGATATAAAGAAGCCAACACAGCAAGTTACGACGAGATGGCACAGGTGGATGGAGTTCTCCCTAGTTGAGAAGGAGTGTTAATTTTGGACAACTAGGTCCAATCTCCATGTTGTGATGCTCAGATGAAGATGTCGACATTTTTATTGGATTTCTATTTCCAGTGGGCTTTGGGGATAGCTTCTTGGAGCTATAAGCAACCACAGGGCTAGGCTTTCCGAACCTTGTTGGTGTGCTTCTGCCCCAACGTTATGATATTGAGTTGGTTCACCTCTCTCTGATCTATGCCCCACATGCATCCTACCCATGGAATCCCAGACTCATGGGAAGTACCTCTCATTTGGCCAATGAGGTGGGAAAGCTAGAGACCAGTAGCAAAGACCGATGGACGCATCAAATATTGCCGTACTCTTTATGTCTAGGATGGCACGTGTCCAACCACTTGATCTGGGATCAAGTCTAGTGAGGTTTCAGACCTCTAATTGACTTCAGGTCAGTTAAACCAACTTCGGGTTGGTATGTGACTCCTTTGAGTCTTATAGGAGTTTTGGACATCTAAACTGAATTTGTCAGCCGAGAGTGATGTCTTTGTGACTCACCTTTTTGTTCTGAAATAAAGAAGCCAACAAAGCAAGTTACGATGGGATGACGCATGATGTTTGGATGGTATAGGTGGATGGAGTTCTCCCTAGTTGAGAGGGAGTGTTAATTGGACAACTAGGTCCAAACTCCATGTTGTGTTGCTCAGATGAAGATGCCAATATTTTTATTGGATTCTTCTTTCAGATAGGTGCAAGATCGATCGAAAGATAATCTTGATCCGATGGGAAAAACATTTATTTTGAATTGATTCCACTTATGTGCAAGGTCAGCCAGAATTGAGGCTTGAAGCCCCAATAGATGTGTTACACACCCTCATAGATGGATATATATTGGTCAACGTTGGAGGTCATTTTCACCATCACTCATCTCACATTTTCGATCATCATCTTAGAGGCTCCTCTTCACTCACATGTGGGAAAAAACAACAGCTAGGGTTTCGGTTTGTTCTAGGGTTTCCAGTGCAGAATTGACCAACGTTGACTTTGGTCATCGCTTGGTCAAATTGACCCGAAACTCTCCCTAAACTTTGATCTTCTCAATCTGCATTTTTTGGCACAAAAACCAAGGTTGGACGTTGGCTTTGAATTGGTTGCGTTGACTTTCTACTATTGTTGTTTTGCATTGACTATTGATTTGACAAGCTTGACTTTTGTTGACTTTGGGTTGACTATTGTAGAGCTGTCCAAGAGAGTTGTGTGACACATTCTAGTTGTCTGACTGTGAGGAGACTTTGTTGGTTGAAGCATCCTATTGACCGCTGCAACGCACCACAACACATATTTTTTTGATCAAGTGTATTTTTGGCTTGTCTTCCATCGATCTATTGGTATGTTCTATCATCATTTTACTTTCTTGTTTATGTGATTGCTATTTGATATCGGGTATAAAAGTAAAGATGCATCAAGCATAGAACATCTACGAAAATTTACACTTTTCCTGCCAACTTTTGATGGGTCATCGAAATGTTCAGCGAAAGCTTGGGTGGAGAAGTTGGACATTTATTTTCAGCTTAACCAAATGATGGAGGTAGAGGCCATCAAGGTGGTTGCACTACACTTAGAGGGAGTAGCCCATGACTGGTGGTTCTATGGGATGACTAGGCTGAGTCACTCATGAGTGACAGCGTATGATGATTTTACCCAGAGTGTGCTAGAGAGGTTTGATCGGAAGGATCCGAAAGAGCATTTTGTAGAGCTAACCAAGCTCAAGCAGACAGGGAATTCAAAGACTTACATCTTGGAGTTCCTGAGACTTTTGGTGATGGTTCCAGACTTTTCGGAACCAAGGAGTATCTACATGTTCATTGATGGTCTAGCAGAACCTTTGCGTGGACTAGTGAGGTCTACTCAGCCCACTACGCTGCAGGACGCAGTGGGAAGGACCAGAGACTCGCAGGATGCTTTGCCAAGGATGAGGGCTCCCATGCCCAACAGAGCAACATTGCAGTAGAGAGGGAGGGACGTGAGAGCCCCACCCCCGAGAGGGAACCAAGGCCGAGGGCCTTTAGATGATTATACCCGAAGATATTTGAGGTGGAAGAAGCTCTGATTCACCTGTCACAAGCCGTGGGCACCGGGTCATAGGTGTGCCGGAGGGAAGGCACACTACATTTAGGTTTTCTCCAATAGTGAGGAAGAGGAGGAGACTTTCTATGATATGGATGGAGATACGAACATAAGAGCACCAGGGGAGAACCTTCCACCACCACCTCCTCCAACAGCAGGAGGATTAGAGAGGGGTCCTTGCATCTCTGTGAGGGGTACCCAAGTACCTAACGCTGAGGGTTCGGGGGACAGTTAAGGGAAAATGTGTCTCGATGCTAGTAAACAGTGGGGCTACACACGACTTCATTAATGCCTAGATTGTACAAAGAAGGGGCTTATAGACAGAGAGCTTTGATGGGTTTTCTGTGCTAGTTCCGGGGGCCAGGATCTTGCAGTTCATGCATTATGTCCCAGCATTGATGGTGACTATGGGAACCTACTCATTGACAGACCATTTTTTTTGTGGTCGATATTCCGAACACCAACATGGTGTTGGGGGTTCAGTGGCTCATCACCTTTGGTAGAGTCACCACTGATTCGCATACACTGGAGATGGAATTTGTGGATAAGAAGAGTGGGAAACATGTGATTCTCAAGGGCATGCATACATATCCCCCTTAGACAATTTTTGCGCACAACATGGAGGCAGAATTTCGGCGGGGAGACATAGAGTGAGAAGTTGAGCTGAGGATCTTCGATGCAGGTGTTTCCGTCCAACCCACACACCCAAATATCTGGACTCTCCTAGACCGTTACTCTATGGTTTTTGGGGACATTTCGCCAGGGCAGCTACCTGACAGGGGATTTGAGCACACTATCGAGTTGGAGACCGACATTTAGGCTGTGATCACTACCCCCTACAAGCATCCCAAGGCCTATAGGGACGTGATTGAGAGAGCTATCCATGAGATCTTGGCATTGGGGCACATCAGGCCCAACACGAGTCCTTTCGCTTCTTCAGTGGTTCTGGTGAAGAAGAAGGATGGGACGCTGCAGATGTGCATAGACTACAGGGCCCTGAACAAGGATACTATGAAGAATCGATACCTTATTCCTAGGATAGATTAGTTGATTGATGAGCTAAGGAGAGCGAAGTTCTTCTCCAAGATTGATTTAAGGTTGGGGTACCATCAAATCTGGGTGAGGGACAAGGATGTCCCCAAGACTGCGTTTCGATGTCACTATGGCCACTTCGAGTTTTTGGTGATGCCCTTTGGGATGACCAATGCTCCGACTACCTTGCAGTCCTGCATGAGTCACATTTTTCATGGTAAATTGAGGAAGTTTTTTTGGTGTTTAACGATATCCTGATATACAACTACACCTGGGAGGAGCACTTACAACACAAAGACAGTGCTGCGTATCCTGGAGGAGCAACAATTTACGCAAAATTGTCCAAATGTGAGTTTTTATTGAAAAAGATGCTCTATTTGGGGCATATCATTGGAGTGGATGGAGTGAGAGTTCATGAGGAGAAGATTAGGGTCATCCGGGATTGGGCAAAGCCTAAGAATGTGATGGAACTTCAGGGGTTTTTGGGTATCTGTACCTACTAGAGGAAGTTCGTCAAGGGATTCTCACAGCTTGCAACACCCCTCACAGATCTCACCAAAAGGGGGCTTTCAGTTAGATTGAGACAATGCATAGGGATTTTAACAGTCTCAACGAGGTGACTTCACGTAGCCATTTGTGCTGGAATGTGATGCTTCAGGGGAAGGAGTAGGCACAATACTGATGCAGGGGGGACATCCCATAGCTTTCAAGAGTCGGAAGCTATTGCTACATGAGAGACTATACCCCATATATGATAGGGAGATGTTGACCATCATGAATGCGTTGGCTAAGTTCCGACAGTACCTAGTGGAGAACAGGTTCTGAGTGAGGACCGACCACAACAACCTTAGATTTTTCCTTGAGAAAAAGCAGTTGTAGGAGAGGCAGCTGAAATGGGTCAGTAAGATCTAGGCATACGACTTTGACATTGAGTATGTCAAATGGAAGACCAATGTAGTAGCTGATGCGTTGTCCCGGAGACCAGCGTCCCTCTCCTTGATGAGAATTGACGCAGATTGGAGGGCACAGTTTTTGGTGGAGTACTCCAAAGATCAGTTTGGATGTGAGGTGTTGGATGGGTAGGTGAAAGATGACCGGTACCGGGTGATGGATGAGGTCATTTATTACCGTGACCTGATCTTTTTGACGGCCAACACTTAGTTAAGGGAGAAGATTTTGCAAGCCACACATGACTCTCCACTTTCAGGACACCAAGGGTTCACAAAAAACACCGGGCCATCAGAGAGAGGTTCACCTAGAAGGGCCTCAAGGAGGACGTGCTCCGACATGTAAGGGAGTGCGTAGTCTTCCAGAGGAACAAGGGTGAGCTGAACCATCCGACGGGGTTATTGTAGCCATTTCCCATTTCAGAGGGGAAATGGGAAAGCGAAGGATTTGGAGGGGAGGCTAGCCACCTCCTACTAGGGATTCCTGCAGAGTTTTGAGGGCATATTTCCTGCAATTCATCCAAGAGACCAATTTCCCCAGTAGAGTAGCGTGCCAAGCCTAAGGGGCTATTTTCTGAGGTTAGAATTTTTGGAAACCCTTCGCGGGTTTCTTTGGGTATTGTCAGTAGAGCTCGAGGCTCAAAGCCTGAATTTTTTTGAGCATAGGAGCAAGCCCAACTCACATTCTGATTCCAGCCAGCAGCAACAATCTAGCACTGATAGCGCAGAGAGGGAGCCATGCAGAGTAGTATTTCCAGCTGTGTTTCTATTTGGGTTTGAGATATACTTTAGCCTGTCTTGTGTAGGCCCAGGTGCCATCTTTCTGAGCACCTCTCATTGTAATCTTTCCCACAGATATTAATAAAACGACTTAGATGATTTTGGCTTCATTTACTGTGTTTTAATGTTGTTTCCTCTTTTGCTGTAGTTTTTAGTCTTGTGTGCTTTGTATTACTGTTTACTCCCAATTTTGGATATTACAATACGTTCTTTGTGCTTCCAGGGTTTTTTAGGTCATAGGATTTATTATCATGACTCAGGAGAGTCAAAATCATGTTTATAAGATCCTTCCGGGAAAGATGTACCTTGTAAAAGAATTTAGTTTTGAGTCTAAAAAGTCCCAGAAGCCTCCTAAGCAGAAGTCGGCCCAGAAAGGGGCATTTGACCTACACAAAAGAGTATAAATAGAAGCATTTTGACCTCATTTGGCACTCACTCACTTACAAGTTTGATCTACAATAGAAGGACGAGGAAAGAAGAGTGAAGGACAAGGAAAGAAAGGATAAACCCTAGAGAAGAAAAGAAGATGAGTTTTGGGCACTTTTCTCTCACACGTGCGGGTTTCTGGAGTAGTTGCACGAGCCAAAATTTCTGCAGTAACTGTAGGTCCGAAATTCTATGACAGGGGGTTAAAATTCTGAGACTGGTGCAATACATGAAGGGTTTGTATTTGGCTAACTTGGTTTGACCTTGACCTAGCTGGAAGGTCTCTTTGGAGGGATGACTTGGTGCTGGAGGGAGGACTTGGTCTAGGGTTTGCATCTTTGTTGTCTCATTTGAAGCAAATTCTATAAGAAGAGTTTTTCTGGGTTTTCCCCCTAGACGGGCTTTTCCCTGGCTTGGAGGCTAATTTATGTGTCCATTGTCTTTACTGTTTTGATCTTCATATTTATTTGATGAAAAGATCTACTAAAGAAACACAATAAGATAAATAAGATGCACAAGCAAGTATTAAGGAATAAGGAAAATCTGAATTAATAGATTCCACATTGCATCTTCCAACATGGTATCAGAGCTTGGGTGAGCAAGAATGCAGTTGAAGGATCATCTTGTGGACCCAAAGAAGTGTGAAAATTAGGGTTTTCACAGCTACAATGGAGGCAGAAATTGCCAGTCTGAATTGTGGTAGATTGAGTTTCTAGAGGAGTATATATTTTATTTTGACGTCATTGACCTTCGAAGAATTTGTCTCGCTCAAGGGAGGAACTTTTAAATGACTATCTTGTATCAGATCTAGGGTTTCTGCAGCAGTTGCAGGATCGAAGGTGCAAATCAAAGTTGTAGGGTCGAAACTAAGGACCGAAGGTGTAGCTGGTAGCTAGATGATGTAGGATTGAATCTTACTAATCTAACCTACTTGGAAGACATAATCAAAGAATCTTGATATCAGTCATCAAGTTGTTGCTGAAGGGAATCTTTCTAAGGCATCATTGAAGTCTCATTGAAGATCTTGAAAGCCTCAAGATTTGTTGGAGTCATCATTAGAGAAGGGAAGACTCTTAATTGACAAGTAAGTATCATACTATTTCTCTATGTCTGAATCTAAAGGTCTTATGGGTTATTTCTGCAAGGAAAGCAATAAGCTCATTGGATCAAAAAATTCCTATCATGGAAGAAAAGGATAGACCTAGCACTTACATAACATGAAGTAATGCAATATGTCCTCGGTGAAGTTACTGAGCCTAGCAAAGACAAGACTCAAGAACTAGCAAAATATAAGAAGGGAGAGGTAAGGGCACAAAGGATCATTGTTGAATATGTTAAGGATCATCTAGTTCCCTTTGTTGAATCTATTAAGGATCATCTAGTTCCCATTGTTGAATCTATTAAGGATCATCTAGTTCCCTTTGTTGCTAATTTGAAAACTTCTAGGGCTATGTATGACAAGATAGTGATTTTGTACTCTATAAGTACATCAAGACAAAAGATGGATTTGAGAAATAAAATATATAAAATGAAGAAGTCGAAGGATGAGGACATTGCCTCCTTTCTAATGAAGATCTCTCAAATAAGAGATCAGTTGCAGGGGCTTGAGGGGACAATTTCGGATTTTGAAATGACCATATGTATACTAAATGCTTTACCACCAGAATGGATTAGTTTTGCAACGTGCATCTACTCCAAGAAATATTTAACTCCTTTTGATGAGTTGTGGGCTCAATGCATCCTGGAAGAGACTATGATCAAGGCAAAGGATGATATCGAATCTAATGAGAAGTCTCAAGCCTTCATTGTGAGAACCAAGAACCTGAAGGAGTCCAAGAAGAAGCAAGCCATGTCCAAGGTGCAATTCTTTGGATGCAATGAATTTGGACACTTTAAGAGGGACTATCCAAACAAGAAAAACAACAAAAGAAAGGAAAGAAGCGAAACTCACACAACTAAGGAGATGGGAGAACTTGAGAAGAAGCTGCATAAAGATGTCAAAGATATTTACTATTGAAGAAGGAATCCTCCTTGTCAAGAAGTTATTCTTTCCTTTGAAATAGCTTGCATTGTTGTCTTGGTTTTGTAAATGTATAACATCATAGATAGAAGCATGTGATAGTAGCATATTTGAAAGTCTACTTGAGTGAGTTACTTTGTAGGAATCATCTAGTTTTCGAGATTGACATGGTTGGAACTTTGACCATTTTGCATATTAGTATTCATCTAGTCATTCTAACATAATGTTAGAGGTAGTCATTTTGCTAAGATAGGATCATTATGATCTTAGAAGAACCATCATTTTTAAGGTTCTTGGAAAAAGTATTTTGAGAAGGATTAGTATACATTTCATATAGTATGGAAACAATACTCTTAAGGTATGAAGGAATCCAATTGGTGAAGTTACAGGATTATTATAGGACATATAGCTAGATGATGAAATAAGAGCATAGGAATGCATATTGAAAGTAACTCTTGGATAAGATTCATATATATAGAATCTTGGAATATGCTTTATATGATTATGTGATTTCTAAAGGAATAATTTGACTTCATAAAGGATGGCTAAAGAATCAAGACTTTCTCTATATTATGTAGAATAATTATCAACATATAGTAGTCGTCAGAAGAAAATTGAAGCTTGGTAATCAAGTTCGATCCTTGGGCACTCTGATGCATGAAGGAAGAGTCGTGCGGAGATGGATCATGAATATGTTGATGCTGTGATGAGAAGGTCATCATGATATGGTAAGTCTAATATTTTTGTTATTGATTATTTGGTTAACATATTGTTATGATACCTGGAAGGATATTGCAGGAATACATGATGGCAGTCGAGGCAAGTTCAACTTTATGGATTGAACATGTGATTTTGGCAACCACGAAGTCAAGATAATTTCAACTTGGAATTGAAAGGTAGCAATGCGGGAAGATAACCTGAAGGTCAAAGTTTGTACAATAACAAGGAGATCACTTTCATGAGGAAGCTATGATTAGCTTGAAGATTGAAAAGGCTCAATATAATGCCTTTATTGTTGATGATGAGATGAAAGTGATGTGCAAGATTGATGACTTGGATCCTATCATAATATTGAATAAATAAGATGGCTCCATGATACCTTAGAAGGAAGCAAGCTTGATAATGAGATGTGAAGGAAAGAAGGAGCCATGCAACTGTAAAGTACAAGTAGCTGATACTCTTATGGAGACAAGCTATAAGGCTTGTGGTGTTGACTTCCCAAATAAGAAGGAAATCTGGAATCTCCTCTAGATTTGAGAGGGAGTAAAGGAGTCTCCTTGAATAGGAGCAAGGATCTCTTCCCTAGTCTAAAGGGAATAGGGATATCCTATCTAAGTGACCATTGAGAGGGAGTTGTGAAAGTTTCAAAACAGAAACCCTACTGCAGTGTCTAGATCTACTTCGCCTACTTGTTTAATTAACGTAACAAGTTATTTAACTGAAGTATTCAAAAAAACATCAAAGTAGACACAAATTGTAGCCTACACATCTACATATTATTTTCTAAACAATACGCATATGTGACAAGATTACACACAAAATTTTCGGACAAATGTCCCTGGAAAAACCCAATGCGGGAAAACTGGTGCAACAACTCTAAATGGTTTTATTATCATGCAAAATCTGAATACAACATTCTGGGCACCAGAAATGGTTGGTGTTATAGAGAAATTACATGGCAGTTTGTACCTTTCACTCAGAGACAAAATATGGCTGAATCACACCCTCAATCGGGATTTACAGATAACAAGCCATTTTTGGCCTACTGGAACCCTCAACGTTGCCTCTGCAACCTCTGCGTCAACCCTCACTAGCTAGCGTCCCCACTGCGTCACCCTCACTAGTGCTGCGCTGCCCTGGCTGGGCCTGTGTTAATCTAGCTGGTTCTGCACTGCCCCTGCATTGTGCTGGCTGGGTCTGCGTCACCCTGGATGGTCTTACGCAACCTCTGTGCATTCCTCTCCATGGTGCTGGTTGAACTACGTCCTCTTGGATGCCTTTGCGTTGTCTGGTACTAGCTGCCTCTCTGCTTCTGTATTCTCGGCCTTGGATCAGATCATCCCTTACCGACCTCTGCCCCTCACTATACTGCAAAATCACTTTGAATTCCTCAGCAAACCCCACTCCATAAATTCAACTTAGCTTCAGTGCTCTGCCTATGTGCTTGTCCTCCAACTGAACACAATCCTTTCTCTTGCCTTTCTCTTATACTTTTCTCATTGGAAAACCAACGATTGCGATCTAATCTCTAATCGACGGCTCAGATTAAAAGGCCTCTTGATCCACGTCACTTAGAACATTTCATCACATGTATTTAATTAATTGACTTTATTTTTTCTAATTCCCTAAGTTAGACTTAGGGTCCTCATTAAAAAAATTAATTATTTGAATATCTCATACACCAGATGAAATTTCTCCAAACGCTTTCTGGGTCTTGGATATCTCGTGTGTCTTAGCCCCTCCACAAAATTTTAGAGCTAGAGCACACTCGATGCTACGCAAAATCTCAACACTCCCTCTTAGTGAGGACTGTGCTCTAGCAATACATCCACACTGAAGTATTGCCTGATCTCAGCATCGGTCTCTGCGCTGTTGATGCTTGGCCTGCTACCCTCCATCCACTTCGTTGCTGCTCCCTATACTACTGCTCATGTCTCTGTCACTGACACTACAACATATGTACTGCAGTGCCCTCTCAAATTGTTGCATCGTGCTGCCAACTGATGCACTGCAACTAAGTTGCTGAGAAGTAAGCAACTGAAGGACCCCTGCCCAACCATTGACAGACGAGTCAATTGGGCTGCATCTCATCATTGAAGCATCCTCGGTTGTTGCGTTGCACTGTCTCTCTGAAGCCATTGTGCTGCTGTTGCTCTGCACTGCCTCTCTGTGTTGCTGCTTCCTATGCACTGCGCTACTCCCATCTACAACGTCCCAACTCTGACCTCTGCTTCACTATGATCCTCTGCACCCAATGCTCCAGTCATCCCCGTTACTATCTTAAGGCTCACGTAGCACGTATGTGATCCAAGATTCTGGGCACCTCAAGGATCCTGCCTCTCCATCTGTAGTTGCTCTACAGATCAATGTCACCCCACCTCTTCTCTCGAGGCGCATGATCCTCATAGCCACATCATCCTCACTACCACTGTCCACTCTAGCTGTTGCTGCCTTGGTATCAGAAGATCCCTTGTCCTTCTTCTTAGGACAAGTGTTGGTGAAGTGTCCAAGTTTGCCACAATTAAAGAACCGAAATTTTGATAGGTCCCTCTTATTCTTCCCTTGCTGTCGTCATTCCTTTGATGCAAGAGCTGCATCCACTTCCTCTTCCTTCTTCACTTTGCTACTTCTGGTGCTGAATTCCTTCTTGGTCATCTGCCAAATCTCCTCCTATCAAAGGATGGCCCACATGTCACCACAATTGGGGAGTTGTGCTCTGCTAAAATTCTTTGGACAAAGGTATCCCACTAATTAGTGATTGCATTCAGGGCAGTCCTTACCAAGAGCCCTTCATCCAGAGTTGCCCCCATGGAAATCAGTTGATCCCAGATAGTCTGCAATCTGGAGAGGAATGGATCGATCTCTTCCCCCTTGTGCATTTGGAACATCCTCAATTGTTTCTCCAAAAGCATCTTACGTTGGACGGAGCTACCTTGATACAATGTGGTCAAAGCTGTCCACACTTCATTTGTCCATGATTAAGGACCATATTGTACCACACATAGCTGAGAAGAAGACAACTACTGAGATGTGGAAGGCCTTAACTTCCCTATATGAGGGAATGTTTGTCCAAAGGAAGATGTTGTGAGAGACTCAGACGAGGTCATTCATGATGAACAAGGGAGAAGACATGGAACATTTCCTCTTTAGATTGCAGTCGGTCAGAGATCAGTTGCTTGCAACAGGTGCTAAGGTGGAAGATGATGTGATGGTTAAGACTACTCTCAATGCAGTTTTAGATGAATAGGAAACCTTTGTCCAAAGTATCTTGGGTAGAGCAGACCTCCCATATTTGGACAACTTGTGAGCAATCATGCGTCAAGAAGAACTCCGTAGATTCACCAAGAAGCAGTACAGCACGGGATTGGGCAAAGTGAAGAAGGAAGATGAAGAAGATGCAACCTTGGCATCAAAGAGGCAGCAGGGAAAGAAGAAGAAGGATATGTATAAGATCAAGTGCTTCCAGTGTGGTGAAATGAGACATTTTGCCAGAAATTATCCTCAGAAGAAAAGGGACAAGGAAGCTTCTTCTTCCAAGAAAAATAAGGATTTGTCAAAGATGAAGTGCTTCGAGTGTGGTGAAATGGGACATTTCGCCAGCAGTTGTCCTCAGAAGAAAAAGGACAAGGAAGCTTCTTCTTCCAAGGCTGATATGGCGGATGATGGGCCGGAAGATGATGCAGTCATGAGCGCTCATGAACCACGGAAGTGGGGTGACATGGTTCTGTAGAGGTGTTAAGTCCCTATATTAATAGTATATTCCCTTCTTGTTGTAACCCCCTTATTGTTATTATTGTACCCTTGTAACCCCCATATTGTTATTATTGTGCCCTTGTGCCCTTAAATTTTTGTTGTTAGGTCGGCTAGGATTACATTGTGGCCCCATGGACTTCTATATATAGAAAGGAGGTTTTGTAATTTGAATCATCCAAGAATTGCTCATTCATGTAATATATTGGAGGTTTCCCCCTCGAAGTGGCTTATTTCTAAGGCATTGCTATCTCTTTTCTTCTATTTTTGGAGCTGGTTTCACAACATTTGGTATTAGAGCTTTGGATTCTAGGGTTTTCGCTGCTCCAAACTAGTCATCATGGCATTTTCGCTATAAATTTTTTTCTACGAAGGTTTAGAAGCTAAAATTTTTAGAGTGCGATGCCGAATTACTGAGGAACATTTTCGCAAAATTCAGAGCTTGGTTCGCAATATTTTCGGAGATATGATCTGTGGAAGTTAGGGATTTTTGCAGGCTCCTGAATTTAACCTAAATGGGTCATCACAATATTTTCGCTATAACTTTTTTTCTACGAAGATTTAGAAGCTGAAATTTTTGGAGAGCGAAGCCAAAATCCTGAGGAACATCGTCGCATAATTTTAGGATCCCGAATTTCATCTCAAAGAGGTTATGGTGGGAAAATCTTCATATTTCTCTCTCTGAGCATCGGATTGTAATGCTGTAAAAAGTGGCCGCAAGTAAACAGATTCTAGTTTCCTGTCTATCAATTTCAAAGCCAAAGGAGGAAACAGGAAGATGTGGCAACTCGTACAAGTTCGCTCTACTGAACTAGTCCATAATTGGGTCATTGTGGGAGATTGGACATATCTTTACCTTGAAGAATCCAAATCAGGTCAGACCTGTGACATTTGAAAGAAGCTTCAGAGGGATACTAGATATTGAGGATCTGCAATTATATAGATAATTCAATTTCAATATAGATCTCTTCAAAAGCAAGTAAAAGGTGTGTATTTATTTATTTATTTATTTTTATTTTTTTCCGAATTGCATAAGTCTTGTTTGAAGAATCAAGTTGAATTGATTCCAAGGGCATATTGTAGAATAGATATCAGTATTGGATTCTAAAATGGCTCCTAAAAAGAATTCAACACCCATTAAGCCCTTAGAAGGCTCTACTATGACCCATGAAGACGAAGAATAACAACATGACATATCAAAATTACAAGAGCAAGTGCAACAAATTTCGCTCTCGCAAAGAGCAACAAAAAATGACATGGAAGTTTTGAAGAAAGTTGTGGAAACTAAGATGGATGGTTTGAATAAAGGTGTGGAATCTAAGATGGATGGTTTGAAGAATGGCATGGAATCTAAGATGGATGACATGGAAGCTAAGATCGATGAGAAAATGGAAAACATAAAGAATGATCTAAAAGCAGACATGGAAGGTTTGACAAAGTTGATACAAGAAATGTTTCCTAATGGTGAAAAGATAGTAGTGGATACTCATGATGAGAACAAAATAAATGTTAATCGTGATTTTATAAAATCTAATGTTGGCGGGAAGAACCACCATATTCCAAAAATGGATATGAGGAAGTTTGATGGAAAGGATCCTGTAACATGGATACTACAGATGGAGCAATATTTTGATCTCCATAATGTGAAAAACACAGAAAAGGTACGCATTGCAACTTTACATTTAGAAAAAAATACATTTGTATGGTATCGATGGCTATGCTCCCGTAAAAAAATTGTCACTTGGTCAATTTTTACGGAGGAAATGATAGCACATTATGAGGATACAAAGAGCAACACCTTCTTTAGCCAATTGATAAATCTCAAACAAAAGGGTTTAGTGGGGGAGTACATTGAGGACTTCCAAAAATTGAATATAAGGGTAACTGATATTCCAGAGGAACACAGGATTGATCTCTTCATAGGCACTTTAAAGGATAACATCCAACAAGAAGTTCGCGTTTTGGAACCTGATTCATTGGAGAAGGCATTCAGGTTGGCAAGAAAAAATGAATGTAAAATTATGGCGACAAAGAAGCCTACCACTCACTTCTATAAAGAAGGAAGTGTTTCTACGCCTAGATTTCCACAACCTACAAGGTTGACACCACAACAATTGGAAGAAAAAAGAGCAAAAGGGCTTTGCTACAGTTGTGATAGCAAATACACTAAAGGTCATAAGTGTGCTGAGAAGAAATTATATTACATAGATTGTGAAGAGGAAGAAGAAAATGAACAAGAAGAGGATATACACCAGGAACCAGCCCCAGAAGAGGAAGAAATGAATCCAACCATATCGTGTAATGCACTGGCAGGAATTACCACTCCTCAAACTCTCAAGATAAAAGGACAAATCAAGAAGAAAAAGGTAATAGTGTTAATTGATTCAGGTAGCACCCATAATTTTATTCATTGTAAGGTAGCCAAGGAATTAAATTGTTTCCTATACCCAGCACCAGAATGTCAAGTGATGGTTGCAAATGGAAAAACTATAAATTGCTCTGGAAAATGCCATAATAATAAGCTAACCATGGGGGAATATGTATTGACTAGTCCAATGCTTTCCATTCCTATGGGAGGTGCTGATGTTGTACTAGGAGTACAATGGTTACAATCTTTGAGGACGGTAGCTTTTAATTTTCAAGAACTTTTCTTGAAATTTTTTTCAGAAGGAAAGGAAGTTGAATTACGGGGTATTGCGGGGAAGCCAGGAAGGATAATAAGCTCTAATGTCATGACAAAGCTTCTAAAGAAAGAACAGCGAGGCGTAATTGCACAATTATGCTCACTAGAAGTTCCAATATCAAAATCATCTATTTCTGCAGATCTCCAACAAGTCTTGGACAATCATTCCAAGGTGTTTGAAACTCCCAAAGGACTCCCACCTATTCGTGATCATGATCATGCTATTCATTTGATTCCAGGAAGTGTTCCTCCAAACATCAGGCCTTATAGATATCCTTATATCCAAAAGAGCGAAATTGAACGTATGATTGCAGAAATGTTAGAGGCGGGTATAATTCAACCTAGTCAAAGTTCTTTCTCTGCTCCTGTAGTATTGGTACACAAGAAAGATGGATCATGGCGTATGTGTCCGGATTATAGGGAGCTCAATAAGCTCACCATTAAAGATAAATTTCCCATTCCCGTGATTGATGAATTATTGGATGAATTACATGGAGCAATTTATTTTACCAAGTTGGATCTTCGTTCAGGATATCATCAAATTAGAATGAAGGTTGAAGATATTCCAAAAACTGCATTTCAAACTCATGAGGGTCATTATGAATTTTTGGTCATGCCTTTTGGCCTTACCAATGCACCTTCTACATTTCAAGGGTTGATGAATTCCATTTTCAAAGTCTTCCTTAGAAAATTTTTGCTAGTATTTTTTGATGATATACTAATCTACAACAGGTCTTGGAAGGATCATGTTCAACATGTTGACAGGGTGCTCAAACTATTGCAGGAGAAACAATTATACGCAAAAACATCCAAATGTTTCTTTGGAGTACAAGAGGTGGAATATCTGGGTCATATTGTATCTCACGAGGGTGTTAAGGTAGACCCTAACAAAATTAAAACCATTAAGGAATGGAAAGTCCCCACAACCATAAAGTAGTTGCGCAGATTTCTCGGGTTAACAGGGTATTATCGCAAGTTTGTTAAGAATTATGGGAGAATAGCAGCACCTCTAACAACATTGTTGAAGAAAGATGCATTTTCATGGACTCCTGAAGCAACTAAGGCCTTTGAACATCTTAAAGAGGCAATGTGCCTAGCACCGGTCTTAGCTACGCCGGACTTCACAAAAACCTTTATTGTGGAATGTGATGCCTCAGGAAATGGAATTGGTGTTGTTTTAATACAAGAAGGAAGACCCATTGCTTTTGAAAGTCGTCCAATCAAAGGAAAGTATTTACAGAAACCTATTTATGAGAAGGAAATGTTAGCAATACTGCATGCACTAAAGAAATGGAGAATTTACCTAATGGGAAGACACTTCAAGGTAAAAACTGATCATGATAGTCTTAAACACTTTTTGGAACAAAGACTATCTTCAGAAGAGCAGCAAAAATGGGTCACAAAGATGTTGGGTTATGACTTTGAAATAATCTACAAAAAAGAGAAGCTAAATGTTGTTGTAGATGCACTCTCAAGAAAGAATGAAGAGGTGGAAGCATTGCTTTGTGCCATTTCTATTATCCAACCAGATTGGATAACCGAAGCAAGAGATGAATGGAAGAAGGAAAAAGATGTATGGACACTCATTCAAAAGTTGCAGCAAGATCCTAGTACATCCGATACATTTAGTTGGAAAAATGATTCCTTATGGTACAAAGATCGCTTATATCTTTGTAAGAATTCCCAACTAAAACAAAAGATTCTTCTGGAATTGCACACTTCTCCTTTAGGAGGACACTCAGGATTTTTTAAAAACTTACCACAGGGTGAAGAAAGAATTTTTTTGGGATGGCCTTAAATCTGATATTCGAAAGTTTGTGGCGGAATGTTTGGTTTGCCAGCAGAATAAAGTGGAAACAATTAAGACCCCAGGACTTCTACAACCTTTATCCATTCCAAGTCAACGTTGGGAGCAGATTTCAATGGATTTTATCACAGGGTTACCTAAGTCCGAAGGAAAGAGTGTCATCATGGTGGTAGTTGATAGACTTACCAAGTATGCACACTTTTGTGCATTATCTCATCCATTTAAAGCAAGTACGGTTGCTACTACATTTATGGACATAATTCAAAATCTACATGGAAGCCCAAGGGTTATTGTGAGCGACAGAGATCCCATTTTTACTGGAAATTTTTGGACGGAGTTATTTTCTTGTTTGGGTACTCAATTAGCTCATAGCTCATCTTATCATCCTCAATCTGATGGTCAAACTAAGATAGTAAATAAATTTTTGGAAGGATATCTTTGTTGTTTTGTATCTGATAAACAAACACAATGGTTCAAGTGGTTACCTCTCGCTGAATGGTGGTATAACACTTCCTTCCATACTGCAGCAAAAATGACCCCATTTATGGCACTTTATGGATATCATCCACCATCCATCACAACATATTTAAGATAAAATTCGAAGGTTCAAGCAGTGAAAGATCACGTCGAGCATCAACAAGAAGTTCTCCAACTCTTAAAGAACAACCTGAATTTGGCACAAAATCGAATGAAACAACATGCAAATCAACATCGCAGCAAGATAATTTTTGATGTAGGAGACTGGGTAATTTTACAGCTACAACCATAAGAAATGTCCCTAAAGCAAGCTAAGAAGGATAATAAATTATTGCCAAAGTACTATGGTCCTTACAAGGTGTTGCAAAATATTGGTACTATGGCATACAAATTGGAGCTTCCTGTTTCTTCACGAGTGCATCCAATTTTCCATGTTTCATGCTTAAAGAAGGTTATAGGTGAAAATCTTCCAGTTCAAACAATATTTCCAGAACTTGATGAGGAAGGAAAAATCATATTGGAACCTGAAGCGGTCATGGAAAAAAGAACTCGACAGCTACGGAATCGATCAATTTCAGAGTATCTCATCAAGTGGAAGAACTTACCCACTGAAGATTCTACATGGGAGGATGAGAATTTTATACAGAAGCACCCAGAGCTACTCAGGCGTTGAGGACAACACTTTTTTGAAGGAGAGGGGCATGTTAGGTCCCTATATTACTAGTATAGTCCCTTATTGTTGTTAGTGTAACCCCCTTATTGTTGTTAGTGTAACCCCCTTATTGTTATTATTGTACCCTTATACTCTTATTGTTAGGGCGGTAGAGCTACATTATGGCCCCACTAGGATTACATTGTGGCCCCATGGACTCCTATATATAGAAAGGAGGTTTTGTAATTTGAATCATCAAAGAATTGTTCATTCATGTAATGTATTAGAGGTTGCCCCCTCGAAGTGGCTTATTTCTAAGGTGTTGATATCTCTTTTCTTCTATTTTTGGAGCTGGTTTCAAAACAATAGGAGCTTAAAAATGTAGGGTGGTATCCTTGAGCAACTCATCTCTTGGATCACATGTGAGTTATGACAACCTTAAGATAGTAGTGGGACAAGTGGAACAGTGGATGCATAGATCACAGATGAAGCAGAGGCAGATCTGAAGGTTGGAAGGAGCAGTGCAGTGCAGATGTTGCAGTAGCGTAGAGGCAACAACAACGTAGGGGCTGATGTGAATTCAACAGCACAGAGAAAATATTCTTAAGCTGAGCAAACCTGTAGCAGCATGGAGGCTTCAGGAGGACAACACAACACAACAACAACGTGAGGGATTTCAGCAAAGTGGCTAATGTGACTTCAGTAATGTAGAGGGAGTCTGATTACGTAGTGCAGAGATTTTGTTGTGCATCATCCTTCAGATGCCAACACAGATCAGTAGCCTATGGAGCTTCAGTGATGTGGATGCAGCCCAACTGACTTGTCTGTCAAAGATTGGGTAGGAGAACTTGCAGTGCAGCAGATTAGCAGTGGTAGTGCTATGAGCGGCACAGATGCAACAAATTGAGAGGGAGCTGCAGTACAGATGTTGCAGTGGTAGTGGTAGAGTCATGGGAAACAATACAGAATGGTAGCAACAGTGCAGAGTAGCAGGCCAAGCATCAACAACGCTGAACAAGTGCCCAAAATCTTGTAATGCATAATGTGATGTATTGTTAGAGCACACTTGTGATGCTAAGAGGGAGTGTTGAGATTTTGTGTACTTGGGGTAGCATCAGTTGTGCTCTAGGTCCCAAATTTTGTGGAGGGACTAGAGTACACTAGATATACAAGACCCAGAAATGGATTTGGAAAATTTCATCTGGTTTAGGATATATTTAATTAATTAATTATGTTAATCTATTTCCTAAGTCTAAACTTAGGAAAATTAAATAATTAAAGTTAATTAAATTAAACATGTGATGAAATTGTCTTAAGTCACATGGATCAAGCTTTCTTTTAATATTAGCGATTGATTCAAGATTTTATCATGGCTGTTGGTTTCCCAACGAGAAAAGTATAAATGAAAGGCTTGGGGTCATTTGTAAAGACACACAGAGGCAGAGCACTGAAGCTAAGCTGAGATTCTAGGGCGGGTTTGCTAAGAATTCTCAGAAGTGTTTCAACTGCAAAGGGGAATTTAGGCCAAGGGGATGATCTGATCCCAGGGTCTAGAATCAACAAGAGGCAAATATCAGCTCAGAGAGACAACGGAAAGAAGAGGGAGAGCAGTAGCAGGAAGGGCAACAACTGTGGTACACAGGTGCTGCGCAGTCCCTCCCAGGACAAAGTGATTTAGCTGGAAGCCATCAGGGGTTATGCATAGACACTAAGGGGCAGCGTAAGGACTGATTCACCCAGTCTGGGGTAACGTGGCCCTTTCTAGGCCAGCGCTGAGGGATGCAGGGGCTTCAGAGACTAACGCAGAGGCTTCAAGGGCAGCATTGGGGTTTCTATGTGTTAGTATGAATCTTAATTGCAAGTATACGAAAAAATACCACTTTAGCTGTACAAACAACCCTAACAACAAAGATGACTGTCAATATCCTCAGATCTTCAATTAGGTGATCAAGATAAATGCTGCAAAAATCTAGATCTATGCATCAAAAGACA
Source organism: Pinus albicaulis (assembly GCA_034641835.2). Classification (NCBI taxonomy): domain Eukaryota; kingdom Viridiplantae; phylum Streptophyta; class Pinopsida; order Pinales; family Pinaceae; genus Pinus; species Pinus albicaulis. The sequence continues at coordinate 847,826,336 of CM076583.1, forward strand.
TTAAGCAGTAAATAAAACGAGATTTACTCCATGCATCCAATAGACAAGACAAGAATATGTTGAATGAATTTTGTATTAATGACACTTGGGAGGAAAACATAGAAGGATGTTACTAGTTCTCCTCAATGGGATGGGTTCTTGTAAGTCCTCAGCACTTCAGATCTAAAATCCCTCTCTCTTGATGGTGTAGAAAACCCAGACCAAAATGGTAGCAAAATATGACTATGATGGTGGATCAAAGTCAGACTAAAAGTATAGATCCAGAGTGATCTTTAGGTAACAAAAGGTGGTGAATGAATGGAAAAACCCTTCTATTTATAACAAAATACTGAGTTAGTCTAGATATTGGTGCATAATTAACCAAATCAAGATCCAACTTTATGGAATATTTTATTATATTTGTTGGAGGGAAATTTTTTTTTACTTGTGTCAAATCCCTTTATTTGTAAATAATAAATAAATAAATAATTTATTTATTATTTTAAGGATGTGGTTGAGTAATAATCAAATAAATAATGATTTATTTAATTATTTATGAGTGATTTAGTCATATTTAACAAGGAATATTATTTAAATAAGGTTTAAATAATTATTCCTATCAAATAATAAGATAAATAATGATTTATCTAATTAATTTCCCTGTTTTGGGTTTAATATAACTAGGAATATTAATTAAACTGTTGTTTAACTAATTATTCCTTGAGGAAAATCAAACAAATGTAGATTTATTTAATATTTCCTCACGGGGTTTCCTATTTAGACCATAAACAACTTAATAAAGGTGGTTTACTAAGTTATTTTTCATAGTGAAAGCAATTTTACTTAGGGTAAAATTGGTCTTACATGGTGTACTTAGGTCCATCTAATAATAATAGGTTAGATGACCAAAAAATGGTGTAACAGATTTCCCCCCAGCGTGCGAGCGTTAGGAGCTAATCGTATGACCGAAATACGTTGTAAGAACTCTAAGAACTCAATCACTAGACACCAAAGGGGAAGTCAGAGAGAGAAATATAGGGTAGACCAAAGCGTTGAGAGGACTAGACCCTGAGGAGACGAGGCTTACAGGTGTGACAAGTCTCTTTTATGAGTGAGTACCTATGCTATAGGTGGCGAGGGAGGCATACCTATGCCCGCCGAAGCAAAGTACAAAGAATATTGCGTCCAGTAAACAAGGGACTGAAAAATATAGTACATGCTGGCATAAACATGAGCCAGATAAAAAACATGATAATGAATCCCACATACATACTGTGCCTGGGATAACAGCCAGGACTTGTACGATAATATATGAGTACATGAGATACAAATACAACCTAGATGCCCCTGTAAACAGGAAAGGGATTTGAAAATCTCACTGATACATGAAATAAAGAAGGTGCTGCAAGTGGCTGAGGCTGACATCATCAAGTCTATGGAGCTGCATCGAAGGCGGAAATGAAGAGGTCATCTGGGCATGTGGGGGGTTACCTGTAGGGCCACCTCCTCATGAGGGCTGAAACATCTCACACACACCTGGGAATCACCGGTCCAATCTGCTGCATCTTTGGACCATCAAGTATACAGATCTCGATCATGCTGTAAGGAACTGGAGCTGAGAAACAATCAAGTCAAAGGGAAATAAGGAGTCCCTTTGCCTGATCCGAGGCACCGAACAAGAGTGGAAGCTGGAACCAAGGTACACCGCCCTCTAGACCTGTCTTCTTGAATAAATGTTCTGATGTCGACAGAAGAAGGTTCACCATAAGTGAGGCAATAATGGTTCCTCAACTAAGGCACGAGAAAATAGTAGAGCAACTAATAGATGGACACCAGGGGTGATGATGAAATGGAGGGTACTGAGTAGCGGACTGACACAATATCATGAGGGATAGGGGACAGTGGGACTGGAGACCATAATGTGCGACACGAGAGAGGGACCAAGAAATGAAGGATGAAGGATGATAATGGGAAAAAGGGACTCGAGATAGACTCCATGAATGCGATGATGACTCAACTAGGATGCTCTAAACAAGGGTGACTTGATGGTGCTGCCACATAGTAAAGGTCCAATGGGGACCTAATAAACATGAGTATAAGATGGTAACTCATGACGAAAATCGAAACGAGCATGGTCAAGTATGGAGGCAAAGTGGTGCCGCAAGTACAAGTGTTGCAAGTGAAGAAATTCAATTTTGAGGAGTGGTGAAGTGACGCTTCGTGGACAAAATGTGTCCTGATGAAGTATCAAATCACAAAAAACTAACAAATACCCATGTGAGGGCTCGGTGAGAGCTTTCCCGCGGTATAGATTTTTTTTCAAAATGAGCTATGGTTTGGCCGTAGCGGGTGAAAGAAAAATCTGGGGTTTCTCTTTTAATAAGGCATTTTCCCTCCAAATTCACTCATTGGCAAGTGTAGCTGTGGTGAATGTAGAGAGGAGAGAAAGCCCTAAATCTTGCGGCGATCATAGCGGACAAACCGACTGTTGGAATCAAGATCTGTCAGTTGTAGGTAAGAGGCCTAATCCTACTCTTTCATTGCAGTGGATCAAAATTTCAGTTTAGGTACCCAGAGCTCATAAACAGGCCAGGTCGCACCTTTTGGGGTCTGTTCTATGACCTGGGTAGTAGGTAATGGGCAGAAAACTGCGACCTGTCCGAGGAAATGAACAGAAAAGTGCAACCTATCAGATAAAAAGGGGTTTCAATACTGTTTTTGGCTGAGATCTGGGATTTTTATGGTTGAGGGGCATAGGTGCTCCCAACCATGTTATGGTCATGCCAAAATGTATTTAGAAAAGGGGAATCTAAACACATTTAAATGATGTGGTGCGCCATTTGTTTTTTTTATGGTTATGCAGTTCGAGAAAGGGAATGGAGGATTACCAATCTCTTTTGGTACTGCATATATGAAGCAAATGGACTTAATTTTCTGGGTTCGCATACATGGTGTCACTATCCCAAAAAGAGGATTTGGAGATAATGAACTGGTGCTCTCCTAGAAAACTCACAGGTTTGTCAACAAAAATGTCTAGGGGACTGGGTTGCTAATGTAAGATGAAGGAATGATGAGGGGTATCATCCCTAAAGTGATATGAAGTGATATGGGAGTCTAGAGGTTCTTCTAGATGGGGAAGAATAATGGTACTAGAGTCGACACGACCAAATACACTAGGAGAGTTGTGGAGAATTGCTTCTCCTGGTCTCTCGAATATGGGTGCCCCCTTACCCAAACATTGGGTGTCAATGAAATGGCCACAAGGTGTATGTGGTTCGAATGCATGGGTTCGATGTAAGGGGGGATAGATAAAGTCAGGGGTGGTGACTACTTCCATAATGTCGTCATCGTAATAGAAGATGGGGTGACTAGTGGAAGAAAGACCACCTGACGCGACGAAGCTACCTGACTCATCATCATGAGAAGAGAGGTTTACATGCGCATCGTCACGGGAGGTGAAGGAAGAATAAGTAGATGAAGGATCCACCGATGTGGAGCCCAAGGTGATCGCTGAAGGGAGGTCAGGCAAAACAAAAGGGGAAGTCCCAGGGGGGTCTTCCATCGAGGATCTCATAGATGATGACAGGTAGTGGACAGTGGCCGAAGACTCTATCATTTCAACATCCGGAGGGGGAATTTCTATGGGAGTGGATGTGTCCTCTGGTTCTGCTGAAGCAAAATGCGCAAATAAGGGAGCGATGGACTCATTGCGCTTGGCCTCGAATTGGAACACTGCCGCTAGAGAGGTGCGGAAGTCCTCGAGGAAGGGACAGAGGTAAGTATACTGGCCATGGAAATCACACAAAACACATGGGTGATTTGTGCGCAAAGACTTGAGTTTTCGGACTAAATCAAGTATAGTGACATATACCTCTGGGATATTAGACTTCGGAAATGCTTCGTTAACCATGGGCTTGAGATGAGGCAATTCAGGACAATTATGGGTGGCATGACCGACAACATCACACAAAGAACACGGAGGTGTGCACTTTGGAGGCTGAGGAGGAGCATGGTTTGTTGGGGCAGCCTTGTCTTTAGGTGCCTTCTTGCGAGCTTTACCCTTTTTACTCAAAGTGATCGCAACAGGAGAGGGTTCCTGTTGAGGTGGCTGAGGCACTGTAGTAGCAGGAGAAGTCATAGGGACCGGATGAGCCGGGGTCAAAGCAAGATAAGGTTTAGGTTGACCAGGCGGGTAGCGGCTGTGGGATTAAGGTACCAGATGAGAATCCATAGGGTCAGGTTAGGAAGAGAGAGAGTAGCCATGACAGGTACCATGTACACTTCAGGAAGGGGAGCTAGGAATGGTATCTGACTAGAGGGGTAATGGCCAAGCAGGATGGCTCCAATATGGTTAAGGCTTGGAGGAACCGTTCCAGGAGGACAAAGAGGCTCATGAATACTAGCTGTGGGTGAAGGGCCAGTAGGAGGAGGTCCAAGAGGCTGAATCGAAGGGCTGGGAGCAGGATGCAGAGGGAGAGGAGGCTGCTGACTAGCCGAAGTGGGTCGTTAGAGGGTAGCTCGAGAAAATTGCATCATGCAAACATTCGATGTGCTGGGATCAAAGACAGGAGGAGGGAGACCAGAGAACGTACCAAGCAGTAAGAAATCTTTGTAGACTCTGGGTGGGACACTGGTCAAAGGATCGACGGTTTGCTTATTGGCCACCGAAGAGATGATGGACTCAGGGGAGGTCTGAGACTTCGGTTCGTAATATGTCAACTGGTCAATGGTGACTATCTTTCCATTATGAGGAAAGGACATCTTGCGGTGAACCGCAGATGGGACAACAGACATCGCATAGGTGTAGCTACAACCTAATAGAATGTTGTAATCTAAGGGGGCATCAATGACTTCTACGTCAATGCAAATAGTCTTGCCTGCAAGAGTAATAGGACAATTGCAGAATAGGCCAATGGGCTAGGAGGCGTGGCCATCTCACGCTCGAAGAGTGATCGTGGAAGGAGCCAACTCAGGTGATCCGAGTTGCTTCCAAACTGAAGCGGACATCACACAGGTGGATGCCCCCTCATTAATGATACATCAGGAAACGTTGGCATTCCGGATTTTGACTGGGATTTGGAAGATGCCAGAAGAAGGAAGAGGAGGATGTTCTAACCAGTCAGCATCGAAGAAGATCAAGCGATCATCGTTAGGATCTACAACGCCCATGGCAGATAGTAGAGCTTTTCATTGTGAAGGACAAGACTAGAGGAGTTCCAGCGTTGAGATGGCGGCAGGAGATTGCGCCAAATCATCTACTATACTATATGAATGGGAAGCTTTTCCAGAAGCAGTATTTCGGCACAATGGTCCCTTAGGGATCTTGGTATGAACCTCTGACTTCGGCTGAGGGATCTGCAAGGGACCATTAGGAGTCGAAATAGGCTCTGTAGGACTTGAAGAAGGTGGCTCGGGGACAGACTTAGCGAGAGGCTTGTTGTACTGACGGGACCGAGTCTAAAGGTTGAGGTCAACGATAACAGGTTGGTTAGAGTTCATCATGAGGATCTGGTAATCAGAGGTACCAGATGGAAGAGGTTGAGTGGCCACCTGACCTTCAGGTGGTTGGGTAGCCACAAATCCTTGCTGAGGGAAAGGATTAGTAAACACAGTTGGTTGACTAGGCGCTGGACTGGGAGGGACGGAAGGGGAGGCTTGCTGTCCTCACAAAACTGCTTGAGACTCCCACATCTACTTCATGTGTGGTAAAAGAGGATAATTGTGTGTGTAATGACCATAAACACCACAACAAGAACAAGTCTTATTCGTACGAACAAGCCTGTCCTGCTTCGGCTGAGTGCTCTATTGCTGGTTAATAGTGTTAGGAGCATTATTTTGCAGATTAGGTCCAGAATTATTGGAGGAAAATTGAATTTGAGTGCCTTTCCTATTCTTTTTGGAAGGAGGAGGATTAGTCGCGCCCTGCTGTGCATACACCTGCCCCCGAGGGGGCGGTGGCTGCTATTGCGGGGGTTGAGAAGGTAAGGGAGGCGGAGGTGCTAATGCTGGAGGAGCTAGAACACTGGGTTGCAGATACGGATGATAATGAGGTTGGGTAACAGTGTGGTAAATAGGAGGTTGGGAAAAATGAGGAGGCATGCCGTATCTTGGATACATGCTACCGGGAGGGGGAAAGGTGCTGGAGGCGCTAGCCCCTCTGTGAGGAAAACCATAGCCCATAGGAGGTTGAGCATATGGATGAGAGAGAGCTCCAACGATACCGTCGGTGGCATGAGATGCCCTCAGTGCGTTGGCACCACCAGGTTTGGGAAGATTAGGTAGAACGGTATAAACATAACCTGACTGAGCGTAGATCAGGTCATATTTTAATGCAATTTGGAGAGCAGCTTCTTCAGGTTGAGGGAAATGTGATGCGACATATTTTCAGATAGCAGGCAAGGGAGATCTAAGGAACCAGTCCATGTAGACACGGTCTTTGAAGGTAGGGGCTCGACATAGGCTCTTTCTTCTCTACCATTCTTGGACATGATTGTATTGGCAGGTCGCAAATGATTGACAGAAAGATGTCAAAAATTCGGTACCAGTGTCATAACGAAGGGGAACCTGGAAGTAAGATAGAAAAGCCCGGGCAAGAGTCGCAAAGATGGTATGAGAGGATGGGGCCTGATCAACATACCACTTAGAAGCTTCACCAGTAAGCGTACGTTGGAACAACCGAAGATGGACAGAGTCATCGGTAATGGAGTTAGACGAACACCACATGTGGAAAGATCAAACATGATTTGTAGGATCTTCACCAGCAAGACCTTCAAACTTGGGGATGTCAGAAGGGAGCTTGGTTGGAATTGTAGGCCAACCAACATTATGATGTATAGGGTCATTTATCAACTGGTCAAAATCGAAAAGACTGAGGTCTGCCATATAGGGGAGCAAGGGAGCAGCCGAGATAGTTTCCGTTGCGGTCCCACTAGTAGTATTCCCAGCATTAGGGTCGGGGTTACCACCACCATTAGGTCCTGAACCAGACACGGTGAAGGTGACAGGAGGAGAAATAGGGGCAGAATGAGGAGAACCCAAAGGACCAAAAGAAGAGTCGAAGTGTGGATTCGGTGGAGGACTAACTTAAATCCTACGCGGAGGAGTAATTCTTCTTACCGGAAACTGAGGATGAAGGCCAAGAAATCTCCGGGATAAACGCCTTGGTGGCGTAATGATGACGACACAAAGGAAAAAGAGACCAACAAGGGCAAGTAGGTGCATGATCAACTGATTACAATGTCGAGACAAGGGCAGAAAGGTGCAGGATCAATTTATTTCAATGTTTTAGAGTCTTTGCTTGGTGGTGTTAACCAAGCTTTTTTTCGCTTAGGGTGTGTGTGTAAAGTGTGTAAATTTTAATTTTTAAACCCAGACGTTTGTAGAGAAAAAGAAAAAGTGTGATGTCTAACTGTAAATAAACCTGCAGATAACAATGTATCAAACTAAAATAACATAAAATAAACAGCTAATTACTCAATAATCTAAACCCAAGGAGGTGGGCCTCTCAACAACTAGTTTGTAGGTGGGAAAAAAACTGATCAAAACACACTGAAATAGCCAATAGATCTAACTGATCAAAACACACTGAAATAACCAATAGATCTAAGGTCGGGAGGGGCAGGGATCTAAAGGTCAGATTTGCTAGAAAGTGGTGCAGAAAACAACAACAAATCAGAGGAAACATTGTTGTAAATGAGGTGGTGAAAGGCTATATCCTGGAGGGAAGTGGAGGTGACCCTAGAGAAAAACCCAAAAAAAACTAAATGAGGTGTTGTGGATGGATAAATAGCCAATCTGAAGTGGATCTGAAGGTGAGGTATCAGAGTTGAAAAATGGCTGAACGCTCTAAAAATTTCAGACAACCTGCAGCAGCTAAAACTCTTCCACCGAAGGTGGAGGGTACTGAAGCCGTAGGGGGCTAGGTTCCCACTTAGTTGAGCAAAACACAACAAGTATAGGTCCAAAACGGGTGGAGAAGGAGGTCAAACAACCCTGAATAGAGGCTCAGACAAACCCATAAAACTTTCAGAAAAACTTCTGCAAAAAGTCCAGGTCGAAGTTTTTGACCTGTTTTCTGCCGAGGTCGGAGTTTTCAGTCTGTTTCCTGCGCCCTTGAGGTTCAGGTCGCAAGTTTTGGCCCAAAAAGTGCGACCTGCACTTCTAGCACTGTCGGTGGCAGATTTCAGAAGAATGTGTTGTCTCAACTGCGGTTGATGCCGATCACCTGCGCAATAGGTTCAAAAACACACAGAAGTTAGAATTTTTAATGTTTTAGGGTTTTATAGGTTAAAAACAACATCAAGAAAAGCAAAACAAGAGGCTGAAGAGAAATCCTAGGGTTTGAAGCAGCTGGATATGCAGGGATCTGAAAAAATGACAATGGTCATAATTGTAAACCCGTGTGGAGTCGACAGTTGTTAGTATGAATCTTAATTGCAAGTGTACGAAAAAAGACCTCTTTAGTTGTGCATAACAAACAACCATAACAACAAAGATGGCTGCCAATATCCTCAGATCTGCAATTAGGCGATCAAGGTAAATGCTGCAAAAATCTAGATCTATGCATCAAAAGACATTAAGCAGTAAATAAAATGAGTCAAGAGATTCAACATCATGTTTCTAAGACCCTTCTGGGAAATATGTATCTTGTAAAAGGATTTATTTTCGAGTCTAGAAAGTCCTAGAATCCTCCTAGCATAGATCGGGCTTGGCAGAGATAAGTAGGCCCATAAAAGGGCATTCGACCCACACAGAAGAGTATAAATAGAAGCACTACGACCTCATTTGGAACTCACTCACTTACAAGTTTTATCTACAATAGAAGGACGAAGAAAGAAGAGTGAAGGACAAGGAAAGAAAGGAGAAACCCAAGAAAATAAATTAAGATGAGTTTTGGGCACTTTTCTCTCATGTGTGAATTTTTGGAGCAGTTGTAGGGGCTGAAATTTCTGCAGTAATTGTAGGTTTGAAACTTGCAGTGGGGCTGAAATTTTGTTGCAGGAGGCCAAAATTCTGAGACTGGTGCAATACAAGAAGGTTTTGTATCTAGCTAACCTGGTTTGACCCTGACCTAGCTAGAAGGTCTTTTTGGAGGGCTGAATTGGCACTGGAGGGAGGACATGGTCTAGGGTTTGGGTCTTTGTTGTCTCATTTGAAGTAGATTCTATAAGAAGAGAAGTTTTTTTTGGGTTTCCCCCTTGGAGGGGTTTTGCCCTAGCTTGGATCCTAATTTCTGTGTCCATTGTATTTATTGTTTTGATCATGATATTTTTTTGATGAAAAGATCTAGTAAAGAAACACAAGAAGATAAATAAGATTCACAAACAAGTATTAAGGAATAAGGAAGATATGATTAATAGCTGCTACATTGCATTTTCCAACATTCATATCTCTAATATTATGAAGCGAAAGTGGACAAAATCTGAAGGGGATGGGACCCAAATCTCAAGATTGATGAAAAATGAGAAAAATAGGCTTGCGATTTGATACATTGGAAGGAGTAAGGAGGAGGTCACTGTGGATGAGAAATTTGTCCAACATGACCGCAATATGACTAGGCCCTAATCTTCTATTATTCAATTGATTTTTTCTTTCATAGGATTGACCTCGCCGAGATCCTAATCAACGATAAGATCCTCAACACATTCCTTGAAGGGAGATCCCTTGTTATGTTACCTCCTCTCGTCTCTTTATTTGATAAAACCACATTGAAGTCTCTTACCACAATAATGTAACTAGTAACCTCTGTGATTTTTATAAATTTCAAGGTTTGCCAACATTCCTCCTTTCCTTTGTAATGAGTTGGTATGTAGACATTAATGGCATATCTCAATGAGTAAGGCAAGTCGAGACTTGGTGTTGAGTATTTTGAACAAATTCCAACTAGAACATACATATTGCTCGTGAAGCTCTTCTAATTCTCTTTGTTGCATCAACATTATTTCTCTATTGCTTTTTCCTGATCTTTAGCATATCTACCTCTGCTAAATTAGTATCCTAGATGAGGATTAATATTGGTTTTTTAGATCTGATAATATTTCTAAGTGCTTTGTCTTTGAACTTGCTGCCCATAACTTTGCAATTCCAGGATATTAAAATCATTATTTCACTGATGGTGGTTTAGATCTGCTGCCTGATTGGATTTCCAACAACACTTGAGATCTTTAACTTTTCTGAGAGTAAAGCTTTGTTTTTTCTCCTTAAGAGCTTCCAATAATAGTTTGAATGCCCAAGGTTTTTTCTTTGTTGGCTATTTATTCCCTTCTATCCTTTGTTGGTTTTAGCCCTACTTTGTTGCTGGCTACATTAGATTGTTGATGTGATTTTCCAAGAGTGTGATCTATTTATTCTTTCCTATTTGAGATGAGATCTTCTTCTGGGGATAAAAGGATATTTGCTTCTGATTCTAGATAGATGGGTTACAAGAACCATTGAAGACTTATCACAGTGGGGCAATAACCTCAAACAATGCTACTATCTTTAACTGGGAGAGGATTCCAAACCTATTTGTGGAGATAACTGGTTTGGAAACTTGAGTGTTGGTTCCTATAGAGACTGCATGCTTTAGGGTTGAAGGAGCTACTTGATGATAGCTCGATGGAGTTATCTGATTGTACTAGGGGGAACTGCTTGTATTGAAGTTGAAGGGGCCATCAGATTTATGTCAGGGGGCGAGGTTTGACCCCAATTTTTACTTCATCGTTTTCCATTATTATTCCTTATATGTATTGTTTGGAATTGGGATTGGTTTTTTTGTAGTCTTTCATGAAGTATCCATATCTGTGACAAGATTTTCATTTAAATGGAAACTGGTCAAAGTCCATCTTCTAGTTGTCACATGCTTCTAGTTATCTAGGGTGAGAAAAGTAGCTTCTGTAAGGCATTTTTCTAGATCTAGTTCAACATTGATCTTGGTGCATTCAAACATGCCAGCCTTTGTTTCGTATTTCTCAATCTATTTCTCCTATTTGTTGCCAATGATTCTTAGTGAGTCTTCGTTCCAACAATGTAAGGGAAGATAAGGCAATGAATCTGTTGTATCTTAAGAGACAATTCCTTGGATGTGGAAAGGAATCAATGCTTAAGACATTTTTAGAAATGTAACAAAAAGTAATTATATCAAGTGGTCTTCATTCAATCCCTTTGGAAACTAATTCTTTAAAACCATTAACAATCTAGTATAATGAAAGAATCTACAATGCCATTAACTACTGATATCTGAATGGAAAAGAAGAACTGAAGAAGAAACTCAAAATGATATGCTGTACCACAGAATCTACCACTCTAAATTTCAAAATGAATTTATGGAGAGAGAGGAAACTAAAAATAATACGTTGTAAACACATAATCTATTACTTTTAAGTTCCAGAGAGTTTGTGAAGAGAGAGGAGTTGGAGTGAAGGAATGCAAATTAAGAATTATTTAACTCTTAGTCACAGAAGTAATTAAGAGACTGGCAACTGCATTACTTCACTTCATTCAAGGAAGAAGGGACACAAAATGGTAGGAAAAACGAATCACCATCAACAGTTGCAGGAAACTTGCTGCTTCTTTCATTAATTCCTCAGAAAAGTAAATACCAATGTTTTAGTCTTCCAGAGGTCCGAAACTCGAAACTCCTCTTCTTTCTTTCTATCTTGCTTAAATACATCAAAAACAATTTGTAACTTCTAGAACTTCTTGAAACTCCTTTGACTACCTAAACTGTTAAAACTACTTATTACATTGCAATTGAGGACATCACTATAACTTCGACCTTAATAGACAAAGAAAACAAATTAAAATTTGAAAAGTTATTTTTTTGCTGAATCTGATTTGTTGTTGATGCATCTCCCTAAAGTATTGATGTGTCTCCCTGACTGATCGGACATCCTTGCCCTATCTTTCTTCCAGAGTTCAACATTTTTCTTTTTTGCTCGCTGTCATGTCTTTTCTACTTCTGGTGTGGTATTCAAACAGTTCTGCAATAACGTATCCTTGCCCGACTTGACCCAGATGTTGTGTTTCCAACAATGCCACTATGTGCTCTCTTTGCCCGACTCTGCCTATGCCTCTATATTTCAACCAAGGTTATCATGTCCCCTTCTTTCCGACTCTGCCTCTTCTGCTCGTGTCTCCTGCATTCTGTCTTTTCTTTCCCTTTGCTTTGCGTTGGGTCACATACCCAAGTCCACTGCCCGCGTTCACGTTTCTCTGTAAAACCAACAGAACTGCACATAATCTTGGACTTTAAATAAGTTCAACTTAACCTTTGAATGGTATCGAGTCTGCCTTTTCATCGAATTTCGTCCTTCGGCATTTACAACATATTTCTTACCACCTTTCCTCCTGAGATTGTGACGTGCGATATTCGATCACATCGCCTCGTAATATCGCAACTTTAGGCCTCATCGCAGATTGACTTTTATAACCTTTACCTCATCAGGTCTTCGCAACTTTTCCAATTTTCAATTCCTATGATTGCCGCAATATCTTATCGCATGCGATATGCGATATTCATCGCATTGCGAGATCTTAAACTTGTTGCTCTTCGCATCACATCTTTGCAAGTTTAAGCATATCTCAAACTTGTATCCTTTACCGAATGCAATATGCGACAGAACCTATGGCTGACACGTGGCTTCTCTTCACAACCTCCGATCCATTTGACTTGAATTTCTGTGATATGATCTCCACCGTCCATCTCTTCGCTTCAATTCTGCGGTTTGATCCTAATTGTTGATTTCCCTCCTTTACGCTTCTTCCAAAACTCTTAAGTTTTTAAGGAAAATACGCCAGTTCTCTGTCTTCGGGAAATCTATATGATTTCTTCAATAATGAACAAAGTTTCATTCAATAGGTTCGCATATGTTCCTTTAACGAATAAACGATCTTGATTACTAATTTTTTTTTCTCCATGGTGTAGCCCTCCTGAGCTTATTCGGTATTCTGTAGCACTAGTCTCTCCTGAGCTTGCGAATAAGCCCGACTCGACCCGCCTTCACATCTTTGCACATACTATTAATACACCAACATATAAATCAAATTTTTTTTTGACATAATTTTTTTTTACCTTTTCTAACATATATGATTTTTTGGTGTTTTGAGAAATATTTCCAAAGTAAATGAAAATGAGCCACAACATCTGGCTCCACCTGGGGATAGTGCTTTTTCCTATGAAAGCTCTAAGAAATGTAGATTAGTGTCTTATCCATTGGGCATGGAGTCAATTATTGCTTGATGACATATGAACAATGAGAAATCCAGTATTTACAATGGTGAAATGCTGAATTTTAGTGCTGGGAATAATGCTTCAGATACTTCTCATTCACAGACAGCTATAGAGATTCTCCATCTAAATCTTCTAGGATGAAAGTATTGTTTGACCTGGCTTCAGATATTTTGTGTGCACCACACCAGAGAGGGTCAAATTTGACATGCTTTCCTTTCTCTGCCCTTCTTGTGTCCCATCTTAATACTAAATCTCCTGTTTGGAAGAGGATTTATTTTGCTTTTCTGTCAAATATGGACTTCATATTTTCCTGATAAGAAATCAAGTTATCTCTAACTTCGTTCTTGTCTTCACTTGATTCAATCACCTTGTTCAATCTTCTCACTAGAGCATTAGGTTCTTCCTAAGCTTCTTGAAGGAACGCAATCACTGGTTTGGCCAACTGAGTAGGAAATAGTGCTTGAGTTCCATAAACAAATTCATAGGGTGACTTGCTAGTAGACCTCTTGGTGGTTACTTGTACTACCCAAAGAGCAAACTTCAACTTTGAATCCTAGTCTTTCTGATTTTCAGTGATTGTCTTCTTCAGAATCCTGACCAATGTCCTGTTTGAAGACTCTGCTAATCCATTCCCTTGTGGATGGTAGGTTGTGGAATGTGACAAAATAACATTATATGTTTGATAGAAATTAATGAATCAAGCATAATTAAATACCTGAGCATTATCAGTTACAATCTTGATTGGGCATCCAAACCTACTAAAGATGTTCTCCTCTAGAAAATTCATCACCACTTGGTCATTTGTTCTCTTGGTGGGGATTTCTTCAACCCACTTTGTGAAGTAATCAGTAGTAGCTAGAATCCATTTGAACTTCCCACTTGATGGTTGATTTATATCTCCAATAAAGTACAGTCCCCATTGCCTGAAAGGCTCTTTTGTGAATACTAGAATGAGAGGCAACGAAGCAAGTCTCTTCTTTTCTATGAACAATTGACACTTCAGACAACTTCTGACTAGTTTGTATACATCAACAAACAATGTAGGCCAGTATAAACCTGACTTGAGGATTTTATGTGCGGTTACCTTCCAACTATAATGTCCTCCACATAGTCTTTCATGATATTCCTTGATAAACTCAATGGATTCACCTTCAGTTAAACACAACAGCGAAATACCAATAGGATCTTTCTAGTACAATTTTGCTTCTACTATGACATATGGCTGAGATTTAAGCTTGAGAGCTCTGTATTTGGTTCTATTTAGTGAATATGGACAAGAAAAGAAACATAGGTAATGAACAACATCTTTATACCAATTTGAACACAAAAAATTGTATTGAATACCTGTTTTGGGCTTATTCTGACCTTCTTCATTGTTAGCTCCATCCACTAGTGCCAAGAGATTAATTCCAATGCTTGAAACTTTGTTTCTATTAGCAAATTTGATAAACCCGTCCTTTTATTAACTTGGTGGGTTTAATGTCCAAATCGTACTCCTGGATTTTAGCTATCCATTTCCCTCTTTTTCCTTCAACATCACTTTGAACCAGCATGTCCTTGACAACAAAATTAGGTACATAAGCAGTTATTTGGGATTTCATCACATAAGTCCTGAAGGCTTTGAGTGTTTTAACCAATGCATGCACTTGTTTCTCCAAAATGTTATATTTGAGCTCAGCATCTCTGAGAACTTTGCTGAAGAATTCCACTGGTTGTTCCTTACTATTTTCGTTTTTTTGTAATAACACAACAACAATAGTGGTGGGGGAAGCAAATGAGAATATTTGAAATACCTTTTGATAATCAGGCCTAATTAAAACCGGAGCTTCCTGGAGTGCTTCTTTTATTCTAGAAAATGCTTCTCTTGCTTCTTTATCCCACCTCACTTCTGCATTCTTCTTCAACAGGTATGTTATATTTCTCACAATCTCAGCATAATTTGGTACAAATCCTCTCAGAAAGTTTATTTTTCCCAAAAAACTCTGAATATTTTTCTTGCTTCTGGGTAAAGGAATGGTCTGAATGGCCTCCACCCTTGCTGGATCAATCTTTACTCTTGTTTTGAAACTATGTGACCCAATAATTTACCTTCCTCCAAGGAAAACAAAGATTTTTTGGGATTTAGTGATCAACCATACTTCCTACAATTTTCAAAAGTCCTTTGTATATGTTCCAGGTGTTCATCATCTAGTCCTGAAAAAATAGTTACATCATACAAATATATAACCACATACTTGTCTCCCACAAACGCTATGTCCATGGCCCTTTGAAAATTTGCACTTGCATTCATAAGACCAAATGGCATCTGTGCATACATGAAGGTGCCCTAGGGGGTTGTAAAAGTTGTCTTGTTCTGATCTTCCTGATCCACTTCCACTTGGTTATATACAGAGAATCCATCAACCATAGACATCCTATAAGCTCCTGTCACCTTCTGTAAGACATAATCCATTTTAGGTAAAGGATAATTATCTTTTATAGATTCTCTATTCAAATTCCTAAAATCCACACACAATCTTATATCTCCATTTCTCTTCCTTACAGGAACCAGATTAGAAACCCAATCCGAATATCTGAGAGGACTATGATTTCTGCTTGCATCAATTTCTTCACTTCCTTCTCAGTGGGAGCTAACAGTAATGGATTAATCTATATGAGATTTTGTCTATGTGGTTTGATTCCTTCTTTCAATGGGATCTTATGTTGTATTATGATTTTATCATACGTTTTCAAGTCTTCATATGACCAAGAAAACACATCCATATACTTCTTAAAAAGTTCAATGTATCTTTCGTTGTAACTTTTGGAAACACCCTTGAATAATTTCACCATTTTTGGCTCATGCCGAGTTCCAAAATTGCAATCTTCCATCTCTTCCTCTTGATGTATTTACTTCGAATTAACAACAACATCATTAGTCAAATAGTCTTTCAAGGGGAACCAGTCCTTTAGGGAGGATATTTTCTTTCAATTGGATAATCTTCTGCTCACCTATTGACTGCTTGAGGTTTCTTACCTCCCCTTTCTGCTCTATCTGTTCTTCTTCTTGATCTATCTCATCATCTTCAAAGTTTCCAGTCATTGTCAAGAAATGATTTATCTGCTCATCATCTTCAAACATGTACCAATGTTTCACATTTTCAGGAATAGAGGGTCGATGTCTAATTTCAATATCATACCTTAACCTTGGATTCATTGGAGGCTTAAAGGTAGTAGTTGCAACTGCTAACGAATCTGCCAACATATTCTCCTCCCTCGGGATGAACTGAAGATTGAAGGCTTCAAAATAGTTCTCGATAAGATCCCAAACGTCATTTCTATATGATCTTAATCTCGGATGCTTGGTATGACAATGATTTTTGATCTGTCTTATTATCAGTTCAGAGTCACCGAAAATTGAAATACACTGGACTCCCATCTGTTTAGCGACTTGAAGGCTTAATATTAAGGCCTCATACTCAGCCATGTTGTTTGTTGAATCAAACTCTAACTTAAAATAAAAAGGCATGAGGTTACCTTCTGGTGATATCAACAAGAATCCAGCTCCTGTGCCTTCCTTGGAGTAGGCACCATCAAAGTAGAATTTCCAAATCCTTTTTGAGTGCAGCTCATTATTTGCAACTGCTGAAGAGAGCTTCTTCCCTGTGTCTTCAGCAAATTATGCATCTTCATGCAACATGAAACATGATAGATCTTCTATTTCTCGACTATAAATAGGGGAATTTCCTGCATCTTTCTTGGTAGTAGTCTTCACAAACCTTGTTTCCATGTACAATCTCCTTTCTTCCCCATTGAAAACAGGAATGATAGCATAAGTGAAATCCAATTTAAGAAAACCTCCCATCCCTAAGATATTGACAAGGGCATTCCAAACCTGGCTGGAATGTTAGCAACCACTACATCCGTGACTATACTCTTTGTGGAATTTGTGCCAAAGAAACTGCTACATCTTTAATTAATCCAATGCATTTCACTCTTTTGGAATCAAATGAATATAGATTCTTGTAAGGTTTGGTAATCTGCAAGTTTAATTCCTTCATAATAGACAATGTCATGAGATTATGGGATGATCCTGAGTCCAACATACAATTATGGAGAGTAAAATCATGAAGCAACAGAGAAATATAGAATGGTGGAACGGAGGGGTCTACTTCTTCTACATGATGACTAAAGGTGACCACACGCTTCTCTTCTTGTAAGTTCACAATGTCACTTATATCTTCAATCTGTGTGAGATTAATAAATTCTAAAATTTCTTTCTTGTAGGCTGGTATTTTAGCTAATTATAGAAGAGGTACCTAAATTTTTACCTTCTCCAACTCTTTTGTCAAATTGAAAGGATGAGTTTGTTTAACATTCTTTTCAGGTTCTTCTTCACTTTTTCTAGAATTTGATGCCTGTTCGGGACAGGAACAACTCTCTCCAAAATATTAGTATCAACTAATTTTCTTTGGGAAGGTTCACCATGTTGCACATCTGTTCTATTAATTGAATTTACAGGTTGCTTCCCATTATTGACTTGTTTTACAGGGTCCTTTTGTTGTGGAGTCGCCATTGGAGGAGGGATAGAATCTTGCTGTTCACATTCATTATCCTACACTCTAGATCTCTTTCTAGACCTCAAATCATACTTTTTATGCGACTCAACTAGCATAAAATTTGTTAATTGCCTACATTATTCATCTTGGTCAAAAGATACTTCAGCTTCAGCATATTCTTCCTACCATCTTCTTCTTCATCATCTTCTATTGTGTACATAGTAGATATTTGAACTTCAACTTCCCTTTGGTCATCATCTGTTGACTCTTCGGGTGCTTCTTCTATATACAATGGTGCTTGAACCTGGTCTTGATCTTTTCTTTCCCTCTGCAAAATTTGCAGGGGATGCCTTCTGAATTGAGGGTTAAACCCCCCTTGGTTTTGTAGTACTTGTCTTTGGGAGTTTTTACTTTCCAATTCCATCTTAACTAGCTTATTTGACAATTTTTTTTATCACCTTTGTCATACCTTCAATTCTTTGATCTTGTGATGATTCTTCTTTGGCTTTCCCCTTCTCTTGGACTGACTGTTTCCCTTTTGCCTTTCCAGCTGCAGTCATATTAGCTTCAATCTCTAAAGCATATGTCTGTATTTTCTCTAGAGCAGGAGGTCTCCTTTCTCTAAGCGTGAAACTAAAATCGGCTTCAAAAGCCCTAGATAAAACCACCTTTGCTCCAAAAGGAGGGGGCTACATTTCTACAAGCAAACTGTTATACAACTTATTGAATCTTTTGATAAAATATGATATATTCTCATCTAGTTTTCTTTTGATTGCATTGAATTCTGTCAGTGAATATCCATGATCCCTTTATTCACCCCATCTCTGAGTGAATCAATTTTCCAGTTCTTCCCAGGGATTAATAGAATAATTTGGAAATACCTTAAACCACTTTCTAGCCTCTCCATCCAGATACTGAACGAAACACCTCATTACAACACCAAGATGTTCTACATTCATATTTTCAGCAAAATTACAAAACAAAGGCAACTGTTGTTCTGCAGTTATTTCATCTTCTCTAGTAAAACGTGGGAGTAATTTAATATATTCTTGAGGAATTGCATTCATTGGTTGTGGAAGGTTAAGTGGAGCATATATGTTCAACAAAAAGGCTGGTGCTGCTATGTTTTCACCTTGATTGATTGTTCCTTGGTTAGATGTAGTCAACGAACTTGCTGTGAAAATGAACAAAGGTGGAGGTAAAACTGATATGGGGGTGGGTTGATGGACAATAGCAAAGGGACCAACAACTGGAGTTTGTTGAGCTTGAGTAAAAATGAAAGAAATAGACTCAAACGAGTGTTCTTCCAACTTAGGTTCTTGAAAATAAAGTGGTGTGAAAGGTGAATCTTGTTCCAAGAAAGGAAGTACTTTAGAGATATCTTCAAACAAAGGATTACTAGAACTACTGCTAGGAGCTAACAGTGTAGGACTAGGTGTTAAGAGTGTTTTGGGTTTCTGAACCCTTTTAGAAACCAATCTTTCAAGGTTTGACAAGGCAGGGACCTTTTGCTATGAGGCATCCGACCTCGTGTGAGGGATTTTGTGAGCCAGAATTTTGAGAATAACAAACACAACCAAATATTTCCTCCTCACTGAACAACCAGAGGAAATAATGTGAAAAACCCAGGGACAATACCTTCATCTCTTCATCCCCGACAATGGTGCTAGAAAATGTTGTATCTTAAGAGACAATTCCTTGGTTGTGGAACATAATCCGTGCTTAATAAATGTGTCACAAAGTAATTATATCAAGTGGTCTTCGTTCAATTCCTTTGGAAACTAATTCTTTAAAACCCTTAACAATATGGTATAATGAAAGACTCTACAGTGCCATTAACTGTTGATATCTGAAGGGAAAAGAAGAACTGCAGAAGAAACTCAAAATGATATGCTGTAACACAAAATCTACCACTCTAAATTTCAGAATGAATTTATGGAGAGAGAGGAAACTCAAAATAATATGTTGTAAACACAAAATCTATTACTTTTAAGTTCTAGAGAGAGTTTTTTAAGAGAGAGGAGTTGGAGTGAAGGAGCACAAATTAAGGATTATTTAACTCTTACTCACATATGTAATTAAGAAATCGACAACTGCATTACTTCACTTCATTCAAGGAAGAAGGAACACAAAATGGCACAGGAAAAATGAATCACCATCAACAGTTGCAGGAAACTTGTTGCTCCTTTCATTAATGTTGAACCCTTAGTTAAACTGAGAGTGGGGGGGGGTGAATCAATTTAATGTAGTCATGGTCTTGAAAAACTTTCTTTTACAATTATTTACATCTTCATTTCATGATCAACTTAATATACAATGAAACAACAATCTTAATAAGTGAGTAGTAGGTATTAAGCAGATTAAATACATAATATCAACACATAATCATCATGCACATAGACAACAGATATAATTGGAAACCCATAAGGGAGAAAACCACATCTTATTATTGTTGTGATGCAAAGGCAAGCTCCAACTCTCTCTCACCATTGATTTTCTGTAGGCTCCATCCTACAGGAGGCTACTACCTCAAGTCTGCAAGCTACAACTTGCAAGGAAGCTCCAACTCCCATCTATTTTCTACAGGCTACAACCTACAGGAGGCTCCTACCTCAGCCAGCTAAAACTGGACATCTTATCAAGTTACAACTTGATGTGGAAGCACCAACTTCCTCAGTGTACAATAAAATCATACGCTGATTTACGTGGATATCAGCTCTGTTCTTCCTTCTTCACTGTTGTCCTCCATCCTTCATATCTGCCTTATATTATCTCTGGATCTTCACAACTTCTCTGTCTGCTCCTTCTTCTTACACTCTCTCACTTTCCTATGCATGATGATATTACATGTTTTATAGAGATAGCTTTATGACTGTTTTCATTCTACAAAGAATATGAAGTGAACTGGCACGAATCTTTTCCTTCCACCATCTTATTTTCTTGCTCATCATTTTAGGAGGTTACAACAGTGTCTACTCATTTCAGAATTAAATTGGAGTTTTTCTTTGCCTACGGAGACTTGCCTTTGCATCACATACAACAAAAATAATTAATTAATTTATATTTACAGTTACAACACATATATTTCAATTCAGCCCTTTCAACTCTTGGTTTTCGGATTATTTTGTCTTCTATGTCTGCTGTCCCTTTATCTTCTCTACCTTCTGTTATATTTCTAACTTTTTTGCACGAGAATGGGTCCTTTTAACTGCGTGAGCCTTTCCTTTCTGTGTTCAACCTTTTCTTTTTGTTTTACGTTATAATCCTCCTTTGCTCTCCGAAACGATTTAACAAAGGAAATCCACATACTCTCAGACTTGAAATGCTTTAGGCTTCAGCGTTGACCTGCATCGCGTCCGCTTCATTATCGCACTTCGCACTTCAGTGTTTCAATCGTTCTTTGCTATATGGCTCCTTTGCTCTCCGATGTGATGTACAAAGGAAGACCACATATTTTCGAACTTGAAAAGACCTTTAGGTTTCAGCTTTGATATTCAGCACGTCTGCTCTCTTTATCGCTCTTCGGAGATTCAATTATCCCATGTTCCTTTGTCCATCTGATCTCCCGATATTGCGATATGCAAAGGGTCCCACCAAGTTGTATCTTGGTGTTTCGGCTATTTCTGTTTTTCTTCGTTTCTCTGTTGCTCTTTCATTCTCCTGATGCAATTTCTCAAAGGGAAACCTTATACCTTCGGATTTGAAATCCTTTAGACTTTTTCTTTGAAGTTGCATCGCATTCGGTACTCTTATTGCATTTCGCATTTCAGCAATTCAACCTTGCTCTTATGATCTTCACCCCTCTGATCTTGCGATTTGCGATATGCGGGCTAGGTCCATGTAATCTCCATGTCATCGTGCCACGTCACCTTGCCACGTCATCACCATGTCACTGCCACATCATCTTTCCACATCATCTTGATTTATTTGCGATTTGTGGGGTCAGGTCCACGTCAGCTGCCACGTCACTTGCCACGTCATCACCACGTCAAATATCGCACTTCGCATTTTATGTGACCACTGTGTTTGTGCGATTTTTCTCCTGCCCCGATTGCGATATACGATGGTAATATCGCATCGCAATATCTGCTATCACAATATCACAATATCAGCTATCACATATAATTTACCATACCGTGCGAACCCATATCATATGTGATATGCGATATGTGATTGCATCGCATCACATCTCTTTGCATCTTCACATCGCATCGCATTGCCACTTCGCGGTATGCGATGGAGTTCGCATCACCGATGCGCGATATAGCATTGTGCCGCCACGTGTCCCTTTGCATCACCACATCACATTGCAACTTTGCATCCATCCAGCGGCTATCGCATTCACTTGCGATGTCCGATATGCGATCGGGTCCCACTTGATTCCGATATACTCTCTACCGTCTATCTCCTTTAATCTCATCCGTTGATCGCGTCGGTCCCACACCTTTTATCATTTCGCTCTTTTATATATTTTTTGCTTTAAAACAAAACACGTCAACAAAATGTATTGGCCCCACAATATGCCTCCTCTTAACTCACAGTTTCGTTATGCCAAAGAATGTTGATTCTCCGCCGTTGATCCTAGAATGATCCAACGGTCATCGCGTTATCGCATGCCAACTAGCCCCAATGGATAAAGTTTTTGAACCTACGTGAAATAGGCAGTTTTGCTTTGCGACGTGTCACTTACGGAGGTCTATCGTGTTCATTTCGGCTTTTACCACTTACCACTTTGGATGCACGCGAATACCACTGCCAGTTCGTGAAACCACTCATATTGTTTACGAACACTTGTTTCAATCGTATCCACTCGATTCTTCATACATTTCGAATTTCACCTTTCGATTTCGTTCATTGATCCTTCAGATCCAATGGTTGTTGTGCTCTCATTTCATTGCGCTCCACTGTTCCATAAGTTATGCCGATAACCAGAGATTTCTGCTTCTGCCACTCTTTCATTGAATGTTACACTATAACGCAGCTCCGAACACCCTCTAACCTTATTAAATTGCAGGGTTATGTTTTAACAATTTTCAAGGGCATCGATCCATTCAGTGATCTATGCTCAATTTGGACATACGATTTCTATCAGAATTCAATTTCAATTGAATGTTCACTTCTTAAACACATAGTCTCATACCATTCCTTTGAATTTTCTTGATTCATCTGCATACATATATATTGTGCCAAACCCTGATTTACACCCGAGTTAAAACTGAATCAAACATTCAATCAATGCACACCATGACTCGGAAATCAAATTCCTCCATATATACATATAATCAAATAATTATAAAGGATCTCTTCTCTCTGGCCTGATATTCTAATTAATGGCTCTTTTGTCTAATTTTCCCGTAGGCTTTCAACAACAACAAAAACCCTCTTTGTTAAAAAAAAATACTTCCTGTCTACACCCTCCTCTTGTAGCCTCTGCCACTTTACTTTCTTTCTCTGCAACACTTCCATCTGAATCTGATCTGCTCCCTTGTCTTGGTGCTACTCCTTTGTGCTTCTTTGCCATCAATGACAATGTTTCCAACAGTCTCCCCCTTGGGCATTGATGGTAATACTCCAATGCTTCCTCCAGGACTTCCTCTGCTTGTTTTTCAGAAGACCCTTTCTTCTTTTGCTTGCTTTTCCTCCCCCTTTGACATCAATGACAAAGGGTTGCACATTTCCTAATGTGGTTTCAATTTTTTCATTTCCTCTAATCTTGAGGACCTGTTCCATGCACTGCTCCATTGTTCTAGCTCTTTTATGACAATTTATTGACTGCTCTCCCCCTGGAATGATGCTTTCTTGTCTGATATTGACTATCACTCATCTTCTGCACTGATCCTGTTTCTTGTATGCAACCCTTATTATTATTTTGTTTTTTTTTTCAATCATATCAGAGAGTAACATCTGCAGACACTACCCCTAGTTTGTCTCTTAGATATTCGAATGGTTCTTTAGCAAGAGGTTTTGTGAATATGTCTGCTATTTGTTCCTTTGTTGGTATGTATTCCAACTTCACCAATTTCTATGCTACTTGTTCTCTGAGGAAGTGGTATTTTATTGGGATGTGCTTTGTTTTTGAATGAAGTACAAGATTTCTTGATATACTTATTTCACTTGTGTTGTCACACTTGATAGAAATGGGTTCATCAATGCTTACCTTCATGTCTTGGAGAGTTTGTTTCATCCACATTACTTGTGTGCAACATGCTGCTGCTGCTATATATTCTGCTTCTGCTGTAGATAGAGAGATAGAAGTTTGCTTCTTTATTAGCCATGCCACCAGACTTTTTCCCAAATAAAATGCACCTCCACTTGTGCTTTTCCTGTCATCCACATAGCTGGCCCAATCTGCATCTGTGTAAGCTTTTAATGTGAAGCTTTTTCCTTTTGGATACCATAGGCCATAATGTGCGGTTCCTTGGAGATATCTAAATATTCTCTTGATTGCAAGTAAGTGATTTTGTTTTGGTGCTGCTTGATATCTTGCCACAAGACCTATTGCCAACATAATGTCTGGTCTAGAAGTAGTTAGGTATAGTGGACTTCCTATCATGGATCTATAAAGTTTTTGATCTACATCTGTAGATTGATCATTAGCACAAAGTTTGCATCTAGTGATCATGGGAGTTGACATAGGTTTGCAGTCTTCCATTTGAAACCTTTTCAACATTTCTCTTAAGTATTTCTCTTGCGAAATGAATATTCATGTGTTATTTTGTTGAATTTGAAGTCCTAAATAGAAGGTGAGATCTCCAATCATAGACATCTCAAATTTTGATTTCATTTCTTCAGCAAATCCTTTTGCTAACTCATCTTTATTGCTACCAAACATTATGTCATCTACATACACTACTACAATCAAGAGTTCATTTTCATTAGCCTTTATGTACAAATTGTTGTCTACTCCTCCTTTCTTGAACCCTTGTTTTTGCAAGTATTTGTCCAACCTTGAATACCATGCACGAGGAGCTTGTTTTAGACCATATAAGGCTTTCTTTAATCTGCACACATAGTCATGTTTATCTGTTAAGGAGAATCCTTTAGGTTGTTCCATGTAGACTTCTTCCTCTAAGTCTCCATTCAGGAAGGCAGAATTCACATCCATTTGGTATACCTTGAAATCATGATAGCATGCAAAGGCCAAAAACATTCTGATTGCTTCCATTCTGGCTACAGGGGCAAAGGTTTCATCATAGTCAAGTCCTTTAATTTGAGAATATTCCTTGCATACAAGTCTGGCTTTATTTCTGATTACCTGGCCTTGTTCATTCATCTTATTCTTGAATATCCATTTTGTGCCATTGACATTTTTCCCAGTGGGTCTTGGAATTAACTCCCAGGTATTGATCTTCTCAATTTGGTCTAGTTCTTCATTCATAACATTTACCCAGTTTTTGTCTTTGCTGGCTTCTTCTAACCTCTTTGGCTCTATTTGAGATAGTATGGCTAGGTATACTTCTTCTGTCTGTTCAACACGCTGTCTTCTTGTCTGGACTCCCACATTCTTGTCCCCAATGATTTGATCTTCTGGATGGTTCTTTTGAGTGTGTCTTGAGGGACCTTTTGAGTTTAATTTAGTATCTTTTGTTGTCTTGTTATGTTCATCATTATATTGGTTCTCAGCTTCATGATCATTTGGAGGATTGGCGCAGCTTGTGCTTCTTGTTTTGTTTGGTAGATCTTCGTCAAATCTTACATCAATGCTTTCCACAATTTTGTGCAGTATTTTGTTGTAGCACCTGTAACCCTTACTCTTGGATGCATATCCTAAAATATTCCTTCATCAGCTCTTGCATCAAACTTCCCCAGTTTTTCATCATTATTTTTTATGAAACACTTGCTTCCAAAGACTCTAAAGTGCTTGATTGATGCTGGTTTACCATGCCATAATTTGTGAGTATTATCACAATTTGGTCTTAGATGAGCTTTGTTGAGAATGTGAACAGCTGTGTATACTGCTTCTTCCCAATAGGTTTGGGGAATGTTACTTTCTTGCATCATTGCTCTGGAAATCTGTTGCACTGACCTGTTTTGCCTCTCTGCCACTCCATTCTGTTGAGGTGTTCCTGCAATTGTAAACAATTGTTTTATCCCATGTTCATTGCATAGGTCTGCAAAATCATAGTCTGTGAATTCACCTCCTCTGTCTGATCTGATGCATTTTATCTTGCATCCTGTTTGATTTTCTGCCAATGCCTTGAATATATTGAATTTCTCAATTGCTTCAGATTTATATTTGAGAAATTCCACCCACGTCAATTTGGTAAAACCATCTATTATTAGCATGAAATAAGATTCTCCACCTAGTGCATTAGTTCATGAAGGTCCGCACAGGTCCATGTGAACAAGCTGAAGAGGCCTACTTGTAGATAGCTTCTTTTTGGTCTTGAAAGATGTCCGAGTCTGCTTGCCCTTTTGGTAGGATTTACATATGGTATTTGGAGGCTTCTTTATTGCAAGCATATCTCTGTCTGCATTCTTCTTGCTCATACTGATGATGTGGTCAAAGTTTAGGTGTCCCAATCTTCTATGCCATAACCATGATTCATCAAGTTTTCTTATGTGGCATGCTTCATTCTCTTCTTTCACTATATATACATTGCTTTCTATTCTAATACCTTTGATCAAGGTCTTTCCTGTGGTGCTCGATCTTACCTCACAATCTTGGGCTTTGAAAAGGACCTCACAACCTTTATCACACATTTGACTGACGCTTAGCAGGTTTGCTTTTAGCCCATTTACAAATAGTACATCTTGAGCCTCTCCTCTTCCATTATTCAGACTGATTGAGCCTTTTCCTTTGATTTTACCTGCTTTATCATTTCCGAATGTAACATTTCCAGATTTCTTTTCATCAAAGGTTACAAACTTGCTTCGATCTCCAGTCATATGCTTTGAGCAACCACTATCCATATACCATTGAATTTTCTGATTTTGAGCTATTAGAGCCAGGTCACACTTATTCAACTTCTTTTTCCACTGCATGCAGCTATTTGTTTGGTACCTTTTCTGAGAAGATGGACCACATTCTTTGAGAGGACATTTGTGAGACTTGTGCCCAATTTGATGGCAGTCAAAGCATTTGATTCTATTTCTGAATGGATTATGTACACGAATGAGTTCTCCATTGTTCATCAACCTCCTTTAGTTTTCATACATCAGTCTTTGTCCATTCGCTCTGCACTCCATGGCTTTATGGCCATACCCCTTACAATAAAAACAATACCCATGGAAACGATTAGTGTACCTGGTGAAGGGTTGTCCTCTCCATTTGTTTGCTTGAGGTAGTCTTCTCATTTTCTGCATCCTTTGCTGGTTGAAATCGATTATCTTTGTCTGACAGTATGCAGCAATATGTCCTAGTTTGTGATAGGAAAAACAAGTGAAATTTCTCATAGGAGGAAAGAATCTCCTTTCAGATCTTCCGAACTTGTTCAATTGATCTTCAGGAACAATTGATCTTTTTGCAACTGCTTGCTTCTTACTCTCATTCTTTGTGTCTTGATGTTGCTGCTTGTTTCTGTTTGTTTCATCACACATCAAGTTCTTGCTGGCTTCTGCTTCTGTGGTTCCTTTTTGAGTTGCTTCATCATTCCTTTCAATGTTTGCCTTCTCTGAGGTTTCCATGTAGGCAATCTCATCTCCGAGCTGCTTACACCCCCTACTCCTTTCTTCTATCAGTCTTTTATCTGCAATAATCTCATATTGCTAAGAGTTAATTTTTTCTTTTACAGCTTTCACAAAAATGATATTTTGGTTATCCTCTACCTTGGATTTGCTGGTTTCTCCTTCGTAACCTATCCCAGTTTTTATGAGAGGAGATCTTTGAGAATTTAGTATTTTATCCAACTGTTCAGTGCTTGTCATTCGAGGAGTGTTAATTGTCAATTCCCTTTGGGTGTTTTCTAGTTTCTTTCTCAACCATACCACTTCTTCTTCCAATTTCTCTTGCTCCTGATGTTTATCTTTAATTTGCTTTAACAGAATGTCTTCCACCTTCTTAGCTTCTTCAAGTTCTACTTTCAATTGAATGAGTTCTTCTGAATTTGGTACCTCTTTTACATATTTGAGGAGAATGTCTTTCTGTTTTCTGCACTTGGGTTTAAGTCTGTCTATTTCCTCCAGGGCACTTCTTAGCTCCCCCTCAAGATCTACCTCACCTTCTTCCTCATGTTCTAGAAGGAATCCTTTAGACTCTTCCTTGGCCATCAACACAAATTCAGAGGTTCCTTCTTCATTTGAGGATTCATTTGAGTTTTCAGATGCACTGCTATCTTGCTGAGCATAAAGGGATTTTCTATTGAATCTCTTCCCTTTTTGCTAGTTATTTGTTTTTGTTTTCTCTGTCTCTTGAATATGATTATTTGTTTTTGGTTTTTCTCTGTCTCTTGAATATGATTGAGCCTTTTCCTTTGATTTTACCTGATTTATCATTTCCAAATGTAACATTTCCATATTTCTTTTCATCAAAGGTTACAAACTTGCTTTGATCTCCAGTCATATGCTTTGAGCAACCACTGTCCATATACCATTGAATTTTCTGATCTTGAGCTACTAGAGCCAAGTCACACTTATTCAACTTCTTTTTCCACTGCATGTAGCTATTTGTTTGGTACCTTTTCTGAGAAGATGGACCACATTCTTTGAGAGGACATTTGTGAGACTTGTGCCCAATTTGATGGCAGTCAAAGAATTTGATTCTATTTCTGAATGGATTATGTGCACGAGTGAGTTCTCCATTGTTCATCAACCTCCTTGAGTTTTCATACATTAGTCTTTGTCCATTCGCTCTGCACTCCATGGCTTTATGGCCATACCCCTTATAATAAAAACAATACCCATGGAAACGATTAGTGTACCTGGTGAAGGGTTGTCCTCTCCATTTGTTTGCTTGAGGTAGTCTTCTCATTTTCTGCATCCTTTGCTGGTTGAAATCAATTATCTTTGTCTGACAGTATGTGTAATATTCCTAATTAGCAATGGCTAATTGGAATATTCGATTTTGCTCAATTTTGTCTTCTATAGTTTATTTATAAATAAAAATTTGCGTAAGGGGGGGACATAACTCACTTTGGGAATAAAAGAGGGGGCCCACGTATACACTTGGAGGAACTACGCAGATGGAGAGGAGAACTTGGCAAAAGGGAGGCTATGTTGGAGGAGATGGGCCTTAGGGTTTTGAGAGAGGCCAACGTTATAAAAGAGAGAGGAGCCTCCTCATTTGGTCATTCGATTATTATGCATTTGAGCTAGTCATTTCGACTTCTTGAGCATGCTGGCTATTTAGCCTGTTTGCAGCACTGTTTAGTGCATCGAGTGTCTCCGTTCGGAGATCTCACCGTTAGCCCCAGGGGACTTCAAGTGCCTGCTCTGGCAAGGTAGTTTCATCAGTATTTTGCAGGAGAATCGATTTGTGGGAGATGTGGAGGAGCAATGCATTTGGTGACTGCGAAGTCTTGAGAGGGAGGACGCAATCTCTTTTGGTGGGAGCTCCAGAGTGGGATTGTTTGGAGGATTCGAGCTTGGAGATTGAGCAAGGGACCAACCCTTTCATGTTGGAGGATTTTGGCAGAGTCTTGGGCGGAGTTTTGGAGTATTCTCTTCAGTGGCAGCGCAGAGCCTTGAGGGATAGCGTAGATCCTCAAAGGGGGTGATTTTCAAGGGTCAGCTATTTTCGAAAAGCTTTCTGGGTTTATTGAGCAGAGGCTGATTCCAAAGTTTCAGCATTTTCTGAGGAGTGGAGCAGCCCCAAATCCTCATTTTGATTCTAGCAGTAGCAGTAGCACAACAGTTCTCCGGTAGCTTGGACGCAGTTCAGAGAGAGGCCATTTCCTTATCATTCTGAGTGTATTTCTTCACTTGCCTTATGCAATTCAAGGTGCCATCTTTCTGATCACCTCTTGTACTCTTTCCATTACTCAGTATAATAAAATGGCTTAGCATTTCTCTCTGCATTTCTTGAGTATTTTCTTATATTCCATGTATATGCTATTGTATGCTTGCACTACTGTTATCTTCTCTTTGAGCATCCCAGCTACTATACCACTTGTGTGTGTGTTTCCCCTATACTCTTAGACAGAGTCTGGAAAGGGCCAGGTAGCCTCCAGGTCTCGTCCTCTTTTCATAGGCGACATATCTGGTAAATGCCCTCCCAGTCCATCTCTGGTTGGAGTTTGCTTGTGTTTGAGGGATATCTCTGAAAAGGGATATTATAGTATGCAGCAATATGTCCTAGTTTGTGACAGGCAAAACAAGTGACATTTCTCATAGGAGGAAAGAATCTCCTTTGAGATCTTCCGAACATGTTCAATTGATCTTCAGGAACAATTGATCTTTTTGCAACTGCTTGCTTCTTCCTCTCATTCTTTGTCTCTTGATGTTGCTGCTTGTTTATGTTTGTTTCATCACACATCAAGTTCTTGCTGGCTTCTGCTTCTGTGGTTCCTTTTTGAGCTGCTTCATCATTCCTTTCAATGTTTTCCTTCTCCGAGGTCTCCATGGAGGCAATCTCATCTCCGAGATGCTTACACCCCCTACTCCTTTCTTCTATCAGTCTTCTATCTGCAATAATCTCAGATTGCTGAGAGTTAATTTTTTCTTTGATAGCTTTCACAAAAATGATATTCTAGTTATCCTCTACCTTAGATTTGTTGGTTTCTCCTTCGTAACCTATCCCAGTTTTTATAAGAGGAGATCTTTGAGCATTTAGTATTTTATCCAACTGTTCAAGGCTTGTGATTCGAGGAGTGTTCATTGTCAATTCCCTTTGGGTGTTTTCTAGTTTCTTTCTTAGCCATACCACTTCTTCTTCCAATTTCTCTTACTCCTGATGTTTATCTTTAATTTTCTTTAGCAGAATGTCTTCCACCTTCTTAGCTTCTTCAAGTTCTACTTTCAATTGAATGATTTCTTCTGAATTTGGTACCTCTTTTACATATTTGAGGAGAATGTCTTTCTATTTTCTGCACTTGAGTTTAAGTCTGTCTATTTCATCCAGGGCACTTCTTAGCTCCCCCTCAAGATCTACCTCACCTTCTTCCTGATGTTCTAGAAGAAATCCTTCAAACTCTTCCTTGGCCATCAACACAAATTCAGAGGTTCCTTCTTCATTTGAGGATTCATCTGAGTTTTCAGATGCACTGCTATCTTGCTGAGCATAAAGGGATTGTCTATTGAATCTCTTCCCTTTCTGCCAGTTATTTGTTTTGGTTTTCTCTGTCTCTTGAATATGATTCTTTGTTTTCTTATGAGGACACTTAGATGCATAGTGCCCAACTCTTCCACAACTAAAGCATTTAAAAGGAAGTTTACCTTTATACTTTCCCGAGCCTCTATCCAATATTCTGACAAATTTGGCTTCTTCTTCATCAGAGCAGGAGCATGTATCTTCCTTTTCTTCTTTTCACTTTTCTGCCTTAAAGGCTGCCTCCCTCATATTTGACTTCCTCTGTGGAAGTCTCATTTCATAAGTTGTCAATTTTACAAGTAATTGGTTCATGGTCAATGTTTCCCAGTCAGCGATTTCTTCTATGGCAAAAACCTTGGGGTTAAACCTAGATGGTAAAGATCTCAATATCTTTTGTACAATTACACATTCTCTAATGGTTTCTCCTAGAGCTTTCATGTTATTCACAATTTCTGCAACCCTTAAGAAGAAGCTGGTAACATCTTCTTCTTCATTCATTTCTATATTTTAAAACTGGGCTCTATAGACTTGCAGCTTGGCAGCCTTCACCTTTTTATTTCCCTCATGGATACTTTCTAATGTATCCCATATTTCTTTGGTAGTCTTGTTGTGCATTACTTTGATAAATTCTGCCTCACACAAACCACTTAAGAGTGCATTCATGGCTTTTGCATTAGCTATAAAATCTTGTTTGGCTTCTTTCTCTTGTGTTAGAATCCTTTGGGGCATATCCTAATTCCACAGTAGCCCAAACTTCTATTCCTAGAGACATTATGTACGTCCTCATTCTTATTTTCCAGAAGGCATAGTTTGTGCCAGTAAACTGAGGGGATTTATTTGTTGAGCATCCTTCTAGACTAGCCATCTTGGGGACCAAGGAGCTCCTTCCAGTTGTTAAACTGATACAGAAGGAACTGAATCTGATACCAATTGTTGAACCCTTAGTTAAACTGAGAGGGGGGGGGGGGAGGGGTGAATCAGTTTAATGCAGTCATGGTCTTGTAAAACTTTCTTTTACACTTATTTACATCTTCATTTCATGATCAACTTAATATACAATGAAACAACAATCTTAATAAGTGAGCAATAGATATTAAGCATATTAAATACAGAATATCAACACATAATCATCATGCACATATAAAATAGATATAAGTGGAAACCCATAAGGGAGAAAACCACATATTATTATTTTTGTGATGCAAAGGCAATCTCAAACTCTCTCTCACCACTGATTTTATGTAGGCTCCACCCTAAAGGAGGCTACTACCTCAATTCTGCAAGCTACAACTTGCAAGGAAGCTCCAACTCCCATCTATTTTCTGCAGACTACAACCTACAGGAGGCTTCTACCTCAGCCAGGTACAACTTGACATCTTATCAAGTTACAACTTGATATGGAAGCACAAACTTCCTCAGTGTACAATAAAATCATACGCTGATTTACTTGGATATCAGATCTGTTCTTCCTTCTTCACTGTTGTCCTCCATCCTTCATATTTTCCTTATATTATCTTTGGATCTTCACAGCTTCTCTGTCTGCTCCTTCTTCTTCTTACACTCTCTCACTTTCCTATGCATGCCGATATTACATGTTTTATACATATAGCTTTATGACTGTTTGCATTCTACAGAGAATATGAAGTGAGTTGGCACGACTCTTTGCCTTCCACCATCTCATTTTCTTGCTCATCATTTGAGGAGGTTACAACACTCTCTACTCATTTCAGAATTAAATTGGAGTTTTTCTTTGCCTACAGAGACTTGCCTTTCCATCACATACAACAAAAATAATTAATTCATTTATATTTACAGTTACAACAAATATATTTCAATTCAGCCCTTTCAGCTCTTGGTTTTCTGATTATTTTGTCTTCTCTGTCTGCTGTCCCTTTATATTCTCTACCTTATGTTATATTTCTAACTGTTCTGCACGAAAACAGGTCCTTTTAACTACATGAGCCTTTCCTTGCCGTGTTCAACCTTTTCTTTTTGTTTTACGTTATAATCCTCCTTTGCACTCCGAAACGATTTAACAAAGGAAATCCGCATACTCCCGGACTTGAAATGCTTTAGGCTTCAACGTTGACCTACGTCGTGTCTACTTCATTATCGCACTTCGCACTTTGGTGTTTCAATTTTTCTTTGCTATATGGATCCTTTGCTCTCCGATGCATTTTACAAAGGAAGACCACATATTTCCAGACTTGAAAAGACCTTTAGGTTTCAACTTTGATCTTCATCGCGTCCGCTCTCTTTATCGCTCTTCTTCGATTCAGTTATCCCATGTGCCTTCATCCATCTGATCTCCCGATATGCGATATGCGAAGGCTCCCACCAGGCTGTATCTCGGCGTTTCGGCTATTTCTCTTTTTCTTCGTTTCTCTGTTGCTCTTTCATCCTCCCGATGCAATTTCTTAAAGGGAAACCTTATACCTTCGGATTTGAAATCCTTTGGACTTTTGCTTTGAAGTTGTATCGCATCAGGTACTCTTATCGCATTTCTCATTTCTCTTACGATCTTCACCCCTTCGATCTTGCGATTTGCGATATGCGGGCTAGGTCCACGTCATCTCCATGACATTGTGCCATGTCACCTTGCCATGTCATCGCGACGTCATTGCGACGTCATCTTGATTTATTTGCGAATTGTGGGGTCAGGTCCACGTCAGCTACCATGTCACTTGCCACATCATCACCACGTCATCATATCACACTTCGCATTTTCTGTGACCACTGTGTTTGTGCAATTTTTCTCTTGCCCCGATTGCGATATGCGATGGTAATATCGCATCGCAATATCGGCTATCGCATATAATTTACCATACCGTGCGAACCCATATCATATGCGATATGCGATATGCGATCGCATCGCCACTTTGTGGTATGCGATGGACTTCGCATCGCCGATGCGCAATATAGCGTTGTGCCACCACGTCTCCCTTCGCATCGCCACATCGCATCGTAACTTTGCATCCATCCAGTGGCTATCGCATTCGCTTGCGATGTCCGATATGCAATCGAGTCCCACTTGATTTCGATATAATCTCTGTCGTCTGTCTCCTTTAATCTCATCCGTTGATCGCGTCGGTCCCACACCTTTTATCAGTTCGCTCTTTTATATACTTTTTGCTTTAAAACAAAATGCGTCAACAAAATTTATTGGCCCCATAGTATGCCTCCTCTTAACTCACAGTTTCGTTATGCCAAAGAATGTTGTCTCTGCCGTTGATCCTAGAATGATGCAACGGTCATTGCGTTATCACGTGCCAACTAGCCCCAATGGATAAAGTTTTTTAACCTACGTGAAATAGGCAGTTTTGCTTTGCGACGTGTCACTTCCAGAGGTCTATCATGTTCATTTCAGCTTTTACCACTTACCACTTTGGATGCATGCGAATACCATCGCTGGTTCATGAAACCACTCATACTGTTTACGAACACTTGTTTCAATCGATTAACTCGATTCTTCATACATTCTACATTTCACCTTTCGATTTCGTTCATTGATCCTTCAGATCCAACGGTTGTTGTGCTTTCATTTCATTCTGCTCCACTGTTCCATAAGTTATGACGAAAACCATAGATTTCTGCCTTTGCCACTCTTTTATTGAATGTTACTCTATAACACAGCTCCGAACACCCTTTACCCTTATTACTCTACACAGTGTGATTTGGATATCAAATTGCAGGGTTACGTTTTAACAATTTTCAAGGGCATCGATCCATTCAATGATCGATGCTCAATTTGGACATACGCTTTCTATCAGAATTCAATTTCAATTGAATTTTCACTTCTTAAATACATAGTCTCATACCATTCCTTTGAATTTTCCCAATTCATCTGCATACATATGTATTGTGCCAAACCTTGATTTACACCCGAGTTAAAACTGAATCAAACATTCAATCAATGCACACCATGACTTAGAAATCAAATTCCTCCATATATACATATAATAAAATAATTATAAAGGATCTCTTCTCTCTGGCCTGATATTCTGATTAATGGCTCTTCTGTCTAATTTTCCCGTAGGCTTTCAACAACAACATAAACCCTCTCTGTTAAAAAAAAACTACTTCCTGTCTACACCCTCCTCTTGTAGCCTCTGCCACTTTACTTTCTTTCTCTGCAACAATTCCATCTGAATCTGATCTGCTCCCTTGTCTTGGTGTTGCTCCTTTGTGTTTCTTTGCCATCAATGAAAATATTTCCAACAATTAATTCCTTAGAAAAGTAAATACCAATGTTTTAGTCTTCCAGAGGTCCGAAACTCGGAACCCCTCTTCTTTCTTTCTATCTTGCTTAAATACATCAAAAGCAGTTTGTAACTGCCAAAAATTCTTCAAACTCCTTTGATTACCTAAAATGTTAAAACTAATTATTACATTGCAATTGAGGACATCAATATATCTTTGACCTTAACAGACATAAAACAAATTAAAATTTGAAAGGTTATTCTTTTTTCTGAATCCAATTTGTTGTTAATGCGTCTCCCTGACAGATCGGACATCCTTGCCCTGCCTTTCTTCCAGAGTTCAACATTTGTCTTTTCTGCTCGCTGTTGTGTCTGTTCTTCTTCTGGTGCGGTATTCAAACAGTTCTGCAATAACGTATCCTTGCCCGACTTGACCTAGCTGTTCTGTTTCCAATAGTGCCACTATGTGCTCTCTTTGCCCGACTCTACCTATGCCTCTACGTTTCAACCAAGGTTATCATGTCCCCTTATTCCCAACTCTACCTCTTCTACTCATGTTTGTTGCCTTCCATCTTTTCTTTCCCTTTGCTTTGCGTCAGGTCACATACCAAGTCCATTGCTCACGTTCATATTTCTCCGTAAAACCAACGCAACTGCACATAATCTTGGACTTTAAATAAGTTCAACTTAACCTTTGAATGGTATCGCGTCCGCCTTTTCATCGCATTTCAGCCTTCCACGTTCACAACATATTTCTTAGCGCTTTTCCTCCTGAGCTTGCGACGTGCGATATGCGATCGCATCGCCTCATAATATCACAACATTAAGCCTCATCGCAGATTGACTTTTATAACCTTTACCTCATCAGCACTTTGCAACTTTGCCAATTTTCAATTCCTCTGATCGTTGCAATATCTTATCACATGCGATGTGTGATATTCATCAGATTGCTAGATCTTAAACTTGTCACTCTTTGAATCACATCTTTGCAAGTTTAACGATATCTCAAACTTGTATCCTTTACCGAATGCGATATGCGATGGAACCTATGGCCGACACGTGGCTTCTCTTCACAACCTCTGATCCATATGACTTGCATTTCTATGATATGATCTCCGCCATCCATCTCTACGCTTTAATTCTGCACTTTGATTGTGACCATCGATTTTTCCACTTTATGCTTCTTCCAAAACTCTTAAGTTTTTAAGTAAAATACGCTAGTTCTCTGCCTTCGAGAAATCTATACGATTTCTTCGATAATGAACAGAATGTCATTCAACAAGCTCGCATATGTTCCTTTAAAAAATAACGATCTTGATTACTAATTTGTTTTTCTCCACGGTGTAACCCTCCTAAGCTTATTCGGTATTCCGTAGCGCTAGTCTCTCATAAGCTTGCGAATAAGCCCGACTCGACCCGCCTTCACATCTCCGCACATAATGTTAATACACCAACATATAAATCAAAATTCTTTTTCGACGTACAAAATTCTACCTTTTCTAACATATATGCTTTTTTGGTGTTTTGAGAAATATTTCAAAAGTAAATGCAAATGAGCCACAACAGAATCCATACAAGAAAAATTGGTAGAATGCGAAGATTAAGATTCAAAATATGGAATCCAGTGATCAAGAAACATTCATCTTGTTTTGAATAAATATGGTCCATTTCATAAAATGAAATTTCTATCATATTTGGCTTTGAACACAAAGGTGTAGAACCTTCTTCCATGGAAGTAATAAGTGAGGTTTTCTTTGATTGTGGTTGTGGCCATACAATTTTTTTTTGTATCCAAACCAAGGTTGCTGGGAAGCACCCCCCCTCCCTCGACCCTGCGCCTAAAATGCACTCCGTTCGGGAGCACGCCCCTGAGCTTGAAAAAATGCTCCTTCGTTTCTAGGGAGCGTTTCAGGGAGCGCTATGGAGCATTCGCTCCTGAATGCTCCTCGCGCGTTGAAAAAAAAATCGACATGATGTTTTTTTGGGAGGGAAAGGGAGGGAGGGGGGTGGCTAATAAAAAGCCCTCCCTCTCCTCATTTTTGTTATTGTTTGTCAAGAGAGCAAGGAAGAGAACAAGTGCCAAGGAGAGAGCAAGGAGAGAAAGAGGAGAGGAGAGAGAAAGGTGAGAAGAGAGGAGAGACTAAAAGCAAGTTGCAAGAGAGCAAGAGGAGAGAGCAAGGAGCTTGGAGAGAGCAAGGAGGATTAAAGTACAAAGATGTAGGAGTCAAGACTCTCTAATCTAGAGTCCTAATCTAGTTTATTTTTTTCTATGTTGCATTTTTGAGTTGTTCAAAAATGAAAACTTGAATTTTTTTCTCTATGTTGCATTTTAATGTGTTGGAAAGTGAAAAAATGAATTTTTTTTTTCTATGTTGCATTTTTTCCTATTTCCATTTGGCATTCCTCCATTTCTTTGCAGACTAAAAACTTGAAACTTGAAACATCATGGCTATATGGCTTGGGGTTTTCTTCACGTTGGTTCCTTTCTATGTAATAATGGTGTTGGAGAGTAGAAGAAAAAGGCTCATTCCAGAAGAGCAGAATGAAGAAGTGGGTTATAGTGGATTTGATTAAAATCCCGAAGAGGAGTATGATGAGGAGGAAGGGGAGAGTGGAGAAAATGAGACCACAGAGACACCAACTAAACATGACCAAAGTCAAATACCATTGTGGAAATATATTTAGAGGCATGAAGGAGGGAAAGGGGGTGGAACCACTAAATTCTTTGCCCCTATTGAAATAAAGAATACACAGGCACATACACCCACGCTAGAAGGCACATTTGTGGGAAAATGCCATGGGATGGAGATAAAAATATAGGATCAAAATTTGTGTAAGTGTGCCAGCAATAGATAGAGAGAAATATAGAAAGGAAGAGGAGGATGCCCAACAGAAATCTAAAAGATCTAGGGGTTTCATTGAATTTTATGCACCATCAGGTGCATCACATCATAGACAAAGAAGTCCATCAACTTCCACCCATGGCAGTGGATATGGAGGCACACCTGGACCAAACATCTCTTTAAGGCGTAGAACCATATCTGATTTCCTTGACGAAGGGTCTAAGAGTGATGTGGATTAAAAAATTTTCAGGTTTCTCAATGCATGTGGGGTACCATTCAATGTTCTTCGCTCACCTTATTGGC
This sequence comes from Pinus albicaulis, assembly GCA_034641835.2. Lineage (NCBI taxonomy): Eukaryota > Viridiplantae > Streptophyta > Pinopsida > Pinales > Pinaceae > Pinus > Pinus albicaulis. Next base: position 847,864,594 of record CM076583.1, read on the forward strand.
ATGAAATGGTTTCTGCCATTAATGATTGATCCGGATTTATGCAGGAACACAACCGAATAAACATATAACCATAAATGCAAAGATGCAGCGGAAATAACACTTCATGTCATTAATATCAAAGAACTGAAATTTGCTTACAGACAGAATGGAAATAAAACTAGCTAGGGCGCTGGTAGCTATCTCTGAGAAGAGATGTGGCGGCTACAGGCCTCTGAACTGAGTTACAATGAGGCTCGAGGGCCTATTTATCATTTTGAAACAATGGGAAATCCTAAACAGCCAAAACCCTAACCCTAGGAGATGAAGCGCCAAAACTATGGGCCCCGTTTGGGTAAATTGGTGTTTCAACTTCCCAGGGGCGTAACTTTGGCATACGATCTCCGTTTGACGCGTACCATACCTCGTTAGAAAGATCTATCCGAGGAATACAAATTTGGAACGAGCAACATTGGTTCATGGACCCATGTTGCTCTCCGTTTTCCCCAAAAACGTCGTTTAGGGCCTCAAAACGGCTTCGGAAGTTTAGGACCCGAAAAACTGCTAAAAATAGTAAACTGTGCCGAAATTGAAAAACTGAAATAGACAATGGTGGAGCCCCAAGTGGAATAGGCGGGTGACCACCAATATCCACCTGGATCAATGATGGCCCCAAAGGATACAAGAGCCCTGCGTATGGCAAGGCCAGAACCATGGGACTTGATCATGAAAAAGCTAAAATAACTCATTCTTTGAGTAGAATGACAACTTCTTGGAATGAGCATGGGGTGTCCATTGTATCTGATGGATGGAAAAATGTAAAAGGAAAGCCATTGATAAGTGTTCTTGTTGTGTCTGTTAGAGGTGCAATATTCCTTTCAGCATATGATTATTCAGATAAGTTCAAGACTGGCATTAACATTGCAAAACCATTACTTGAAACAATTGAACGTATTGGGCCATACAATGTCATCCAAGTCATCATTGATAATGCTGCTAATTGTAAGGCAACATAAGCAATTTTTGAGGATAAATACCCCAACATATTTTGGTTTGGGTGTTCGGTTCATACAATGAACCTTTTGATGCATGATATAATAAAAAACAAACAACCTCAATACAGATGGCTTGGTGATTTGTACAAGAGGTAAAAAAATGATAAAATTTATTACAAATCATAGCAATACCCAAGGGATTTTCCGTACTCGCTCAAGATTGGAGTTGTTGAAAATAACAAAGACTAGATTTTCTAGCTATTACCTCACCTTCAGACACCTTTTGAAGGTAAGAGAGTCATTGGTAGCCATGGTGTCAAGTCCACATTGGTAGGTATTAAAGGACAGGGCAACAACAATAGTTGACAGGCAAGGTTTTGAACAAGTGGAGGAGACCGCTCTTGATCCTTTTTTTTGGGCACGTGTGAGGGAAATTTTGAATTTCACCAAGCCCATTTATCATATGATTCGCTTTTCGGATACAAATAAACCAGTGACTGGGGAGGTGTATGAGTAGATGGATAGCATGTTGGGGCAAATAAAATATGTTAAGGAAAATGATCCCAACTTGTATTCAATGATTCACGAATGTGTGTGTACACGGTGGAATAAACTTAATGTTCCACTACATGATTTGGCATATATCCTTATGCCAAAATAATACTCTCCATCTTGGTTGGCCAACCTGCACTTGGAGGTGCGGTTAGGATCAAACCTCAAACAGATAGAGAGGTACAAGAGGGATACATGAAAACATTAGACAATTTTCTCCCTAAGAGGGAGGAGTGTGCTAGATTGTGCCTTGAATTAGGCAGATACTTTAGTTGCACTGGTAATTGTGGTTCTTTCCATGCAATGGAAGATAGAGACAAGTTTGATGCTCTCACATGGTGGGAAGCATATGGCGGCATGGGAATTTTTCCAAAGTTGGAAAAAAAGTTATCTCAAAAGTTGTAAATACTTCTTTTGAAAAGAGTTTTTGGAGCACCTACAACTTTATCTATAATGTGAGAAGAAACAAGATGAATGAAAATCGAGCAGAAATCTTGGTTTATGTGCACTACAACTTGAGGTTATTGAGTCATTACTGTGATCGGGCTTATGAGGATCAATCATATAAAGTTTAGGACAACAACTCAGAGGATGATAATTTGGAGGAAGACACTGTACATATGGAAGAATTGGATGTATAAATTTTGAGGGATGATGATGAAGCAACAACAACTATTCCACTGCCACACCCAGGGCAAGTCTCACCATCTAGTAGCAGTGTGGGTGTCAGTGCTAGTGTTCGATTTACTGCTATTGTTCCTTTGCAGATTCGGCCTCCACCTACATCCTCATGTGGCCTTCCGCCTTATACTTATGGTTATGGTACTCAAGAGACTACTAGAAGACCACCATTGCCTTGTGGTTCTCACAAATTATACATTTCTTGTGGGTGTGGCAAGGGGCAGCCAATAGATAAAATAGATTTACAGTTTACTAATCTTTTCTATTTACTAGTAGTTTTTAACTTTTATAACTGTTGAACAGTTGAAACTTAACTCTTTCATATTTATTATGATAATTTTTATAAACAATATATGACAATTTAAGTTTGAATTTTAAAGGTGAAACTTTGAAGTTGGCATTTATAAGTTTATAAGTCATTATGAATTATGAATATGATGCTTCATGAAAGTTGAAAGTTATTTCATTTCTTTCATTTAATAACATTTCATTTCATGTTAAATATTCTTTGTTGTAATGGTTATTGGTTACACTTAGCTTAAAAGTACAACTATGTTGATCAATGAATCAATGATGATAAATGTTATATATTGAATTTTGAAATCAATGAATCAATGATGATAAATGATATATATCAGTGATGATAAATGTTATATATTGAATTTTGAAATCAATGAATCAATGATGATTAATGATATATACCAATGATGATAAATGTTATATATTGAATTTTGAAATCAATGAATCAATATTGATAAATGTTATATATTGAATTTTGAAAGCTTGAAACTTTAAGATTGATGAATCATGAGACTCAAGAGTCAATATGTTGTATGTTTCTAACTTATGGGCATGGTTGATGAAGATTATAACTTCTAGATGATTGATGTTATATGGTTCAATCTATGTTTTTATGTTTTTTTATGTCTAATTCATCATTTTACATGCTTTTGTTGACACATATGCATCAAAATATAAAAAATTATAAAAATATATATATTAAAAAAAAACGCTCTCAGACCAGGAGCTTTTGAAAATGGCGCTCCTTCTCCCGCTCCCAAGTAACTATGATACAAACATCCATTTGATTTGGGCGATGGAAAAATAACAATAACCTGCACAATGGGCCCTCTTTCATCTAGCTTTAAAGCCATGTGTTGGGAGGAAAACTGGAAGATTTACTTTGGGAATTGAGTCCATCTTTTTTGCAAAGTGAGACGGCTGCAATTTTTGGATCAATTTCTACTTAGAAGAAATGAGAGCTTGAAAGGTAGCCATATTGGCATCAAGAGGAGAGGACAACCTCCTCTTGGACCCAAATCCATGGCCTTGGACCAAGCAGTGGGAACAAGCAAATTTAGGGTTTCTTAAAGTGCTATAGAGAAAGAGATTAATGTTTAACATATTTATGTTTGTTATGAAGGAAATGATCTGTTTCAACATCATCAACTTCAATCACAATTTTTGTCTTAACATTTTTGAAAAGTAACTAGGTTTGGTCCTCATAATGACATTGGTAATTATGATTTTATGTAATTGATGAAAATAAGAAAAAATAAATTATTATTGTAATGCTTGACTCATGGGTTTCATGAGCAAGGAATTTTATTTTAGTGATGGCTCCCATTGTGAGCCTTTAGGATTTGTCATCTAGTCATAAAAGTCAATTTGAGTCTATGTCTTGTATGAAAGACCCTTATTGGGCATATTACACTTATGTATGAGTCAATAGAAATGTCAAGTAGCCCTCCAAGACAAAAAAAAGGCATCCCTCTTCAAGTCAGCTTCAAATGGAATTAATTAACTCCTCCAAACAGTCATGTTGGCTCACCCTATTCAAGTCGGCTTATTATAGAGGAAAACCACTATAAATAGGGCTATCCGAATTTCATTTAGACACATAATTTCGGTGATCAAGTCTGAATCAAAAAGTGCGAAATTTAGTAGAATGAGGAGTCGAGAAAGAGTAGCCAAGGAAGTGCGAAGTCTGAAGCTTAGTTTTTTTTTTCCTCGGGAAAAAAGCATAATTTTATCTCATCAGTCGAGAACAAAATTACATTCAGAAAAACATATTAACTATGAATAGCCTATCAAAGAAAAGTTCATTTGATGAGACATAGAAGTCTACTGTCAAAAATAAAAGGAGACTGCTGGAAACAACAATGAAATAAAAGGCAAATATTGTCTTATCAGTCCATCTGCTGTCGAGTATGCATGAACATTCGCTGACCGTCCAAATTTTTTTTCTATCCATATTGTCCGTCTACAGTCCATCTGTTATCCATAATACATCAACATCTTCGGACTGTCCAAAATTTTTTGCTGACCATACTGTCCCTCAACTATTCATTATGCATCAACAAATACTGACAATCCAAACTATATGTTATCAAACTGCCCAAACCGTCCAAAATGACAACAATATTTCATCAAGGAAAAAAACCCAATATACTGTCCATGAATCCTATAGTATAGTGTCATAAAGCCAATCAGTAAAAAACATGCAGACTTCCTCGAAAAGGAAATCAGATTGCTAAAAGAAAATCGAATTACTCCCTTCAGAAAAAACGAAGGATATGTAAGGAAATTTGTAAATAAGCAGCAACAACCATCATTGAGGGGGATAGTGCCACCATTCCAATTTGAACTAAGCATCGTGGTCTTAGAAATTTTCTGAGAAATCTGAATGGTCTTAGAACTATTCCTTTCTGCTCAATCGAAAAAAGGGTGATGAAAGTACTCAAGAGATTAGCCATCTCGCTGCTCTTTCACCTTCCATATCCTCACAGCTAATTGAAGCCCATCCTTAGAGGCATAATCCACATTTTCCATTGTTCTCCCTGTAGACATGTCGGCAAGTGAAAGAGTCAAATTTGAGAAGGATCTCCCTTATAGAAGTTAACAGATTGGCAAGGCCAACATTTCTACATTGATGGATGCCCCTTGTCCAATTTATAACATTCATAGTCACCATAGATGTTGAGATTCTGACATCCTTTCTCTGTAGCAAAAATTAGGAGTTTGTGACTCAAAAGCTCAGCATAGTTGTTTGAACCCTCCCTAAGACCAACAAAGAGCTCAAAGAAGTGAGTGTCAGATAGAAATAGAAAATCTCCACCCCCAGAGACATTATTTTTCACTGCCCCATCAAAAAATCCCCAAGGGATCTCCCTATCGAATTCCAATTTCATTTCCTCCCTTTGATTTGTAGCTCGGATATGTTGAGGAAACGTAGAAAGGAAGCCAACTGACAAAGCACTAGTGATTTCAGGGGTACATGCTGTCTCTTCGAAGATAATATTGTTACACGCCAACCAACATTCCCAAATGAAAAGAAGAGGCAGATCTCTGTGATTAGACTCAGTTGTAGAAGCCCACCAGGATTCCCATGCATGATTCACAAAGAGACCCTCTCATCTGCAGGGAAGGCCCAACAGTATAGAACATTCCAACCACACCTCTTTAATAAAAGAACAGTTGAGAAAGAGGTGAGTGTGAAAATTTTTGAATCTTATACTTATGCATAAATATTACTATTAAATCTGGTTATGCTCCTCCTACTTAACTAAGTTACTAATTGAATAAATCTAGATTAATATCGAAGCAAGACACATAACAGACTTTCACCAATCTAGATCTAGAAAACGTACATGCACACATAGACAAAGTGACAGTGATTTTCTAGACAAATAGTCCTCGGAAAAACCCAATGCGGGAAAACTAGTCTGTTGGCTGCTGGAGGGTTTTATTATTAAGAATTTTTTGAATACAACAAATCTGGGTTCCAGATCTGGAAAACTCAACAGATAAATAATAGATCTAGAACTCACTGGATGTTCTGAAGCCAAAATATTGACTTATTGACACCCTCAAACGGGATTTACAAGACTCAACCAAAATTAGGCCCTAGAAACCCCAGTGTTGTCCCTGAAGAAATTGCGTCAGCCTCTTAAGCCATTGATCCCTTAGCGCTAGCTTGGAAAGGGTTGCGTTACCCCAGACTAGGTTACACAGTCCTTACGTTGCCCCTTAGGGTCTTTGCGTAACCTCGGAGGGCTCCTAGATAAATTACACTATCCTTGCTACCCTGCTTCTCTACGCTGCCTCTTAGAGCTGATCTCTGCCTCTTGCTGATTCTAGACCCTGGGATCAGATCATCCCCTTAGCTTAAATTCCCCTCTCTCTAGCTGAAACACTTCCGAGAATTCTTAGAAAACCCGCCCTATAATCTTAGCTTAGCTTCATGCTCTGCCTCTGTGTGTCTTTACAAATGACCCCAAGCCTTTCCTTTATAATTTTCTCATTGGGAAATCAACGACCATAATCAAATCTTGAATCAATGGCTAAGATTAAAAGAAAGCTTGATTCGTGTGACTTGAGACAATTTCATCACATGTTTAATTAAATTCACTTTAACTATTTAAGTTCCCTAAGTTTAAACTTAGGAAATACATAAAATAATTAATTAATTTAATATCTCCTAAACCAGATGAAATTTCTGATTATGTCATAGAGATAAGAGACTCAGGCACGGTCAAGCTGGCGCAACTAGATGGAGAAATACTTCAAGGATGGGTGATCAGTGCATGCCTGAAACCCTATCACGAGTAAGCACCACAATTTTTGTTTTTGTTTAAATAACTCTCATAACCGAGAGCAGGCAGTAGAGTAAAGTAGCATGGATAGAGTCAATAACTCTCTTGCAACCGAAATGAGCCATAGAATAGTCATGTGTTAATATTTTCAACCCATTAGAGTAGGAATCATCAATAAGAAGCTCACAAAGTCGCACAAAAACAGAAATCGTCCCTGTTGTGATGTGGAGACCACATTGCAACCAATTGTGGTCGGGGGGAGAGTCTACAATGTTACATAGCCTAAGCGTGTCAAATATCATTCACTCATAATGACCCATCATACTATTGTCAGTCTGTAGGATCACCTGAATTGAAAAATAATTACCATAATTAGTAACCCCCATACCGTAATAAAATTTCCATATTAAGCCATAATTATTGCCCATACATCAACACTTTCATAGTACACCTCACCCTGATAACTAATCACATGATTATAACCACGGGAAAGACAACAAGAATTAATTAGTTATGGGGTCGCATGAGCATCATTCATGTAAGTAACATTACTTAACCCACTTGAAGGAGGATAAAACCAAAATGCTGGAAAATTCCGAGTTATCAGAAAAGGAAACAACTTTAACGACAAGCCCAATTTCAACAGCAGAAGTTCAAAGCAGCCGATTAGCAGCAGAAGTTCGAAGCAGTAGACCAGTAGCAGAAGTTCATAACAGTAGACATGCAACAACAATTCAAGTATATAGCAGAAGGAAGAAAATGACAAAGATAGCTACCTTAGTTGTCAAGCCTGAGCTCGATGAAATAATTCAAAGGATGGAGTCATTGATAGGAAAATATGACAATGCCTCATTGATAGATACAGACTTCACAGACTCATACCAGTTCACAGCCATGAAAAGGTAGGTGTACATAAAAAATTATGTAATGGAGGGAGGAGGTGAAGCAGTGAAGATGAACCTAGAATTTAGAGGCATTCAGAGGTCAACTATCCTGCACCTCAGGAGCCTTCCAGTATTTTTGATGATGGGAGTAGCAATGCAATGCACTAAGTTCTTGATGAGTAGAATTCAAAATGGATCACTATGGCTTGGGAGGGAGATCCAAATTCTTGCAGAAGACATACACAGACTTACAGGACTATCAGCGGTAGTAAATGAGGTCTCAATGGCCTTTCAAACTATATCCAAGAGAGCTAAGAAGAAAGGAGATTGCGACTACTATTGCGACTACTACAAAAATTATGAAACAAGAAGAGGAGGAAAAGGAGAAAAAATTGACCTCATAAACAACCCAACGGTAAAATTTGCTTGCTATTTGATAGCTGGGAAAATGATGAGGCACTACACTAAGGGGGAATGCACCATGGACACAATCTGAGTCAAGGAGCACAATTGAATTGGTGCATATTCTTGTTAAATGAGTTGTTTGAGGCTTGCGAAGACAACTACAAGCGAGCCACATGATTCATCTATGGTTATCTGATCATGAACTTCATAATGTGGAAGTGGACTAACCTAGGGATCAGAAAGCTCACAGAGAATAGTCATGACCAACTAATGGCCCTAAGGTTCACGCCATGGAGAGTGTCAAGGGATCCAAGTACTAAAGAAATCAATGAGGAAGCTTTACAGTCTGGTACAGACAGATGGTCGACGTGTCTGGGAGCCAGAAAAGGGTTTGAAGGAGTATATTAGATAGATAATTTTGACAAATATGGTTTGGGATGACCCATAATAGAACCTATATCCGACTAAGTTGCATGGACAAAAATAATTTCCTTAAGAAGCTATTGAATTTCCAAATAGAGGAGGAGGCCTTCCACACAGAAGTTTCTTCATGGCCAAGAGCGGCGGTGGAGATCAGGAGTGAGATCCCACTTCACTTGTTTGATGCAATGATACCAAAATAAATCCTGGGGGAGACACCAGAAGAAGTAGTGCAGAGGATCTCAGAGCTGCAACTATGGCGACTACTGGACCAGCTCAACAAACGGGTAAAAGGCTTCAATAAGGTAATAGAAACTCTTACAAGCACATCTACTGTGTTTCCAACTTTTTCTCAGTTTCAGAAATTGAATTTTGCATCCCTGTCCACAACCACCCCCATCCTTAATACTCTACCATCCACCACATTCAACTCCCCTTCGCTGACCACAGTCACTCTAATCTGCAAAACCAAGGTGACTAAGCCTTCAGTACCAGCGCTTAAAAGAAAGAGAGCGCGAACCATGGAACCTGAACAAGTGGTTGACCTCACAGGAGAAGACTAGCCCCAACCTATAGTGACAAGAATACTGATTCAAGAAGAGCCAGAGGTTGCCACCTATACCACCTCCACAATACCTGTATTCGATCCATCATCAATCCTAAACATCCAAAACTCATCGCCACTCCATATGCATAATTCATCACTGCACACCTCATTCACGTCCAAGGACCACCCCCCCCACAATTTGTCCACCTCTGCAACCATTTCGGATCCAATACCACCAGGGACCATAAGAAACACTGATATCAAGGCAGAATTTAACTCGGGTACAGCTGGAGTACTCGAGGTTGACCAAACCACGGTGGGATAGGGCACATTTCTAGACTTATTAATTGAGGAAGGGTCCCTCATTTATGATACAATGCCCACCCCACCAGAGCTAAACCCATTCTAGTAATCCAATCTAGTGTTGCAATAGTTCATGCCATCTACTAGTCTACATGTCCCTGAACCCCAGCCATTGAAGTAGAGTCAGCTAGCGTCCCCATAGGGACATTCTGAAAGATCAATCACCAGCAGGCAACTCTTTAGGGAGAGAAACCCAACCCAAGAGATGTCAAGCACTGAGAAACTACAAGGTTGGGGAGCTATTCAACTATTCAGTTTCATTTAGACGACATCACGACAAGCAGAAGGTTTGCATAATGACCTCCAACAGAGATTCAAGTCGCAACACCAACAAGTGATTGTGCTTACTGATGAGCGCAATCAACTCCATGGTGAGAAGGATAGCCTAAAAAAGAAGTTGGAGCAAGTAACAAAGGTATTTAAAGACCTATGGCTGATCGTCATCACCCAGGACAACAAAATACCCGAAGATATTTTGGCATGCTCAATGGTTGAAAGATCCATTCGAGTAAAAATGGCATGGACGAGCTTGAGAAGAGAAAACCAAGAAATGAAAGAGGTTCTTGAAGCCAAGCCAACATTGCCATATCCCTCCACAGTATATATCGAGAAAGTAGCATAGAGGCAGAGACAGATGCACGACATAAAGGAAACCCTCATAACGACGGTCAAGGAAGCATAAAGCCTATTGGAGCAGCTACATGAATACTAAAATTCATTGAAAATGAAAGCACAACTAGTTTCAGAGAAACTTCAGAAAATTTTCCTTGAAATCAGAGGAGCCAAAGATCCGGTCAGTAGAACACAACTGTATGACCAAGAAAATGTGCTTGAAACCAAAATTCAGGTAATTGAAGAACACTCAGCATTAACAAAGCAACTTTTTAGGAACCTAAGACAACCTGTGAAGAAAAAGGCTGAGGCAATACAACAATTGGTCGTCACTGAAACAAAGCCTATGCTTAAAGTGTGGCAACAAGCAATATTTGAGTTTATAGAACTCAGAACATCAGCATTGATCAAGGTTCCCGATTTGGGGCCTTTGTTGGAACAGAGAAAACCGGAATAAGAAATGACAAAGACGGAAGAAAAAGGAGAAACTAGGCTAGCACTAGAAGCCGACAGACCATTAGAAGCTGCAACAATAGGGAAAAATTGACTCAGGACGAGTCAATAGTGTGTGGTTGGGGCCTGTTGTGGCCTTTTTTTTGGACAAAACCATTTTGGAGTTGTAGAGATCCGGAAAACAGGTGGCAGAACGTAATCAAGGTAGGCAAGGAGTTGTCACGATTGCGGAAAGCTAGAAGATAGGTGGCGGGGCATCGATAGAGAACGACGAAAATGGCAGATATGGGAGACAAGAAATGAGCAGTAGAACTCCCAGTGATAAATAAGAAATGGAGGGCAATGGAGCGCAAGGGAGCAAACGAGCGCAAAAGAGGTAAGGACTAACAGTGTCAGTCGACAGGAACAAATAGGGAGTCAGTTTGTTAGTTTGGGTAGTCAGTCCCGCGAGAGGCCGATAAGAAGTAAAGCCTCAGGACAACTCTGTGTGAAGTCATTTGTATTGAATTGAATTGTAATAGACTTTTTGGCATATGTTTATGTTGTTTTGATTCAAGATAATAGAATCGAGTTGTTGCTATGTTGGATATCATGAATTGGTTGATGCTTAATTGATTATGGTGAATGCATGCCTAGTTTAAAATTTAGTTCAGTGCTTTGAACATGTCATGATGAATGATAGCTACTTATTGGACTTGAGATATATATATATATATGTGTGTGTGGCTTTTATATGCTCATAGTCATTGTCTGTGTTAATACTCTTTCCTCAACATCAACAATCTAGCCTCTAATCTTATTAAGGTCACGACATGCCTCAGGTGAGACTCCTTGCTCCCTTGAGTGGGGTGAAAATGCCTGCGTTTTCCTAGACTAGTGCGGAAACCTTGTTGGCCTTAATCCTAAACCCGGGTCTTGCCCAGAGACCTCATTTTTCACCAACAAAGCTTTTCAATCATCACTGAATTCACCCATGCCTCATTTCATCACTCATTTAGAGTTTAAGACCCAGTAACTGTAACTAGCTTTCCCTGTGATTACTCTTTGATAATTTGATGCAACATATATCTTTTATTTGACTCCATAACCCAATGGAAAATAATTAACTCAAAAATATCACTTATCTAGCCAACCAACCAATTAATCAAACAAACAAACAAACATTCTAAGCTATCATAACTAGCATAATATAAATTAAGGAAACAAAACTAAATTATATAGAGAAAGCCCTCTCTGAAGTTGGCAGGGTTAGATCCCAGCTTTAAAAGTGGTTTGTTGTTGTCCTATATAATTATTCTTGAAAATATTTAAATTATAGAACGATAACAGGGTTGATCTCGAAAATGGAGAATAGTAAAATATTATTGACCAAAATCTAGATCTAACCACTTGGAATACTTTATTATATTTTTGGAGAGGGAAAATATATTTAAAATGGTCAAATATATTTATTTAGAAATAATTAACAAATAAATGATTTATTAATTATTTCATGAATAATAAGAAAAGTGTGAAATGAAATAATTATTAAATAATGATTTAACAATTATTCCAAGGATGGAGTTAAGGAAAAAATTTTATTATGCTTTATTTAATTATTCCTAGATGATTTAGTGAAATGTGACAAGGAATGCTTATCAAACAATGATTAGATAATTATTCCTAGAGAATCTAAATAAATAATGATTTATTTAATTATTCTCATGGGTTTTAATCGAAAATAAATTAATAAAAGTGGTTTATTAAATTATTTCTTATAATGAATGTGATTTTACTATGGTAAAATTAAAATCACATGGTGTATTTCGATCCACATAGTTAGAAATGGCTAGGTGATCATTTTTTTGTGATAACACCTCACTCCAAAATATTAATGCTACATTAACATAATATAATCAACAACATAAAAGAAAATTGCTGGATATGGGATCCCCTCGAAGAAAGCAGCATGGAAAGATTATGCAGATCAAGGAGCGCAACGCGCAACACATTGTCTATTTTGAGTCATAGGGGCTTTGGGGTGGGTCAAAGCCCCTTATTATGTAATGGGATGGGATATTTTGTCAACATTGGACTCCAACCATGGTATTGCATATTCTAAATCTATATAAGGAGTTTAGATAGAAGTGATAAGAAGTCAAGTGGATGTTGATGAAATGCATTTGGATGTAAGACTGTTTTGAGTCAGAGTCTGTGTTTTGGGTTAGAGAAAAGGCTCCTGTAGTTGTGTGCATGGAGACCTTAGGAAACCTACAACTATGTGTATAGACCCCCGCCGCTATGTGCACAGGGTGAAACTCAATGTATGAGAAAGATATGGCTATTAATGAAAGAACTGTTGAGAAGATCTGAGGCATATTGATGTGTTTTATTTTTTCTTACTATTTATGATTGTCTACTATGAATAAGAGTTTTGATCTCTAATTGAATAGCACAGTATTTTTTATGGTTATTTACTTTACTTAATGCATAAATAAGTAAGATCGCACAGTCTCTATTAAGTTCAACATCTGTGTTGAACAACACGTATAATTTCTAATGGATCTAATATGCGAAGAGTTGATAAGAAGGAAAAGCCCTAAAGCCACAATTCTCTATCCCTTTGGATGCAGAAACCTGGTTCTAACATCCCCCTATATTGCCTTAGATGATATTTTGGTCTATGCAAGAAAATCATTCTTGAAAGCGTCGCTAATAATGGGTTTTGTTGGACCGCACAATCACTTTGAACCTGGGTCTAGGCCACACCAAGCCAACAAATGGTTCCATTGTCCGGACTAGGATCTGACTGAAGGATAGTTGGATGTGTAATCTGTCTAAGCAAGAGATCAAAGATTGGTGAAGTATGAAAGAATGTGAGGTTGTTGTGAAAGGAAATAGAAACGCTCCCATATCTACTAAACATTGGTTAGATAAGTGTGTCTATACTGATCAGTACAAGATATTTTTCGTGTCGTTTTCTAGTGAGTTGTATGAGCTGATCTCAAGAATAAATGTGCAGACATGTCGGTTCAATAATAAGGTAATTGTGTGGATCCCAGATTTGATTGAGAAGATGAAAAATACTAATAATGAGATTGCGAGAGTTGTTGATTATTGGATAGAAAGTATCCTTGGAGGGTTTGTCATTGAGTTTGCGATTGAGAATTATTTGTCATATAACAAATCAGAGTGTAAGTTACTCAAAGGCCTCAAAGGTAAGGTACCTGAATTCACTGATGTTTTGGATTAGAATTATATTGTGTCAAAAGGGAAGTGGATTAGAATTCATTGATATTTTGGATTAGAATTACTACAGATGCGCTCAAATTGAAGTGTGAAGAAATAGAACTAGGTGCTACGCGAAGCGGAAAAAGGTTTAGGAACAGTTAGGGAATGTATGTTGAAAGGGAATATAGTCCATTATTTGGGTCTCAAGAAAGAGAAAGCAACCACGCTACCCCAAGAATTCAAAGATCTGAGAGCCAAAAGAGCACTACGGAGATCCCCGAACCTTCCAACCTTGTCATCACTCCATTCCATTTTGTTCCTCCACCTCCACCTCCCCCATTCACGATGGCCCAACCCCCAAAGATTCCTTTGTTCAAGGGAACATATGATCCTGAACGATTCTGGTTTGTGGCAGAAGCGATATGGAGTTTGAAAAATGTTACTAATGAAAACATGAAGAAAGCGTAGTTGGCTACCGTGCTGCAAGTTAGAGCATTTTCTTGGTACATGATATATGTTACAAAGAATGTGAATGCTTCTTTGGTTGAGACAAATACCACGTTGAACTTTGAATTCAAGAAACCAAAGTTGTAGTCCCATTGTATCACGAAGATCAAGGAGATTAAGTAGCTAGCTAATGATATTGTATGGGAGGTAGATCAATGATTGAAGATGTTTTTGAGCCAAATTAGCTTTAAGATCCTGGATGAAAACATAGAGAATGGTTCATTGTTGTGTTATTACCTCACCTCATATTTCCATTGTCACAATAGAAGGTTTCTACTCATGATGAAGCATTGGATATAGTGATGAAGTATAAGCTTCATTGATAGTCGATACAAGCACAGGGGTGGAAAGATAAAAAACTAGTTGGCGAGCCTGCATATCGAGCTATAGGATCTAAATAAGGGAAAGGAGGTTCACCCAGAAATGAGAACGGAGGTATTTTGTATTAAATGCAAAGAAAAGGGTCACTCTAAAGAGAAGTGCCCTATTTATAGAGAATATTTGAATTCTGGGATGCCGAGTCCATTGAAGCTTGGATTTAGCACACAGCCAAGTGTAGGGCCCCATGTATGGTGTTTCTTATGGGAATTTTCAGGTCAACATTCCATAGATTAGTGGTACTAGAGTGGTTTTCTCTTTCTCGATATTTCTTTGCATGTCCCCAACGAGGTTGGGGTATAAGGAGTTAGGGCACGATCTGGTTGAACCTTTGCAAGATCAACATCGCAAACCCCGACGACCTCCCATGGTGGAAGAAAACAAAGAATAGTGAGTAGGATATCCTATCAAAGTATTGCTTGAAGATGCCTTCGATAAAAAAAGTAACGCGATGATGGATGAATTTTTCCAGATCCTTCAATGACTTCCCATTGGCGGTGCATCTGTATCTAGTAGTCACTCTTAAGGTGCCACTCCTTTCAAGGTACAAGGAAAGTTCGACATTCCTGTATTTTAAGGCCAAATAGATGCAGACATTGTAGATAGATGGTTGAATTTTATAGAAGGGTATTTCTCAGCCCATGATTTCACTGACTGAGAAAAAAATACTTTTGCACTCCTCAAAGCCACACCCCATGTCAAAGACTGGTGGGAAACCTAATGTGAGCAAAACAACGAGAGGGAGCCCTATCTATTCTCTGTCGCACCCACTTAGAATTAATTTGGAGACGACATCAAGGAACAATATTACTCTGTCGGGAGCTATGAGGAAAAGTGCATCCAATGGACCACGCTGCGACAACAAAGAGATCAGATGTGCACGAGCTGAAGAATTTGTTTCATACCCTACGCACAAATTTGGGTATTAAATATTCATAGAATCAGTTGGTGCTTAAGTATGACAGTTGTTTTCAAAAATACGTTCAGGAGGAAATGGAGTTTCTCTACATCACCTCACTTGGCATGCCATATCAATATGCCACCAAGATCGAGCAAAAATTTAAGCAGAAGAAGCGAGAATTTTGATCCACAAATCTGAAGCCAGGGTAAGGCACCCCCGAACCACAGAACAAGGAGCAAAGACAAAGCAGGGAGACTTAGAAAAAAAACACAAATCCAAAGAACGACACTGGGAAGTCGTGTGAATTTCATAAAATCTCTACTCACAACATAAGCGAGTGTTGGACCAAACAATCATTGGTGGCTAAACTCAAGGCATCTGAATCAGATGCATGTTCTGATTTTGAGTTAGAACTAGATAATGGGGAATGAAAAAGGGAAGAAAATCATTGATGCGGAACCTAGTGCCACTATTTCCACCACTAATATACAAAAGGAGGAACCCAAAGATCCAGAGGAGGGGGAGTGCCTCTTCCAGTCGCAAATGTGGGTGAAGGGTTCTCCGCTGCAATTCCTTGTCAATAGTAGAAGCCAAAAGAACCTCATTTCAGCAAACGTCATGAAGCATCTCAGCATACTAACCATATTACACCCGCAGTTGTATACTATTGAGTGGAATCACCAAGAAAGAGATCTCTGCTTCTGCTAGTAGTGCCATCTTCCGTACAACATCAAGCACTTCACAGATGAGGTAATGTGTGATGTTGCTCCTCTTGATGTGCCTGATGTATTTTTAGGCAAACCATACTCGTGGAAACGAAATGTTGTATATGAGTCTAGGCCTCACTCTATTATTTTTACTTTTGGAAATAAGTTGTACATGATACCAAAGGTAGTACCACCTTCTGCCATCTCTTTGAGTACTGCAAAATAATGCAGTAAGATTATTTACCAAACCAAGAAATTTGTTTTCATTACAATTCACCCACAGGGACATAAGAATATTGTGGCCACAACCTCCGAACAAGGCTCCCATGCCCGGAAACACTATATGGACAAAGCGTGGAGGAATATAAGGACATTTTCTCCTCACCCACAGAGGTTCCTGTTATCCTCTTGTATTCTATAGGTTTCACTAGATGACTGTGGATGTCCTACAAGCACCTAAATATAGCATAATTTTCCTATCAGCTATCTTTAGAAGTCCCACTACCTTCATAATCCTAAATTTGACTATTTTTCACTAAACTTTCCTATCCTTATGCCTCCTAAAAGTTCACCCTGCTGCTCTCAAGGAAAGTCCATTTTTTGGGCCTAATTCCCTCATTCAACCCTCTACTCACATCCTCATTTATTCTTCTTCCTTTTCCTCTAAAAACCCTCATTTATCCCCCTCATACATCATTCTTGCATAAAAACCCTTAAACAATGAAAAAACCCCTTTTTCATTGTTTAAACCTAACTTTCTACCCTATCGGAACTCTAAAATATCTCATAAAACTCTTGTTTTTTATACAAAAAACCCACTTTTTTGTATATAGGCCTTATGCCCCTTTCAGCCTTAAACCCCAACCCCCTTCAACCCACATGACCCAAAACCCTGACCCTCTGCTAAGCCCTAGCCCTTTCCTTCCCAACCCCCAGTCCCCTCTACCCCCATGGGACCATTCTCTTTGCTCATTATTAAGCCCCTTCCCCATGCAAACACTGCCTCCGCCCCTTCATTTCTTCATTCTGCTTCATCCCGCCCCAAGTCATCTCCACCATTGATCAACCCTGTGTTAGGTCCCTATATTACTAGTATAGTCCCTTATTGTTGTTAGTGTAACCCCTTTATTGTTATTATTGTACCCTTGTAACCCCCATTTTGTTATTATTGTGCCCTTAAATTATTATTGTTAGGTCGGCTAGGATTACATTGTGGCCCACTAGGATTACGTTATGGCCCCATGGACTCCTATATATAGAAAGGAGGTTTTGTAAATTGTATCATCCAAGAATTGTTCATTTATGTAATGTATTGGAGGTTTCCCCCTCGAAGTGGCTTATTTATAAGGCATTGATATCTCTTTTCTTCTATTTTTGGAGCTGGTTACACAACATTTGGTATCAGAGGCTTTGGATTCTAGGGTTTCGTTGCTCCAAACAGGTCATCGTGGAATTTTCACTATAATTTTTTTTCTATGAAGTTTCAGAAGCTGAAATTTTTATAGTGCAAAGCCGAAATCCTGAGGAAGATTGTCTAAAAATTTCAGAGCTTGGTTCACAATATTTGCGGAGATATGATCTGTGGAAGTTAGGTCTTTTTTTCAGGCTCCTAAACAGGTCATCGTGGCATTTGCGCTATAAAAAAATTTCTGCGAAGTTTCAGAATCTGAAATTCATATGGTGCGAAGTTGAAATCCTAAGGAAATTTTTCAAAAAAATTTAGAGCTTGGTTCGCAATATTTTTTGAGATATGATTTGTGGAATGTAGTGCTTTTTCAGGCAGCTAAATTTCATCTCAAAGAGGTGATCGTGGGAAAAGTTCAATAACTCTCTCTCTGGGCATCGGATTGGAGTGCCATAAAAATTGGTTGCAAGTACACGGAATGTAGTTTCTTGGCTATCAATTTCAGAGATGAAGGACGAAACAGTGACACGTGGCAAGTCGTACAAGTTCGCTCTATAGAACCAGTCCATAATTAGGTCATTGTGGGAGATTGGACACAACTTGGTCTTGGAGAATCCAAATCAGGTCAGACCTGCTGCATTCAAAAGATAATTCAGAGGGCTACGTTGATACCGGAATTAAAATATTGAAGTGCTGCAGTCACAGAGATAATCCAATTTCAATATCAAGAACCTCAAAAGCAAGTAAAAGGTGTGTATTTTTTTTCCAAATTGCATAAGTCTTGTTTGAAGAATCAATTTGAATTGATTCCAAGGGCATATTGTAGAATAGATTTCAGTATTGGGTTCTAAAATATGCCCCGTAAAAATAATTCAACACCCATTAAGCCTTCAGAAGGCTCTACCATGACTCATGAAGATGAAGAATTGCAACATGATCTATCAAAATTACAAGAGCAAGTGCAACAGATTTCACTCTACTTAAAGCAACAAAAAATGAAATGGAAGTTTTGAAGAAAGGCGTGGAAGTGAAGATGGATGGTTTGAAGAAAGGCATGGAGGAAGCTAAGATGGATGACATGGAAGCTAAGATCGATGAGAAAATGGAAAACATGAAGAATTTTCTAAAAGCAGACATGGAAGGTTTGACAAATTTGATACAAGAAAGGTTTCCTAATGGTGAAAGATAGTATAATAACCTCATGATGAGAACAAAATAAATGTTAATTGTGATTTCATAAACTCTAATGTTGGCGGGAAGAACCACCATATTCCAAAGATGGATATGAGGAAGTTTGATGGAAAGGATCCTGTAACATGGATACTACAGATGGAGCAATATTTTGATCTCCATAACGTGCAAAACACACAAAGGTACGCATTGCAACTTTACATTTAGAACAAAATACATTTGTATGGTATCGATGGCTTTGCTCCCATAAAAAAATTGTCACTTGGTCAATTTTTACGGAGGAAATGATAGAACATTATGAGGATACAAAGAGAAACACCTTCTTTAGCCAATTGATAAATCTCAAACAAAAGGGTTTAGTGGGGCAGCACATTGAGGACTTCCAAAAATTGAATATAAGGGTAACTGATATTCCAGAGGAAAACAGGATTGATCTCTTCATAGGCACTCTAAAGGATAACATCCAACATGAAGTTCATGTTGTGGAGCCTGATTCATTGGAGAAGGCATTCAGGTTGTCAAGAAAAGTTGAATGTAAAATTATGGCGACAAGGAAGCCTACCACTCAATTCTATAAAGAAGGAAGTGTTGCTACGCCTAGATTTCCACAACCTACAAGGTTGACACCACAACAATTGGAAGAAAAAAGAGCAAAAGGGATTTTATACAGTTGTGATAGCAAATACACTAAAGGTCATAAGTGTGCTGAGAAGAAATTATTTTACATAGATTGTGAAGAGGAAGAAGAAAATGAACAAGAAGAGGATATACACTAGGAACCATCCCTAGAAGAGGAAGAAATGAATCCGACCATATCGTGTAATGCACTGGCAGGAATTACCACTCCTCAAACTCTCAAGATAGAAGGACATATCAAGAAAAAAAGGGTAATAGTGTTGATTGATTCAGGTAGCACCCATAATTTTATTCATTATAAGGTAGCCAAGGAATTAAATTGTTTCCTATACCCGGCACCAGAATGTCAAGTGATGGTTGCAAATGGAGGAACTATAAATTGCTCTGGAAAATGCCATAATATCAAGCTAACCATGGGGGAATATGTATTGACTAGTCCAATGCTTGCCATTCCTATGGGAGGTGCTGATGTTGTACTAGGAGTACAATAGTTACAATCTTTGGGGACGGTAGCTTTTAATTTTCAAGAACTTTTCTTGAAATTTTTTTCAGAAGGAAAGGAAGTCGAATTACGAGGTATTGCGGGGAAGCCAGGAAGGATAATAAGCTCTAATGTCATGACAAAGCTTCTAAAGAAAGAACAGCGAGGCGTAATTGCACAATTATGCTCACTAGAAGTTCCAACATCAAAATCATCTGTTTCTGCAGATCTCCAACAAGTCTTGGACAATCATTCCAAGGTGTTTGAAACTCCCAAAGGACTCCCACCTATTCGTGATCATGATTATGATATTCATTTGATTCCAGGAAGTGTTCCTCCAAACATTAGGCCTTATAGATATCCTTACTTCCAAAAGAGCGAAATTGAACGTATGATTGCAGAAATGTTAGAGGCGGGTATAATTCAACCTAGTCAAAGTTCTTTCTCTGCTCCTGTAGTATTGGTACACAAGAAGGATGGATCATGGCGAATGTGTTCGGATTATAGGGAGCTCAATAAGCTCACCATTAAAGATAAATTTCCCATTTCTGTGATTGATGAATTATTGGATGAATTACATGGAGCAATTTATTTTACCAAGTTGGATCTTCGTTCAGGATGTCATCAAATTAGAATGAAGACTGAAGATATTCCAAAAACATCATTTCGAACTCATGAGGGTCATTATGAATTTTTGGTCATGCCTTTTGGCCTTACCAATGCACCTTCTACATTTCAAGGGTTGATGAATTCCATTTTCAAACCCTTCCTTAGAAAATTTGTGCTAATATTTTTTGATGATATACTAATCTACAACAGGTCTTCGAAGAATCATGTTGAACATGTTGACAGGGTGCTCAAACTATTGCAGGAGAAACAATTATATGCAAAAAAATCCAAATGTTTCTTTGGAGTACAAGAGGTGGAATATCTGGGTCATATTGTATCTCACGAGGGTGTTAAAGTAGACCTAACAAAATTAAAGCCATTAAGGAATGGAAAGTCCCCACAACCATAAAGAAGTTGCGAGGATTTCTCGGGTTAACAGGGTATTATCGCAAGTTTGTTAAGAATTATGGGAGAATAGCAGCACCTCTAACAGCATTATTGAAGAAAGATGCATTTTCATGGACTCCTGAAGCAACTAAGGCCTTTGAACATCTTAAAGAGGCAATGTGCCTAGCACCGGTCTTAGCTACGCCAGACTTCACAAAAACCTTTATTGTGGAATGTGATGCCTCGAGAAATGGAATTGGTGCAGTTTTAATGCAGGAAGGAAGACCCATTGCTTTTGAAAGTCGTCCAATCAAAGGAAAGTATTTACAAAAACCTATTTATGAGAAGGAAATGTTAGCAATACTGCATGCACTAAAGAAATGGTGAACTTACCTAATGGGAAGACACTTCAAGGTAAAAACTGATCATGATAGTCTTAAACACTTTTTGGAACAAAGACTATCCTCAGAAGAGCAGAAAAAATGGGTCACAAAGATGTTGGGTTATGACTTTGAAATAATCTACAAAAATGAAAGCTTAATGTTGTTGCAGATGCACTCTCAAGAAAGAATGAAGAGGTGGAAGCATTGCTTTGTGCCATTTCTATTATCCAACCAGATTGGATAACTGAAGCAAGAGATGAATGGAAGAAGAACAAAGATGTATGGACACTCATTCAAAAGTTGCAGCAAGATCCTAGTACATCTGATACATTTAGTTGGAAAAATGATTCCTTATGGTACAAAAATCGCTTATATCTTTGTAAGAATTCCCAACTAAAACAAAAGATTCTTCTGGAATTGCACACTTCTCCTTTAGGAGGACACTCAGGATTTTTAAAAACTTACCACAGGGTGAAGAAAGAATTTTTTTAGGATGGCCTTAAATCTGATATTCGAAAGTTTGTGGCGGAATGTTTGGTTTGCCAGCAGAATAAAGTGGAAACAATTAAGACCCCAGGACTTCTACAACCTTTATCCATTCCCAGTCAACGTTGGGAGGAGATTTCAATGGATTTTATCACAGGTTTACCTAAGTCCGAAGGAAAGAGTGTCATCATGGTGGTAGTTGATAGACTTACCAAGTATGCACACTTTTGTGCATTATCTCATCCATTTAAAGCAAGTACAGTTGCTGCTACATTTATGGACACAATTCGAAAGCTACATGGAAGCCCAAGGTTTATTGTGAGCGACAAAGATCCCATTTTTACTGGAAATTTTTGGACAGAGTTATTTTCTTGTTTGGGTACTCAATTAGCTCATAGCTCATCTTATCATCCTCAATCTGATGGTCAAACATAGATAGTAAATAAATGTTTGAAAGTATATCTTCGTTGTTTTGTATCTGAAAAACAAACACAATGGGTCAAGTGGTTACCTCTCGTTGAATGGTGGTATAACACTTCCTTCCATACGACAAAAAAAAAAATGACCCCATTTATGGCACTTTATGGATATCATCCACCATCCATCACATCATCTTTAAGGGAAAAATCGAAGGTTCAAGCAATGGAAGATCACATCGAGCATCAGCAAGAAGTTCTCCAACTCTTAAAGGATAACCTGAATTTGGCACAAAATCGAATGAAACAACAGGTAGATCAACATCGCAGCGAGAGAAGTTTTTATGTAGGAGACTGGGTATTTTTACGGCTATAACCATACAAACAAATGTCCCTCAAGCAAGCTAAGAAGGATAACAAATTATCGCCAAAGTATTATGGTCCTTACAAGGTGTTGCAAAAGATTGGTACTATGGCATACAAATTGGAGTTTCCTGCTTCTTCACGAGTGCATCCAATTTTCCATGTTTCATGCTTAAAGAAGGTTATAGGTGAAAATCTTCCAGTTCAAACAATATTGCCAGAACTTGATGAGGAAGGAAAAATCATATTGGAACCTGAAGTGGTCACAGAAACAAGAACTCGCCAACTACGGAATCTATCAATTTCAGAGTATCTCATCAAGTGGAAGAACTTACCCACTGAAGATTCTACATTGGAGGATGAGAATTTTATACAGAAGCACCCAAAGCTACTCAAGCATTGAGGACAACACTTTTTTGAAGGAGAGGGGCATATTAGGTCCCTATATTACTATTATAGTCCCTTATTGTTGTTAGTGTAACCCCCTTATTTTTATTATTGTACCCTTGTAACCCCCATTTTTTTATTATTGTGCCCTTAAATTATTATTGTTAGGTCGGTTAGGATTACATTATGGCCCACTAGGATTACATTATGGTCCCATGGACTCCTATATATAGAAAGGAGGTTTTGTAAATTGTATCATCCAAGAATTGTTCATTTATGTAATGTATTGGAGGTTGCCCCCTCTAAGTGGCTTATTTATAAGGCATTTATATATTTTTTCTTCTATTTTTGGAGCTGGTTACACAACACCCTGATCCAATGGCCATCGGTCTCCCACCCTTCATCCCGTCTCCCGATCAAACACGTGCTACCCGAAAAAATAGCACACATCATCACACCTGGCCCTACCTTCCACTCACATCCCGCACTCCAATCATCATCTGCCACCTGTCCAGTGGGTCCCCTACGCCAACCTTCACCCTATCCTCGGGCTCCACCCACACAGTCGATCTCGCTCCTCAAGATTTGACGGTCCATATTTCTTATCGCACGAAATCTGATGCCGAGGTTTAATGCCCTTGATCTATGCGAAAAGGGTGGTTTTTTCCTGGACACGCGGCAGCTTCCCAATGTTATCGCGCAGCTCTGGGCCAAAACCATTTACTTCCCATAACTCGCGCGATAAACCACCATGGTATTGCGAAACTGCCTCCTCCTCTACACGCCGAAATTCAAATTTCCTCACCCTCGCTTGCATTTTCTACATAAACCCGCCTCCAAGACCTTTCCCCTGCACCCTCTATTCCTCTGCGAATCACCCCTAAACCCTCTGAAACCCAAAAAGTTGCAGTTTAATCCAATCCTACAGGTTTTAAATTAACTTTGTTTGTATGTTTTAGGTTTAATGGCAACAGAAGCCCTTAGAGGCATTTAAATGATAAATAAAGCTCTGGATGATGATCCAAGAGGAAAATGAAGATAAAAGACAGAGGATCTATACAAAGGAGTTAACCCATCAATGTATCATGATCATTGATGGGTTATAAACCCTTCTGCCATGAAGAAACCCTACCTGCACACACAAAACAGATACAGTCAGAGGAGAAATGAAGAAAAGGAAGAACAGGAAGGTTAAAGGATTAAGTTACTGATCAAAAAGACAAAACAGAAGATTAACCTTTTAAACATTGTTTTAAGATGAAAAGTCAAAGGTTTAAAGATAAAGGATAAAGGCATAAAGCAGTTATAAAGCAGAAACAGAGATCAAGGCAGTAAGACACAATATTAAAGACAAATAAAGGTTTAAAGGCCTAATGCAGTGTTTTAAGATGAAACAGAAGCAGATTAGCCCAGGAAAACCTTCGAATGACGCAGATCCACAACAATAACTTCTTCAGAGGATATTTTGCCAACTACAAGAATTATTTCTTTCAATAAAGGCATCAAACAATCTTTACACAGTCAGAGATATTTTTGAAGTAGCTCAGTAGTTATTAAAAAGTTATTACTAAGCCTTAAAAGTCAAAAATTTCAACTAAAATAACTCAGAAGTTATTATTTTCAGAGTAACTCTTTCAGATATTTTTTCCTTGGGCCTTGCATGGTTTCAAAGGTCAAAAATCATTAACTCTGTAATAAATAACATTTAGACACCGTAGGTTAGCAGCATCTCCTCATTTTGCATATAAATATTACATATGAGCTTCATTTCGAATGTTGGTTACTTGATAGCATTGGACCGATTTCTGCTGCTAGGCTAGTTGAGGGATGCTAGGCTGAAACAAAGAAAGCTCTGAGTTGTAGAGAGCTATTGTACATGGAGTGATGTAACTGGTTTGACCATCAATAATGCAAGCATGTTCACAGGATATTGAGCTATATCAATGGTGATTTTTTCCTAATTGTTACTGTTTCTCCTTATGTTTTCATTATGTTCATCTTCATTTGATAAAGAAGCAGAAGTTTTAGATTAGGATTTGTTGTTTTAGCACCGTATTTCTATCTGCATTATTTATGTTTATGTTTTCTTCTTCAAGGTCTAATTAGAAGATTCTTAATTGCCTTCTAGTTACATCTAGCTTGTTATCTTGGAAATGATTCAATAGAGTGAAATCAAGGAAATTTTGGTGAGCCCATGTTCCTTTGAGTAAGACTTGAGACATTGTTTTTGGGATCTTTCTTTAAAGTATGCTTACTAGAGTCTAAAACCAGAGAGGTCTATGGTATGCCCTGCCCTTTGGTATGCCTCGAAATGTTGCTTTAAAGAGTCTTTGAGAGTTTTCAAAAGAAGATTAGATTATTTCTGTTTGATCTTAGACCACTCTTGTTGTTTTCTTATATGTTTTCTTGATCTGAAAGTAGTTTGTTGATTGCTGGATTGTTATCTGAAAGGTGCTTATTAAAGGTTTTTCCAATGAGATTTATGGTTTTCCCTTTTGTTACATAGTAATTTGTCACCGTCCCTACCATTCCCCGTCCTGCACATTGGAGGACTCATCTTGTGACTTGTGAGCAATGTCATGCCTTGAAATCACCTTCATTGCACTCCTCTGAATATGAGCTTCAATTGCCCTGAAGACATATCCTTGCAGAAATTCCTAAAAATAGCTCTTTTTCCATTGGCGTGGTTCCATAGTTCAGCCCTCGCGCCAAGGGGGAAAATCCTCCAAAGAGGGCGTGCCAATTGGCGCTCTGTCACAGAGCCGCACCCGCGCCAACCATATTAAGAGATGTTTTTTAAACATAAATGGCAGAATTTTCAGCCTAACAAATTCCTGAGCTGATATCTATCTTGAGTTGGGTGGTTTGGCTACAGATTTCCATAGAGAGGAAGTGGTTTTCTACCTCTCATGGAACCTTCCTTGATGATAGGGCCAATCCCACAATTATAGGGATCCCAACTCCCCTTCCTCCATCTATAAAAGCTTGCTCATTCTCCATTGCAAGCTAGTCCTAGTCCTAGTCTCAGTCCTAAAATTCCATAATCTTGAATCTCCAAGTGCCCAAGAGCCTTATGCTGCAAGAGTCCTCATTCTATCCTTAAGGCAAAATCCAAGCAAGGAGACTATCGTTGAGAGGCTTGTCCCACTTCAGACAGGCTTTGCGAGACGTGTTCGACTGGCGACCCCTTCCGAAGGAGACTGCGACGTCAAAACTTTGGTTGTAATATCTTTCGATTGATTTGTAATGAATGACTACTGTTATGGTTCCACTCTAGTCTTCGTTGATGATTATGATGAGTTATATCTTTTCTGACTGATATATAGTTGTGCATTTCTGGATTCTATGCTTGTATTCATTTTGTTCTTTGCGTGTGCAGGTGTCTATTCGCGGAGATCGCGAGGATTGTGACTTGCCAGGGTGAAGGAACGAGAGCGCACCGTCTCTTCTTCGAATTGTAGCGTTGGACTCCAGGTAGGCCTCCATCGTTGGTTTATTTATTCACAATTAGGAACTTGCGCTGTAGCATTTGTGATTGTTGCTAGACCTGATCTGGGCTAGTAGGGATCGCCTCTGTCCGCAGAGGGGATTTACCTCTTCAACAATTTGGCGACTCCGCTGGGGATCGTTAGTTTGTTGTTGTTTATTTTATGAGCTATAGACGGAGCCTGAAGCGAGCCAGATAGCCTTCGAAATGCTTTTTCTCAGCAATTGCGGAGTAGATCAAAGCTGCTTCAGTCAATCTCCAGTTTAGTTCGTAAATCGAACTTTTGGAGCATTGTCTTGCTTTTCGATTGTTTCTCGATTCTGCTTGCTTGGTCAACCTTTTGGGTCAGGTTCTTGGTTTGTTTTTGCCTCTTGGATTGCTTGGATATCTTTGGTCTGGCTTTGATCTTCTTATTTTTTATTTTTATTTTTATAGCAAACTTGACTGGCGTGGTTTTTCGCGTAACAGTCGCGCCACCTGGAGCTAGTTGTCTTTGTATTACCCGCACCAATCCTAAAAAGGCGCTAGTTTAAGCCTAACAGTCGTGCCAGGCCTGTAGACTGCTAGGGTTTTCCTGATTCTAAGATTTCTGAGCCTGATCTCTGATTTTGGTTGCATTTTTTGGACTGCTTGAATGTGTTGGAGTCTTGTTTGACTGGTTTTTGCCTTTTATCCTTTGGTTGTTCGCCATTTTCTATCGATTTCATTTTAGAGCCCTAGGGCATCTAGTGGCTTTGTTGTGTCGAGCCCTCCTTAGGAGTTTTGGTGTCTTGTTTGTCCAGTCAACCTTGTGACTGCTCCTTTGCATTCTTTTAGTGGTTGTTGACCGTTTTATTGCGATTTTTGAGTGATTGCTCGTTTCTTCATTCGAATTTCGTTTGGTCTTGCTTTGGGCCTGGATCACACGGTCCATTGAAGTCTTTGGGATTTTTCTTGCTTTTGAGGGACTTTTGGTCGATTTGAGATTTGTTTGTGTTCGTCATTGAGTGAGATTAGTTTGTTTTGCTCTTTCATTATCATTTCTCAAATTGTTTCCTCATTGTTTTCATTTGTTTAGTGCATTGTGTTATTAAACATTGAAAATATAAAAAAAATCTCTTTTGCTTTTAGTTAGTGAATGAAATTGAAATCTTCTCGGTGCTATTAGCAATTAGCGACTTTGAAAGAAAAGTTTTTGATTCTCATTAGCTGCATTAGAGGCTTTGTTGATTGTCTTCTGGTCATTTCATTTTGTGTGAAAAGTTCTCAAACTCTCTCATAGATAGCTATTCATTGAATGAAATGGTGTACTGTGGCATGTAGATTGCATTTAGGAGTCTTTTGAGACATTACATACGGTAAGGCCTGAAAACTGAAACGTAATTGAAGATCAACTGTAAAATCTACTCAATTTACACTAAGGTAGCATTGAAATCTAACGAAACACATTTAGAGGTCTAGGCTAGAGACGTGTTCCGACGTCTTAAAACCTAGTAGCTGTCGTTCGCCTCTTGGCTTTAGACAACGCTAGCACGGACTTGTGCTCCTCGTACCGTCGAGTATATAAAGGGAGACCCCTCTAGGTTTCAATCCTTTATCCATAGGAAGCCGAGTTTGCCGCCCTATACCCGTGATACATCGGACACAGCATTCGGGGAGATTTCCTGCACGTACAGAAAGTCCTTGGTTGATTTCTTTTTCATTATTGAAACCAAGGTGTATATTGCAGTTCACGGATATTTGGTACACCCTTTTGCCTAGTATTCCTGAGTAGTCATTTGATCTTTTCTGACTCCATAAATTTGAAAGGATCACCAAGCACTTGTCCTTTCACGCTTGTGTCAAATCTGAAAGAGATAGAGTCACCTTTTATCCGTTTCTCGACTCTTAAAACATGAAATGGTGAAGTTTCCATTTTTCAATGTGGTAAAAAAAAAAAAAAATCACCCGCGATCACACGCCCTGTTAGATTCTACTTGTGGCCGTTTGATTGTGTGTCTTGACTCTTTTTCAGCCTGTGTGTGTATTTGATCTCTTTCTCTCTTCATTAATACCACAGTGGCGGAACCTTCAGTTTCATCTATTGGTAGTCCGTACACGGACGATTCGTCAGAGGTTTCACAATCCTCTGCTGAATCACAGCAGCCCATTGTTTCCGAGTTTCCTGACGGGGGACCGGTTCTTGCTGAGCAACCCTTTGGAGGACCAGTTGAGTTCAATTGGCCCTTTTCCGACCCTTGGTCTGAAATAAGATTAGGGGCTGAGTTCCTTTCTCTTACCTCAGGGTCGCCTTTTGTAGCTACTGTCTTTCCTCCTAGTCCTCGCCGTTTGTTACAAGATCTAGCGGCAGGCTCCAACATGAGTTCATCCAGTGAGGAAATTCCTACGTCCGGTGACGATTACCAGCTGTTCCCTCGATAGTTATTTCCAGAAGACAACCCTCCATCATCTGCTATGTCCTCGCCTATTCCCTCATTACCTGCCGGTTATAGATCTTTGGGTCAGATCATTGCCGCCGCTGCCTCTATGGGGATATCCGCCCCCACTTCGAGGCCGATTGGTCCTTCATTAGGGATGTCTCCTCAGACTCTTGTCACCTCTGTACCCGCCCGGCCCACAGTTTGTGTAGCTTCGTCTGCACCTGCTGTTTCTACAAGGGCTTCCCTTCCCAAGGACGTTTATGTAGCATCCGCTATACCGGAGAACATTTCTCCGGGGGAGTACTGGTTGTCCATACAACAGCCGAACTTTGGAGTTGGACCTTCTTCTCAAGACCCCAACTAGTCATATTTTTCGCACTATGCTCAGGATGGTACACCCGTTTATGCTTTTCCGAATCAATATGATGAGCACGGGAATATGTTGCGATTACCCGCTCCAGAGGCTTATCTCTATGCTCAAGGTTTACCCTATAACCAGGCTAGACAAACATATAACCCGCAAGGGCAACCTTACCAAGGCCAACCTTTGGGCCCACCTGGTTATCCTTACAACCCACAGGGGCAACCCTTGCCAGGTTACCCTGCGGGCCAGCAAGGGCCATCGTACGGTCCACAAGGACAATACTACAACCCTACCGGTCAACCTTCACAGCCTCCACCGGGGTACCAACCAGGACCAGTTTACGGTCCTGGGGGGCAGGTCCAGCCGTCTCAACCTATGCAACCGTAGTATCCTGTTGTTTCTAACGTTGCATATTAGCCAGGGCCATCTTATGGTCCTGTTCCAGGTCCAACCGGTTACCAGGCATCACCTGGCTCATTTCCTCCACCAGGCCAACCGGTCTATCTAGCACAATCTGGTGCTCCTTTACAGCTAGGAAAACCTGCGCAACCGGCGCAACCTGTTCATTCGGGTCAACCTGTTAACCTAGGGCAGCCCATTAAGCCAGGCCAACCTGTTCAACCAGGCCAGCCTGCTCATCCTATTAACCCTGCTCAGCAGCCATTGCATTCAATGCCCAGCCAAATCAACAGCTACGCCCTAGTTATCAGGCTCCGCAAGGCACCACTTATCAGCAGCCTACCCATCCTCGGGGCGGTTATCATCCTCATGGTCAATCTCAACCTAATTATAACCAGCCCCAAGGCTCTCAATATTATCCTCATCAACCTGGTCATACCTATACTCAGCAGTCCAATCCAAATGCTGCTTACGGAGGGCCAACATATAATCATAGTCCACACCCTGGTTATCAGGCCCCGTACACTGGTTACTAGCATCCAAATCAGACTGGCTACGCCCCCTACAATCAGAATCCTACGGGACAGAACCCATGGGGGCAGGGATATTCCCAACCAACTTGGAGTACAGGTACCGGGTCATATCCAGGGCCTGGCATGACGGTTAATCCACCATTGCCGTTCCTGGCCACCTTGGAGTTACCGGATGTTTCAAAGTTGACCAATGATCTGATTTTGCATAATCCTTATTGGCCTCCGGTTCCTACCAAGATACCAGGTGATTGCCCCAAATTTGAGGGTAAAGCCGGGGAGGATCCCCAAGCGCACGTTATGACTTACCATCTCTGGTGCTCGTCTAATTCTTGGGTTGACGATTCAATTCGTCTGCGCCTCTTCCAACGTACTTTGACTGGGGCTACTGCTAAGTGGTACATCGAGTTGTCCCGTGGCATCTTCCAAGATTTTAACTCTTTAGCCATGGCTTTCCTCACTCATTTTCAATTACCGGTTCGCTACGAAGCCAGGACGCATCTCCTGACTTCATTGAAGCAGGACAAAGCCACCCATATTTCGGATCACATTGTTTCGGGGAATATCACCCTAGAGGTTTGTTGGGTTTAAACCTCCACAGAGCAGGGGCATGCTACTTAAGAAGGACTCACACAACCATACATGTTCATGAAAAACTAAATAGAGTAGATCGAGGAAGTTACCCGTAGGTCCTACGGTTGAAGCAGATCCCGCAGGGTCCAAACCCCCAGCAACCATCCTTCCCTCTTAACCTGAAAGACAAGAAGAAACAAGCACGAAGAACTGGTTGTACAGCATATATCTACTCTAAATGTTAGTGAAATCGATATAAAACATCAGATAAACCATAATGAATGCTTAAATAACAAATATTCTCATATATGTAAGCAGACACTAACACGTATATTTCGGGAACAAGATGGTACTTCTGTATTATAAATAGCATGTACAGAAATAACGAGTGGAGAGATCACCTGAATCCTCCCACGATCTTCGAGCAGACCGTCGTCCGGATCCGTCCCACCCTTGCCTCGCTAAGATTCCTTCCAAACTGGTGCATACGAGATGACATATAGGAAGATGAGCATCTCCAGGAAACAAAGGTTTCCTATAATGAACTGGGAAGTGCAGGAGGCACGGGAATTCATACTTGGATAGGGAATACCAACAGAGTATAATATCAATAATTTCTCTCTCTCCCTTAGGCCATGCACATGAGGGGCTTTTATACTCCCTCAAAGTAGTTTCAACAGTTGGAAACAGTTGGCCACGTGCTGGGGTGGTTGAACTACCAAAGTAACCATCAATCCAGCCCGAAAATAGGGATTTTTTATATATTTTTTAATCATTTTAATGGCATACGCGGAAAAGTGCATGTGGACTTGCGTATACACGCAGAAAAACCTGGGCATAACCGCGTATGGGGATTTTTACACTGTTTTTTAGTGAATTTGTCCAAGTCTGCAGGAATGGGTGCCCAAAGCCATAAAAGCAATCATGAATCATATGAAGGTGAGAAATGATGCTATAACAGAAGCCCCCTAATATATGAGGTCAGAAGGGGTACATGATGGCCGAAATGTATTATGCACATAGAAATAACTTCGCAAGGACAAGAGAGGACTTCACCAGATTTCAGCCTACCAAAAACCAATGAAAGAAAACAGAGAGTCAACTCATGTTGAGGCAGGCATACCCATGCTCAGTAAAAAATACATCATATAGAGAGTACTGAATAGATCCAACATGTATACAAGTATAACTGAGCTGAAAGTACATAATGAATCATCTGAGCATGGTCCGAAAATATAAGTCTGAATCAATGTCCAAGTATCACATATAGAAAGCTGATCAAATATGCTGCAACTGGATGTCTGATCAAACAAGTAACTGAATCTCCAAGTACCAAATCATAAGGGGTGGAACAAACGGTACTATCACGAAAATCGGGAGCCAACATATAGGATGTTGCTGTACTGAACTGCAACATATAAGGGTGGACGACATTAATGGCAGAAACTGAATGGACTGTCAAAAGTGAACCGAGAAATGCTGATGCAACTCGAGGTCTTCACCAATCACTATGGCACAATTCTACACAATGGGAATAAATGAGCTGAAGTCGACCATGTGAGAAATCGTTGGATTACTGGTCAATGATGTATACCGTTAACCAATGCGAGACAACCCACGAATAATGAAAATGAGTGTCAAGGTGCCCCAGTACAATCTGACAAGTGCGAATGAATGAGTTGAAGTCGAACACTTGAAAGAATCTACCAATCAGGAGGCAATGATGAATCCCCACTGTCGATAGCGAAGAGTCTGCCACTGATGACTGCAAACCCTAAGGTACTGACAAAAAGACTCTAGACCTTATTCCCAGAGCAATGAGTTGGAGTCTATGGGAAAAGATCTGCTGGAAGGAAGGCATTAAGGCATCCCACATCAGTCCAGCGCGAGTGTAACCCGCAGGCCAAGATTTGGAAGGAATCGGACGAAGTAGAGTGATGGAACCAAACCGAAGTACGTTTCCAACATGCACAAGATGAAGCTAGCGCACGGAAGAAACCCTCTGAACCAACCAATAATGAAAGCTGACACAGAGGCGAGAAATCCACCGATAGGGTCAAATGGAAATCCAGGTACTGCACGAATCCCAAGTGTGATAATGTGTGCCGACGTCGAACACAGGGGAAACCACTCAGTCAAAGACCCATGATGATGATCAAATGCTGAGCACAAGGTCACCTATCAATGATGGAAATAGGCCCAAGGTGCGGCTCTAGGTTTGCTCTCAGAGCAATGTGTCGTAGTTGATAAGAGACAAACCCGCCGGCAAGAAGTCAATGGGGACCTTCTCAAACCAGCACGAGCAGAAGACCAAAACATCTGATGTGATAGAACAAGATACTGACAAGACCGGGAAGGCCAACTGAATAATGAGTCAAGAGACACCGCAGAATGGCCGACTCTAGTTAGACTTCCCTTGAACAAAAGCACGACTCGTGATGACCATGGCAGTAAAAAGTGACACTGTATAAGTCTGTTATGCAG
This sequence comes from Pinus albicaulis, assembly GCA_034641835.2. Classification (NCBI taxonomy): domain Eukaryota; kingdom Viridiplantae; phylum Streptophyta; class Pinopsida; order Pinales; family Pinaceae; genus Pinus; species Pinus albicaulis. The sequence continues at coordinate 847,897,760 of CM076583.1, forward strand.
GAGGCAAAAAAAACTCTCCATATGATTGGAAGAGATAACCAACCGGGGGAGAACTGACAAGTGAAACATGGTAAAGGCTGAACCTAGGTCAAAAACTAAAACCATCCCGAATGAAGGAAATATATATAAGTATATGTGCTTTGTTCAAGGGTGACAAACTGACTCTGTACTGCCATCAAAACAACGAAGATACATCCCGTTCCCGCTCTTTTTGTTATATTTGATTTTTTTGTCTTTTTCATATAATAAACCTGAAAAATAATAAAAGAATGCTATGGTACAATGGATAGAACGAGTATCAAAAATCAGATGCACTAGTTCCTGGGATTGGAACAATCCTATGCTCAATGCAAGGTGGTGGAAACTGGTAAGCAATACTCAAGGGAACGTTCCATCCATGGGTAAAAAGGGTGTCAAGTTGTGATAGCTAAGTGCATGCAATGGTTAACTTGTACAAATAGTCAAGGTCAAAAGTTGGCTTAAAAATCGAGTGCAAATGAAGCCAGCTAAAGGCTAGGATAAACAAGTAGCCAATATGCAATGCAGTAATACAACTTAACGACACCAGGGAGCCTCTAGGGTAATAGCCAGAAAAATGATAGTGAGGAAGAAGAAGAATGAAGCTTCAACACATAAGACATGGCAGGACTAAAGAGGACTCCCGAGCCTACATAAAACGCAGCATGGGCAACAAGTGATAGCGATGAACTAACTAGGAAGCCCATGAAAAGGAAGGCTCTACCATCAAGTCAGGATTAAATAATCGACGAGTGAAATGGGTGTAATACTCATGACCTGATGGGATCGACCCTATGGCAAGTGATCAGTATGGAGGCTAGTATGCAAGATGCAACGGAAAGTGATTTCCCTAACCTATATGCCAGTGAAGATCATATACCTGCCATGACGAGTCGGTAATCATGGATCAAAAACCGGGAAAAATCTCAAAATCGTCAAAATGTACCTGAAAACATACCAAATTGGGCACTTCCAAGCATCCGGGTTATGCAGCTTAAGATAGATAAAAAAAATGAGCATAACAATTTTTTGCGAAAATTTTCAACTTTTTAGCCATAAATAGACAAATTACCTCATATTTGGTTCATTATTGCATTGCTGATTTGGAAAAAGTGCTCTGGAGCAAAAAACTTCTTTCGTCAAATCAGGAACAACCGACCGTCGAAACGCACTGATTTTTCAGTTAGGCTCCTCAATCATCCTGTTTATTCATTTTTTCTGTTTGGAAATTAAAATTTAGTGATTTTCACCATTAAAACCCTTGCTAAAAAACGCGGACTTGCGCATACGCGAGTTCATAACAGGAAATTCGTGTATACACGCGAGTATGTAAAGAAAAAGTCGCGTATGCGCAGGTCCGAATCAAAAAATGCATGGCTAATGCATGATTGATTGAATTTTGACAGGATGACAATCTCATGGAGAGAGCGTGAACACAGTGTAATTGATCAAGAGGTCATGCAAGATCGAACATCGCAAAATATTCTTCGAAATTGCGGATTGTTCAAATTCTTCAAAATGCCAAATATGAAAAGCAATGTTCGGTTGCTAGAAATGCTCGTCAATTATTGGGAACCAGACCAGGATTTATTCATTATAGATCAGATGCCAATACGCATTGAAGTGGAAGACATATATTTTATCACTGGACTCTCCCAGAGGGGAGAACCAGTAGACTTGCACGGGAAGCCCCTGGGAGGGCTAACCATGGAAGATTATGTCCACGTGTATTGCGTAGAGGGTTCCAAGAAAGTTGGAACTCAGATTGCGATTAAAGATTTGAGGGATTTGCACATGAAAATCCTCCTTTTCACCATCGGCAGAGTGGCAGGATCTGCCTCCCTACATCAGGCGTCCAGGACGCAAATGAGCATAGCAGTAGAATGCTTGACTCATGTGTATGATTGGTGCACAGCCCTATTACTGAACATGAAGCAACAGTTGACCTCAATCCGCCAAGAAAAGACCAAACACTTTGGCTATGGTACCATTTTGACAACATTCTTCTTTGAGAAGATACCAGCATTGAGACCCAAAGTCATCTCTACCATCAGTAGCCCGAGGGACCCAAGAATTGCCCGTTGGGCAGACATGATGAAGAGATTGGGGGGTAGTGAAGTACCCCGGACCACATGGGACGATGAGTTCTTCCTTTGGTGGGGAGAACAAATCATCGCAGTGAACGACTATCCCTATGCCGGGATGGACTTTCGTGGAGATCCAGATCTTGTTCTTCCACCAGGCACAGCATGGGGCACAGTCGGTAAGTTTGCAATTTTTTGACTTATATAATTTTTTTGGATTTTTTCAAATATGTATGAAAAAATGAAAAACAAACATGTTTTTGATTGGATTCATAATGACTGACAATTTAAAATGATCATGATTCAGATGTTGGACTAGTTCGACCTGAGGGTCTCCCATGCCATAAGCGTCACAGGGGCGAAGCAGATACAGTGGATTCAGACAGGACCCTCCAGGATGTGCAAAGGAACTTGGAGGGGTTAACCCGCCAAATACCTATGGCTGCCGTGGAAGCCCTGCCGGAAGCCATCCAGAGACGGGTGGTAGGAGTGCCCCGAGACTGGGTACGATTATTCCGCCGAGTTGCCACCGCGGTCATGTTTTATAGGAACACGAATTCTAGGTAGGGACCTCAGTAGTAGACAGATATTATGTATTAGATGACTGTATATTTTTGAGACTGAACATGATCGGGGCATAAGCCCAAGTTTTGTATGACCTTATGGATCCAAATTTTGTAAATTTTTTGAACACTGATGATATATATACAACGATGTTTGATGTGAGGTGATAAATGTATCAAAATGTATGATATTTTTGATGATTACATTTTATTGAATGGAATGATTAATATGCCAATCCAATGCTTGATTAGCTAATGAGTCAGCCAACCAATTGTCAGCTCGAGGAATATGAATGAAAGTTAAAAATTGAAATGACCTTTGTAACAAACATACCCTCAAGAACAACCGGAGTAAAATAGTTCTCGAACCCGATAAGTATTGTTCAACTACGAAACCACCAGCTGAGAGTCCAAGAAAACTACCAACGAATCAACACCCAAAGATATTGCCTCCGAGAGTAGATGAACAACTGCAGTGTATTCTGCTATATTATTGGAAGCAGGACCAATGCAGACCCCTCTTGATACTAACAGCTGACCGGAAGGATAATGAAGCACCCAAGCCGCAGAAGCTAAGTTCCGGGTGTGTCTACTAGCACCATCGTCGAAACCAAAATGACTCATGACATCCAACACAACCTGCCAAAGCAGATCAAAAACATCACCAACTCATCAAAGATCGAAAATCAACCAGATATGTACAAAGCAAAAACTACTATATACAAAAGCAACATGCCAGGCCGAAGCCTAGGCATAATACTTCTTCAAATAGAGCCCATTTTGGGGCTCCGGCAACTCGTTCCCTTCGAAATCAACCAAGGTATATGCTCCTTTCTTAAGGAATTTTTTAACGATATAGGGGCCATACCACATAGACTTAAACTTTCCTGCCCCCAGGGCATCTTTTTCTTGGGCATAGACCAAAACAAGGTCACCTTCCGAAAAGACCCTAGGCTTGATCGCCTTATCGTACTGAACTTTTACTCGGTTTTTATGCGCTTCATTCATCGTGGCGGCATCCCGACGCTGCTCATCGAGATGTTCCAGATGAAGAAGCCATTCGCCGTACCAGAAGTGTCAAAGAAGTTCAATGGCCTAATTCACAAAAGGAATCTCGCATTCAACAGGAAATACTGATCTCCCACCTCCCAATACGAAACTGAGTAGCCGCTGTGTTTTCACTCCATCAGTCTCCGTATGCCCAAAGTGCAGGATATAGCATAATATGCCAGTTGGATCTAGCTTTATCAATTGTCCTTTGAAGAATTGTCTTCAAGGATTTATTCACGGCTTCCGCTTGCCCATTGGCTTGAGGATAATATGGAGATGAATGCTCCTGCCGGAAACCTAATTTGAGAGCCAACTCAGCCATCATACTATTATGAAAATGACTGCCATGGTCAGTGAAAATCTCTCTAGGAATACCAAAACGAGCAATAACCTGGTTGAAAAGGAAAAGAGCTGCAGTCACACCATCATTCCCAAAAGTAGGCATAGCCTCGACCCACTTCGTAAAGTAGTCTACTGATACAATAATGTACTTGTGACCTTTAGCCGAAGGCGGGTTACAAGTAGTATAATCAATACCCCACTTTGTAAAGGGACCGATAGTAACGACTGGAAAAAGCGGAGCTGGATGAGCGCGCATTTTTCGAGTATAGACCTGACACGGATGACACTTTTTGACCGATTCAATACAATCCTTGAAAATCGAGGGCCAAAAGTACCCAGCATGCAAATTTTTTTGGGCTGTAGCAAGCCCAGATAAATGACCCCCACAAGCTCCACTGTGGGAATCATTAAGCACAGCCTCAGCTTCTTTGAAAGTTAAGCAGCGTCTTAGGATTGAATCAACCCCTCGACGGTATAAAGCATCACCAATAATCAAATAATTCTTGGTCAAGTGACGCAACTTACGACGCTCATCTTTCGAAAAAGTAGAGGGAAACTTCGCAGTCTGGAGATACATAATTATATCTCCATACCAAGGATCCTGTGAAGAGATAAGAAACAAGTGTTCGTCCGGAAAGGACTCATCATATATCATCTCCTCTCCATAGGGCAACTCGGAGATCAATTCCGCAAAAACTAATGATTTCTTGGATTTGGCAGACATGAATTCAAGATCAAATTCCTGTAAAATTACAATCCAATGATTGTATTTGCCCCCAATCACTCGCCTACTGAGGACAAACTGAAATGGATTGGCTGCTGCCAAAACATAAGTTTTGCGAAGAATAATGTAATGCTGGAGTCGCTGCACAGCATGAACTGCTGCTAAAGCTAATTTTTCTATCGGAGTGTACCGAAGTTCAGGTCCTACCAATCCTCGACTTAGGTAGTAAATAACATGCTCTGCAAGAGCATCATCCTCCTGAACTAGAACCATACCAATGGTAGATTCTGCTGTTGCCAGATACAAAAGGAAATCCTTGCTATAATCAGGTGGACTCAATAAAGGAGCAGAGGTCAATGCTTTTTTCAAAGCATCGAATGAGCATTGAGCGTAGTCGTCCCAAAGAAAAGGAACTCCTTTCTTCAACAATCTCATAAATCCCTTTGTAACTTCAGCATAATTGACGATAAACCTCCGAAGAAAATTAGACTTTCCTTGTAGACTTTGAAGCTGACGTATAGAGGACGAGGGAGGCAACCGAAGTATTGCCTCAACCTTGAAGGGATCTACCCTTATCCCTTCCCTAGACACAATGAATCCCAATAACCGGCCGGATGTAACCGCGAAAACGCACTTGTTCGAATTCAATCTAATCTTATAGAACCGACACCTTTCAAATATTTACCGAAGGTGACCAGGATGATCCAACCTCTTTCGAGAATGAGCAGCTAAATCATCTAAGTATGCCTCGATAATATTTTTGATGTCGTGGAAGGCGTATGACATGGCCCGCTGAAAGGTTTCCCCAGCATTTTTAAGACCAAAAGGCATCTTCTTGTATGCAAATGTACCCCAGGGACAAATAAAGGCAGTCTTATGTTGATCTTCAGGACGGATAGTAATTTGATTATATCCGGAAAAACCGTCCATGAAGGAGAAAATCTCATTACCAGCACACTCGTCAATGATCTGATCGATAAATGGTGTGGGGTAATTATCTTTAGGACATGCTTTATTTAGGTCTCTGAAATCGATGCACACTCGAATCGTTCCTTGCTTTTTATCTATGGGAACGGGATTTGAAACCCATTCAGTCAAAGGAACAGGGAAAATGAATCCCGCCTTAAGCAGCTTTTCAACTTCAACTTTGATAGCTGTTGCCTTCCTAGGATTGACCAGACGAAGTTTTTGCCTCACCGGCTTAGCGTTTTCATACGTCTTGATCTCATGCTGGACAATATATGGGTCTATTCCAGGCATTTCCTCATAAGACCAAGCGAATACATCCCTATACTCTTTAAAGAGCTCGGTGTAAATTTGAATCTCTTCACGGGAACATTCAGCTCCAATGAAGACATTCTCGATAATATTGGGATCCCTGGAAATGTTCGCCGGGATAGTAGGAGAAATCACAGCCATGTTCCCTTCAACATAAACCTGTGTTGGTGCTAAGGGGTTCAAGACTGGGTGAACAGGACCAGGAGACTGAGGAATTGGAAAAATTGTTTCAACTTCGCTCAAGTCAGGTAAGAAGTAAGATCGATGATGCAAATCATCCCACGGTCTATCTATACCAGTCATGGCTTCAAGGATGGCCTCTTCAGATGGAAGAGTGGTATCAAGACAATCCTGGGCAGAAGAAGAACTAAGCATCCAAGCCGGAGCCACATCGCCATCCAACTCTTCCAGTGAAAGAGGAGCTGGGATGGATTCTGTAGAGTCAACAATAGACTGATATGCAATCTCAGTTGCAGAAATAGGAAATGCCATTCCACCCACTTGACCTTCCGCTAACGTGGCAGTAGGGGAAGGTAAGGTCCAAGGGTCCGAAAAATAATGAGTTCTAAAGAACTCTCTTCGAAGAGGAGCCTTGGAGGATGAAATAGCATTAATATGAACCATAGGAGGAGGAATATCGAAAGTACCCATCAAGGAAGAATACATTCCCACTCCTAAATTCTCAACAGGTGCCTTGGTATTATCCAACTTTGGAATAGATGAGTCAGTAGACGCATTCGGGTCTACAGGAGGACAGTCCAGTTGATCCACTGTAATGATCCTCCCTTCGTGAGGCAAACATATAATGCGAAATAATGAGGATGCAATAGCATCCATCTCATAAATCCAGTTTCTCCCCAACAGAAGGTTGTAGTCCAAGCTTGCATCCACTACCTCAACCTCTATATTAACAGTTTTGCCCCCAACACAGATGGGCAAAGCTGGGACAATACCATGGGGTCTATGAGAATGGCCATCGAACGCAGTCAGAACAGTGTTAGATGGAACAGCTTTGGGAGATCCAAGTGTCTTCCAGCATGCGAGAGACATCACGCATGTGGAAGCACCCTCATCAACAACCGTCCGAAAGATGTTACACTTCTGGTACGATGATTTAATATGAAAAGCCATGTGATGAGGAAGTCTCTTCTTAAAATTAGTCATATCAAAATTAATCAGAAGAGAATTTTTCGGATCAATAGCCCCAATGGCAGTGAGCAAAGCACTGCGCTGAGCTGGACAAGATTGGAGTACCTCTAAAGCTGACATGGCACAAGGACTCTGCGCCAGATCTTCTACAATCGAGTAGTTCTGGGCAGCCCACGCATTTGGATTAATCATTGATCGCTTAGAAGATGCTTTGGGCATCCGAGGCATAGAATCAACAGTAGGCTTCGTAATGTGAAGCGGCTCAGTAGCATCAAGAACCTCCTTAGCTTTCGAAGACTCTTCTCCGCCATAATCACGGGATCTCATAGCAATATCCGCATGAGCACTCATCATGAAAATGTTCGATGGAATTTCCCCTTCCTGGGTGCCCCTAGAGGAAGCCCTAGGATTTTGGTTCGCGCCAACAACTAACTGTTGCCCTTGGGGAAAAGGGTTTGTTAACACAGCCTGGGAACTAGAAGAACCCTGCTGAGCTAACAAGCGCTGGGCATCCTGAATTTTAGGGTAAAGGTGTGTGAGATGGTCTCCAACACATAGCTTGCATGGAAACTTCACTTTATTTTTCTCCTTTGGACCCTCACCAACAAGCTCGTTGGTTTTGTTTGCATTACCCTTCCCGTTTTTGCCCTTCTTCTTGTTATTTCGTCCCTTCTTCTTCCCCTCGGATTGTTGATTTCCTTTGGGATCAGAAGATTGGACAACATTTATGGACAAAGAATGGGAAGGCGATGACTCGGCAGACACAGCCTGACTAGAAGGAGCAGATTGTAAAGACAACTGCTGCAGTTGAGAAAGCAGGCTGGCTGCACCACTATTGATCGATCTGACAAGCCCATCACCATGCGGACCAGGCTTAGTTTTGGATAAATCTAATTTGGAGCGAGGAGCATTGGGAAAATATTTATAGAGGACCCCATACTAAGAATAGATCAATTCTAGTTGCTGGGCCCTAAAAATGGCCTGCTCCTTAGAAAATACCCCAGATAGGGATACATCTTTTGAAATGTCTGACTACAGAGATTTCAGAAACCATTCGAGAAGGAATTCTCCTGGAATATGAGCTTTAATAAGCCTCTTCCTTCTCCTCCATTCCTGAATGTGATCAGAAATGTGAGTTGCCTCGTCCTGCTTAAAATTAGCTAGGAGTTCGGTCCCAGCCTCATATCTGACAGGCAACTGAAAATGGTTTAAAAATGTGACAACCAGTTCTCCAAATGTAGCAAAATTGCCCCCAGTTAACTCGATATACCATTTGGCAGCGTTTCCAGTTAGGGTGCGTTGAAACAATCTCAACCTAATCGAATCATCGATCAGGGAGTTCGAAGAACACCATAAGTGGAAAGTGGTGATGTGGTCGGCCGGATCCTCTTCTTTCATTCTACCAAAACTTCGAATGTCTGGAAGGTAGTTTGGTCGGGACCGGAGGCCACCCCGGACTGTACCGAATCGGATCATTCGTCAATTTCGACAGATCTGGCAAGTTTAACATTGCCAGAAAAGGTAAACGAGGCGGAGCCTGAGGATTCCATCCTTGATAGGATGAATTCCCAACATTATGAAAAGAATGCCCTGGATTTGATGAGGCACCAGGTTGCCAGAAATAACTCGTAGCAAAAGGAGAAGAACCTCCTCCCCACGCCGATTTACCAAAGACCGGACCAGCTCCCCCGCCCGAAGTATTAAATGAAGAGGAAAGCCCCTGATAGGGGTTCCAAGCATTAGATAGAGGGGAAAAAGTCTGATAAGCACTCGATGAAGGGAAAGAAGCATTCCCTTGGTGACCAGCGTAAAACTGATTCCTTGCCCCCGCTGTAGTGAATACAGGGTTCCAACTTGTAAAAGTAGTCGATCCTTTGCCCCCCGCACTGCTGGTGGAAACCTGGTCCGAGAAGTAAATCTATAAAGGACCCTAAAGAAGGATTCGAACTAGGAATGTGTCCAGTTCCGAAGGCGAACACTTGAAAAGAAGCTGATCCACTAGCCATGGAAGACATGGGTGTAGATCCAGCTGCAACAACGGAAAAGGAAAAAGAAGGAATCCCACTAGTGGGCATTCCAAAACAGAAGGGACCAGATTGAGAAGCATGTGCTTGGGTGAAACCAAAGCCAAACATAGCAGCACTAGAGGCAATCGAAGATAAAGCAATAGTGCCCCCTCCTTCAACAGAAGTAGGAGTTTGAATGCCTGCATCACTCACGGCAGAAGCCGCGTTCCCAGTCGTGGCCATCGAAAGGTATGAATGATACGGAAAATCTTCCGGTCTCTCAGACTCAGGTCCGATGTACTGAACAACGAACGGATAATCAGGAGGAAGAGGAGATGGACCTGAGGAAGGAGGTTCAGGTACTTCTTCAATTTGAAAATCTTCTTCCTGAGGAAATAAAACTCGCGAGGTGAGCGGAACGCTCCTCTCGGAACTGATACTAGAATCAGCTATGAAACCTTCAGACCTTTGTGGAGGATCTCTCTCCACTGCGTCAGACGCCACAGAGTGGTAACCACCTGCTAAATCAGTCCTACGCCTTCTTGAAGAAGGCTTTGGACTCTCGGGAGATAACCCCCGGATTCTCCTCGATCGACGAGGCGCTTGATCTGCCACTTTTATAGATTTTAAATTAGACTCAAAAAAGTGAAAAGCTAGGCAAGCTAGGAGCAAAGAGCACTCACTAAAAGAAAAATCCTTGAGATACAATCAAGCAAACAACCTCCAAGTATTTCCACTCCGGGTGATGAGGACCGGACACCAAAATACTGTGAAAGCGAAATATAGGACCTCCCGAAAGCAACACAATTACGGCCTGCGTAACAACCAGCGAATGTAATGGGCCGCTTATGCCGACCTCCCAATGATAAAGCCTTTACCACTAAGCACCCGCTCGCAAGGGCACTCTTAAGTACCGCCGAAAGTGATGCGATCGTCCGCTCGTGCATCGACGGTATTCCCCCCGCGCTCGTCCAGGTGGAACCTAGGAGTGGCAACTATGGGCACCAATCCGTATCAGAAGCTAGGCGGAACGGTCTTGAGGTCAGATTCAGCTAATCGGAGGGTGGGTATCCCTCTTCACAACCTTCACTTCCCCTCGCGCTTGACTCTCTGGAGGAGAGTTTTCCCGGTCCACCTAACGGAGTTGGATTTCGCTCAATTAATCAACTTCTATGTTTTTGTTTGAGCGGCCTTGGGGAGTTAACTCTCCACTCACCTATTCCAAGGCCCTACAACCTAGCTAGTTGGTGTATGACACTTAGAAAACTTGCTAGTTGATTTTAAATTATATCGCTTATTTTAATGGGCTGTTATGTTAAGTCACAAGGATGCGGAGATGAAACTTATGGTGTTTTTGACGCAGAAAGAAATTAATAAAAACCAAACTACATGCAAATGCAGTTATTGTCTTTCGATGAAAAGAAACTTCTATACAGGTTCTACGAGACTAAAAATTGTATTTCTCTTTTCAGATAACAAACTCACACTCACAAAAACTACGAAAAGGACTAAATGCTTAAATGCACCTAATGCAAATCACTACAAGCATGCAAATTCTAAGATGCAAGATCTCCTAAAGCAGAGTGAAATTTCCCAAAAGCTCCTTCAGTTTTAACTCTTTTTGGTTGTCCAAAAAGCTAGTTCCCGAAAACAAGAACTCTTAATATGAAGACACCAAAACGCTTAAAATCAAGAAGAAGAAATTAATGACAACTTCTTTCCAAAATCAAGCCAAAAACCAAAAGCAAGAAAATTCAACAAAGCTTCAAAAGATATAGCGAAACGAAAACAAAAATGCAACAACAAAAGCAAGAAACAAGAAAAAATGTTTTTTGAGCTTTTGAAATGCAAAAACAAAAGAAAAGCAAATGTTTTTTGAGCTTTTGAGTTTTATAAAGAAAGAGCTCGAAAAGACCAAGTGAAAATATCAAATTCCAAGCCAAACAACACTGAATTTCAAGCACAAACTTCAACAATGCTCCAAATCTTATAGAGCTAGCTAGTAGCAAGATCAATGAGAGCAAAAGAAGACAAGAAAACTCAGCCACTTAGCCTAGAAGAATAGTACAACCTTGCCACAAACAAAAACTTCGAAGAAGCAAGAAAGACTCTTCAAAAGTTGCAACAAGACCTAGCGTACTGAACTCAAGAAAACCAACCAAGAAACGGGCAAAAATCGTAGTGCAAAGCAAAACACAAAGATAGGAACGAGTAAACAAGCAAAATCTCTCTGTTCTGATAAAGCAGAACAACCAAGAATACTCAGAAAGAGATCTTGGTACTCAAACCAGGAGTGCCAGCACCAACAACAACACTTTGCCAAAAAGACTAGTTTTCAATCAAACGAAAGAGAGAAAAGACCAAAGACCACTTCCTTCACAGTCCAGAGGGTACAAAGACATTGTAGAAACAGGTCTCCACAGCCAGAAAGGACTAAAAAGTCAAGAAACCCAAAATTTCAAAATCAGCCTAGGTATACGCTACTTTACAGTTTAGCAACAAGCGTGCATACGCGACTGTGCTAAAGGAAACACGCATATACGCGACTCCCTTTAGACAAACTTGCGTGTATACGCGACTGTGTGAAGAAAAAAGAGCGTATATAAAGGTAGATAATGAAAAAACAAAAAGGATCAAGCCTAGATAAGAAACCAGGACTTCAGACTGACTGAGAAATAGTAAACTGGACTATAAATGAAAGTTAAAACTGTTGGAAACCTATCAAACAACTGAAACCACCCAACAGGGGAATCACAAGAATGCGATCCCCAGCGGAGTCGCCAGTTCTGTTTCAGGGAATATCACCCTAGAGGTTTGTTGAGTTTAAACCTCCATAGAGCAGGGGCATGCTACTTAAGAATGACTCACACAACCATACATGTTAATGAAAAACCAAATAGAGTAGATCGAGGAAGTTACCCGTAGGTCCTACGGTTGAAGCAGATCCCGCGGGGTCCAAACCCCCAGCAACCCTTCTTCCTTCTTAACCTGAAAGACAAGAAGAAACAAGCACGAAGAACTGGTTGTACAGCATATATCTACTCTAAATGTTAGTGAAATCCATATAAAACATTAGATAAACCATAATGAATGCTTAAATAACAATATTCTCATATAAGCAAGTAGACACTAACACGTATATTTCGGGAACAAGATAGTACTTTTGTATTATAAATAGCATGTACAGAAATAAAAAGTGGAGAGATCACCTGAATCCTCCCACGATATTCGAGCAGACCGTCGTCCGGATTCGTCCCACCCTTGCCTCGCTAAGATTCCTTCCGAACTGGTGCATACGAGATGACATATAGGAAGATGAGCATCTCCAGGAAACAAAGGTTTCCTATAATGAACTGGGAAGTGCAGGAGGCACAGGAATTCAGACTTGGATAGGGAATACCAACAGAGTATAATATCAATAATTTCTCTCTCTCCCTTAGGCCATGCACATGAGGGGCTTTTATACTCCCTCAAAGTAGTTTCAACAGTTGGAAACAGTTGGCCACGTGCTGGGGTGGTTGAGCTACCAGAGTAACCATCAACCCAGCTCGAAAATAGGGATTTTTTTATATATTTTTAAATCATTTTAATGGCATACGCGGAAAAGTGCATGTGGACTCGCGTATACATGCGGAAAAACCTGGGCATAACCGCATATGGGGATTTTTACACTGTTTTTTAGTGAATTTGTCCAAGTCTGTAGGAATGGGTGCCCAAAGCCATAAAAGCAATCATGAATCATATGAAGGTGAGAAATGATGCTATAACACACATTCACGAGTGGCGAAGGCGTCGTAGACTGATCAAGTTCCATATACTTGATCAGATACTAACTCATTTTTTTACCACCTCCTTCGTCAATCAAATCGCTCAAGATATGGCGATGGGAGCGTGTATCACAGAGGAACAAGCCATCGTGTGTGCCCAATATCTAGATCTTGTATATTCTCAGTCTGGCACGATGTATGATATCTTGCCTGATGCTCCACGGCCTGGAACCTCTAAAGCTCCACCTACCCCTGCGGTGGATGGTGTTATTGGTTCTGTCTCTCAGAATTCGAAGAAATCTTCGAATGGGAAGAAAAATTCAAATACATCCAATAATTCTGCTTCCCCCAACCCTCCCGATTCTGGCAAAACTGCAGAGGTTAATGCTGTTCAGGCCAATCCTACGGACAAGACCTCCAAAGGGAAAAAGAAGGGCAAAGGTAAATCTAAATCTGACGCCCCAAAGCCATAATCCAAACCTCGTAATGAGGACGGTTCTCAATGAAAATCGAAGTACCCCTGTCTTATCTGGAAAGGAGATCATTACAAGAAGGATTGTCCCCGACGATCCGAAGTTACTCAACTCCTGAAAGGATCTAAAGGGACTACGACTGTTCTCAAAGAACTGTTCCCATCCCAATAGACCCAGATGGTTGAGCAACCCTCACCATCTGCACCATTTGGGTCTCAAGTTTTTATGATGAATGGCACCGCACCGGTCTCCGTTGCTACGCGATCAAAGGATTATGGTAAAGAAAAGGTGGATGGTCCCCCTCCTTCGCCTGTCTCCGGTCATTTAGAAATCAAGAAGCCTACGGCCGAACCTGTTGCGAAGCCGCCTCCCAAAGGTGTTCTAAGAAGGTCTTCCTTTAATCCAAACGCCCGTGCCACCCAACATTACAGTATCGTTGAGGATTTGGCATAGGCGCCTTCTGCCATGTCTGCATTGGAGGTCCTTCAAAGTTTCCCGTCGCAACAGAAGGCTTTATTGTCTGCGATCGGTGGGATCCACCCCGCTGATTCAAATCTTCTCGCCTTCGACTTTGAGAACTTTACTCCCCGACTCCCACATCAAATTGCTTTGGTTATTCAAGTCGGGATTAACGGTCTTAATATTCATAAGGCCGTCGTGGATGAAGGTGCATCCACTTGTGTCATGTCATCTGCTTGCTGGAAGGCCATTGGCTCTCCGGCTTTGACATCATCACCCAATGCTCTAGAAGCATTTGATGGTCGGGAATCCAAACCCCTGGGTGTTCTCGAAAGTTTAGAGATCACATTAAAGGGGAAGACAGTCAACGTTGAGGTAGAAGTAGTTGACGTAAAACTTAACCACAATATACTTCTTGGCCGCAGTTGGACTCACGCCATGATGTGCGTACCGTCCACCCTCTTCCGACTTCTCAAGTTTCTTCACGAGGGCAAGATTGTTACTGTGGACCAGTTGTCCTTCTTCACCTCTTCTTTCGAGAACAATGTACCGTACGTGGACCAGATTCCCAATCCCCCTGAGAGTGTAGGACCAGGTTTTTTTAAGGACCCCCTCCTCATGGGTATCTTTCCCGCACCGCCAACGAACACCGTTCAAGTAAACATGATCTCTCGGTCTGACGACCCTTGGGTCATCTCTTCACCTGAACAGGTGCCTTATCTGGGAGAATCAATGCCTCTTACTCCAGTAGAGATTAGCTACTGTGAAATCGTTGCTGCATTTGGTCCTCCTCCCCCTCAGCATGCTCCTTCGAGCATGGCTCTAGACACTTATTTTCAATCCCCCTGGCTGGGCGAGGCCAATTCGCTAGATCCTCTTAAAGAGACCTTTCCCTCTGATGAGGCCATTGTCGAAACGATGTCTCTTGAGGAGCTGCCCTGGGGCGATGGACATCATCGTTCCTCTTTTATGCCCAACCTGGGGACAATGTCTGACTGTCTGGAGCGCTTTGGATCTCAGGTTCCTACCCCTCCTCTTCAAACGCCCATTTTGACGCACGAGGTATTTTCGGAAGGCAACCTGAGTAATATCACTCAAACCATCCCGATCAACATCTCTGTTAAACCAGGGATTGTTGAGAATGTACACGTGGGAGTAACTTGTTCTCCCGATGAGATACAAGTCTATACTGAACTCTTCAAAGAATTCAGGGATGTGTTCACCTGGTCTTACGAGGAAATGCCTGGGATTGATCCCAGTATCGTGGTACACGAGATTCCAACCTACCCTGGTGCGAAACCCGTACGCCAACGTTTATGCCCGGTGCATCCTCGCAAAGCCACTGCAATGAAAGCAAAAGTTGAAAAAATTCTGAACGCGGGCTTTATTTATCCCATACCCCTCATGGAATGGGTTTCGAATATTGTCCCTGTCGATAAAAAGCAGGGTACTATTAGGGTTTGTGTTGATTATCGCGATATCAATCGCGCTTGTCCGAAGGATAATTATCCCACTCCATTCATAGACCAGATTATCGATGAATGTGCTGGGAGTGAGATTTACTCCTTAATGGACAGCTTCTCTGGTTATAATCAGATAAATATTTCATCGGAGGATCAGCACAAAACAACATTCATCTGTCCATGGGGTACATTCGCTTACAAAAAGCTCCCATTCGGCTTGAAGAACACTGGGGCCACGTTTCAACGTGCCATGTCTTATGCATTTCATGACATACATCACATCGTTCAGCCTTATCTGGACGATTTGCCGGCTCATTCAGCCCGACGAGCAGACCATCCTGAACACCTCCGCCAGATCTTTCTTCGCTGCAGGCGCTACAATATTCGACTTAACCCCCATAAGTGCGTCTTTTGCATAGATTCTGGTCGTCTTCTGGGATTCATAGTCTCTAGAGACGGAATTCGCCTTGACCCTTTAAAGGTTGAGGCCATTATTAATCTCCCATCGCCTACTTTGCTACATCAACTGCAGAGTCTGCAGGGAAAGGCAAATTTCCTTCGACGCTTTATCCCGAACTATGCTGAGGTGGCTAAAGGATTTATGCGCCTATTAAAGCAGAGTGTTCCCTTCCATTGGGACAAGATCATGCAACAATCCTTCGAGAAGTTAAAGACGTTACTTGTTAACGCTCCTTTGCTTAGTCCTCCGGACTACCACCGAGATTTCACTTTTTATCTTGCCGCAGCGTTTAGCACCATTGCTATGGTTCTGGTGCAGGATGATGACAATGGTGATGAACATGTTATTTATTACCTGTCGCAAAACCTCCTCGACACAGAAACACGATATGCTCATGTTGAGAAGCTAGCGTTAGCCGCCGTACATGCTGTGCAGCGCTTTCGCCATTACATCCTGCTGCACACGATTACCATGGTTTCAGACTGTAACCCCATGACGTATATTCTCTCTCGACAATTACTGGGGGGCAAGTACTCCAAATGGATTGTTATCCTGCAGGAGTTTGACTTAGAGTTCACCACTACTAAGTCAACTAAATCATTGGTTTTCGCGAATCTTATATGTTCTCTCCCTACAGACTCCGCTCCTTCCCATTCTGAAGACCATATACTGGACGAAACTCTTTTCCTCATCAGAACTCGTGACCCTTGGTACGGCGATATCATTGTGTATCTTCAGATCTCCAGATTCTGGTCTAACTTGACTAAAGATGCCCGACGTCGAATTCGGCATCAGTCTCAGCCCTACCGTATCGTGGGAGATACCTTATACCACGTTGGAGTAGATTCGGTGCTCCGCCAGTGCCTTACCTTGGAAGAGGCTGAGAGGGTCCTCAATGACTGCCACAGTGGCGCCTGTGGTGGACATATGTCCGGATATGCTACTGCTCAAAATATTTTGCGAGCAGGATACTTCTGGCCCTCAATATTTAAGGATTGTATTCTTGCGGTCCGCAAATGTCATGAGTGCCAGGTGTTCCAGCGCAAGATGCGCGCACCGCCTTTACCACTGCATCCTGTGATTACCGTCAGCCCTTTTGAAAAATGGGGCGTAGACTTTATGACGTGTAACCCTCATTCGGCCAGGGGCATGCGTATATTATCGTCGCTGTCGATTACTTCACCAAGTGGGCCGAAGCGATGCCTACACTAGCAGCCAGCGGTAAAACAACTGCTCAATTTATATTTAGCCACATCATTTCACGTTTCGGAGTCCCTCAGGCTATCGTTACTGATCACGGTACCCATTTCCGAGATTATATGATGGCCGAGCTGACATCAAGGCTGGGCTTACGCCACGATAGCTCAATGCCGTATTACCCTCAGGCAAACGGCCAAGTTGAAGCAGTGAAAAAAGTTTTGGTTACTATGCTTCAACAAACAGTTGGGATTCATAAATCCAATTGGCACCTCCAACTGTTCTCAACTTTATGGGCCTACTGAACGTCTGCTAAGAGTGCAACCGAATTTACACCATTTCAACTGGTGTATGGTCTGGAAGCTACTCTTCCGGTTGAATGCAAGATTCCTTCTCTGAAAATAGCTGTAGAACTTCTACCTGACAATTCTGCCGAAGAAGAGCGTCTTCTGTATCTGGAACGGTTAGATGAAACCCGCCGCTTAGCTGCTTTGGTTATTGAAGCACAGAAAAAGCGGGTCAAAGCCCACTTCGATCAATCTGTTTCTCAGCGTTCCTTTGAAGAAGGGGACCTCGTCCTTCTGTATGATCAAGCGCACGATAAGCTTGGGGCCGGGAAGTTTCAACCCATGTGGCGTGGGCTTTATATAGTCAAACGAGTGTTAAAGAATGGGGCCTATGAGCTTATAGATTACGAAGGAGTCCCGCTGGCACAGCCCAGGAATGGGCTGTATCTGAAAAAATAATACGCTTAAAGTCATTTTTGTGTGGTGTGTGTACATAGGTGTGTATATTCATTTGTGTGCATGTGTGGTGTGGTGTGCCATGTAAACATTTTTCTGCTGATCGGGTCTTCCTGATTGTGCAGATGTCCATCAATCTGTTTGTTGGCTTCGCGGATGGTGCCTCCCGCAGTACTAGGAATTTGTCTTCGGCAGCCTGGGTAATCTATGATCCTGCTGGTGAGTTGGTAAACCTGCAAGGTGTGTGTCTGGGACGTGCTACAAACAACATCGCGGAATATAGTGCTGTATTAGAATTATTGACTGAGGCTGTAAACCTTGGTATCCGTGAATTACTTGTGTATCTAGACTCACAACTTGTAGTATCTCAACTTAATGGTCACTATTCAGTCAGAAGTCCATCCATTTTACGTCTGTATCTGCATATTCGTCTGCTGGAAAGAAATTTTGACTATATTACATATCAGAATATACCCCGGCACATGAATGCACTAACAGATGCAGTAGCTAATTTGGTTTTAGATAGACATTTTCGCAATATGTAAAAAACATCATCATAAGTGTAAAGGAACATCCATCCAGAAATAGATATGTTTATATATATATCGAAAGGTTTACATAGCGTGTGTCGCATAAAATCAAAAAATATACATGTTCGTCTTTATACATCCGGAGACAACATGTCTCTCAAAAATATGCATGAAATAAACCCTAGGAGTCTAATCTGCGTGGTGCTCATGATAACAAGTCACCGCGCGCACTAGACGTCTCAGTAGGCAGTGGATTCGACTAGGCATTCCCACTGTATGCCTCTGATACGCTAGTGGAACATCCGCCAGCCGGGCATAATCTGGAATCCCCCGAGCAATCCCCTCAAGGTTCTGGACTAATTCCCCTCCTTCTGCGCCCTCCGGCTGAGGGTCAGCTACAAGCTGGGTTCTCCGTGCAATGGGAGACATACTGACTGGTCTCTCTGGGCCAACATCTGCATACATGCACAACTGCTGTCAGAACGAACATGTATTAACAAAAAATCATAAAAACATGAAAAATCAAAAAGAGTCTTACCCAGCTCCTCGTCTCACTCCTCTCCCTCTGGCAGTGGGAGATCTGGATCACCAGTGAAATCGGTCCCTGCGTATGGCCAGTCTTCGACTACGATCAACTGATGCTGTAGCCACCCAAAAAACTCCGGCCTCCAGGACATCTATTGGCCACCCCCTGATCTGGGCATCAGTGCTGCCCAGCGAGCCATTCACGTCTCTTGTGGTATTGGCTCAGCTACTACGGTCCCTTGGCCCTAGAAGATTGGTAACCGTTCCAGAATGAACGATACCAGGATTGAACCGTAGCCGAATTGTTTCAGTTTTCCTTGCTTGCATTTTGTGAGCTGCCTTTTTATGTTTATAGTCACTGCTGTGGCCCAGTCAAATAGAAGTGGAGTCATGCACTCAGAGGCCAGCAGGAGTTGGGCCTTTGTGGCCTCATGTGGTGCCTGCGACCCTGCAGCCCGCGTGATGGTATGAAGCACTACCCTTAGTGCCAAATCAGGAATAGATTGGATATCTACTTTTCCGCTTCCTGTTCCTAGTCGTGCCCCTCAACACACTCGTGCCATCACCTGTTCCATATTTTCGCTAGATGGTCTTCTCCCAGTCAGTATGGGCACCGGACCTCTGCGAAACAATCCGGTTATGAAATATACATCAGATACATCCAGCTCCAGTACTTGATCTCGCAACCGAAATACTTGGTCCTGCTCATCCCAAATACTTATGAGATACTGTAAGAGTTCGGGCTGAGCCCGTAGACAGGGTGTCATAAAGAACTTCTTGAGCCCGCAATTCCTGAGGGCACGCATGCAAGTTTCATTTTCTATGGCCTATTCGTCTTCCTCCCCATGCTCTCGTTCTTTCCATTCAATAACCATTTTGTTCAATTTCTTGCATCCGCATGGCCAAGAACACTTGTTTAGATCTCTGGTATGGTCAAAAATTTATTCAAAACAAGTATAAATTCGAAATTTTAGGCGAAAAACTAGGTTTTTCCATTGGCGCGATTGTTTTTTGGACAGTCGCACTAGTTGGCGCGAGCCCTTTACAGGAAAGAGCCCATTGGCGCGGGTCCGTGCCCGACACCCGCGCCAATGAGCGCGACCCTAAATTTTGAAAAAGTACCTATAGAGAACTGAAATGAGATGGAAAACAATTAAAAAATGGATTGAAATGAAGCACAGGGAGGTGCCTCTTACCTGGAGCTGACGGAATTCTGAATGGTATCCCGGATCTGTCGCAATCGCCATCGAAAGTTCGCACACCAAATGGACCACTGCTGCTTTTCACCAAGGTAAATAGTAAAACTAATTTTGTTTTTTACCATTTTGACCTATTTATAACTTTTTGACTCAAAATAGATTTTAAAAGTTATTTTTCTTGAATATTTTAATGTATTTTTGTCGAAAATGGATTTTACGCTTGCTTGGTATGTGCAGCAACAGGTTTTCTATGCGACTTAAACGGCGAAACGAGTTGTATTTTATACTTTTTCGGACTCGGTAAATACACGAAAAAGTCAATTTGGAGTCATCTTTCAACTCTTTTCTGACTCTCTAAACATGAAAAGATTGCCGAGGCCCTTGTCGTTTCGATCTCGTTAAAGTGGCTGCGAAACGACATCTACCCAGTATACCTTTACCCCTTTTTCGGGCTGGGATGGATTATTTACGAAAAAGGAATACCCTAGCCTATCGCGACTAGGAGGTTTTCTCAGATATTGTTTTCTACCTTTTCGGGTCCGAGGGACTATTTACGAAAAGGGACACCCCTGGAGTTTACTTTTCTGCTATCTTTTCAAACTCTCTAAACATGAAAAGACGTCGAGTTCTTCCTTTGTCAGACTCGTTAAAACCTGATGACATTGGGATCAGTCGCAATGACGTTATCCGAGTTACTCCTTCCTAGGGCTCGTTAAATGTACTAGGATGGATTTGCCCGAAGGGCGAACTTATATTACAAGCATATGCTATCCCCTTCAAGCTTGTCAACAAAAATAATTGGGGTACTCACCAGAAATGGTGGGGGAAAATGGAACCATAATCATAGTCGTGTCGGCAGTATGTCGCTCTTGAACATGGCACTTGTCTACATTCGTGTCGGGTTGGGGACATATCATCTCATTTTCACTTGCCTCCATGGGTTTGGGTAATCCTTTTTGACCTCTCATCTTCTCTTTGCCTCGTCACCATGACCTCTGATCTATTGATGTCAAATACTGCCAAACTCACTGTCGTGCTGTTACATGTTCGAGAGAAGTTGACCTCTGCAAAACTACAACATCCCTCTGATTCTCATTTGGTCCTGATTCACCAAAAACATTATGTTCCTTTGTCTCGCATCGATGATGTGGGAAACACTATGGCCCACCTTTGATCAAGGTCACTTCCTGTTGACTTCAGCTCATTATCCAGGAAGCTGATCTAGAGACTCCTTTTGGTACCTTGGAGCCTGCATGCCTCAATGGCAGGTTCTTCTTACTTGACGAGAGGTTTTCATCACTGGCCTCCGATCGAGTGATTCTACGGGTGTTCGACGCCATCTCATTGATTCGCATGCCGCAGATTGTACCTGTAGTACCTTGAGGGCCATTGTCATTATTGGTGGTTCCTCTCGCGTCTGTTAATAGCTTTCATCATTGGCTGGTAATTAGACGATGTTCTTGCATGTTCGACTTCAGCTCACACATTCACATGCTTGGACTTGTACTCTGTTCGGGTCGAGATGGAGCACAAGACCCTGGATTGTGTCTGTTGTAATCCAGGCTGCGATTTTGTGGATTAGCTACATGACTCACTGATTGGATAGTTGCGACCATGCCTGAGTCTATTTATCGATCCTTACTGGATGGCTGCGCCCATTCCTTGGATCTGCATTATTGTATACTCTGTTATGGATGGCTGCGCCCATACCACATATATGTATCATGTACTTGAGATATCAGTTGTACTTCTTCACGCAGGTCTTCTGACGGCGGAGTTCCCAGCTGAACATGTTCTCGTAAAGCATTTCACCCCTCTCTGTCTCTCGGGCCTCATACTTTAGGGGGCATCTGTTACACAGTAATTTGTCACCGTCCCTACCATTCCCCGTCCCGCACATTGGAGGACTCATCCCGTGACCTGTGAGCAATGTCATGCCTTGAAATCACCTTCATTGCACTCCTCTGAATATGAGCTTCAATTGCCCTAAAGACATCTCCTTGCAGAAATTCCTAAAAATAGATCTTTTTCCATTGGCGCGGTTCCATAGTTCAGCCCTCACGCCAAGGGGGCAAATCCTACAAAGAGGGTGCACCAATTGGCGCTCTGTCACAGAGCCGCACCCGCGCCAACCATATTAAGAGATGTTTTTAAAAAATAAATGGCGGAATTTTCAGCCTAACAAATTCCTGAGCTGATATCTATCTTGAGTTGGGTGGTTTGGCTACGGATTTCCATAGAGAGGAAGTGGTTTGCCACCTCTCATGAAACCTTCCTTGATGATAGGGCCAATCCCACAATTATAGGGATCCCAACTTCCCTTCCTCCATCTATAAAAGCTTGCTCATTCTCCATTGCAAGCTAGTCTCTGTCCTAGTCTCTGTCCTAAAATTCCATAATCTTGAATCTCCAAGTGCCCAAGAGCCTTATGCTACAGGAGTCCTCATTCTCTCCTTAAGGCCAAATCCAAGCAAGGAGACTATCATTGAGAGGCTTGTCCCACTTCAGACAGGCTTTGCGAGACGTGTTCGACTGGCGACCCCTTCCGAAGGAGACTGCGACGTCAGAACTTTGGTTGTAATCTCTTTCGATTGATTTGTAATGAATGAATACTGTTATGGTTCCACTCTAGTCTTCGTTGATGATTATGATGAGTTATATCTTTTCTGACTGATATATAGTTGTGCATTTCTAGATTCTATGCTTGTATTGATTTTGTTCTTTGCATGTGCAGGTGTCTATTCGTGGAGATCGCGAGGATTGTGACTTGCCAGGGTGAAGGAACGAGAGGGCACTGTCTCTTCTTCGAATCGTAGCGTTGGAATCCAGGTAGGCCTCCATCGTTGGTCTATTTATTCACAATTAGGAACTTGCGCTGTAGCATTTGTGATTGTTGCTAGACCTGATCTGGGCTAGTAGGGATCGCCTCTGTCCGCAGAGGGGATTTACCTCTTCAACATCTGTCCTTTGGCATGCTCCAAACAGTTACCTTAAAATGCTTTTCTTGTCTAAGTAGAGCTAGAAGATTATTAACTGACTATAGCTTTGCTACCTTCACAACTTATTAATGTTTCATATCACAACCTAATCTAAAGAATCCATTTAATATAGTTACCTTGCCCTATGAAAGCCCTTGTAGAGTTGATGACCAATTAAATCCTTTTATGACTCCATTTCCCAATGGATTGATGTTTCTTACAGCCTATTTGTTTCAGTTATAACATTCCTTAAATCAGTCACACCATTGATCCTTCAATATATCATTTAATCCAACCAAAACCAAAACAAGTCCTTAGAACTTTATAACTAGCCTAATATCTTAAAACAAAGAACACAAAGATATATCAATTAAAATACTTTCATAGAGAGATCCCTCTCTGAATCTATGAAGGCTAGGTCCTAAGATTCCAAACTGGTTCTGATGTGGCCCCTGTAGTGTTTGTTCTTGCCATTCTTTACAAATCACGGGGAGCCAACATAGTGGTGACCATACTGGGGACTATTGAGTAATAAACATTTCAGATTCACTCAAACTCAGAAAACCTCGTTTGTTAAGATGAATCAAGTATTAGCCAAGAATGGTTCCTGATTGTTGATGGTGGACAACAAACAGTCCTATAAGACAAGTAAAAATCCTCCACCTGGTGACTCCACTGATTTCCATTGACTCCACTGGGTAACTTACCCTATCATCAAACATTAAACAATACCCAGTCAAGAATACTTTGTAAGTTAAATATCTCTTTTACAGTTTGGTTTGTGTCTTAAGACTATTATACCTCTGAAAACCTTTCTGACTTGTTTGGGTCCAAATCCTGGCTTCTAGAAGAATCCATACTAGATCCCATCCTGACCCAAAGCCTCCTGCAATAGTTGACAATCCTGAAAGCATCCTTAGGATGTCTCCTACATCTAAGAATCCAACTATTGTTAGACCCATCCAAAGAGCAAGTTCTTTCCCTGAGAACCTTATAAACTTTCAAAATACCCAAGTTGAATTACCTCATATAAGAATCTTATCTAGAACCAAGTCACAAAGTGGTATAGACCAGATAAACCTTGAGCTTGTAGGCTCACAACAAAGCAACAATAGGGAAGCCTTCCCTTCCACTCCTCCTGATCTCCATTTCCTCCATAAATTTGGCTTCTCTCATCTTAAATCTGCTCAACATCACCTAGCTGGTCCAAGTACTTCAGCTACACCCACCCATACATCCACTTTTCAAACCAATCCACTTCATCACATTCCTCCACTTGTTAACTCCCCACTGTTTCCACAAGCTCATATCATGGAAACATGGTATGCTCCCTTAGTCCTTCCTTTTCCTCTAATTTCTCTACCATAGGACTATCAGTCCAAGATTCCATTATATGATGCTATTAGTTCTACTACAGCTCAACAACATGTGGATAGAATAATTGAATACTTTGATAGATAAGAAATAGATGATGAAACTGTAAAACTTAGAATGTTTGCTCAAAGCTTAGGGGGAGAAGCAAGAAAATGGTTCAAAGGCTTAACCCCTAACAGTACTAATGATCTTCTGCTTTTCATCAACTGTTCCTAAACAAATGGGAAGTCAAGAGAAATCCCCTTCAAATCCTATCAGAATACAATGACCTCAAAAGAAATAATGGAGAGAGTGTCCAAGATTATTGCACTAGATTCAATAGTGTTTACAATGCACTCCCTTCACAAATTAAACCCCCACAAGGCTTAGCCTTAATAAAGTTTCCTGAAGGATTTGACCCAGACATGTGTTATCAATTAAGGGAGAGAGAACCCCTCTCATTAGAAGATATGCAGAAAGGGGTAGTAAGTGTAGAGGCTAACCTAAATGCCAGAAGGGCTAGATTGAAAGCAGAGAAAAAGGTTACCTACAAAGATGAAGTTGTACCCTCCACATCAGACTCAAAAATTGATAGTCTGGTTAGAACCATGGAGATGATGATGGAAAGAATAAACATGAATGAGAGAGCTTATCCTAAAGAAAACCAAACAGCTCCTCAAAACAAGAACCAAAATCAGAAGCAGAACTTTAGAAGGAATCCCCCTCAAAATAGGAAAAGAGGCCCTGATCAACAAGTCAGACCTCCTTTCCAACATAATTATGCTAAAGACGATGAGGGAGTGATTGAAGAAACTGAGGGAAATCACATAAACTTATTGGGAATAAACAATGAGTATATTGTTTTCCTCAATGAAGAAGAACAAGGCATATTTACACCCTATGATGAGGAAAGCCCAAAGTCTAAAGACTACAAACAAGGCTTTGAAAATGCTATAATGGCAGTGCACAAAAAATATGGCCTTAGGAGTAAAAAGAATCAAGACAGTCCCAAGAAGAAAACCTCTGAAATTTCTGCTAGAAAAAATTCTGAAAACATTTCTAAAAAGACAGTAGAAAACAACAAAACAGTGGCTGAAATTTCTGATAAAAAAGAGGAAAAAACACCCAAATTTATGAAAAACATAGTGGTGAAAAAAGTAGCACTAGCAACTTAGCTAATTATCCTAGTAAAACTATTTTAACTGCTGTCCATAATAAAAACTAGCAAGCTAAATTTGCTGAGAAAACAGTGACTAAGAAGGATGATCTAAACATTTTGAGAACTCACATACCTTTCAACATAGAGGGTGAAATTTCCAAAATCAAGATCCCTGTCCCTCTTACTGAATTAGTCACCCAAGATGTATATAAAACCCAACTTTTGAGAGCTTTAAACATAGGAGAACAAACTGATTATGTCAATGTGACTGATGACAACCCTAATCTTCTGTTTGGACCAGAAGTAGAAGGAAAATTTCAAGAAGGAGGTGTTCCTCCCTTTTATGTTAGTCTAAACATCCATGATAAGATTTTACATAATGCCATGCTTGACTCAGGAGCCTCCGACAACCTTATGCCTAAAGTAGTGATGGAAAGACTACACCTTGAGATAACTAGACCTTACAAAGATTTGTACTCTTTTGACTCTAGTAGAGTTAAATGTCTAGGCATAATCAAAGACTTATGTGTCAACTTAGAATAAATACCAGCCAAGAGCTTAGTGATGGACATCGTAGTGGTTGATATACCTCCTAAGCATGCCATGCTCCTTTTAAGGTCATGGGGTGCTAAACTTCAAGGTACCCTACAAATGGATATGACTTATGCAACCATCCCTATCTTTGTCAACCAAGGATACTATATAGGGAAACACACATGAAATACATGGTTAGTAGTCAAGAAAGGCCAGACAAATCCCCTCTTTATTCTATTCATACAAACCTTGACTCATTCATTCTTTACAATGATGAAAATCTTGATGAGCAAGGAGAAGGAGATAGAAAATCAACAATAGGGAAAGAGGGAAGAGAGGAGAAAAAGATAAAAAAGTTTGCTAATTCAGAAAATTACAGAAAACACAAGGAAGATCCTAGGAAACATATCAATCACCAACATAGTGTTTTCCATAATAAACAAATATAAAATCCTCAACACAATGGAAACCATGAGGAACAAGACAAAAATGAACATAGTGCAGATCCTAAAAAGCAACACAGTGACAACCAAAATAAACAGAACAAAAAGGACAGAAATGACTTTAATTACAAATCTAAAATGGAACCTCTTTGGAGTATGAGTTTTGATGGGTCTTGTAGTAAAACTGGTTCAGGAGTAGGCATATGGGTACATAACACAGAGAATAATCATGCTGAGGGCCATTCATATCAACTAAATTTTCAATGCACCAATAACATAACTGAATATGAGGCTCTCCTCTTAGGACTGCAATTATTGAGAAAACTAGGAGCCAAGAGGATAACTGTCCATGGAGACTCAGAAATAATTATCAAACAAGTAAATGGAGAATGTACTGCCAAGCATCCAAGATTACAAGCTTATAGGGATGATGTTGTTGACCTTTTGAAAACATTCACAGAATATGAACTTAACTTTGTCCCTAGAAACCAAAACATCCTTGTCAATGGCTTAGAATTTGTTGCTAGTACATATCTAAAACCTTATGAAAGAAAAAAATACACAATCCAAGTTAAATATAGGCCAGCAGTCCCTGATAATATCAAATATTGGAAAGTGTTTGAAGGAGATAAACAGATAGAGGTTTTCCTACATTCCAGAAATGGGTTTGAAATGCCAAATTCAGAGTCAGAGTATGAAGAAGACTGTCCTGTTGAGGAAAAATATTATGAAGAGGAAACTCCCAACCTTGCTGATATAAACCTGTTAACTAGAGAACACCCACAGAAAACAGAGTTGAACACTAATTTAGAACAAGAAGACTTTGAAGTGTTGCAAACTCACACTGATAAATTTCCAAAGGGACTAGTGCCTCTAGAAGAATTGTTTGACTTTAATGATGTTGCCAAAAAGCCTAAAATGGAACCCACTGAAGCTGAAGTAAAAGAGTGCAATATAGGTAGTGAATTCAAACCTAAGATGATCAAATTATCCAAAACACTACCAGCTCATATAAAAATGAAATATCTTAAGCTTTTTAGAGAATTTTCTGATGTGTTTTCTTGAGTTATGAGGACTTAAAATCATATGATACAGAGATAATCCAACATAAGATACTCCTCAAAGAAAACCAAAAAACTTTTAGACAAACATTGCGTAGAATAAACCCTGTGCAATTACCCCTGGTAGAGAAAGAAATCAAAAAAATGTATGATGCTGGAATCATAGTCCCAGTAAGATAATCAGACTGGGTATCCAATCTTGTATCTATGAGGAAGAAAACGGGAGAAATAAGGCTTTGCATAGACTTTAGAAACTTGAATAAATCCTCTTTAAAGGATAACTACCCCTTGCCCAAAATGGATCATATCTTACAAAGGGTAGTAGGTTCTAAGAGAATTTTTTTGCTAGATGGCTTTTCAGGATACAACCAAGTGATGGTACATCCTGATGATCAACTTAAAACAACTTTCACTACACCTTGGAGCATTTTCATGTATGTGAAAATTCCCTTTGATGTAATGAATGTTCGTGCCACATTTCAAAGAGCCATGGATATTTATTTTTCAGAAGAGATAGGCTTCTTCATTTTTATATATTTAGATGACATCACTGTATATTAAAAAATAGATGAACACCTTGCTCACTTAAGAACAATTTTTGAAAGATTTAGAAAGTATGGTCTATCCTTGAACCCCAAGAAAACTTTATTTGGCCTCTGAGAAGGCAAAATTCTAGGCCATATCATATCTAAAGAAGGAATAAGAATAGACCCAAAGAGGGTTGAAGGAATATTACAAATCAATCATCCTAGAAACATCAAAGAACTACAATCTTTCATTGGAAATATTAATTTCTTAAGAAGGTTCATACCAAACCTTGCTGAACTCCTTAGAAACATAAAAAACATGCTTAAAAATGAAATAGGAGTTGAATGGACCATTGAAGCAAAGAAATCCTTTAAACTGGTTAAACAAACACTCACTCAAACACCAGTTCTTATTAGCCCTGATTTTAACAAAGATTTCCTCATCTTCTCCTTTGCATCAGAACACACAGTTGTTGTTGTCCTACTTTAGAAAAAACATAAAGGACAAGAGCAGCCCATTGCATTTTTCAGCAAGGCCTTAAGAGATGCACCTCTAAAATACAACATAATGGAAAAACAGGCCTTGAAATATTTCAGAGTTTACATTCTACACTCACACATCATTGATTTTGTTCCACACACTGTTGTCAAAGAAATTTTAACACAAGATCCTGATGGCAAGAGAGGAAAGTGGATTGCTGTTATATTAGAATATGATTTAGAAATCAGACCCACTAAATTGGTCAAAGGACAAGGACTTGCAAAAATAATCGCTGAATCAAACCTCAAAGCCTTAGATATGAATATGGTTGATGTTTTAGAATAACAAGAAGAATGCACAACCCCTCCTATTGAAGAAGTATTGCTGAATTCACTTTGGTATGCTAATATTTTGTATGTGCTCTTCTATCTTAATGTCCCTTCTGGTTTATCTAAGACAAAGGAAAGGTTCTTAAAGTTAAAATATGTAAATTACTGCATTATAGAAAAATTGTTATATTGGAATAATGCTAGTGGTATATTGTTTAAATGTTTGCTTGAGAATGATGTAGAGAAGATCAAGCATGAGTATCATGGAGGAGAATGTGGAGGCCACCTCTATTGGAAAACAATTGTCAACAAAATCCTTAGAGCTGGTTTATATTGGCCCACCCTCTTTCAAGATATTCATAAATTGGTAGTTGCTTGCCACAAATGTCAAATATTTGAAGGAAAAAGAAAACTCTTACCCTTACCTTTGCATCCTATCTCTATTGAAGCTCCTTTTCAATAGTGGGGCCTAGACTTCATTGTGGAAATCCATCCTTCTTCATCTTCCCAGCAAAAATGGATCCTCACAGCAACTGATTACTTTACAAAATGGATAGAGGCCATCCCTTCTAGAACTGCCACTGATATAGTCATCATCAAATTTCTTGAAAACCATATTTTGTCTAGATTTGGTTGTCCTAGAAAGATTATCATTGACAATGCAGCTACCTTTAGATCCAAAATAATGGTGGACTTTTTCCACAAATATCAGATCACATTAGGTCATTCCACAACTTATTACCTTCAAGGTAATGGGTTGGCAGAATCCTCAAAAAAAAGTTTGATAAACATCATTAAGAATTTGTTGGAATGGAATCAAAAGTCATGGAACAACAAGCTAGTACATGCATTATGGGCAGACAGGTTAACATGCAAGAAATCAATTGGAATGTCTCCCTACCAGCTAGTTTATGGAGCAGATGCAATTTTTCCAACAAGCCTAGGAGTGCCAGTCATGAAGCTGATCCAAGAAGTACAGTCCGAAGAAAATGACATGGTGAGAAGGATAAATTAGACCATACATTTGCAACAAACAAGAGAGGAAGTCTATAACAAAACATAGCAAGTGCAAGAAAACATCAAGAAACTGTTTGACAAGAGGACAAAAGCAAATGATTTCAGCGTTGGTGACAAGGTGCTCAAATGGGACTCAAGAAGAGAAGACAAGGGAAAGCATGGTAAGCTTGAAAATTTGTGGAAAGGTCCCTATATTATCCATTTTGCTAGAGGAAATAATGTATTTTTCTTACAGGAGATGGATGGAACAAAACTTGTTGGAGGTCCTATCAATGGCAAGATGAAGCATTATTTCCATTAAGAGGCCTAAGTTTACAGCTTTATCCACTGTACATAACATTGTTTTGAAAAAGATCAGAAAAAAAAATACAAAAATAGAAAAACAAAGAAAAGAGGGCAGAAAAAGAAAAGGTACAACCCCATACAAAAAAAGAGTAAGTTCTGAAAGTGTGCAAGTCCAAATGCCACTACTTGAAGAAAAGCCTATTTAGTCATACAGCCTAATCATGACTAAATGGATTTTAAATTTCCTGCAGATAGGTTAGTGAATGGGGATTTTCCAAACTGTCTAAACTTGGCTTATCAGTAAAATTAGAATAGATTAGGAAAATAATTTGGTCCCAAAGCTCAAAATTTGGACCAAGAAAGAAAGAAAGGTATAAAAAGAAAATTTCAGATTTCAGCCCTCTGTTAATCAAGGTTGTCATTGATGTCAAAGTGGCATTGACCGAGATGTCAATATTCTTGAGATGCCTGGTTCCAGATGATGATGCCATGACTCTTAGTTGACTAGGATACTATCAATGAAGATGTCAAGTCACGAAGAAGTCAAACCACTAATGAAGGAAGCCCTATGTACTTGATCTAATGTTGCATGCACTTGATGATCTAGATCTTAACCAATGATGTCATATGATGATGTCATACACTTGGATGATGCTTGATGATGACATATGATGATGTCATACACTTGGATGATACTTGATGAAGTCATATTCTTGATGAAGCTTAGAAGACTAGATGATGATTTGGAAGATATCATTTGATGGTTGGAAGACTATTTTGAAGTTTTCCTAATGATGTTGCATTATGACATATTACTGCACTATTATTGAATATATGATCTATACCTTCATCATGATGTTGGATACTATCATGATGACATGGATGTCCTACATGATGACACTATAATCCTATGATTGATAAGACAAACAAAGGAGAATCCAAGTAGTGGAAAAGGCACGCTGTCCTATTCACCTCCTACACACAAAAATTAAGGACAGTCGCAAAGAAAAATTGTTTTTACCACCTTGGAGGCATCCTATCAACATGAGTCCTGTACCATCTTGTAAAGTATATTTTTCCCGTTCTAATGAGCCTTTACTTGCCTCGAAACTCCCAGCGGTTGAGGAGATATGGAATTTTTAATTCTAGAAAAATTAACCTTAGCAGTGACCCGACCTATCCTTGCCTTCATGTCAGCCTACCTTCAGAAAGATGTGTCCTTTTAGTTCAACGTCAAACTCATATAAAAAGGAGAGTTGAAGCATTCATTTGACAAAGAATTTTCGGTGAATATTGCAGATAAAAGGTTCAGAAACACAGAAGAAGAAAGAAGTTGAGGAAACAAGGAAAATAAGTGTTGGGCTAATTCTGTTTTTTGAATTATTTGATTGAGTATACTATAGAGAGATAACTGCAGGCCTTGAAGGGAAATTTGGGCAGTTTTGAAAGTTTTTTTTGTGTTTTTTGTAGATCCAAGCTAGAGAGGAAGGATGCTACGACAATAAGGACTGTTCTGGGTTATTTAATATTGTGTTTGTGGCATAATATCGTTATTTGAGGTTGCAGATAAGTACATGATTTTTAACAATAAGCCAAGCTTTGTTCTAAGGAGGAAGGTTACAGCTAGTTAAGGACTTTTAGGAGTTTTTTGGGAAGTATATCAGAATTCTGTGGAAAACCTACCAGGCAGCCAAAGTAACAAGTTACAACAGTGTACACTAAACCAGAGTTAGAGAAAAAGGTGGAAAACTTTGAAATTAAGTTGGAGCATCATAAAAGACATCATTGTTGAAACAAACCTTTCGAAACTTTTTGAAGAATATCAAAGACACTTTGTATCCCTTGAAAACATAGTTGAAGCAAACTTTGGAGGACTAAAAACAGTCTAGAACTTAAGCACATTGGAGCAGCGAAAGTGGAAAACAATTGCAGCGGTTAGGAGGCAATTTGTAGGAGTTTAAGTATGCTAATGTGGGCAGTCATCTTGCCCTAACCAGTCAGACCAACCTATAGCAAATAGAAACTAGATTCGAATCTTTTTAGAGCACTCCCAAAGTCATCAGTTGCATATCTTGGTTGGGAATTTGTAGTAGTATTAGAGCATTTTTGAAGGACATAATTGTTAACATCATCTACTTAAAGGCCTTGGAAGCACAAGGATTGGTGTTCTTACAGAATTTATATTTTTGGAGTTGAACACTTCTTAAGCAAACCACAAAAGCATTCTTGAAGAATAATGTTG
Source organism: Pinus albicaulis (assembly GCA_034641835.2). Classification (NCBI taxonomy): domain Eukaryota; kingdom Viridiplantae; phylum Streptophyta; class Pinopsida; order Pinales; family Pinaceae; genus Pinus; species Pinus albicaulis. The sequence continues at coordinate 847,930,199 of CM076583.1, forward strand.
GAGACAATTTATCTTGTTGAAAGAGATAGTAGAAGAGCTGATTGAAGAAACCCTAAGATGTCTTACTGAAACAGATTACTGAAGATCTCTTATAGCAATTTTTGGAGGCTTAGAAGACCTGGTACTGAATCTTTGAATAGTATTGAAGCTTCTACAAGAAGTATAATTTGAGCACCATTGGAGAGTTGTTGAAGTAAACTTAAAGATACTTTAGGAGCAGTCATTAAATAATCCTTGAAGAAGGACATCATATAGACTAGATGCAATGAAGCCATCATGAGGTAACTTGGAGAAATTGTTTGGGTACGATGAAGAGAAGTGGAGACACATTCATGCGAAGAAAAGGTTGTCATTGATTATGTGGTGTGGAGACTAAGTGTGACAGGGCTCATTGTAGAAAATTTTGGGAGCCGTGAAGAATAATCAAACATATTTTGATGACGTGAAGTTGAGGGTTGGAGCCTCATAGAGACAAGGTTGGTGCCTTGGAAGATAGAGTTGGAGCCCTAGGGGATTGGAGTCCTCAAGAAACCAGGTCGGAGCCTGTACCAAGATAGGGTTGGAGCCTTAAAGGTTGGTGTCTCAAATTGACAAGGTTGGAGCCTTGGAAAGACCAAGTCGGTGCTTGGCACAATACAAGTTGGAGCCTGGAAGATTGGAGTCTTCATCTAGGGTTGGAGCCCTATATCATTATTTTACTTTACTTATTGTAAAGAAGAAATTAATAAAAGTATTTATTTCATCATTGTTCATTTTCTGTTCTAAATATAAGTGATCTAACTGGTAAAATTAACAATTGAAAAGAAATAATGATTCACCCTCCTCTCAATGTTTCCAACAATTGGTATCGGAGCCAGTAGCTTCACTCAAAGCCTAACATATTGAATGTTGATCATTAGAACACAAATGGAAAAGCCAAGGAAGAAAGTCTCCAATCCTCCTATAGATGTGTCTTCCTCAACCATTTAAATTGAAGCAAATCAATTTGTGAAGGCTCCATTGTTCAATGGAAGTTTTGAGATATGGGTGGCAAGAATGAGGAATTTCTTGAAGACTCAAGGAATTGAAGTTTGGAAATCAGTGATTACTAATGACACGATGGATGAAGAATCCAAGGAGTATAATGCAAGAGCAATGAAGGCAATTTTGAATGGGTTACCAAATTCTGTGAAGGCCAATTTTGAAAAATGTTCGTTAGCAAAAGTCATATGGGACAAACTTCATGATATTCACTCAAAAGGAGCATTGACAATGATCTCTAGTCAAGAATATGATGGAAAACAAGAAAGCAGTATAGAATCCATCAAGGAATCTGAAGATAAGAGAGATGACAACAAGGCTAAAGAAGACCTAGAAGATGAAGAGAACAAAGAAGACTTTGAAGAAGATCTCTTGAATAAACTTATGGCTTCCATGGAAGAGATTAACAATTTGAAAAATGAAAATGAGGAACTTAAGAAGAAAGTTCAAGATGGTAACCTAGAAAAGACAAGGAAGGAAGTTGACTTTGTAAAGCTTCAAGTACAAGAGAGAGATGAGGAGCTCACCAAACCTAAAGAGGAATTTCATCAAAATAAAAGAAAGCATCATGAAGAAGTCATATCTATGACAAATCAATTGGATAAGGCAAAGAAAAGGGAAGAAACTTTGTCAAGCCACCTTGAACAAAGACTTAAGAGCTTGAACAATCCTGAAGTAGAGATTGGTCAATACAAGAAAGAGGTCTCCTCTCTTAGATCTCAACTAGAAGAAGCAAGGAAACAAGTGCAAGGAGTTGAGAAGGTGATGGAAACTTTGGCCTTCATAGAAGGACAAGTTAATGAAGCAGAAAATGAGAGAAACACCATGATATGCCAACTAGACGAAAAGGATGAAGAAATCTTGAAACTAAAATTAGACATCAATCTTCTCAAGGACAAAACATGTGAAGCTACAAGAATAAAAGAAGAAATGGAGAGAAGTATAGCAAAGGATAATGCAGAAGTCTTCATAATGAAATCAAATATCATCTCCCTTAAAATCGAAGCACATGAAGCAACAAGGATGATGGAAGAAATGAAGAAGGAACTACTTATGAAAGATGAATATTGTGAAAAGTTAAAAAGAGAAGTTGTCTTTCTTGAAAAGGAAGTTGAATTGCTGAATAAAAACTTGAAAATCTCTCAAACCCTAGATGAAATCCTAAGTCAGCAAAGGTCTCCCCTTGATAAATCAGGTCTTGGCTATGTAGGTGAATCCTCAAGCAAGAATGATAATGCTTCAAACAACAAATATGTGAGGAACCTAGAAAGAAATGTTGATGCTCCCAGTTCCAGCAAAGGTAAGGAGAAGAATCAAGACAACAATGGAAGAAATTCTACCATAAGGAGACTTGCATATGGTGTCAAGAATACAAAAGGCAATGAATATCATCAAAGAATCCCAAGGCAAAAATACTTCATGATTACTTCAAGGAACTCTTAATCACCCAGGTACCAAAGTATATTTCTTGGATATTGCTATTCTTGTATGAACTTTGAGCACGTGGAAAAAGATTTTAGGGCATATCACAAAGACAAATATAATGGTCCCTGTCAATCTCCTCGAAGCAATTTTTCAAGAAGAAGTCATGATTTCTTATTCATGAACAAGATAGAGTGCTTCAATTTCCATAACATTGGACATATGGCACGTGATTGTAACTTGACTTGGGCCACTGTACAAGCTAGAACCATGCCAGAGAAGAAAGTTACACAAGTATGGAGAAGGAAAAAAGTTGAATCTAGAAGTCTCTTGAACACTCTAGCGAACAACACATGTTGTTGACTAGATGAAGTCATCCTTGATATTCCAAGTATTTGATGGTGAAACCTTGCCAAAAAGAGACCATGCATACAATTAGGGGGAGTTTGTGATTCTTGAGTATTCTTGCAGAAAGTGATCCGTGAGTGGGCCCTATGAAATCCTTGATGAGTTACACATGGAAAATATTGATAAATCATCTCTCAGAAGTAACTCCATTGAAGAAAAACATGATTTTATGATGATGCCTTCTACTTGATCACACAAGGTGATAAATCCTTCATGAGCTAAAGGAATTTATGCAGATAGGGGGAGATGGTACATCACATGAAGAAATACAAACACATCTATCATGGAACATATTGCCAGAAGAAAGAGCACCATGGCAGGGGGAGTAACATACCTATGAAGGACTACAATTCATGAAGAAAAAAAGCAGCTTGATAGGGGGAGTATTTGGGCACCCCATTTTCCATTGATGTCAAAGGGGGAGAGAAATTAGAAGGGTAAGAATATTGTCATCAATGAAAAAGGGGGAGATTGTTAATCAAGGTTGTCATTGATGTCAATGTGGCATTGAACGATATGTCAATATTCTTGAGATGCCTGGTTCCAGATGATGATGCCATGACTCTTGGTTGACTAGGATACTATCAATGAAGATGTCAAGTCATGAAGAAGTCAAACCACTAATGAAGGAAGCCCTAAGTACTTGATCTAATGTTGCATGCACTTGATGATCTAGATCTTAACCAATGATGTCATATGATGATTTCATACACTTGGATGATACTTGATGATGACATATGATGATGTCATACACTTGGATGATACTTGATGAAGGTTGGAAGACTAGATGAGGATTTGGAAGATCTCATTTGATGGTTGGAAGAATATTTTGAAGTTCACCTAATCATGCTGGACTATGACATATTACTGCACTATTATTGAATATGTGATCTATACCTTCATGATGATGTTGGATACTATCATGATGACATGGATGTCCTACATGATGACACTATAATCCTATGATTGATAAGACAAACAAAGGAGAATCCAAGAAGCGGAAAAGGCACGCTGTCCTATTCACCTCCTACACACAAAAATTAAGGACAGTCGCAAAGAATTTTTTTTTTACCACCTTGGAGGCATCCTATCAACATGGGTCCTGTACCATCTTGTAGAGTATATTTTTCCCGTTCTAATGAGCCTTTACTTGCCCTGAAACTCCCAGCGGTTGAGGAGATATGGAATTTTTAATTCTAGAAAAATTAACCTTAGCAGTGACCCGACCTATCCTTGCCTTCATGTCGGCCTACCTTCCAAAAGACGTGTCCTTTCAGTTCAATGTAAAACTCATATAAAAAGGAGAGTTGAAGCATTCATTTGACAAAGAATTTTCGGTGAATATTGCAGATAAAAGGTTAAGAAACACAGAAGAAGAAAGAAGTTGAGGAAACAAGGAAAATAAGTGTCGGGCTAATTCTGTTTTTTGAATTATTTGATTGAGTATACCACAGAGAGATAACCGCAGGCCTTGAAGGGAAATATAGGCAGTTTTGAAATATTGTTTTGTGTTTGTTGTAGATCCAAGCTAGGGAGGAAGCGTGCCTCAACAATAAGGACTGTTCTGGGTTATTTGATATTGTGTTTGTGGCATAATATCATTATTTGAGGTTGCAGATAAGTACAAGAGTTTTAACAATAAACCGAGCTCTATTCTAAGGAGGAAAGTCGTAGCTAGTTAAGGAGTTTTAGGAGTTGTTTGGGAAGTATATCAGAATTCTGTGGAAAACCTACCAAGCAGCCAAAGTAAAAACCCTTACGAAACTTTTTGAAGAATATCAAAGACACTTTGTATCCCTTGAAAACATAGTTGAAGCAGACTTTGGAGAACTAAAAACAGTCCAGAACTTAAGCACATTGGAGCAGCGAAAGTGGAAAACAGTTGCAGCATTTAGGAGGAAATTTGGAGGAGTTTAAGTATGCTGATGTGAACAGTCATCTTTCCCTAACCAGTCAGCCCAAACTACAGCAAATAGACACCAGATTCGAATATTTTTAGAGCACTCCCAAATTCAACGGTTGCATACCTTGGTTGGGAATTTGTAGTAGTATTATAGCATTTTTGAAGGACAAAATTGTTAACATCATCTACTTAAAGGCCTTGGAAGCACAAGGATTGGTGTTCTTACAGAATTTATATTTTTGGAGTTGAACACTTCTTAAGAAAACCACAAAAGAATTCTTGAAGAATAATGTTGGAGACAATTTATCTTGTTGAAAGAGATAGTAGAAGAGCTAATTGAAGAAACCCTAAGATGTCTTATTGAAGCAGATTACTGAAGATCTCTTGTAGCAATTGTTGGAGGCTTAGAAGACCTGGTACTGAATCTTTGGATAGTATTGAAGCTACTACAAGAAGTATAATTTGAGCACCATTGGAGAGTTTCTAAAGTAAACTTAAAGATACTTGAGGAGTAGTCATTAAAGAATCCTTGAAGAAGGACATCATCTAGACTAGATGCAATGAAGCCATCATGAGGTAACTTGGAGAAATTGTTTGGGTACGATGAAGAGCAGTGGAGACACATTCATGGGAAGAAAAGGTTGTCATTGATTATGTGGCATGGAGACTAAGTGTGACAGGGATCATTGTAGAAAGATTTGGGAGCTGTGAAGAATAATCAAACATATTTTGATGAAGTGAAGTTGAGGGTTGGAGCCCAAGAGGTTGGAGCCTCATAGAGACAAGGTTGGTGCCTTGGAAGGTAGAGTTGGAGCCTTAGGGGATTGGAGTCCTCAAGAAACCAGGTCGGAGCCTGTACCAAGATAGGGTTGGAGCCCTAGAGGTTGGTGCCTCAAATTGACAAGGTTGGAGCCTTGGAAAGACCAAGTCGGTGCTTGGCATAATACAAGTTGGAGCCTGGAAGATTGGAGTCTTCATCTAGGGTTGGAGCCCTATATCATTATTTTACTTTACTTATTGTAAAGAAAAAATTAATAAAAGTATTTATTTCATCATTGTTCATTTTGTGTTCTAAATATAAGTGATCTAACTGGTAAAATTAACAATTGAAAAGAAATACTGATTCAGCCCCCTCTCAGTATTTCCAACACCCTCAAGATTTTGTAATTAATTCTCTACAAGAAAAAATCTGTATGCAGACTTGTACTAAGTATCTCTGCCCATAACAAATCAGACTCTTCAATCCTGATTTAGTTATGTTTTCAATTTTCTGTTGTAGAATAGAGAATAAAATCTGTCAAACAATTTAATCTTGACAGATAGTTAGACTAGGTAGAGAAATAAATGAGTTCATCAGTTTAATCTGAAATCTTGGATGATATAAGTGTAGATTTTGTTTAGTTTCCTATTTTCAAAAGAAAATAATGTCAAGGGTTGGCTAATCCAAATGCACCCAATGAAAAAAAAGTGTTAGAACAAGTAAGATGGGTAGGTAGATTGTTGAGTTGGAATTAATCATGTTATGATTCAGCTGCTGAAAATCACTTCTTCAGAGCTGAAAAGCATCAAGTTAAAGTAGCTCTATCAAGGTGAAAATCAAGGCATTGGTCTACTTCTTCTAAAGATTTATTTTCTAAGGTTCTCGACACCTCCTAAAAAGAGCTGCCCTCCCCAGCTGGAGCCACTGTTATCCTCTTGTATTCTACAGATTTCACTATGTGACTATGGATGTCCTACAAGCACCTAAAGATAACATAATTTTCCTATCAGCGATCTTTAGAAGTCCCACTGCCTTAATAATCCTAAATTTGACTATTTTTTGCTAAAATTTCCTATCCTTATGCCTCCTAAAAGTTCACCCTGCTGCTCTAAAGGAAACTCCATTTTTTGGGCCTAATTCCCTCATTCACCCTTCTACTCACACCCTCATTTATCCTTCTTCCTTTTCCTCTAAAATCCCTCATTTATCCCCCTCATACATCATTCTTGCATAAAAACTCTTAAATAATGAAAAAACCCCTTTTTCATTGTTTAAACCTAACTTTCGACCATATCGAAACTCTAAAAAGTCTCATAAAACTCTGTTTTTTATACAAAAAACCCACATTTTTGTATATAGGCCTTAAGCCCTAGCCCCCTTCAACCCACATAACCCTAAACCCCAACCCTCCACTAAGCCCTTGCCCTTTCCTTCCCAAACCTCGTCCCCCTCTACACCCACGGGATCATTCCCTTCGCTCATTATTAAGCCCCTTCCCCATGCAAACACTACCTCCGCCCCTTCATTTCTTCATTCCACTTCATCCCGCCCCAAGTCATCTCCACCATTGATGAACCCTGATCCAACGACCATTGGTCTCCCACCCTTCATCCCATCTCCCAATCAAACCCGTGCTACCCGAAAAAAGAGCACACGTCACCACACCTGTCCCCACCTTCCACTCACATCTCGCGGTCCAATCATCGTCCGCCACCTGTCCATCGGGTCCCCTATGCCAACTTGCACCCTATCCTCAGGCTCCACCCGCACCGTCGAACTAACTCCTCTAGATCTGATGATCTAGATTTCTTATCGCGCGAAATCTGATGCCAAGGTTTAACGCCCTTGATCCATGTGAAAAGGGTGGTTTTGCCCTGGACATGTGACAACTGCCCAATGTTATCGCGCAGCTCTGGGCCAAAACCATTTACCGCCCATAACCTGCGTGATAAACCACCGCATTATTGCGAAACCGCCTCATCCTCTGCGTGCCGAAATTCAAATTTCCTCGCCCTTGCTTGCATTTTATTCATAAACCCGCCTCCAAGACCTTTCCCCTGCACCCTCTATTCCTCTACGAATCGCCCCTAAACTCTCTGAAACCCAAAAATTTGCAGTTTAATCCAATCCCGCAGGCTTTAAATTAACTTTCTTTGTATGTTGTAGGTTTAATGGCGGCAGAAGCCCTTAGAGGCATTTAAATGATAAATAAACTTCTGGATGATGATCCAAGAGGCCAATGAAGATAAAAGACCGACGATCTATACAAAGGAGTTAACCCATCAATGTATCATGATTATTGATGGGGTATAAACCCTTCAGCCATGAAGAAACCCTACCTACACACAAAAAATAGATACAATCACAAGAGAAATGAAGAAAAGGAAGAACAGGAAGGTTAAAGGATTACGTTACTGATCAAAAAGACAAAATAAAAGATTAACCTTTTAAACATTGTTTTAAGATGAAAAGTCAAAGGTTTAAAGATAAAGGATAAAGGCATAAAGAAGTTATAAAGCAGAAACAAAGATAAAGGTAGTAAGACACAATATTAAAGAAAAATCAAGGTTTAAAGGCCTAATGCAGTGTTTTAAGATGAAACATAAGCATGTTAGCCCAGGAAAACCTTCGAATGACCCAGATCCATAGCAATAACTTCTTCAGAGGATATTTTACCACATACAAGAATTATTTCTTTCAATAAAGGCATCAAACAGTTATTACGTAGTCAGAGATATTTTTGAAGCAGATCAACAGTTATTACAAAGTTATTACTAAGCCTTAAAAGTCAAAAATTTCAACTAAAATAACTCAGAAGTTATTATTTTCAGAGTAACTCTTTTAGATATTTTTGCCTTGGGCCTTGCATGGTCTCAAAGGACAAAACTCATTAACTCTGTAATAAATAACATTTAGACACCCTAGGTTAGTTGCACCTTCTCATTCCGCATATAAATATTGCATATGAGATTCATTTCAAATGTTGGTTACTTGATAGCATTGGACTGATTTCTGCTACTACGCTAGTTGAGGGATGCTAGGCTGAAACAAAGAAAGCTCTGAGTTGCAGAGAGCTATTGTACATGGAGTGATGTAACTGGTTTGACCATCAATAATACAAGCATGTTCAAAGGATCCTTGAGCTATATCAATGGTGAAGTTTTCCTAATTGTTACTGTTTCTCCTTATGTTTTCATTATGATCATCTTTCTCTGATAAAGAAGCATAAGTTTTAGATTAGGATTTGCTGTTTCAACACCCTATTTCTGTCTGCATTCTTTATGTTTATGTTTTCTTTTGCAAGGTTTGATTAGAAGATTCTTAATTTCCTTCTAGTTACATCTAGCTTTTTACCTTGGAAATGATTCAATAGAGTGAAACCAAGGAAATTTTGGTGAGCCTATGTTCCTTTGAGTAAGACTCGAGACATTGTTTTTGGGATCTTTCTTTAAAGTATGCTTACTAGAGTCTAAAACCAGAGAGGTCTATGGTATGCCCTGCCCTCTGGTTTGCGTTGAAATGTTTCTTTAAAGAGTCTTTGAGAGTTTTCAAAGGAAGATTAGATTATTTCTATTTGATCTTAGACCACTCTTGTTGTTTTCTTATATGTTTTCTTTATCTGAAAGTAGTCTGTTGATTGCTGGATTGTTGTCTGAACGGTGCTTATTAAAGGTTTTTCCAATGAGATTTATGGTTTGCCCTATCCTCTGGCTTGCTCAAAATAGTTACCTTAAAAGGCTTTTCTTGTCCAAGTAGAGCTAGAAGATTCTTAACCGACTATAGATTTTCTACCTTCACAACTTATTAATGTTTCATATCACAACCTAATCTAAAGAATCCATTTGATATAGTTATCTTGCCTTATGAAATCCCTTGCATAGTTGATGACCAATTAAATCCTTTTATGACTCCATTTCCCAATGGATTGATGTTTCTTACAGTCTATTTGTTTCGTTTAAAAAATTCCCTAAATCAGTCGCACCATTGGTCCTTCAATCTATCATTTAATCCAACCAAAACCAAAACAAGTCCTTAGAACTTTATAACTAGCCTAATATCTTAAAACAAAGAACACAAAGATATATCAATTAAAATACTTTCATAGAGAGATCCCTCTCTGAATCTAGGAAGGCTAGATCCTAGGATTCCAAAGTGGTTCTGATGTGGCCCTTGCAGTGTTTGTTCTTCCCATTCTTTGCAAATAACAGGGAGCCAACAGTTCCTCTACACTGTCAGGTCAAACACTCTATCGATCTGACCCCAGGCATGTTGCTGTCAGATGTTTCCATACATCATGTGACCAAACAGACAAAATCCACACATGTAGTGTCTAAGGCTAATAAAGAAACCATATTTATTGAACGCATCTAACACGCCCTCCAGCAGATCCATGAAATCTTGGAGAAACTCAATGCCAAGCACAAGCAACGATATGATCAACATCGGGTGCCACACTAGTTCCAGGTAGGTGACAAAGTTTGGTTACATTTGCAGAAGGAATGCCTCTCTTGACCTCACCGTAAGCTGCACCCACTCTGATATGGTGCATACACCATCACCAAGGTTGCGGGAGATAGTGCTTTTGAGCTTAGCATTCCCCCTTTCCTTGGCTTACACACAATGTTCAACATGGATTTCCTTTGGCCATACTTTCCGCCATTACTGGACACATTCGACATTGGAGAACAACTCACCTCAATAGAGTTAAATCCAATATGCATTGAACATGATGTAACTGATGTGATCATGGAAACAAAACTTAAAATCACTCGCCAATAGAAGATCCTATTGAATCGGGTTGTCAAAGCAAGCCAACTCCTTCACGAGGAAAAGTGGTTCACCAGGGACTAGGTTCAATAGAAATTTCCCCATGTCATGGAGGCTCTGAATGCAATGGGAACCATTGCTTCCTAAGTGGGGAGGTATGATCTAGGTGGATATTGGTGGCCACCTGAATATTCCACCTACTCAGTTTCATCAATTTTCTTATTTACAATTTTTAGCAATTTTTGGGTCCTAAACTTCCAAAGTCATTTTGAGGCCTAAAACGATGTTTTTTGTGCATGATTTCTATAGCGATTTCATAGAAATTGCATCAGCAACTATAGTCCTCAGAGAGATCTTTCCAAAAAGGTATCATACATGTCAAACTGAGATAATATGAACAAGTTACGACCCTGGGAATTTGGCTCCCCAACTAACCCCAATGGGGCCCATAAACTCTTGGTGTTACATCTTGCTGGATTATGGTTTTGGTTGTTTAGGGTTTTCTATTATTGTTCAATAATAAAAAGGGCCTTGAGCCTCATTGTAACAAAGTTCAGAAGCATGTAGCTGCCACATCTCTTCTCATAGATAAGCTACCATCGCTTGAGCTAGTTTATTTGATATTATGTCTATAAGAATTTTTCATTATTTGATATTAATGGAATGAAGTGTTATTCCTACTGCATCTCTATGTTTTTGTTTACCCTGCATAAATTCTGGTCACGAATTCCTGTAAGTATTGTCAAGAATTTGGTCATGAAATCAAATATTGTCCTATTTTGTTAGCTAAAATACAAGAGAAGCACAACCAACAACTGAATCAAAATATACAAATGATGAGGGATGAACCATGCTAGGTAGATCCAATCATTAACATAGTAATACTTAGTGGTGTGAATACTAGAGGATATCGTGCAAAAGAAAAAAATCCTATGACAAAGACCTGGGTAAGGAAAGATGAAGATAAGAATGTTGGATTTAATGTGCAACGTGATAAAGAAGCATTCATGGAGGCAAGGATGAAATTTATGACCCCTAAAGCTTCGGCACCTACTGTGTAGAGACAACTGTTTACGTTGGATAACAAGCTTAAGGAAAATGCTGAAGTAAAGGAAGCTGATGTGTCTAACTTGGTGTCCTTCTTTTAGATATGTATGAAATTGCTAAGGGACCAAACTATTGTAGAAGGGTTGCAGGAGCTGATAGATAATTGCGCTGGAAAGGAAAGGTTGCAGCTGGAACAATGCACAGTAAAAAAAGTGTACAATAACAAGAAAATAACCGGCTAGGAGATGCGTTTGACTATGCAGATTAGAGATTATGAGATGGATCAAGTCATTCTGGATCTAGGATCAGATGCCAACGTTCTTCCAAAGCAGAGGTTGGAGCAGATGGGAAGGCCTAAGTTGCAATGGTCACCAATTCAGGTGAGGATGGAAAATCAGCAAAAGATCATTCTGATGGGGTGATTGCAATGGATTAGCATAGATATTGATGGAGCTAGCATGTTGGTTGACTTCAAAGTGATTGAGATCATTGATGATAGTAATCCATATCCTACGTTGTTAGGATTTGACTGAGCTTATGACATGGATGCTATAATCAACTTGAAGATGAGACATATGATATTTGAAAGAATGGTACCCGATTTGTTGTGCCATTAGATCCTTCTGAAGGTATGCCCTATACAGAGCCTATCTAGCATGAGCATGAGGCTACTGAGATTGATCAGATCTATAAGCTTACTGCACAAGATGAAGACAAGTTAAATCCCATCACGGATGGTAGAATTTTTTGGGAGAATGATAGTTCATGCATTTCAAATTCTGATGAAGAGCTTGAGAATTGGTAGAATAATTTGCATGAAGTAACCACTAAATGCTATAACAGGGTTACCAAATATCTGCGTTCTGTTAGGTAAGAAGCACGTGACTTTCATTTTTATGATGGAATGGGGAATGTTGTCTTATTTTTGGAGGAATTTGAGAAAATGGTATCGAAGGACCAGAGATACAAAGATTTGGACTTCACATTACGGTCTACCCCAGCCTGATGGTGGGGCATGCACAAGGAAAGCTTCAAAGGATGGAAGGCGTTTTGAAAGATGATAAGGTTGAAACGAATATAAAAAAGAAGTATGATGGTCAGAAAGATCCTCACGAGCACTTGACTATTTGTACTAAATCTTGGGGTGCCAAACCTCAACCATAATGAGTTCACATGTTCTTTTACTCGTTGGATACGATGCATCAACAATGGTATCTTGAAATAGAGTTGCGCCATGGAACCATGGATTGGGATGAGATGATAGATGGGTTATTTTTAATGTATAGCTTCGCTGGTGGTTGGTAGTGCATTAATGAGGCTCTTCAAGAAGTGCAGGCAAGAGCATTTTGTATTACCAAGGAGCTAAGGACGTTGGTAAAGCCTAATTGGACAGACCTAGCCAACAAGCTTGTGTTGGGGGTGGAGATATGTAGGTACCAAGATGACTAGACACAAATTGATTTTATTGGAGGATGGCTTCATCGCATTCGTGGTACTGCGCAATGCTCTGAAGGAAGGGACAACTGGAGGTTACTACACCGATGGAGGTAGGACATCGCTGAGGGGGTGAGCATCACGAAGTTCGTCCAAAATATGATCGTTGTAGTAAAAGTTGATTCAACAATGACTTGGTAGTTAAAAGGAGTAGGAGGAATGAAATTAATGGGCATATATGGGTGGATTTACTGCCAAATATCCATTTATGAGTAGTATATAAAGGAAATGATGCAATTTGAATTCGAAATTGGCTATAAAGAAGGGATCTAGCTCCCTATTCAAACACTTTGCACGCCTAGTGCTAGAAGTGAGATATGATGTCTACAAGATAGTCGAGTGAGATATTGCATGTCAGAGTACAATTTTGTATCATTGAGAGAAGCATTCATCAAGGAAAGGCTTAACCACACAATCCTAATAGGAGAAAATCACACCATGACTGCCACACCACCAGTAACAACCACAGGGTCAAGGTCGCCTTGAAGGAAGACGACTAGGGGTGCAACATCATCCACGAAGCTTAAGAGGCCAATCCTAAGGAAGTCATCTCAGAAGAAAAATCCATAGGAACATTGGAGTAAGGGAGCTCAGGATCGTCAAAAAAGGGCCATGGAGATAGAATCAGATGATGATGAAGAAAAATAAGTCCCAGAAGAGATTGATGTTGAGGAGGTTGAGCCTATCCCTTGGTCACCTCCACATATTCCACCCTGGAAGTCAAAGGCTAAGAAGTCGGTGAAATATCCTGATGTAGTGAAGCACAAGTTGTTTACACCATTGATTCCACATGAGGTGACAGTGGAAGGAGAGTTACTGGCCACAGTGCCTCAGCTCAGAATAAAGGAGATCTGTAAAGGAGGAATAAAGCGGTTGGAGCCAATGAAATGGGTGAAGGAAATCGAGGATACTCAATATTTTGTATGTACCACACTTCTGGCGCAGTACTTTCAACACTATTTGTGTGCGCCAATTGGTGGCCTTATTGCATGATGGTTGTATGTTCTTGTGAAAGAAGATCCCCATAATTGACATGCTCATAAGGAGAATTACGACCCTTCATTGCCTTGGGTCGAACCCCGTGAAGGCTTTTGTGGGAAAAATCCAAGGTAAGAAGCTTGTAGATAAGATAAATAACAACTATGAGCTGACCAAGGGAACTTGGTGTTATCTAATTAACTCCATTTCAGATAGAGCTATGCACTTCACCGAGAAAATTCTTGTGGGGAAGATTATGAGGAAAAGCCAAAAAGAGGAGGCTTCCGCGCCTGTCATAGACTTAGTTGCAGAGTGTGCCAAGGGCGTAGTCTATAACTAGGTAGGATACTTATGTGTTGAATTCCTCGCCCGTTTTAGAGAAGAAAAAGAAGAGAGAAAGCAGTTTCACTACACGTGGTTTATGCTTATCATTGCATTGATGGAGTGGAGATAAATTGAGGAGTCGTAGTTCAACACCGCAAACCCTGATCTATGCGAAGCAGACATATATGCTTCACTATGGAATTCGACAGAGTCATCGAGGGTTATGGCTAATAATATTTTTTGGGTAGGATTTGAGATGAGCTTGTAGACATTGACTAACCAAAATCCCTAGTTATCACCAAGCATTATGGAGAAATATCGCCAAGTAACATAGTTCAAAGCGGACTTCCATCATATACACATCCAGGCGAAGAAGGACCTCATGGGGGTCTAGTATGAGCTATCATACCTAGTCGAGGAAGAAGATGTGGAGGCCATAATCAGCCATTGGCCGAGTGATTGGTTAAATATGCTCCCTGAAGGTACGACACAGGTAAGAACAAGTGGGGCAAAGCCCACTAAGATAACACAAAATAAGGACACGAAGGTCACATTCGTGATTAAGATAGAACCTTGTACAAAGATTCTGGAGACATGAGGGGGTGTTATTCTTGCCAGTGATCTCAGAACATATCCATCTTCTCCCTTTACCACCAAGCGAAGACAACCATAAAAGGGTGGAATGTGAAAGAAGTCAAAGTATGATAAATCCACTAGCCCATAAGCCATGGTCCTTATTGAAGGGGGCCTTGATGAAATTGGGGATACCGTGAAACCGACCACTGAGAACTTATGGGGAAGCTTTGAAGAAAAAATATAAGAAAGTGTTGGTAGATGTTCACAAGGGCTTGCAATACTTTCATGTGTAGATGAGAACTATTCAAGCGAGCAAGAGTGGATTGCAAGTGATCATGGTTAAACCAAGCAAAGCACAGGCTGATACAAGCACAACTATGCATGATTTGGCGCTAACATCCGATACCTGCGCGGTGCCTATCCCTGCAGGTACACTAAGTTTTGGCACGGTGGATCAGCTAAGGCATGTTGCCCTCTTCTAGAATACAAAGATGAATTTCGCTACGATGCCACTGCAGGCTTTACATGAAATCCACCAGGGAATTAATGAGGAGCTAAAGATCAGAGACCAGCGGACACTCTTGATCATTTAGAATGTGATGAAGGAATGATAGAGCATGGCTAAGGAAAGAAGTTTGTTGTCCAAAAGTCTGTGGCTGAAGTAGCACAATAGAAAAAGCTAGAGGAGGCTATCTCTAAAGTGTGCAATGAGCTACCAAAGCTCCATATTTAGGCTGCAGCTACGCCATAAGAGAAGGTGGTCAAGCTGGCCACTACAGTCAATAAATCTAAGGCCAAGGTTGATGAAGTGCACTTGGAAATGCAAATGAAGATAGTTGAGTTGTAGAGGAAATTGCAGCCTGCCACTCTGCCAGAAGTATGGGAGTAGTGTGAAGCTGATTTGAAAGCTGCATCAAAATAGGTTGAGTCCTGCGTACAGGAGTGTGTGCATATCTTATGGGAATTTCTTGATTCATGGGACTTGCTACAGGAGGACCCTGAGGTGAAAAAGTTATAGGCCAAAGTACGCGAGAAGCTAGAAAAAATGGATCAAATAAAGGTCACTTCTAAGACCTTAGCACAATTGCAACAGCTTACCCATCTCCAAGAGAGTAAATTCTTACAAGGTCAGTTGATGGTCTGCACAGGAAGGAACAACTACTTACAGATAGATTGAAACCATGGGAAGAAGAGGCTAGCCAACTCTCCCAAACAACGAAAAAGAAGTTGAAGGCACTGTGCACAATGCAGAGAGGAATCATGCATAAGGCAACTAAGACAACTATGAAGACACTACTCAGAGAGATTAAGGAGTTTAAAAAGAAGTGCACCGAAGAAGTTCTTGAGTTGAAGGATTCCTTGAGAACCATCTAAGCGAAGATCGATGGTGCAACAGCTTTGTGACTCAGGATGAGTCACAATTTTGTGTTGGGGGAATGTTGGATATGGGATCCCCTCGAAGAATGAAGCAAGGAAATATTATGCAGATCGAGGAGCACAACACGCAACGCAAAGTCTATTTTGAGTCATAGGGGATTTGGGGTGGCTAAAAGCCCCTTATTATGTAATGGGATGGGATATTTTGTGAACGTTGGACTCTGCCCATGGTTTTGGACCATGGTATTGTAAATGAAAAATGTATATAAGGAGTCTAGATAGAAGTCATAGGCAGTCAAGTAGAAGTTGATGAAATACATTTGGATGTAAAACAATTTTGAGTCAGAATCTATGTTTTGGGTTAGAGAAAAGGCTCCTGCAGCTGTGTGCGCGTAGACCTTAGGAAGTCTACAGCTGTGTGCACAGACTCTTGTAGTTGTGTGCGCAGGGTGAAACTGAATGTATGAGAAATAACTGGCTATTAATGAAATAATTGTTGAGAAGATCTAAGTTATATTGATGTGATTACTTTTTGCTTATTATTTATGACTATATATGATGTGTTGTAGCTCCTAGAGACAGCCCTGAGTTTCCAAAGACTAGTGCCTAGGACATCTTAACCAGTAACGAGTATAAAGTATAATGCAGGTTCATTATTAGCGTGGAACTCTTTACCCTTTCAACTTATTCAAAACATTTCAATATGGATGGGACCAAACTACTTCAGATTCAACAAGATATAAAGACATTGCAGAGGTAGAGTGGGAATCTTCAATACATATATACTTCAGACAACTTAGAGACAACTTTCATCAAGGAGGGCTAGTTTCCCAAAGCTGTATAGGTATTTTTAATGAAAGTATTTGCTGCGCAGAAGGTGAAAGGAGAATACTAACTACCAATGAAATGATACTCGGTAAACATATTTTGACATAATATGGGCTTAGAGGCTAATAATCCATACATATCAATCAGTTCAAGCAAAATAACATCCCATGATATTTAATACAGAAGAAATATGAATGAAGTGTTAGGTGGAACAACATATTACGCATGGGCCATATTTAAATCGATATAGACCAGTAAAGTATGAGTGCCAAACAGTGATAAATTCATACCCAAACTAGCAGATCACTCGCATTCCAAAGCATAATATAAGGAAATTGGAGACAGTGAAATAAACAATGAGACAATATTACGAAGAAAGAGTCACACAGACCATACAACATCAAGACTGGAATCCACACATATGAATAGAACTTCTCTTCGTTGAGACCCCACGGGCTCTGTGTATTTGCATTGATAATTCCACAACAAGCATACAAAATTCTTTACACTGCAAGTTTCTTGAGAAAATTTGGAACCTGGCTTTCTCATTGGATCTTTCTTTTATAGTCTTCTTCCTATCCCAACGAGAAGATATTTCTGAGAGAAATATCTCCCTCGCATAACTAAAATCTGTTAAAAGTATTTTTCAAAACAAAAAAATACATGATGAGGAAAAGGGCCTCTCATCATGGACAGTCAGGCACTTGGCCGTTTTTAAAACAGAAAATTCAACAATAGTCTAATAAAAAGTAAAATTCTAGAGTGGAGCATGCAGTCCACTCAGAATCTGAAAAGTAACTGATTTAGTAAAAAGTAAATAGGCCACTGGGGCCAAATCATGAGTAAACAAGATATCACAAGTGCGGACGGGTCAAAGCAGTTGCTGATGCTGGAGGTGGGACGTTCGCTAATGAGCTGGAAATTTGATTTTCAAACTGAGTACATCTCTGTTGGCAGTTGGCTGAAGGTTCTGGGATTGCGGCAAATTCTTCCACTTTGACGTAGGCCGTTGTGAGGGCGTTGAAACCCGCCTCTGTTGGAAGTTTGTGCCTGATCAAATGGAGGAGGAGAAACTCCTGGCCGAGGGATGAAATGATAGTTTCGACCTTTAACCGAATAGTCTTGTCTGACAGGAGGTTCGCCCGGTCTTTTTCTTTCTGCAGACGTGCCTCATATTCTGGTAACGGTTTTAGGACGGATGGAGTGGTTGGGTCCCAGCAATATGGGAGTCCGGTTGTCGTTATCTTGTCCCATACTGCATCAAACGGGTCCACGTTTGATATCACCTGCTGCAAGGCTTTCAAAGCTGCATCTCGGGCTGCTTCTTTGTCGATGATTTTTTGACACTCGAACGCCTCCATGAACTGACTTGGTATGCCGTGCTTTTCTACTTCATCTGATTCCAACCCCTGCAAGAAAGAGATATAGCTTTTAGCATGCTGAGTTCTGCCGAACACATTGAGATCTGCCTCTTGAAATTTCCTGTTGAGATAAAGTATGGCAGATTTGTTTTCCCCTATCATTTTAAGGAAACCCCATTGTCCTGTCACTGTTGAGATTATATCCGACCAGATCATACTCCTTGCTTCCCTAAGGGTGGTATTGGCCTTCATGCAATTTTTGAGATCAACAATAGTTTTCTGCTGGTCAGCCCGTGTCTTCTTTTCTTGCTCGATCTCTTTCTGCAATGTTTCTATTTTTGTGCCATTCTCAGCCATGGAACCTTCTAAATCGGCGATTCTCTGCGTTGCGGTGATTTCCTGTTTCTCCAATATATCATTTGCAGCCTTCATTACATTCAATTGCTCCAACAGTGAGCTTGTTTCTAGTGGGGCGGTAGAAGGCTGACAGCTGTGTGTGTCCCAGGTGTTTTGCAGCTCTATCAACCTACTCTGTAGAGTAGTGATTTTCTCAGCCAGTTTTTCCCTTTCTTCTCTTTCCCTCGCTAATGAGTCTGCCAATTCTACTTTTTCACTTTCTGCCTGCATCAGCTCGGCCGTCTGGACATGGTGGGTGGCTGGTATGCTGGCCTTACCTTTCAGTGACGCTATTTCCTTCTGTAACTGTTCAATCAAGGCGCCCTGCGGGTTGGTTTCCCCCGTATCCTTTCCTTTGATTTGATCTTGGAGGAAGCGTACCTGATTTTCTCGGGCTCGACAGTTTACCTGTTCATTTTTCAGAGTAGCCCTCACCTGCTCATGTTTTTTCTCCAGATTCTTCAGCGCAATGGTGACCCGCATCATTTGATCTTTTAGCATATCACACACGGTCTGAAACAGATTGAACTTGTCGGTTGCTGGCACCTTTTTCATGTCGATAGCATGCTCGAGCACCCGGTAACTAGTGACACCTGAATTTGGATCTAAGATAGCTTCCGCCATAGACAGCACCAGGTGTTTTGTGTCCTCATTCATGGAGGCAGAAACCCTGGTGTGATACTTCTCCACATACCCCTCCAACTCGGCTTTGTATTTTTCTCTGATTGCTCTGTTTTCCTGATCCCTTGAAGCTGCCCTTGTTGAGGTATGTTCTACGATTTCCTGTGTGACTTTCATGTAGTCAGAAGAGGTGGTATTTTCCCTTAGCACCTTTATCCCGGCCTTGCTTTTATCCAACTGCCCATATGGTACAAACGTTTCCAGCAATTGCCCCTCTCCTATGACTTCGGCCTCACTGGAGGCTTTCTTTTGTTTCTTTTGAAGGGGGGGGGGGGGATTTCTCTTGAGGTGCCTGCTTCTTCTCCGCCTCCGCCTTTATTAACGTCCCCTTCATCTCCTGTGGTAGATGAATCTGTCTCCATCTGCGAAACCAAAGGCCAAATTTCGAGATTAGCCCTCCACTCCATGAAAGGCCTTGGTTCATGTATATATGGTGTGGACCTGTTTCTTTTTCTTTTGTTAGAGATAATTTCCCGAGGATCATAAGCCCAACCCTTTCCCAGCCTTAGGTCCAGGCTCTGTAGCATTTTCTTGACAATGGGGAGGGCAAGTCTCGATTTCACAATGAAAGGGCCAATTGTGATGGGGAGCCTCAGGATGTAACCTTTCTTGGCAGGGACGAAATGGAGCTGATCGGCCTTGAGGGTCTACCGGATGTATTCCAGCGCATAGAATCGACTAACAGGAAACACGGGCAACTAGTACGGGGAAACTTTGGCTCCATAAACCCAAATCTCGGTGTAATTATCAAATAGGAACCAATCCCCGGTGCTCTAAGATTTCCCAGCTTGCAACCAACTTTTCATTTCTGGAAAGACCCTAGGCGAAGGTGAGCCGTGGATTATAGTATAAGCAATCGACAAGAAGCTATTAAAAAAAGTTGAATAACCCTCTCCCTTAGGCAATTGGCGCACAGAAAAATTCTAGTCAAAGATCGGTCGGGGCTGAGAATTCTCTTGATACACCTTTTCTAAACCCAGACTTTCAAATTCATCAGCGTGCTGGTGTAAGAAAAGATAGAAAACTAACGAACAAAAATGAAACTGGCTGGTTTCTGAAAGCTCCTGGAACTGGGTTCGAATGGTAGTGGCAAGAAAACCGGGAATATCTAACACTATCCCCTTCTGAGACATCAACCATAAGAAATGGACACACATCGTGGTAATTTCATCCGAAGCTCCCACCCCTAAAAGACCAGCGATGAGGGAGAGAATGGGCCGAACTTCCTCTTTGAACAGGCTTAACGGAAAAGGTTCCAAGGCTAGAAGAGAAGTAAACTGGTTGCCGATTATGGAGGAGACGAAGGCTTTCTAGTGTTACCATGGTTGTCTGGTGAACTGGGAGGCTAAGGCTGCTTCGCCGAAACTAATATATGTGGCACTGGTGGGAAAACGGAGGGCTTGTTTGATACAGTCGGGAGAAAGGGAGAAAACCCTATTCCCCTGGGGAGAGGTGAAAGTGCCTTGATGCTTGTCAAAAGCGTCCCTGAGCCAGCAGATGAAATCAACAACGAAATGGACTTGCGGGGTAATTTGATGATACAGGCCACACACAACCACCCGATACCGGTCTTTATTCCCAACATGACGTCCGAAGAGCACAGGTTTAATGGTGCTAATGTGAAATGGGTACTGAAGATTGCGAATTCCAGCTTGCAGGTCGATGAAAGGGTCAAAGCCGGGAGGGTTTCTAGTCTCTCGGACCTGAGGGGTTTCTGGCTCGGCTTTCTTGGGCGTTCCCCTTCCCGTGATTGACATATCAAACTTATGAAAGACGAAAGGAAAACAGAGAGCAAATGGAGGATGGAATACCTGTGTAAGGGGGAACTATTCTCAGGAAAACGACACGGGGTGCTGATAGCAACTGGGTGAACCTTGGCGCTCATTTCCAATCAGTACATACTGTAGCTGGAACCCTGCGACCTCTACTGGAGTAAAAAACGGGAAACTATTATCTTTTGACTGAACGTTTTGAGGTAAAAAGGGTGGATAGGTAAAACGAATGGGGAAAAGTGCCGTAAGGGCACTGACAGTGGAGCGCGCGGTGCGTAAGGATTGGGCGTTGGCTAAAGACAGGTGAGCGCTGCATGCCGGGTTTAATACTGGTACGGGCCTCAGTACCAGTCGACCTAGAACTTACCTTACCTTCGTGCAACAATAAGCCATACGATTTATGAAACATTTCGCTTATAAGGCGTGTTAAACACACGGCATACTAGACTTTAGGGTCCACCTTCGGCTTTGCCACGTCATTGAAACTTTGCACGTTGGGCTGCCATGTCACCACTTTCCTCCGGCCCACTCCGTGACTCTTCGATACAATTCCGCGGGGGTACGGGTCTGTTCCCCCTCCCGTCTCTCGACCCCGCTGAAATTCCCATGTGAGGAATTATTTCACGTGCTTATTTGGGAGGCGGCTTAACCTTTCAACTTTCTCCACTTGCGTCCTTCGTATCACACATTTGCGCCTTTTAGGATTACTATTCTCCTTTTGATTTTCCTTATAACCTTTAGGTTGCTCATGTGTTACTTTAAATGTGACCCTTGTCATATCCTCGTTTCTCTCTATAATCCACCTTTTAGATGTCTCGACGTTAGCCATAGCAATTGATGTACCTCTGTCCAAAGGTCTATTTATGAAAGATGACTGGTGCTACTTTATGACCAACATTGGCTCCACTTGGGGACGACACGTTTATTCCTGAACGTGTCGAGAACTACGCAGACCACCTGTTTTCTCCTGTGTGCACCAGCTATCGTTCTTCCCCTGCACCTTTAATTTCCTTGTTCACACATCATCATTGAATCATGCATTATTCAATTCAAAAACGAAAACAACTACTTAATATACAATATGATACAATCAGGCCCTCTCGGCCCGGCTCAGAACTGAAAGTAGGGTTTTAGGAATTGACCATTTACAGGGGCGTCAAGCAGATCTCCCTGTAAATTCTCCAGCTTGAAGGTGTTATTTCCCCCCTGCTCTACGATCTTGAAGGGGCCGAACCAAAGGGGATCGAATTTACCGTGCTTCCCTTTATTGGCCCTTCGTACATCCCATCTGAGTACTAGGTCCCCTGTCTGCAACTTTCTGTCTTTGGCATGTTGATCAAACAACTCTTTCATTTTCTCCTGGTATGCCTCTAGCCTCTAATTTACCTGACTACGCGTTTCTTCGAGCTCCACCAGCTGGTTAATTCTTCTAGTCACGTCATCGGGTTCTTCTTGGCTCTCTTGCATGAACCGAGCCACAGGTAACGCCAATTGTATAGGGAACACAGCTGCTCGTCCATATACCAATTCGTATGGAGATTTCCCAGTTGCTCTTTTACTGGTAATTCTATTTGCCCACAGAGCAAACTTCAGTTGGGAATCCCAATTCTTTTGATTTTCATTTATGGTCTTCTTTAAGGCCCTCACAAGAGTTTTGTTCGAAGATTCTGCCAAACCATTTCCCTGTGGATAGTAAGCTGTAGAGTGACTCAGTGAGATATTATACTGCTGGCATAAATTCACAAATTTTACAGACTTGAAATCCTGTGCATGTTTCGGGGAATATCACCCTAGAGGTTCGTTGGGTTACAACCTCCACAGAGCAGGGGCATGCTATCTAAGAAGGACTCACACAATCATGCACGTTCAAGAAAACTAAATAGAGTAGGATGTGGAATTTACCCGTAGGTCCTTCGGTTGAAGTAGATCCAGCGGGGTCCAAACCCCCAGCAACCATCCTTACTTCTTAACCTGAAAGACAAGAAGAAACCAGCACAAAGAACAGGTTGTACAACATATGTCTACTCTAAATGTTAGTGAAATCCATATATAACATTAAACAAATCATAATGAATGCTTAAATAACCATATAATCACATATGAAAAGCATACACTAACACGTTTATTTCGGGAACAACATGATACTTCTGTATTATAAATAGCATGTACAAAAGTAATCAAGTGGAGAGATCACCTGATCCTTCCATGGCCTTCGAGCAGACCGTCGTCTGGATCCGTCCAGCCCTTGCCTCGATAAGACTCCTTCCGAACTGATGCATACGAGATGACATATAAAGGGATGTTCATCTCAAGGAAACAAGGGTTTCCTATAATGAACTGGGAAAGTGCAGGAGGCACGGGGAATCAGACTTGGATAGGGAATACCAACAGAGTATAATATCAATAATTCTCTCTCTCCCTTAGGCCATACACATGAGGGCTTTTTATACTCCCTCCAATTAGTTTCAACAGTTGGAAACAGTTGGCCACGGGCTGGGGTGGTTGAACTACCTGAGTAACCATCAACCCAGCGCGAAATTAGGGATTTTTATATATTTTTTAATCATTTTAATGGCATACGCGGAAAATTGCAGTTTGACCCGCGTATACACGCGGAAAAGTACAGGCATAGTCGCGTATGGGGATTTTTACACTGTTTTTAAGTGAATTTTTCCAAGTCTGTAGGAATGGGTGCCCATAAAGCAATAAAGCAATCATGAATCATATCAAGGTGAGAAATGATGCTATAACAAATGCCCCCTAATATATGAGGTCAGAAGGGGTACATGATGGCCGAAATGTATTATGCACATAGAAAGAAATTCGCAAGGACAAGAGAGGACTTCACCAGATTTCAGCCTGCCAAAAACCAATGAAAGAAACCAGAGAGTCAACTCAAGCTGAGGCGGGCATACCCATGCTCAGTCAAAAATACATCATATATAGAAAGTACTGAATAGATCCAACATGTATACAAGTATAACTGAACTGAAAGTACATAGTGAATCATCTGAGCAGGGCCCGGAAATATAAGTCTGAATCAATGTCCAAGTATCACATATAGAAAGATTGATCAAGTGCAAGCTTGGATATCCCGATCCATATAAATGGCAGATCTCCAAGTCTGGGATCTTAAGAGGTGGAATCAAAGCGGTACTATCACGCGGCTCGGGTGCCAACATATAGAATCTTTGTATCTGAACTACAATATATAGGGGGATGGCAACAGCGAGCGAAGAATTTATCGACGGTGAGGCAGAAAATCTTTGATTGGCTTAGAGGTCTTCATAGATGCCACAACGGCACAATTCTACACACTGGGAATAAATGAGTTGAAGTCGACCATGTGAGAAATCGTTGGATTACCGGGCAATGATGTTTCCCGTTAACCAACGCGAGACAACCCACCGATAATGATAATGAGTGTCAAGGTGCCCCAGTACAATATGACAAGTGCGAATGAATGAGTTGAAGTCGAACACTTGAAAGAATCTACCAATCAGGAGGCAATGATGAATCCCCACTGTCGATAGCGAAGAGTCTGCCACTGATGACTGCAAACCCTAAGGTATTGACAAAAGACTCTAGACCTTATTCCCAGAGCAATGAGTCGGAGTCGATGGGAAAAGATCTGCTGGAAGGAAGGCATTAAGGCATCCCACATCAGTCCAGCGCGAGTGTAACCCGCAGGCCAAGATTTGGAAGGAATCGGACGAAGTAGAGTGACGAAACCAAAAACCGAAGTACATTTCCGACGTGCACAAGATGAAGCTAGCGCACGGAAGAAACCCTCTGAACCAACCAATAATGAAAGATGACATAGAGGCGAGAAATCCACCGATAGGGTCAAATGGAAATCAAGGTACTGCACGAATCCCAAGTGTGATAATGTGTGCTGACGTCGAACACAGGGGAAACCACTCAGTCAAAGACCCATGATTATGATCAAATGCTGAGCACGAGGTCACCTATCAATAATGGAAATAGGCCCAAGGTGCGGCTCTAGGTTTTCTCTCAGAGCAATGTGTCGTAGTTGATAAGAGACAAACCCGCCAGCAAGAAGTCAATGGGGACCTTCTCAAACTAGCACGAGCAGAAGACCAAAACATCTGATGTGATAGAACATGATACTGACAAGACCGGGTAGGCCGACTGAATAATGAGTCAAGAGACACCGCAGAATGGCCGACTCTAGTTTAGACTTCCCTTGAACAAAAGCACGACGCATGATGACCATGGCAGTAAAAAGTGACACTGTATAAGTCTGTTATGCAGGAGGCAGAACAAACTCTCCATATGATTGGAAGAGATAACCAATCGGGGGAGAACTGACAAGTGAAACATGGTAAAGGCTGAACCTAGGTCAAAACTAAAACCATCCCAAATGAAGGAGATATATATAAGTATATGTGCTTTGTTCAAGGGCGACAAACTGACTCTGTACTACCATCAAAAACGACGAAGATACATCCCGTTCCCGCTCTTTTGTTATATTTGATTTTTTTGTCTTTTTCATATAATAAGCCTGAAAAAGAATAAAAGAATGCTATGGTACAATGGATAGAACGAGTATCAGAAAATCAGATGCACTAGTTCCTGGGATTGGAACAATCCTATGCTCAATGCAAGGTGGCGGAAACTGGTAAGCAATACTCAGAGGAACGTTCCATCCATGGGTACAAAGGTGTCAAGTCGTGATAGCTAAGTGCATGCAATGGCTAACTTGTACAGAAAGTCAAGGTCAAAAGTTGGCTTAAACATCGAGTCCAAATGAAGCCGACTAAAGGCCAGGATAAACAAGTAGCCAATATGCAATGCAGTAATACAACTTAAATGACACTAGGGAGCCTCTAGGGTATAAGCTAGAAAAATGATAAGTGATGAAGAAGAAGAATGAAGCTTCAACACATAAGACATGGCGGGACTAAAGAGGACTCCCGAGCCTACATAAAATGCAGCATGGACAACAAGTGATAGCGAGGAACTAACTAGGAAGTCCATGTAAAGGAAGGCTCTACCATCAAGTCATGATTAAATAATCGGCGAGTGAAATGGGTGTAATACTCATGACCTGATGGGATCAACCCTAAGGAAAGTGATCAGTATGGAGGCTAGAATGCAAGATGCAACGGAAAGTGATTTCCCTAACCTATATGCCAGTGAAGATCATATACCTGCCGTGAAGAGTCGGAAATCATGGATCAAAAACCGGGAAAAATCTCAAAATCGTCAAAATGTACCTGAAAACATACCAAACTGGGCACTTCCAAGCAATCGAGTTATGCAGCTTAAGATAGATTGAAAAAATGAGCATAACAAAATTTTGCAAAAATTTTCAACTTTTTAGCCATAAATAGACAAATTACCTCTCATTTGGTTCATTATTGCATAACTGATTTGGAAAAAGTGCTCTGGAGCTAAAAACTTCTTTCGTCAAATCAGGAACAACCGACCGTCGGAACTCAGCGAAACTTCAGGTAGGCTCCTTAATCATCCTGTTTATTCATTTTGTCCGTTTGGAAATTAAAATTAAGTGATTTTTTGCTTTAAAACCCTTGCTAAAAAATGCGTATTTGCGCATACGCGAGTTTAATGAAGGAAAGTCGCGTATACACGTGACTGTGCACAGGAAAAGTCGCGTATGCGCAGGTCCGAATGCAAAAAAGCGTGGCTAATGCAAAATTTGATGAAATTTCTCAGGATGACAATCTCATGGAGGGAACGTGAGCATAGCGCAATAGACTAAGAGGTCATGCAAGATCGCGCATCGCAAAATATCCTCTGGAATTGCGGATTGTTGAAATTCTTTAAAATGACCAATATGAAAAGCAATGTGCGGTTGCTTGAAATGCTCGTGAATTACTGGGAACCAGATCAGGATTGCTTCATAATTGATCAGATGCCACTACACATTGAAGTGGAGGATATATATTTCATCACTGGACTCTCCAGGAGGGGAGAACCAGTAGACCTGCACGGAAAGCCCCTGGGAGGGTTAACCGTGGAAGATTATGTCCACGTATATTGCGTAGAGAATTCCAAAAAGGTTGGAACCCAGATTGCAATTAGAGATATCAGGGATTTGCACATGAAAATCCTCCTTTTCACCATCAGCAGAGTGGCAGGATCTGCCTCACTACATCAGGCGTCCAGGACACAAATGAGCATAGCTATAGAGTGCTTGACTCATGTGTACGATTGGTGCACAGCCCTGTTACTGAATATGAAACAACAACTGACTTCAATTCGCCAAGTGAAGACCAAACACTTTGGCTATGGTACCATTTTGACAACATTCTTCTTTGAGAGAATACCAGCTTTGAGACCCAGAATGATCTCTACCATCAGTAGCCTGCGGGACCCAAGAATTGCCCGTTGGATGGACATGATGAAGAGACTGGGGGGCAGTGAAGTACCCCGCACCACATGGGACGATGAGTTCTTCCTTTGGTGGGGAGAACAAATCATCGCAGTGGACGACTATCCCTATGCCGGGATGGACTTCCGAGGAGATCCAGATCTAGTACTTCCACCTGGCACAGCATGGGGAGCAGTCGGTAAGTTTTTGCAAAAATTTTGACTTATATGATTTTTTTGGATTTTTTCAAATATGTATGAAAAAATGAAAAACAAACATGTTTTTGATTGGATTCATAATGACTGACAATAAAAAATGATCATGTTTCAGATGTTAGACCAGTTCGACCTGAGGGCCTCCCGCGCCATAAGCGTCGCAGGGGCGAGGTAGAGACTGTGGATTCAGATAGGACACTCGAGGCCATGCAGAGAATCTTGGAGGGATTAACCCGCCAAATCCCTATGGCTGCCATGGAAAACTTTCCTGAAGCCATCCAGAGACGGGTGGTAGGAGTACCCCGAGACTGGGTTAGATTATTCCGCCGTGTGGCCACTGCAGTTACGTTCTATAGGAACACGACTTCTGGGCAGGGACCTTAGGAGTAGACTGATTTTATGTATTAGATGACTGTATATTATTTTTTGAGACTGAACATGATGGGGCATAAGCCCAAATTTTGTACGAGATTATGGATCCAAATTTTGTAAAGTTTTTGACACTCCGATGATATATATACAACGATATTTGATGTGATGTGATAAATGTATCAAATGTATGATGTTTTTTATGATTAAAATTTTATTGTATGGAATGATTAATGTGCCAATCTAATGCTTGATTAGCCAATGAGTTAGCAAACCAATTGTCAGCTCGAGAAATATGAATGAAAGTTAAAAATTGAAATGACCTTTGTAACAAACGTACCCTCAAGAACAATCGTAATAAAAATGGATCTCGTACCTGATAAGTGTTATTCAACTGCGACACCACCAACTGGGAGTCCAAGAAAACTACCAACAAATCAACACCCAAAGATATTGCCTCCGAGAGTAGATGAACTACTGCAGTGTATTCTGCTATATTATTGGAAGCAGGACCAATGCAGACTGCTCTTGATACTAACAACTGACCGGATGGATAATGAAGCACCCAAGCCGCAGAAGCTAAGTTCCGGGTGTGTCTACTAGCACCATCGGCGAAACCAAAATGACTCATGACATCCAACACAACCTACCAAAGCAGATCAAAAACATCACCATCTCATCAAAGATCGGAAATCAACAAAGCAAAAAAATACTATATACAAAAGCAAGATGCCAGGCCGAAGCCTAGGCATAATACTTCTTAAGATAGAGCCCATTTCGGGGCTCCGACAACTCGTTCCCTTCGAAATCAACCAAGGTGTAAGCTCCTTTCTTAAGGAATTTTTTAACGATATAGGGGCCATACCACATCGATTTAAACTTTCCTGCCCCCAAGGCATCCTTTTCTTGGGCATAGACCAAAACAAGGTCACCTTCCGAAAAGACCCTAGGCTTAACCGCCTTATCGTACTGAACTTTAACTCGGTTTTTATGCGCTTCGTTCATCGTGGCGGCATCCCGACACTGCTCATCAAGATGTTCCAGATGAAGAAGCCGTTCTGCAAGACTAGAAGTGTCAGGCAGAAGTTCAACATCTAACTTAAGAGAAGGAATCTCGCATTCAATAGGAAATACGGATTCCACTCCATGCACTAGCTGAAACGGAGTAAAGCCAGTCGCAGTTTTCACTGACGTCCTGTATGCCCAAAGTGCAGGATATAGCATAATATGCCAGTTGGATCTATGTTTATCAATTGTCCTTTGAAGAATTGTCTTCAAGGATTTATTCACGACTTCCACTTGCCCATTGGCTTGAGGATAATATGGAGATGAATGCTCCTGCCGGAAACCCAATTTGAGAGCCAACTCAGCCATCATACTATTCTGAAAATGACTGCCATGGTCAGTGACAATCTCTTGAGGAATACCGAAATGAGCGATAACCTGGTTGAAGAGGAAAAGAGCTGCAGTCTCACCATCATTCCCAAAAGTAGGCATAGCCTCGACCCACTTGGTGAAGTAGTCTACTGCTACGATAATGTACTTGTGACCTTTTGCCGAAGGCGGGTTACAAGTAGTAAAATCAATACCCCACTTTGTAAAGGGACCGACGGTGACGACTGGAAAAAGCGGAGCTGGATGAGCGCGCATTTTTCGAGTATAAACCTGACAAGGATGACACTTTTTGACCGATTCAATACAATCTTTGAAAATGGAGGGCCAAAAGTATCCAGCACGCAAAATCTTTTGAGCTGTAGCAAGCCCAGATAAATGACCCCCACAAGCTCCACTGTGGGAATCATTCAGCACAGCCTCTGCTTCTTCGAAAGTCAAGCAGCGTCTTAGGATTGAATCAACCCCTCGACGGTATAACACATCACCAATAATCAAATATTTCTTGGCCAGGTGATGCAACTTACGACGCTCATCTTTCGAAAAAGTTGAGGGAAACTTCGCAGTCTGGAGATATGCAATGATATCCCCATACCAGGGATCCTGTGAAGAGATAAGAAACAAGTGTTCGTCCGGAAAGGACTCATCATAGATCATCTCTTCCCCACAGGGCAACTCAGAGATCAATTCCGCAAAGACTAATGATTTCTTGGATTTGGTAGACAGAAACTCGAGATCAAATTCCTGTAAAATCACAATCCATCGATTGTATTTGCCCCCAATCACTTGCCTGTTGAGGACAAACTGAAATGGATTGGCAGCTGCCAAAACAAAAGTTTTGCGAAGAATAATGTAATGCCGGAGTCACTGTACAACATGAACTGCTGCTAAGGCTAACTTTTCTATCGGGGTGTACCTAAGTTTAGGTCCTACCAGTCCTCGACTAAGGTAGTAAATAACATGCTCTACAAGAGCATCATCCTCTTGAACTAGAACCATACCAATGGTAGATTCTGCTGCTGCCAGATACAAAAGAAAATATCTGCTATAATCAGGTGGACTCAGTAAAGGAGCAGAGGTCAATGCCTTTTTCAAAGCATCGAACGAGTGTTGAGCGTAGTCGTCCCAAAGAAAAGGAACTCCTTTCTTCAACAATATCATATATCCCTTTGTAATCTCAGCATAATTAACGATAAACCTCCGAAGAAAATTAGACTTTCCCTGAAGACTTTGAAGCTGACGGATGGAAGACGGGGGAGGCAACCGAAGTATTGCCTCAACCTTGAAGGGATCTACCCTTATCCCTTCCCTAGACACAATGAATCCCAATAGCCGACCGGATGTAACCGCGAAAACGCACTTGTTCGGATTCAATCGAATTTTATAAAAATGACATCTTTCAAATATTTGCCGGGGGTGACCCAGATGATCCATTCTCTTTCGAGAATGAGCAGCTAAATCATCTAAGTATGCCTCGATAATCTTTTTGATGTCGTGGAAGGCGTAAGACATGGCCCGCTGGAAGGTAGCCCCAGCATTTTTGAGACCAAAAGGCATTTTCTTATATGCAAACGTACCCCAGGGACAAATAAATGCAGTCTTATGTTGATCTTCTGGATGGATAGTAATTTGATTATAACCAGAAAAACCGTCCATGAAGGAGAAAATTTCGTTACCGGCACACTCGTCAATAATCTGATCGATGAAAGGTGTGGGGTAATTATCTTTAGGACACGCCTTATTTAGGTCTTTGAAATCGATGCACACTCAAATCGTTCCTTGCTTTTTATCTACTGAAACGGGATTTGAAACCCATTCAGTCAGAGGAACTGGGAAAATGAATCCCGCCTTAAGCAGCTTCTCAACTTTAGCTTTGATGGCTGCTGCCTTCCTAGGATTAACCGGACGAAGTTTTTGCCTCACCGGCTTAGCGTTTTCATACGTCTTGATCTCATGCTGGACTATAGATGGGTCTATTCCAGGAATTTCCTCATAAGACCAAGCAAATACATCCCTATACTCTTTGAAGAGCTCGGTATAAATTTGAACCTCCTCACGGGAACATTCAGCTCCAATGAAGACATGCTCGATAATATTGGGATCCCTGGAGATGTTCACCGGGATAGTAAGAGAGATCATAGCCATGTTCCCTTCAGCATAAACCTGTGTTGGTGCTAAGGGGCTCAAGACTGGGTGAACAGGTCCAGGAGACGGAGGACATGGAAAACTTGTTTCAACTTCGCTCAAGTCAGGTAGGAAGTAAGACCGATGATGCAAATCATCCCACGGTCTATCTACACCTGTCATCGCTTCCAGGATGGCCTCTTCAGATGGAAGAGTGGTATCTAGACAATCCTGGGCAGAAGAAGAAGTAAGCGTCCAAGCCGGAGCCACATCACCATCCAACTCTTCCGATGAAAGAGGAGCTGGAACAGATTCTGCAGTGTCAACAATAGACTGATATGCAATCTCAGCTGCAGAAATCGGAAATGCCATTCCACCCACTTGACCTTCCTCTAATGTGGCAGTAGGAGAAGGTAAGGTCCAAGGGTCCGAAAAATAATGAGTTCGGAAGAACTCTCTTCGAAGGGGAGCCTTGGAGGATGAAATAGCATTAATATGAACCTTAGGAGGAGGAAGATCGAAAGTACCCATCAGGGAAGAATACATTCCAACTCCTAGATTCTCAACAGGCGCCTTAGTATTATCCAACTTAGGAACAGATGAGTCAGAAGGCGCATCTAGGTCTACAGGAGGACAGTCCAGTTGATCCACTGTGACTATCCTCCCTTCGTGGGGGAAACATACAATTCGAAATAATGAGGATGCAATGACATCCATCTCATATATCCAGTTCCTCCCCAGCAGAAGGTTGTAGTCCAAGGCTGCATCCACTACCTCAACCTCTATGTTAACGGTTTTTCCCCCAACACAGATGGGCAAAGCCGGGACAATACCATGGGGTCTGTGAGAATGACCATCGAACGCAGTAAGAACAGTGCTAGATGGAACGGCTTTGGGAGATCCAAGTGTCTTCCAACATGCGAGAGACATCACGCATGTAGAAGCACCCTCATCAACAACCATTCGAAAGATATTGCACTTCCGATACGACGATTTAATATGAAAAGCCATGTGATGAGGAAGTCTCTTCTTAAAATTAGCCATATCAAAAGTAATCAGAAGAGAATTTTTCGGATCAATAGCCCCAATGGCAGTGAGCAAAGCACTGCGCTGAGCCGGACAAGACTGGAGTACCTCTAAAGCTGACATAGCACAAGGACTCTGCGCCAGATCTTCTACAATCGAGTAGTTCTGGGCAGCCCTCGCGTTCGGATTAATCGTTGACCACTTAGAAGATGCTTTCGGCATCCGAGGCATAGACTCAACAGTTGGCTTCGTTATGTGAAGCGGCTCAGTAGCATCAGGAACTTCCTTAGCTTTCGAAGATTCCTCTCCGCCATAATCACGGGATCTCGTAGCGACATCCACGTGAGCACTCATCATAAAGATGTTCGATGGAATTTCCCCTTCCTGGGCACCTCCAGAGGAAGCCCCAGGATTTTGGTTCGCGCCAACAACTAATTGCTGCCCTTGGGGAAAAGGGTTTGTTAACACAGCCTGAGAACTAGAAGAACCTTGCTGGGATAACAGGCGCTGAGCATTCTGAATTTTAGGGCAAAGGTGTGTGAGATGGTCTCCAGCACAAAGCTTGCACGGAAACTTCACTTTCTTTTTCTCCTTTTGACCCTCACCAACACGCTCGTTGGTTTTATTTGCATTTCCCTTCCCGTTCTTGCCCTTCTTCTTGTTATTACGTCCTTTCTTCTTCCCATCAGATTGTTGATTTCCTTTGGGATCAGAAGATTGGACAGCATTTATGGACAAGGACTGGGAAGGTGATGAATCAGCAGGCACAGCCTGACCAGAAGGAGCAGATTGTAAAGACAACTGCTGCAATTGAGAAAGCAGGCTGGCTGCACTACTACTGACCGATCCGACAAGTCCGTCACCATGCGGACCAGGTTTAGTTTTCGATAAATCCAATTTGGAGCGAGGAGCATTGGGTAAATACTTATAAAGCATCCCAGACTGAGAATAGATCAGTTCTAACTGCTGGGCCCTAAAAATGGCCTGCTCCTCAGAAAATACCCCAGATAAGGATACATCCTTTGAAATATCTGACTGCAGAGATTTCAAAAACCACTCGAGAAGGAATTCACCCGGAATATGAGCTTTGATAAGCCTCTTCCTTCTCCTCCATTCCTGAATATGATCAGAAATGTGAGTTGCCTCATCCTGCTTAAAATTAGCCAGGAGTTCGGTCCCAGCCTCATATCTGACAGGCAACTGAAAATGGTTAAGAAATGTGACAGCCAGTTCCCCAAATGTAGCGAAACTGCCCCCAGTGAGCTCTATATACCATTTGGCAGCATTTCCAGTTAGGGTGCGTTGAAATAATCTCAACCTAATCGAATCGTCGATCAGGGAGTTCGAAGAACACCATAAGTGGAAAGTGGTAATGTGGTTTGCCGGATCTTCTCCATTATTACCTTCAAACTTTG
The DNA here is from genome assembly GCA_034641835.2 of Pinus albicaulis. Classification (NCBI taxonomy): domain Eukaryota; kingdom Viridiplantae; phylum Streptophyta; class Pinopsida; order Pinales; family Pinaceae; genus Pinus; species Pinus albicaulis. Next base: position 847,964,212 of record CM076583.1, read on the forward strand.
GAATGTCTAAAGGAAGTTTGGTTGGAACCGGAGGCCACCCCGAACTATAACGAATCGGGTCATTAGTCAACTTCAACAAATCTGGCAAGTTTAACGTTGCCAGAAACGGTAAGCGAGGCGGAGCCTGAGGATTCCATCCTTGATGGGATGGATTCCCAACATTCTGAAAAGAATAGCCCGGATTTGATGAGGCACCAGGCTGCCAGAAAGGATTCGTAGAAAACGGAGAAGAACCTCCTCCCCACGCCGAGTTACCAAAGCCCAGACCAGTTCCCCCCGCTGAAGTGTTAAATGAAGAGGAGAGCCCCCGATAGGGGTTCCAAGCATTAGACAAAGGAGAAAAGGTCTGATAAGTACTCGAAGAAGGGAAAGAAGCATTCCCTTGATGACCTGCGTAAAACTGATTTCCAACCCCAACTGTAGTAAATACAGGGTTCCATCCTGTAAAAGTAGTCGAACTTTGCCCCCCAGACCAAGGGTTGAAATTCTGGGTCTGGGACGTAAATGGAAACGACCCTAAAGAAGGATTGGAACTGGGAATGTGTCCAGTCCCGAAAGGGAAACCCTGAAACGAAGCTGATCCGCTAGCCATGTTAGACATGGGCATAGATCCAGCTGAAGCAGGAGAAAAGGAAAAAGAGGGATTTCCACTAATGGACATCCCTGAGCAAAAGGGACCAGAATGAGAAGCATGTGCTTGGGTGAACCCAGAGCCAAACACAGCAGCACTAGAAGCAATCGAAGACGAAGCAATAGTGCCCCCTGACTCAACAGAAGCAGGAGTCTGAATGCCTGCAGCACTCACGGTAGAAGCCGCGTTCCCAGTCGTGGCCATCGAAAGATAAGAATGATACGGAAGATCCGGCGGTCTCTCAGACTCCGGTCCGATGTACTGAACAACGAACGGATAATCAGGAGGAAGAGCAGATGGACCTGTAGCAGGAGGCTCATGTATATCTTCTATCTGAAAATCTTCTTCATGAGGAAACAAAACTCGCGAGGTGAGCGGAACGCTCCTCTCGGAACCGACACCAGAATCAGCTATGAAACCTTCAGACCTTTGTGGAGGATCTCTCTCCACTGCGTCAGACGCCACAGGGTGGTAACCACCTACTGAATTAATCCTACGCCTTCCCGAAGAAGGCTTTGGACTCTCGGGAGATAACCCCCGGATTCTCCTCGAACGTCGAGGCGCTTGATCAACCACTTTTATAGATTTTTTAAATTAGACTCAAAAAAGTGAAAAGCTAGGCAAGCTAGGAGCAAAGAGCACTCACTAAAATAAAAATCCCTGAGATTCAGCCAAGCAAACAACCTCCAAGTATTTCCGCTCCAGATGATGAGGACCGGACACCAAATTACAGGAAAGCGAAGTATAGGACCTCCCGAAAGTAGTCTGGGATGATTAGGGCCCAGAACAACTAGCGAAGGTATCAGAAACAGTTACGCCAACCTCCTAATGACAACCTTTGCCAGCTCAAGCACCTAAGCTTTCTTGCATAGCACAATTGAGCCGCCTAAAGGGAGTGCATTGCCACCAAAACAGGGTATTCCCCCCCGCAGTCACCTGTGTGGAACCTAGGAGTGGCAACTATGGGCACCAATCCGTATCAGAAGCCGGGCCGAACGGTCTTGAGGTCAGATTCAGCTAATCGGAGGGGGGGTATCCCTCTTCTCAACCTTCACTTCCCCTCGCGCTTGACTCTCGGATGAGAGCTTTCCTGGTCCACCTAACGGAGTTGGATTTTGCTCAATTAATCAACTTCTATGTTTGTTTGAGCGGCCTTGGAGAGTTAACTCTCCACACACCTATTCCAAGGCCCTACAACCTAGCTAGTTGGTGATTGACACTTAGAAAACTTGCTAGTTGATTTTAGATTAAATCGCTTATTTTAATGGGTCATATATTATCAAGTATATGAATGGGATGAAACGAGAACGATGGTGTTTTTGGATTTAAAAAAGAAATTAATAAAAACCAAACTACATGCAAATTCAGTTATTGTCTTTCGATGAAAATCAACTTCTATACAGGTTCTACGAGACTAAAAAATTTTATTTTTCTTTTCAAATAACACACTCCACACTCACAAAAATTATGAAAATGACTAAATGCTTAAGTGCACCGGATGCAAATCACTAAGAGCATGCAAATTCTAAGATGCAACTATCTCCTAAAGCAGAGTGAAATTCCCAAAAAGCTCTTTCATTTTTAACTCTTTTTGTTGTCCTAGAGAGCTAGGCTCCTAAATCAAGGACTTAATAGAAGATAATTAAAACGCCTTTCTAAAAAACAAGTAGAAGAAGAAAATGGATGCATTAACTTCTCTCAAACTGCCAAAAACCAAAAGATAAGAAACTTCACTAAAGCTCCAAAAGATATGAAGAGACGAAAACAAAAATGCCACAACCAAAACAAAAACAAAACACAATGTTTTTTGAGTTTTTGGTATGCAAAAACAAAAAGAAAAACAAATGGTTTTTGAGCTTTTTAGTTTTATAAGGAAAGAGCTCGCAAAGACCAAGTACAACTATCAAAAATCCAAGCCAAACAAGACCAAATTTCAAGCACAAACTTCAATAATGCTCCCAAACCTTATAAGGCTAATAGTAGCAAGATCAATAAGAGCAAAAGAAGACCAGAAAACTCAGCCAATCAGCCTAGACAAATAGTGCAAACTTGTTGCAAACAAAAACTTCGAAGAAGCAAACAAAACTCTTCAAAAGTAGCAACAAAAAATCCCATTTGATGACCTAAGAAAAACCTATCAAAAAATGGGAGAAAAGAAATCAGAAGCCGTAAAGCATAATTACAAGGGTAGAAGAAGAATACAAGAGCTCTCTGTTCTGATAAAGCAGAACAACCAAGAATGCTCAGAAAGCTATCTTGGTACTCAAACCAGAAGTGCCAGCACCAACAACAACACTTTGCCCAAAAGACTAGTTTTCAATCAAACGAAAGAGAGAACAGACCTGAAACCACTTCCTTCACAATCCAGTAAGCACAAAGACACTGTAGGAACAAGTCTTCACAGCCAGAAAGGACCAAAAAGTCAAGAAACTCAAAAATTCAAAATCTGCCTAGGTATACGCTACTATAAAGTTATGCAATCATCAGTATACGTGCTGTCTGTGTTATGAAACTCATGACATGGTCCCTTTTTTAGACACTACGGCGCGGTACACGCCGAACGCGTAAAAGCGATGTGCAAAGGTAAATAATGAAAACAAAAGAACAATCAAGCTCTGAAAAAGAAACCAGGACTTCTGATCGATCAGAATAAAGTAACTGATCAACAAATGAAAGTTAAAAATCAACACAACCTACCAAATAATTAAAATCACCCAACAGAGAATTCACAAGAATGAGGAACCTTACTTTGAGCCTTTCCTATACTGTTGGCTGCTTTCTGGAATATCTCCTCGCATAGAGGTCTGGCTACAACCTCCACAGAGCAGGGGCATGCTATCTAAGAAGGACTCACACAATCATGCACGTTCAGAAAAACTAAATAGAGTAGGATGTGGAATTTACCCGTAGGTCCTTCGGTTGAAGTAGATCCAGCGGGGTCCAAACCCCCAACAACCGTCCTTGCTTCTTAACCTGAAAGACAAGAAGAAACCAGCACAAAGAACAGGTTGTACAACATATGTCTACTCTAAATGTTAGTGAAATCCATATATAACATTAAACAAATCATAATGAATGCTTAAATAACCATATAATCACATATTAAAAGCATACACTAACACGTTTATTTCGGGAACAGCATGATACTTCTGTATTATAAATAGCATGTACAAAAGTAATCAAGTGGAGAGATCACCTGATCCTTCCACGGCCTTCGAGAAGACCGTCGTCTGGATCTGTCCAGCCCTTGCCTCGCTAAGACTCCTTCCGAACTGATGCATACGAGATGACATATAAAGGGATGTGCATCTCAAGGAAACAAGGGTTTCCTATAATGAACTGGGAAAGTGCAGGAGGCACAGGGAATCAGACTTGGATAGGGAATACCAACAGAGTATAATATCAATAATTCTCTCTCTCCCTAGGCCATACACATGAGGGGCTTTTTTATAGTCCTCCACTATTTCAAGAATAATCAACTGGAAACAGCTGGGCCACGGCCGGGGTAGTTGAACTACTCCGAGTAACTAGCTTAATCAAACAAATTAGGATTTTTTAACATATCTTTTTAATCATTTTAATGGCATACGCGGAAAAGTGCAGTTTGACCCGCGTATACACGCGGAAAAGTACGGGCATAGTCGCGTATGGGGATTTTTACACTGTTTTTAAGTGAATTTGTCCAAGTCTATAGGAATGGGTGCCCATAAAGCCATAAAGCAATCATGAATCATATCAAGGTGAGAAATGATGCTATAACAGTGCATTATCAGTCACTATCCTAGCCGGGCAGCCAAACCTGGATATGATGTTCTCCTCCATAAATTTTATTATCTCTGTGTCTGTAGCGTTCCTTGCAGGTATGGCTTCCACCCACTTCGTGAAATAATCTGTAGCGGTCAAGATCCATTTGTGCTGGCCGGTTGAGGGTGGGTGAATCTCGCCTATGAAATCGATTCCCCACTGTTTGAAAGGTTCATCTATATGGACAGGGATTAAGGGCAGAGCTGCTAGCTTTTGCTTTTCAGCAAATTTTTGACATTTGTCACATGCTCTAACTCGGGCAAAGACATCTCCAAATAATTTAGGCCAGTAGAAACCAGCCTTCAGGATTTTATGGGCTGTACCCCTCCAACTGTGATGTCCTCCATAGATCCCCTCATGAAATTCAGTCATTATATTTTCCACTTCATTCTCTGTGAGGCACAAGAGTAGAATTCCCAAAGGATCTCGCCAGTAGAGCTGGCCGTTTGCAACTATATACTTCTGTGACTTCAATATTAGCACCCTGTATTTCATTTTATCACAGCTGGGTGGGCGGTTGAGTGTTAGGAGGTATTCTACAATCTCCTTGTACCATGGGCTGGTGAGGTACTTTAGACGTGTTTGCGGGCTGGCTACCTCCAATCCTTGCTATTCGTTTTCTTCTGCAGACCCTCCACTTGCTATCATAGACAGGTTTATGCCTAGGGCCTGGTAGTTTGATTCAGATAGAATTTTGGCTAGTCCCTGGCCCTTTATCAATTTGGTAGGCCGGATGTACAGATCATATTCCTGTATTTTGACAATCCACCTGCCCCTTTTTCCTTCACTGTCACCTTGAATGAGAATGTCTTTAACAACTGCAGTGGGTACAAATGTAGTGATGTGGGACTGTAGAACATACATGCGAAATGCTTTGAGAGATTTTACTAGGGCATATGCCTGCTTCTCCAATATATTATATTTCAACTCTGCATCATGAAGAACTTGGCTAAAGAAAGCTATGGGCTGCTCATACCCCTCATCATTTTTTTGTAAAAGAACCCCAGCTACCGTATGAGGCGAGGCAAAAGAAAATATCATAAATGGTTTAGCATAATCAGGCCCAGCCAGTATAGGGGCTTCAGCGAAGGCATGTTTTATCCTAGAAAAGGCCTCCTGCGATTCTTGTGACCATTTCACCTCATTATTCTTCTTTAACATATCTGTAATATGCCTAACTATCTCAGCATAGTTAGGAATAAATCTTCTCAGAAAATTGATACGCCCTAAAAACACCTGCACTTCATTCTTATTCCTGGGGAGAGAGATACTGTTTATAACCTCCACTCTTTTGGGATCAATCTTGACCCCCTCCTTAGTCACAATGTGCCCCAGGAGCTTGCCCTCTTCTAATGCAAACAAACATTTTTGAGGGTTGAGGGAAAGACCATACCTCCTGCATTTTTCAAAGGTTCTTTGCAAGTGTTGAAGATGCTCGACATCATCCTTCGAAAACACTGTAATATCGTCAAGATAAACCACCAAACCATCCCGTTCCCTAACAAAAGTAATGAATCCAGACAGTCTTTCAAAAAGGGTGTGGCCTCAAGAACGTCACCAGCATCCTGGCGTACATGAATGTACCCCAAGGTGTGGTGAAAGAAGTCTTTTTCTGGTCCTCCGGGAGTATAGCCACCTGGTTATAACCGGAAAAACCATCCATCATTGACATTCTAGAGGCTCCGACCACTTTTTGTAGGATGTGATCCATCTTAGGTAATGGATAATTGTCTTTCAAGGAGGCTCTATTCAAATTTTGAAAATCGACACACAACCTTATTTCTCCATTTTTCTTTCGGACAGGGACTAGATTTTCCACCCATTCAGAATACTTTAATGGCACAATTATTTTAGCTTTCATCAGCTTCTTGATTTCTTTCTTGATGGAGGGGAGGAGCAGAGGATTTATTTGTCTGAGCTTCTGCTTGTGAGGCTTTGCATCTGCCTTCAGGGGAATTTCATGCTGCAAAATGCTGATATCAAACGTCTTTAGGTCTTGGTAGGACCATGCAAATACATCCTTGTAAGACCGAAATAGATTTAGATATTCCTCCTTATATTCATCCGGGACCTTTCTAGATAATTTTACAATTTTAGGTTCAGCGTCAGTACCCAGATTCAGGTCTTCTACCTGGTTTTCATCTGTCATTTTGCTGGGCTTCTTGGGGACATTGTTTTTGTCAAATAGTCTTTCTAGAGCCACTAGCCCTCTAGGGATGACGTTTCCCTTCAGCTGTAAGACTTTATTTCCTGCCATCTTTTCCTCCCACCTGTTTCTGGATTGGTCTTCAACATCATCTTCCTCACAACAGTCGATTTCCATATTAGAAAACTCCCCGACTGTCTCTAGAAACCGTTTCAATTGTTCATCATCTTCGAACACCTGCCAATGTTTGACATTATCTGGGATTGAAGGTATCTTACCTCTATCTCATATCTCAAGAGGGGATTTTGAGGTGGACAGAAAGTACTGGCAGCCACTGCAAGTGAATCTTCCATCTTGTTCTGCTCTCGGGGCATAAACTGAATATTAAAAGCTGAAAAAAATTCCTCCACCATATCCCATACTTCATTCCTGTAAGCTCTCAAACGAGGGTGCTTAGCTTGACACTGATTTCTGATTTCGCGGACCACTAGTTCTGAGTCACCCAAGACCTTCAAACTTTGGATATTCATGTTCCTGGCTGTCTGCAGCCCCAGTAAAAGCACTTCATACTCAGCCACGTTATTGGTGGCCTCATACTCCAACTTAAAGGACAATGGGACCCATTTTCCTGTAGGGGAAATCAATAAAACTCCGACACCATTACCTTCCTTCGAATTAGCCCCATCGAAATGTAGAGTCCATATCCCTGTTTCAAGGTCTTCCAAGGATTGTTGAGTCTTTATTTGACAAAAAGAGGGTTCATGAGCATAACTGTGATCTTCTTTTAACATTAAGCATGAAAAATCTCCTTCCTTACTATAGACAGGTGAATTTTCTGAGCCGTCAGCCTTGGTAACCGTTTTGAAGAATCTGGTTTCTCTGTATAATCTCCTCTCTTGACCACCAAAAACTAGGATGGTGGCATATGTTAGATCTAATTTGATTGACCCACCAATTTTTGTTCCCCAGGACCTCGATAGTAGCATGCCAAAGCGGGTTGGAATGTCGGCTACCACAATATCCATTACTACACTTTTGGCTGGGATTTGGGCCAAATTGACTACCAAGTCCTTGATCATGCCCAGGAACTTAACTCTTTTGGAGTCAAATGAATACAGATCCTTATACGGACGGGTGATTTGGAGTCCTAATTTTTCCATGACAGACATAGGCATAAGATTGTGGGAAGCTCCAGAGTGTAGCATACAGTTATGGAGCAATAGATCATGGATCACCAAAGACATATAAAAGGGGGGTGTAGAGGGGTCTAACTCCTCAACATGTGGACCGAACACCACCATAGGTATTTCTTCTTGTAGGTTGAGACTATCAGGAATATGTATTACTTCTGGGGGAAGCATGAAGGATGTGACTTGGGCCTGATAGGCTGGTTGTTTCAATAACTCAGTCAGTGGAACTAGAATCTTCACTTTTTCAAGTTCTTTTTGCAAACTGAAGACAGATGAAGACTTATCTACCGACACCTCTTTTTCTTTTAGATCTTTTGAATCTTTGTTTTGAAGGGGAGGCTTAACTTATTTTACGATGGGATTGACATTAGAAGGTGCAGTTACTTGTGAAGATGAAGATATTTGAGTATCGGATTATAATGGTTGGTCAAGATGCCTCTTACCTTTATCGGTGGTTTTCCGAACTGTCTCCTCCTTCTGAGCAGGTGTTGTTTCTTGAGTTGTGTTCTCCTCTTCATCTTGAGTATGGGTTCTCTTCCTAGAGGATCTGAGATCATATTTCCTATTAAACTGAGCATGCATGAAGTCGACAAACTTCTTGCAGTAGTCGTCAATCTCTGGGTCTTCGGTGCTCTCATCAGCTTTCTCTTGCGCTGAAGCTTCCCCTGCGTCAATTGTATGTAGGGGGCATTCTACTTCGTCACTGCTTGCATAAGCTAGATACGCCTCCTCTCCTTCATATATGACATCCTCAATAGGACCTTCGACTTGACCTTCCAAGTACAGTGGATGTGGTACTTGGTCGGGCTACTCCTTTCATTCCCTTTGCAGGATCTGCAAGGGTGGCTTCTGGTTTTGAGGGTTGTACCCTCTGTTTGGAGCATTTTGGAAATTCCTCAGGGGTGAATTCCTTGGCCTCCATCTCAAGCTTAATCAACTTACTGGAGAGATTCTTGATCATCTTGTTCATTTCCTCATTCTTATCAGTTGTTGGGTCTCTGTCTTGACTTGAGGTGGATACTTCTTCTTTACCCCTCCTTCTAGTATCCTGATCGTGTTTCCCTCTGGACCTGCTAGTAGAGGCAAAATTCACTTCTATCTCCAATGCGTTTGTCTGTGCGTCATGCAGAGTGGCCGACTTCCTTTCTCTCAAGGAGAAACCGAACTCAGAATCAAACGCTGCCACAAAAACGACCTTGGCAGCAGTCTGGTGAGGCTTCATGTCGGCGGGGAGACTCAAGTACAATTTGTTGAATCTTTTGATAAACTCAACCACCCCTTCATTATGCTTTTTCTTAAGAGTGTTGAATTCGGTGAGAGTACTACCATGATCTTTCTTCTCTCCCCTTTATGAGGAAAGTATCCTCCATTCTCTCCCATGTAGTGATAGAATGAGCTCCAAGGGTCTTGAACGACTTTCTAGCTTCCCCATCTAAGGATTGCATGAACAGCCTTAGAACTACGTCCAGATGTTCCACATTGAAATTCTCTGCGAAAGAGCAAAAGACTTCGATATGTTTATGGGCTTCAATCTCATTTTCTCCATTAAATCTGGGCAGGATCTTTAAATAATCCTGAGGCATGTCATTTAGTACAGCAGGTAGCTCGAGGGGAGCGTAACTGTTTTGTAAGAAACCAGGGACATTAGCCATTGGAGGAGGTGGTAACAAGAGAGCTTGGTGAGAAAATGGGGGAGGAGGTGGCAGTGAGGTGTGGATGATGATAGGAATATAATGAACAGCGGTTTGGGATGATGGAGGCGAGGGTGGAGTATCAACAGCAGATACTTCCGTGATTTCTTTAATTTCCTCAGACTCTGGAGTAGGATGAAATGTGTAACGGGTGGTATCTATTGAATCAGCCTCATCCTTAATTTGGATGTTTCTCGAGGTTAAATAGTCGGAGTGATAGCCTGATTCACCCAGAGCAGAGTCAGGACCTTGCAATTGGGCGACCTGAGAAGAGGAGGAAGGGAGGTCTTCTAGGGAGAATTGTGGAATCTCGGTATGAACAAATGGTCTCCCCCTCCAACTTCTTCTATGTAAAATTATTTATGGGTCAGACACAGAGGGTGTCCTTAGCTGAGACGTATCTGACCTGAGGTGTGGCTTCCGAGGAGCCAAGACTGCAATTGGGTTAGTCTGGGAAACGGGTGTGGAGTCGCCAAGGTGAGGGGTGTACAACTCTCAACTCTCCATGCTCACCTAATTGAAGAGTGAAAAGGGTTTTGTCGAGGCCCAGAGAATCTGATTGCTTCAACTTCGTTCCCCGGCAACGACGCCAAAAAGATGTTGTAGCTCCTAGAGACAGCCCTGAGTTGCCAAATACCAGTGCCTAGGACATCTTAACCAGTAAAGAGTATAAAGTATAATGCAGGTTCATTATCAGCGTGGAACTCTTTACCCTTTCAACTTATTCAAAACATTTCAATATGGATGGGACCAAACTACTTCAGATTCAACAAGATATAAAGACATTGCAGAGGCAGAGTGGGAATCTTCAATACATATATACTTCAGACAACTTAGAGACAACTTTCATCAAGAAGGGCCAGTTTCCCAAAGCTGTATAGGTATTTTTAATGAAAGTATTTGCTGCGCAGAAGGTGAAAGGAGAATACTAACTACCAATGAAATGATACTCGGTAAACATATTTTGACATAATATGGGCTTAGAGGCTAAGAATCCATACATATCAATCAGTTCAAGCAAAATAACATCCCATGATATTTAATACAGAAGAAATATGAATGAAGTGTTAGGTGGAACAACATATTACGCATGGGCCATATTTAAATCGATATAGACCAGTAAAGTATGAGTGCCAAACAGTGATAAATTCATACCCAAACTAGCAGATCACTCGCATTCCAAAGCATAATATAAGGAAATTGGAGACAGTGAAATAAACAATGAGACAATATTACGAAGAAAGAGTCACACAGACCATACAACATCAAGACTGGAATCCACACATATGAATAGAACTTCTCTTCGTTGAGACCCCACGGGCTCTGTGTATTTGCATTGATAATTCCACAACAAGCATACAAAATTCTTTACACTACAAGTTTCTTGAGAAAATTTGGAACCTGGCTTTCTCATTGGATCTTTATTTTATAGTCTTCTTCCTATCCCAACGAGAAGATATTTCTGAGAGAAATATCTCCCTCGCATAACTAAAATCTGTTAAAAGTATTTTTCAAAACAACAAAATACATGATGAGGAAAAGGGCCTCTCATCATGGACAGTCAGGCACTTGGCCGTTTTTAAAACAGAAAATTCAACAATAGTCTAATAAAAAGTAAAATTCTAGAGTGGAGCATGCAGTCCACTCAGAATCTAAAAAGTAACTGATTTAGTAAAAAGTAAATAGGTCACTGGGGCCAAATCATGAGTAAACAAGATATCACAAGTGCGGACGGGTCAAAGCAGTTGCTGATGCTGGAGGTGGGACGTTCGCTGATGAGCTGGAAATTTGATTTGCAAACTGAGTACATCTCTGTTGGCAGTCGGCTGAAGGTTCTGGAATTGAGGCGAATCCTTCCACTTTGACGTAGGCCGTTGTGAGGGCGTTGAAACCCACCTCTGTTGGAAGTTTGTGCCTGATCAAATGGAGGAGGAGAAACTCCTAGCTGAGGGATGAAATGATAGTTTCGGCCTTTAACCGAACAGTCTTATCTGACAGGAGGTCCGCCCGGTATTTTGCTTACTACAGGCGTGCCTCATATTCTGGCAACGGTTTTAGGACGGACGGATTGGTTGGGTCCCAGCAAGATGGGATTCCGACTGTCGTTATCTTGTCCCATACTGCATCAAACTAGTCCATGTTTGATATCACCTGCTGCAAGGCTTTCAAAGCTGCATCTCGGGCTGCTTCTTTGTCGATGATTTTCTGACACTCGAATGCCTCCATGAACTGACTTGGTATGCCATGCTTTTCTACTTCATCTGATTCCAACCCCTGCAAGAAAGAGATATAGCTTTTAGCATGCTGAGTTCTGCCGGACACATTGAGATCTGCCTCTTGAAATTTCCTGTTGAGATAAAGTATGGCAGATTTGTTTTCCCCTATCATTTTAAGGAAACCCCATTGTCCTGTCACTGCTGACATTATATCCGACCAAATCATACTCCTTGCTTCCCTAAGGGTGGTATTGGCCTTCATGCGATTTTTGAGATCAGCAATAGTTTTCTGCTGGTCAGCCCGTGTCTTCTTTTCTTGCTCGATCTCTTTCTGCAATGTTTCTATTTTTGTGCCATTCTCAGCCATGGAACCTTCTAAATCGGCGATTCTCTGCCTTGCAGTGATTGCCTGTTTCTCCAATATATCATTTGCAGCCTTCATTAAATTCAATTGCTCCGACAGCGAGCTTGTTTCTGGTGGGGCGGTAGAAGGCTGACAGCTGTGTGTGTCCCAGGTGTTTTGCAGCTCTGTCAACCTACTCTGTAGAGTAGTGATTTTCTCAGCCAGTTTTTCCCTTTCTTCTCTTTCCCTCTCTAATGAGTCTGCCAATTCTTCTTTTTCACTTTCTGCCTGCATCAGCTCAGCCGTCTGGATATGGTGGGCGGCTAGTATGCTGGCCTTACCTTTCAGTGACGCGATTTCCTTCTGTAACTGTTCAATCAAGGCGCCCTGCGGGTTGGTTTCCCCCGTATCCTTTCCTTTGATTTGATCTTGGAGGAAGCGTACCTGATTTTCTCGGGCTCGACAGTTTACCTGTTCATTTTTCAGAGTAGCCCTCACCTGCTCATGTTTTTTCTCCAGATTCTTCAGCGCAATGGTGACCCGCATCATTTGATCTTTTAGCATATCACACACGGTCTGAAACAGATTGCACTTGTCAGTTGCTGGCACCTTTTTCATGTCGATAGCATGCTCAAGCACCCAGTAACTAGTGACACCTGAATTTGGATCTAAGATATATTCCGCCATAGACAACACTAGGTGTTCTGTGTCCTCATTCATGGAGGCAGAAACCCTGGTGTGATACTTCTCCACATACCCCTCCAACTCGGCTTTGTATTTTTCTCTGATTTCTCTGTTTGCCTGATCCCTTACAGCTGCCCTTGTTGAGGTATGTTCTACGATTTCCTGTGTGACTTCCGTGTAGCCAGAAGAGGTGGTACTGTCCCTTAGCACCTTTATCCCGGCCTTGCTTTTATCCAACTGCCCATATGGTACAAACGTTTCCAGCAATTGCCCCTCTCCTATGACTTTGGCCTCACTGGAGGCTGTCTTCTGTTTCTTGTGAAGGGGGGGGACTGCTCCTGAGGTGCCTGCTTCTTCTCCACCTCCGCCTTTATTAATGTCCCCTTCATCTCCTCTAGCAGATGAATCTGTCTCCATCTGCAAAACCAAAGGCCAAATTTCGAGATTAGCCCTCCACTCCATGAAAGGCCTTGGTTCATGTATATATGGTGTGGACCTGTTTCTTTTGCTTTTGTCCGAGATAATTTCCCAAGGATCATAAGCCCAACCCTTTCCCAGCCTTAGGTCCAGGCTCTGTAGCATTTTCTCGACAATGGGGAGGGCAAGTCTTGAATTCACAACGAAAGGGCCAATTGTGATGGGGAGCCTCAGGATGTAAGCTTTCTTGGCAGGGACGAAATGGAGCTGATCGGCCTTGAGGGTCTGCCGGATGTATTCCAGCGCATAGACTCGACTAACAGGAAACACGGGCAACTGGTACGGGGAAACTTCGGCTCCATAAACCCAAATCTCGGTGTAATTATCAAATAGGAACCAATCCCCAGTGCTCTGAGATTTCCCGGCTTGCAACCAGCTTTTCATTTCTGGAAAGACCTTAGGCGAAGGTGAGCCATTGATTATAGTATAAGCAATGGACAAGAAGCTATTAACAAAAGTTGAATAACCCTCTCCCTTAGGCAATTGGCGCATAGAGAAATTCCAGTCAAAGACCAGTCAGGGCTGAGAATTCTCCTGATACACCTTTTCTAAACCCAGACTTTCAAATTCATCAGCGTGCTGGTGTAAGAAAAGATAGAAAACTAACGAACAAAAACGGAACTGGCTGGTTTCTGAAAGCTCCTGGAACTGGGTCCGAATGATAGTGGCAAGAAAACTGGGAATATCAAACACTACCCCCTTCTGAGACATCAACCATAAGAAATGGACAGACATCGTGGTAATTTCATCCGGAGCTCCCACCCCTAAAATACCAGCGATGAGGGAGAGAATGGGCTGAACTTCCTCTTTGAACAGGCTTAACGAAAAAGGTTCCAAGGCCGGAAGAGAAGTAAACTGGTTGCCGGTTATGGAGGAGACGAAGGCTTTCTGGTGTTCCCATGGCTGTCTGGTGAACTGGGAGGCTAAGGCTGCTTCGCCGAAACTAATATATGTGGCACTGGTGGGAAAACGGAGGGCTTGTTTGATACAGTCGGGAGAAAGGGAGAAAACCCTATTCCCCTAGGGAGAGGTGAAAGTGCCTTGACGCTTGTCAAAAGCGTCCCTGAGCCAGCAGATGAAATCAACAACAGAATGGACTTGCGGGGTAATTTGATGATACAGGCCACACACAACCACCCGATACCAGTCTTTATTCCCAACATGACGTCCGAAGAGCACAGATTTAATGGTGCTAATGTGAAATGGGTACTGAGGATCGTGAATTCCGGCTTGCAAGTCGATGAAAGGGTCAAAGCCGGGAGGGTTTATAGTCTCTCAGACCTGAGGGGTTTCTGGCTCGGCTTTCTTGGGCGTGCCCCTTCCCATGATTGACATATCAAACTTATGAAAGACTAAAGGAAAACAGAGAGAAAATGGAGGATGGAATACCTGTGTAAGGGGGAACTATTCTCAGAAAAACAACACAGGGTGCTGATAGCGACTGGGTGAACCTTGGCGCTCGTTCCCAATCAGTACATACCGTAGCTGGAACCCTGCGACCTCTACTGGAGTAAAAAATGGGTAACTGTTATCTTTTGACTGAACGTTTTGAGGTAAAAAGGGAGGATAGGTAAAACGAATGGGGAAAAGTGCCGTAAGGGCACTGACAGTGGAGCACGCGGCTCGTAAGGATTGGGCGTTGGCTAAAGACAGGTGAGCGCTGCGTGCCAGGTTTAATACTGGTATGGGCCTTAGTACTAGTCGACCTAGAACTTACCTTACCTTTGTGCAACAATAAGCCATACGATTTATGAAACATTTCGCTTATAAGGCGTGTTAAACACACGACATACCAGACTTTAGGGTCCACCTTCGACTTCGCCACGTCATTGAAACTTTGCGCGTTGGGCTGCCACGTCACCACTTTCCTCGGGCCCACTCCGTGACTCTTCGATACAATTCCGCGGGGGTACGGGTCTGTTCCCCCTCCCGTCTCTCGACCCCCGCGGAAATTCCCATGTGAGGAATTATTTCACGTGCTTATTTGGGACGCGGCTTAACCTTTCAACTTTCTTCGCTTGCGTCCTTCGTATCACACATTTGCGCCTTTTAGGATTACTATTCTCCTTTTTCTTTACCTTATAACCTTTAGGTTGCGCATGTGTTCCTTTAAATGCGACCCTTGTCATATCCTCGGTTCTCTCTATAATCCACCTTTTAGATGTCTCGACGTTAGCCATAGAAATTGATGTACCTCTGTCCAAAGGTCCATTTATGAAAGATTACTGGTGCTACTTTATGACCAACATGATGAATAAAGGTTTTTGATCTATAATTGAACAACGTAGTCTTATTTATAGTTATTTACTTTATTTAATGGATAACTAAGTAAGATCACACAGTCTGTAGTAAGATCAAAAAATGTGTTGAACATCGCCTATAGTATTGATAGATCTTATCTACAAAGATCCGATAAGAAGGAAAAGCCCTAAAGTCACAATCCTGTATCCCTTTTGAGGCAAAAAACCTAGTTCTAACATCCCCTTATATTGCCTCGAGTGAGACTTTGGTCTGTGCAAGTAAATTGTTTCCGAAAGAGCCAATATTATTGGGTTTGGTTGGACTACACAGTCATTTTGAACTTGGGTCTAGGCCCCATAAAGCCAAAAAAAATGGATATGTGCCAAATGAATAAACAAATCCTATAAAACATAAGTGAGAATAACAAATATGGATCTTATATCAAGCTCTCCATCTCTATCAACACCTCTGCTACTATTCTCTGCTCCTTTGATCTATAATCTGAAGTTCTAAAACAAAATACTGCTTAAAAAAATAGATCTAGTCATTCTGTTGTCATTAGAGATGATACATTGAAATAATCAAGCTCACTAATGGCTCAGAAGCATACTCACACAACGCAATGTTCATTAATTCACTATCACACAAAACCAACCAATCCTCAGCTCCAAAATGATGTATATAAAATATTAGGGTCGAAATTGACCTGAGGGCTAAGATCAAGAGAGCAAAAAGTTGACCAAATAAAAATGCTAACACAACTGCTTGTACAATAAAGGTGTTCACGTCATTGGAGGACCTTTTCAAACCATTCCTGACCATTACAACTTAATATAGAAGTCTCTTGGAATCTCCATGCCAATTTTCTTCCGATTTGTGTGAGGAATGTAAAGAAAAACTTGCTTTAGGCCATAGTCATAGGAAAAACACTAGATCATATCGAATTTTGTCACATGGATAAGCCTTGTTTTGAACAACTCGAGCCTTTCAGCCGCATGCATAAGCCTGCATGGGAGAGACTCTGGCTGAGCATAAGGAAAATCAATGGACGTTTAGATCAGAACCACTGTGAACTATTTAGACATCTTCTCTAGCATTTAAAATCACCTCCAAACCTATTCCAACTCCTTTGAAACCTCTTCAAATGGATCAAAATTGTCTCCTAATTTCCCCTACCAAATTTACCTAAAGGGACAACAAACATGGTTGGGAATAATGGAAACAAGTCCTCCACTCTCCACTAAAAATATGCACAAGATGCAACACATGTGTACACTAATAAAACATATTTGAAACATCATCATCAAGCCAACACACTACTGCAACAGGTCATCCTCATGAGCATAAGCATGAAGACCTAGATGAAGACCTAGCATGTTGATTCATCAAGTGCAGAAAATCCATCCATGAACACCTTATGACAAAAAAGATACATCATCAAGGCTTACATCATCTAGTTGAAATCAATGCCAACACAATCATCCCAATGCCAACCCAACTAGCTACAACCATGCTACAAGTAAGACATTCAAACATCAACTAATCTACATAGGGTTGACATCAATGCTAAAATGAGATAGTTACCAACATCAACCAATGGAAATATCAACTATATCAAACCATGTGCACGTTAATTCCAACAATATCACCCTTGGAATTGATGGAAACCACCAAAATATCCATACCATCATCCTTTATCACCCCCCCTTTGACATCAATGTTAAAGGGTCAACTTCATCATATAAGGTAGAAATATCTAAAGCACAAGCATTAGAGGTAAATGATCTCTTCATTGTTGAAAATTGATGCACATAAACAAACATCCATATGTCTCGAATCAATAGCAACAGGAAACAAATAGACCAATCATCATCCAGAGAATCATACCAACCAAAAAACTCTAAAAACAACAAAAATATGCCAACATAAGGCAACTCTACAAGCACCAATGTGCATCATTGTAATAAACAACAACATGCAACATTATGCACATAAGGAACCAAACAATGCTCTCCATAGTAGCACAACATTTGAACAACCACCAAACATCTCTAATCATAACATGAGGCCAAGAAACCCAACTGTTATAACATAGCATGAGGCACATCATGACACCTCCAAGAAGATCATAATGCCAATGATGGATGGTTGAAGTAAAGAAGATAAAATATACACTCCCCTTGAACACATTCCATCTCCAAAAATATTCCAACCTTCAATGAACTACTTCTCCTGCAAACAATGCTCCCCTTTAAAAAATAGAAACACCATATGGACAAAGACTCTACATGACTATGAATATATAACTTTTACATTGATAAATATATGGTTGTAGCAGCGATGTAAGACCTCATACATGACCAATATATGACCATAACATGACCTCTTGACTCATGACTAAATGACTGAATGATAGTACAACATAAGTGCATGGATCCATGAGCATTTTACATGGATATATCAATAGACACATGGTTTCTATGATTATCCTCTATGGACACATGAATCAAATGCATGACATGATATAACTGTTACAACATCATTAACCTATATATGTGGATGCAAAAATGACTCGATTAAATTCCTCTAAAACAAGGCTATCATTATGATGACTCAAATCACTAATGATTGGACCCTCAATCAATACATAATGATGAAAAAATACAAGGTACATGGTTGTAATAACAATCATAAAACAACCCATACATGGCTTTTCCATGTCTCATGTCATCTCTATACATGGGTATTCCATGTGCATGTCATCTCTATACATGGCTAAGGCAATGATCTCCTTTAATGCATGGTTTTACAACTTTTTAACCAATTGTCAGTAGAGACCAAAAACATATATATGGCTGAAAAATGTACTATTTTTCACTCATTAAAACATTTGTAAATCTACTACAAATAACTGAATGAAAAAAATTGAAGAATATTCCAAACAACTAATGTAAATCTCATATCATGCATATCTCCCCTTGAGCTCAATATACCTCCCATATATATGTTGATCTTGTGGACTTGAAAGAGCATGAGGATCAAATTAGCTCATCATATGTAGCTGCAACAATTTGTACTCATCAAATTGCCATACTTTTGTCATATGCTACCCTTAAGGTTATGAACCACTCATAAACTCTGCAATCCTCTAATAAGTATGAAGGAAGTAATCATGGACTGCAGTAGGGGATGCTCTTCACTACTAGAATATTTATTGCTCCTTATTTCTCCACAAAGTCTTTGATTTCTTATTTTCCTCTTTCACTTGTTTTTTGGTGTAATATTCCCAATTAGCCCAAGCTAATTGGAATATACAATTTTGTTTCAATTTTCTGTTTCATGAATAAATTGTAAAGGAGGATCAATAAAAGTTCTAATCAACAAAATAAATCAATGCCACATGTGAACATAGCTAAATCTGGGATATTTACATAAGCACACTTAAGTGTGAAAGAGACTGGAGCACTTGACCAAGTCAACCAGGACCAAATCAACAACGTTGTCTAGATACAATGAATCTCCTAGATGCACAATGCAGTTTTAGTTGGAGGCTACTCATGTGACTGGAGCTAAATCATTGAGATGGTTTAGGGTTTGACAAGACTTTCATCCTATAAAAGGAAGAGGAGGACAATAGAAGAGGGTTGTTGATTGAGTATATTTCTGAATATATTTTCTGCTTAGACATATATCATTCTTTTTTGTTTAGCTGAGGATAGTGCTATTTAGCACTAGGGTGTTTCTGTTCGGGAATCCCACCTCTTCCATTGAGTAGATCATGGAGGAGTCTTGCTGATCTCATCCACTATCAGGCATTTTTCCGAGCTCATCTTCCAAGTACAATGAAGATCCTACTAAGGGTTTGGTTGTCCTTGTAAGTTGCAGCAAGTGGATGCTAGATCTACTCAGATCTAGTCCAATCTAGTGCCTCTTTCCAGTGGTAAAGCCATCTATCCCCTTGATAAGAGAGTGTTAGATCTTTGGAGCTACATTTTCAGATCCTGGCAATAGGCCAAACCAGTGCTAGAGCCTGCAGCGCAGTTTCCCTTCCAGGACTACGTTATTTTCAAGTATACAGTTGCAGGGTGTTTTAACACACATTTGGAGGAGAGATCTCAGGTGCTGGCCCTTCACTATGGTGATCCATGTTCTGTTCAGATCTGGTCTTCTTCTATTGTATTCATCTTCAGAAATTTCTGAATACTACTGCAGATCTGCAACTTTAGATCTCAGATCTACTCTCTGTGTTTCATGTTTTGCTCAAAATCCCAAGGGGCATTTGTAATGGAGCTCTTCTAGTGTACATATCTAAAATTGATCTAATATTTTGTGCACATATATTCTGTATATATGGAGTGTAATATACAGTTGCTGCAGCTCAGAAAAATAACATTGTCAAGCTATTTTTCAGTCAATACATGTGTTGCAACCCCTCTTTTCGAGGAATTTCTTCTATTCTTGTCTTCTACATTTTGTCATACATTGCATGGGCCTCAATATGGATCTGATTTATTGCTGTATATATGAATGTTGAGCCTTCTTATTGGTCTCCTATTGTTGCTCAGAAAAACTGCATTATTTTCCTGCAATATTGTTGCATATTGCTGCAGCCCCATTCTTGGGTGTTTTCCAGCCATACTAGGTGTGGGAGGTCTGTTTACCTCACCTAGTTTGATTTGTTTTTGATCTCCTCTTGGATTTAGATACTAGATCTCCATATCTGAGCGATCCAAGGGCTGAAAAATCATTTCAGTGTACATACTTCTGAAAAATGCGTTATTCCAGCAGGTATTGTTGAATCTTCCCTTTTGGGGATACTACAGTGGTATCGAAGCAATTGTCTTGGCACAGCCTATGATTTGCTTTATTGAAGAGCCAATATGTATTCAGAAGAAGATGAGCCTCTAACTGACAGAGAGAAGAGGTACCTGAGAAGAAGACAGAAGAAATTTTATTACACCAATGATGATAAAGACAAGTGAAAAGCCCCTGAATTTAGAAGTGATGAAGATGGGAAGGAGTTTGCAAAACCCTTATGAAAGCCATGCAATATCTTGCTAGAGAGATCAAAGAGATGAGATTAGATAGGATAAAGGAATATCCTAGGAGATTTTATCCTGGAGAAAGCTCTGGCATGTCTTGCCACTGAGTGATCAACTAGTGAACCAACCACCAACTCCACAACGCTTTACCATGCCTACTTTTTTGGCTGTGGAGAACGAAAGGCCTCATGATCAAGAATCCCTTGAAGAATACTTTGAAGAATATGAGTCTCATAATCAGATATTCAAGGACCACTTGAGTTTTCAAAGTTTTGTCACCTCAAGGACAAAAGAAGACCAAGGCATCAGCATAGAGATGGTGGATTCACTCAAAATCATGATCGACATCACTCTATGGGCAGATTCTTTTTACCCAATTTTGATGGGTCATCCACTTGTTCTGCCAAAGCATGGGTATAAAAATGGGATATCTACTTTTAGTTGAACAAATTCCCTGAGATGGAAGCTATCAATATTGCAGCGCTGCACTTTGAAGGTGAAGCACACAACTGGTGGTTCCATGGGTTGTCTACATTGGGTCATGCCAATGTGACTACCGGTTATGGGTTCACTAGAAGACTGGTGGAAAGGTTTGACAAAAAGGATCTAGAAGCACATTTCATGAGCCTTGCAAAGTTGAAGCAGTAAGGTAATACACAGTCTTATATCGATGAATTTATGAGATTATCTGTTATGGTTCCTGATTTGTCTGTAGCAAAGAGGGTGTACATGTTCATCGATGGCTTGGATGAACCTCTGCATGGGTTGGTTAAATCTACCAAGCCCACTACCTTGCATGATGTCATTGAGAGGGCTAGAGACCTTCAAGATTCCTTGCTAAAAGCAAAGGCAAACTTTCAGAACAAGCCCTCTTTTCCTTCTAAAGGAAAGGAAGAAAAAGTTGCTCCTTCAAAGGAGAGCTCATACAAGAAGCCTCTTGATGATGAAGTCCGGAGAGATCTAAGAAAGAGTAAGATATGCTTCACTTGCCAAGAAAAATGGGTACCTAGACATAGATGTGCTGTTGGTAAAGCACATTATACAGAGGTCTTCTCAGATCTTGAAGAGGATGAAGATGATAAGCCAAGGAGGGGTCACATCGCTGACAATGTTGGAGGAGATACAACACCATCAGGAGATGGGAATGGAGCATTTGCTCCTATTGGAGGAACTCTTTCATCCTTGAGGGGAGTACCTAAGTACTTGACCTTAAGAGTTCAAGGTTTAATCATGAATCAGAGGGTTTCTGTACTGATTGATAGTGGGGCTACCCACAATTTCATTGATCCCCATCTTGTGCAAAGGAGGGAAATACCCACTGATACTTTTGAGGGATTCTCTGTTTTGGTTCTAGGAGATAGAACAATACAATGCATGCATTATTTCCCTTCACTTTCAATCACCATGGGATCCTATACTTTGGTGGATCACTTCTTTGTAGTTGACATACCAGACACCAATTTTATTTTGGGTGTTCAAAGGTTGATTACAATGGGGAAAGTCACCACTAATTGGGAGGATTTGAAAATGGAATGGGTGGATAAGAAGAGTGTTGCACCTCAAATGATAAAATGTATGCATACTTTCCCCTCACACAACACTTCCACACAAAAAAACATAGATGGATTTGCGCAGTGGAAGTAAGGACCTCACTGTCCCTTCTATTATGTTCATGAGATTTCTGCAAGGGACACTCTTATCTAGTGGCAAACCACCTGGGAGGCCACCTGATTCAGTTTTGGTGAGAGATCTCTCACTACTTGATGCTCCAAAATCAGATCCAGGCGGGATGGTAGCATTAGAAGACACAGCTACAACACTGGAAGGCTTGGGCAAGCACAAGAAGGAGGGATATTTTCTTCTCCCATCATCATCACCCACCTTCATTTCTGATTATGCGCTTTTGGAGGAAAATAAGGGAAGGTATGTCCTTCCTACTTGTACCTTTGGCATAATATATTTCAAAGAAGATATCAACAACATGGTAGGCATTCCTATTGTTGCATCATCACTGTTGTCATTTTTGGGGAGTGTAGATCTATATTGGAAATCCCAGCTGTTGGTGGATTATTCCAAAGATCTTCACACTTGTATGATGCTTGATGACCAGCTGCATGAAGATGGATATCTAGTCCATGAGGGAGTCATCTATAATCATGATAGGATATTCTTACCTAGAGCCTCCAAGCTCAAGGAGAGGATGCTACAAAGTGCCTACAAAGAGTTTTGTTTCAGCCCTACCTATTCTATGAAGATCTACAACACTATCATGAGATACCTTGAATGGGAAGGCTTTGGAGGAGAGCTACATCAGTATTTTCTAGAATGAAATAACTATGTGGAGTTGGGGCAGCCAAAGGACTCTATGGAAGAGTCATTTCATCCATTTCTTCCTTCTCTTGAAAGGGAAGAAAAATATATGCACAATTCCATGTATAGGAGAGACATTATTGGTGAAAAATATGATCATGCAATGCAAGTTTCATTTTCTGATTTGACATGTTCTTTCACCATGTTTATGCAGGCCATGACTCCAAAGAGGAGTGTTGTATCATGTAAATCTCATGGAAAACATTGGGCCACTAAAATTTCTGAATTTGGCCACTCCTTTGTTGTGCAAAGGGGGATTCTCTTTCGTGATGGGTGCTTCCCAAAGGCACCAAACATATCTCACATTTTCAGCCATGGTGAGATGACTTGTGTAGCAATTAAGTGGTGGGGAAACCACTTACCATACCTTGATCTGATGCAGGAAGGAGATGCACCGTGCTGGTACCATATGTGGGACTATGACCCACCTCCTCATGCTCAAATTTCTGTTTGTATATATGTAATGATGCTTCCATACTTGGATGATATAGTTGTACTTTTTATGGGATTGTATGGAGGGAGGATGGGAAGTTTGCATGTACCACATGGGATGGAAACTCTCTATGTACCTCATGCTACATGCTTTAGAGAGAGTATTGGTCCAACCATGTTTGTTTTTGTTGAGTTCTTGACTCCTTGTGGGATGGATTATGTACATCTCAAGATGACTTTGGAGGAACAATTCATGGAGGCTTGGATTGGTGAACACCTAGCTTGTGAGGAGAGCTTGATCTTTGATGGTGTCACCAATGGAGGAGGAGAAGTGTTGCAGCACTCACTCTATTATTTGCTTGAGGACAAGCAACATTTTGGAGGGGAGGACTGTAATATTCCCAATTAGCCCAAGCTAATTGGAATATACAATTTTGTTTCAAATTTCTGTTTCATGAATAAATTGTAAAGGAGGATCAATGAAATTCTTAATCAGAAAAATAAATCAATGCCACATGTGAACATAGCTAAATCTGGGCTATTTACATAAGCACACTTAGGTGTGAAAGAGACTGGAGCACTTGACCAAGTCAACCAAGACCAAATCAATAGCGCTGTCTAGATACAATGAATCTCCTAGATGCACAGTGCAGTTTTAGTTGGAGGCTACTCATGTGAATAGAGCTAAATCATTGAGATGGTTTAGGGTTTGACAAGAATTTAATCCTATAAAAGGAATAGGAGGATAGCAGAAAAGGGTTTTTGATTGAATATATTTCTAAATATATTTTCTTCTTAGACATATATCATTCTCTGTTGTTTAGCTGAGGATAGTGTTGTTTAGCACTAGGGTGTTCCTGTTTGGGAATCCCACCTCTTCCATTGAGTAGCTCTTGGAGGAGTCTTGCTAATCTCATCCACTATCAGGAATTTAGACAAGCTCATATTCCAACTACAACACATATCCTGCTGAGGGTTTGGTTGTCCTTGTAATTTGCAGCAAGTGGATGCTAGAGCTACTCAGATCTAGGCCAATATAGTGCCTCTTTTCGGTGGGAAAGTCATCTATCCCCTTGATAAGAGAGTGTTAAATATTTGGAGCTACATTTTCAGATCTTGGCAATAGGCCAAGCTAGTGCTAGAGCCTACAACACAGTTTCGCTTCTAGGACTGCGTTATTTGCAAGTATACAGTTGCAGGGTGTTTTGACACACATTTGGAGGAGAGATCTCAGGTGCTGGGGTTCTGCCCTTCACTATGGTGATCCATGGATTATACTTATGATTCATGTTATGTTCAGATCTGATTTGCTTCTATTGTATTCAACTTCAGAAATTTCTGAATACTACTGCAGATTTGCAACTTTAGATCTCAGATCTACTCTTTGTGTTTCATGTTTTGCTCAAACCCCAAGGGGCATTTGTAAAGGAGCTCTTCTAGTGTAAAGATATGAAATGGATCTAATATTTTGTACACAGATCTGCTCTAGATCTGGAGTGTAATATACAACTGCTGCAGCTCTTAAAAATAACACTGTCAAGCTATTTTTTAGTCAATACATGTGTTGCAGCCCCTCTTTTTGAGGAATTTCTTCTATTCTTGTCTTCTACATTCTGTCATACATTGCATGGGCCTCAATATGGATCTGATTTATTGCTATATATATGAATGTTGAGACTTCTTATTGGTCTCCTTTTGTTGCTCAGAAAAACTGCGCTATTTTCCTACAATATTGTTGCATATTGCTGCAGCTCCATTCCTGGGTGTTTTCCAGCCATACTAGGTGTGGGAGGTATGTTTACCTCACCTAGTTTGATTTTTTTTTCTCTCCTTTTTTATTTAGATACTAGATCTCCAGATCTAAGGGATCCAAGGGCTACAAACTCATTTCAGTGCACATACTTCTGAAAAATGTGTATTCCAGAAGGTATTGTTGAATCTTCCCTTTTGGGAATACTACATTTGGTAGGTCCTATGTTTCTTTGTTTCTTTTATCAATTTTTCTTTGAATAATGGGGAAACAAATAGCCTCTTGCCCAATGGAAAAAAATATGACATGGGTAACACTCTCAGATGGCCAAGATAGGAAGCAAGAGGATCAAATATCCTACTTCTCATGCTAGATCTATACCTTGCATGCAATGTGTTTCTCCTCCATTGGTTAGATCTATAATTAGATGACTTATGGCCAAATAGGTTACATAAGTAAAAATAACCATAAAAATAACAATTATACATGTTTTCCAATCTCCTTGGATGTTGAAACTACTACAACATCCATTGATTATATCTAAATGCTTTGCTCCTGCAATTAGCTGCAACATGCCCAAACTTTTGACAATTGTAACTTTCTACTTCATGCACGAAATGAAAAAACCGACTTTGTTTCCTTTGAAATTTTACAAAATTATCAAGATCCTTTCTTGGAGAAAAATATCTTCTGAATATAGGTGATCCTTGAGGTTTTCTCATTTGTTTCTTTTTTTTAATGTTTGATCTACTTCTGGTTCTACTTCGTGTTTCCTTGGTTCTCACTCTTGCTATTGGTATTATTTGCTACAAGTTTCTTGGGTTCTTTGTTGTTTTTACCTACATGAAAACTAGAATCACCCTTTTGAAATCCAAGACCAGATTTATCCAATGATGATATTTGGATCTCAAGAAATACATCCAAGGCCACAATACTCTTCTCCATCTTTCATTTCTTTCTCAAGGAAAACACTTCATCTTCTAATCTCTCACACTCGTTTTCCTTCTCTTGGTACTGCTTCCTCATACCTTCCTTAAATATTTATGATTCTTCCAACTTAATAGTTAAGCTAAAATCCTCTTCCTTCATCTTGGCCTATCTATCATCACATATTTACAATACTTTTTCTTGATCCTTGTATGAAACTATTAGTCTAGATATCTTATCTCTAAGAAACTTAATATCACTCTCATCTTCACTAGGAACTTTAACATTATCAAAATATGAATCGTCAAAATTATAACTTAACAACATAAAATCATTAATATTTATACCTTTGGATTCAATATTTTATGGTTTATTCTCATCATCAGATGAATCATGTGCACTAGAAGAATGAGATTCTTGTTTTTGAATCCCTTCTTCTTGCTATTCTTTTTGTTTCTCTTTTTCTAAAACTCCTTATTGTTGCTAGTACCATATCCAAATATGGATTATATCTTGTACCACATTTCATTGGCATATTTAAAACCTACTAGATTCTTCAAATCATCCTTGCCACATCCTTCACACACTAATATCCAAATGTTAGATCCACAAGAGAAAAACTGAGATTTAACATTTTTTCTCAATACCTTGAAATTTGCAACAGTAAGGAAAACCATTCCCTGAGAAGTAATTTTGAAAAAAAACAATTCAATTGTTTCCCCAAAAACCCAAAATATACTCTCCAATGATCAAGCTACAACCAAGAGCCCTACTTTATATTGATTGTTGGAAACCTTTGAGCACTACTGAGAGGGGGGTGGGTGTGAGTCAGTAATGTGACTTCTTAACAATTTTTACCAATCAAAGCTTATCTACTAAATCATGCATATATTAAACATCAACACATTAGATTGTCTCATAAACATAAACCATATATGAAACTAAAAAAATATAACCATATGAGAAACAATAATAAACACACCAAAACATCAACAAAATCCATCACACAAGAGACACAAGATATCTAGTGGAAAATCCTTCATCGGGGAAAAAACCACCCTTATTGTTGTTGCATTGCTCTAAATCTTCTATTAAGTAAAATGTATCTTTTACATAGATTGTTGACTCCCATAAGGTATAAGAATTGACCACATATACATTCAGCTGATTCCCATCAGCCAAGAGACTTGATTCTATTGATAATCTCAGAAGATTATGTTCTCACACGGATCTATGGACTACCATTTGATGAAGGCCACCATGATCAATGATCTTCATGTAATTCCAATTGGATTATCCAAATAACATTATATGGAGAAACTATTCCTTTCATTAAAAAATTTCAATCACTTCTCCACACTCATCAAGTCACTACTCCTCTACTCCATGTAAACGTCGTTTCATATGTTTTCATACTGGATCCCAAGATTTTTTTCTTAATTCGATTAAGCTCTACAATATGATCTCTAATGACAATACAATCTCATCAATTCAAAAAACCACAAGTATGCTCTATACTCAAGAAAATAATGGCCATAATACAACCATTAAATTTGAATAAGATAATCACCATGAGCTAAAAATCATCTCATACTCAAACAAAACATCAAACCGTCACTCCAAAATATGAATGCTTCATAATATAATAATAATAAAAAATACAATGGTTATGTGCCATATACATCAGAAGCTATTGAAAAAAATAAGTGAGAATCTCAAATATGGAGATTATACCAATCTCTCCATCGCTACCAAAACCTCTGCTACTATTCTCTTCTCCTTTGATATGCAATTTGAAGTTCTGAAACAAAACATTTCTTCAATAATACTCATTCCGCTACCATTAGAGATCATAAACTAAAGAAATAAAACTCACTAATGGATTTGAAGCATACTCACACTATGCAACCTTCACTTATTCACTGTCACACACAACCAACCAATTCTCAGCTCCAACATTTTATATATAAAACATCAGGGGTGAAATTTACCTTACGGATGGGATCAAAAGTACACACAGATGGTGAAATCAATCCACTAATACAACTAAGTGTGGACTAAAGGTGTTCACATCATTGGAGTACCTTTTCAAACAATTTATAGCCATAAAAAAGTAATCTAGAAGTCTCTGGGAATTTCCAAGCCAATTTTCTTCCGATTTTTGCGAGGAATGTGGAGAAAAAATTTCTTTAGGCCATAGTTCCATGCATGCCACTAGATTATCTTGACTACATTCACATGGATAATCCTTGTTCCAAATAGTCGGAGCCTTTCAGCCACATGCATAAGGATGCATGGGAGTGACTGGGGAAAATCATAAGGAAAATCAATGGACCTTCATATCAAAACCTCTGCCAATTATTTGGACATCTTCTCTAGCACCTGAGCTCACCTCCAAACCTCTTCCAAGTCCTTTGACACCTCTGAAAATGGATAAAACTTGTCTCCTAAGTGCCACTACCAAATTGACCTAAAGGGAAAAAAAACAAGGTTGGAAAGAATTCCAACAAATCCTCCACTCTCCAAGAAACATCTGGACAAGTTGCAACACATGTGTACACTGTTGGTGTCCTGTGATTTAGCAGATTGGCATACTAAATTCCAAGGAAACATATAAACCAAGCTTTAGAGCTCTAGGATCTAGCCCTCTTAGTCTCAGAGAGGGATATCTCAATTGTGTGTAAGGATAGAGCTTGATGCTTATAAGGGGTTGATTTTAGGCTAGTTATGAGGTGCAAATTTGTTTGTTTGTTGGTTGGACATAGATGATCTAGGCATCATAGATAGAGTGTGGAAATCTACAAGCCATTGGGCAATGGAGTTATGTGGAAGTCTAAACAGTTCAGATTGATGAATTTGGGGAACCAAAGGGAAAATCTAACTTAGTCAATGGATCTGTGGGATCATATAGGTGGGATGAGATGAAAATCAAGGATTTAGAAGGAAAAGTAGAGCGTTAAGGGCTGTTTAAGACTCCTTAATTATGTATACCTTTCAACAAAGGGACTTGCAACACCATCTAAACATAGAGAAATATTAAATAGCCAGGGATAACCATGAATTCTACCAACACACTTTATGCAGATAACATAAACAAGACAGACTTTTAAGTAAGATAAAGAAGGAGAGGAACGCTCTATTTCTTCTAATTGTTTCACTTAAAGGAGTTAGAAAACATAGAAGAAACACAATTAATTGCATTCATAAAAGAGAGGAAAACCCAGACATCTAAGACTAAAATTAATAGGACCTTCAAATACAACTATCTAGGAAAGGAATAGAGGGTAATATTAGAACAAAACCTCTCTACCAAGCTGTGTAGACAATAGCGTTTGAAGGGTGTTTTTCAGGAAGAGCTCTTAAGAGGCAGCAAGCAGACATGGAAAACCATAGTTCCACCTTGACAACAAATATTTGAGCTATTCTGAAATAAACGAACTTAATGGTTTTAGAAGTAGTAGAACTACTCAATAAAACCTTTCAGTAGATGAAAAAATAAAGGCAATGAAGAGTAAACAGGCCTAAGGTGCTTCTAGGAGACATTTCTTAGCCTAAGTTTTTTACTCTACTACAATCAAAGCATAATGGAACAAAGCGAAAAACAAGAGAAAATATTAACGAATAGAGAGTCCTTCACCAAAACCAAGCTCAGGGATCCAATGATCTGGCCTCCTTCATCAACAGAAAAGAAAAGACATCCACAGTTCTTCAAAACATCAATTCTTCTTCAAAACAGTAGTATATGTATTACTTCAGATTTCATCAAATGCCAACCCTTTACAATGAGAGTTCGAACATGATTTATAGGTGAATGGGGATGAGAGTTGACAGAGATGGTCTTAATGGTGCATTAAAGCAGAGGAGAAAAGCATTCGAATGCCCATTCTCTATCATAAATATAACACTAATTTCTTGCCCATTCTAGTATTTCTTGTTGTCTTTGAGGCATATTTGGCAGGCTGTAATAACTCCAACGTGTTCTTTGGGAGATGTCCTCTGACTGTAGCAGTTTTTTTTAGGCTTCTGGGACGAGTTAATTGAAAGAGTGGGCTTTGAGGCTTTCCCATACTTCCACAATAACTACTCTGTTAGTTGAAAAAGTCTCTGTTTGTAGAAACTGTCAGTTTTGTCCTTGGTAGGTAAAAATAGTGATCGTGGTGGCGGTCAGATGTCTTGACTGAATTAACTGCTTCGCTCTGATGTGCACGAGGCCTTCTACCTTGTGATTTGTCCCTTGGCTGACTGATTTGATTCTAATTCCTTTATCTCAATACTGTTTTTTACCTTTGATCTTTATGGGTTAAGCTCTTGGTCTTCGGGCTTTATGCTTTAACCTTTAGTATTTAATCTTCATCTTTAATCTCTGATTGGTCTTCACCGTTGTCTGTATTGTATAGGTGGCTGGGTTTCTGCGCTGGAGGATTTCATAATTGATCACTGCTTATGAGACATTGACCAAGCAATGAAATCAAACCCTGAATCTTCCCTTTTGCATTATCTTGCCTCGAGGATCGTCATCCTGAAATGTCATGCCACCTAGATGGCTGTGGGAGGGCTTGTTTGACTTAGGCTGCCATTAAACCTGCAAAAAAAACCAAAATATTAAATAAATCCTACAGGCTGGGGCTTTAAAGTGCTTCAGAGGCTCGGGCAAGGCGGAGGAGTGTTGCAGAGAAATGAAGAATGCAGCGAAGAAAGGTTTCATGGCAAAACACCACGAAAACTAGGGTTCAAACTGGGTTTGGCAGGAAGATTTGGAAAGGTAGTATTAGAAAACCAACAATGGTTTGCATGTGGGGTGCAGGCGGTAAGTGGTTTGGGACTGATTGAACGTGATACGGTCTAATGGCTGACACGTATGCTCCTGAAAACCGCCCATTTCAAGTTGAAAACGGGTGATCGCATTTATTTGTGAAATGAGCATGAAAATGTTTTTAGACCATCTGATCTGGGGGGGCCAGATCTATGGCTGTAAGCGAGCGCGAAAAATAACAGAGATGTGCGGGAAAAACGTATGGTGGGGCCGGGCTAATGCGAATCCCGGGAAAACTGCCTTTTTTGCGTTGAAAATGAGTTTTGGATAACAATGGAAGAGTGGGCACAAAAATGCCTGTGGACCGTTGGATCTAGAGGGGGAAAGCAGATCAACGGTGGATATTTGAAGGAAACATGGTAGAAAGGCCTGGTATGGTCGGGTGGGACCAACGGGACTATATGGGAAAAGAAAGAAAATACACGTAAAAGTGGTTGTGGGCGGAAAAGGAGGTAAATCACTGTGGGCCAACGGTGGAGATCAATTTTGGCAGATCGACAATCAGAGGAGTAGAGGGTCCAAGGATAAGGCTTTTGGAACTTGTGATGGCCAATGCCGATGGGAGGGGGCAAAAGCAATGGGCAGAGGACTATAGGATTAGGATAGAGATTGACAGCTAGGATTTGCTCGGAACTTCGCACATCGGTGGTGAAGAGGGTCAGGGGGCATGGGAAAAGGAATTGCCAATGAGTGATGAGAGATGCGATGGGGAAGCGTCGATGCGATGGAGGGTGGTGCAAACCATCAGATCGGGATCAAGATCGATGGTGGAGATCTGCTCGGGAAATCAGCCATCGACAGAGGAAAATGTAAGGGAAAGGAGGAAACGGGAACTGCGATGTGCCGATGTGATGGAGGAAAGCGATGGCCATTGAATCTCGGGGGAAATGGAAGGCTGAGATGGAGTCATCACTTCGCATCGGCGGAGAAAGAAGGAAAGGGACGCGGGACCATTGGAAAGCTGATTTGCGATGGGGCGATCCACCGAGGGCCGTTGGATCCATGAGATCAACGATGGAGATTAATTCAGAGGTGAAACCATCGCGCGGGGAAGAGAATGAATAAACAAAGGAAAAAACGGTCGGAGCGAGGCCCGATAATGCGGAAGGGGCTTAAGACTGATAGCCAACGGTCGCGGGTGCCGGTCACATGGGGGAAGGGGCTGAGAACTTAAGCCCTCGGGGGCTGAAATCGGACTTAATGAAAAACATTGGTTTTTAGGCCAAAAATGGGTTTTTTGAGCTATTTTAGGTTTCGATAGAGTAAACAGAGGGGGTTTTAAACTAATAAAAATGTATTTTGATGGTTTTAAAGGGAATTTTGGAGGAAGTGAAGGATAAATGAGGGGTAAAATGAGTGATATTAATGGAATTATGAAGACAAAATGGAGGAATGAAATGATGGAGATGAATCCTTGAAAAATAGTTCTCTCTTTGGAAACAACAAGATTTTGAAGTGAAAACATCAATGAAAGTAGGCTTCTTTGGATAGAGAAAAACTAGGCTTCAAGAACTAACATTTTAACTTGAAAATGTTTCTTGAAGGCTGCAAACTGATTCTAGCCATCACTAGGTATACCATAAATTATAGATGGCTAACAGAGGCTCCACTTGGGGAGGACAACTTTCCCTTTAGGTGTCCAGAACCTCAGTTTATCAATCTTTGGATTTTAGCAGACTAGTGCCTCATCCATTGGGGAGAATTTCTTTGTTCTCTTGCTGATTTTCTTTGTATTTCTTCCATGTCCTGCAGCATGAAAACACTTTTAAGACAACACCTCTACCTACCCAAACTACTTGTCCTAGCATTTTTCTTCTCTTGAGTGCACTTGGACTGGCATCTCTTTTACATTTATTTTTGAAAATAGAAAGAAAAAAATATCTAATGCTACCCTTATTTCTTCCAAGAGTCCAGATTAAACAGTTGGACTCAGAAACTTCTCTACCTAATCTTCTATCTGTCAAGATTAATCTGTTTGATAGATCTGCATTCTCTACATTCTAAAACATAAATTTAAACACAGACAAACCAGGATTAAATAGTCTGATTTTCTATAGTGTCTATGGCTGTATGTACAAGCTGCACATAGATTTTATTTGCAGAAAATTGAAACCAAAACTGGGAAGACTTGAGATCTAAGAATAGTAAGAATTCTTCCCTTCCTTTTTAGCTCTGATTTTGATATTTTTGAGCTGTCCTCTTCTTCTTCTCCTGGTTCAGGTTTTTAGCATATTAGAACTAGTCTTTGTTTCTTTCTTTGGCTCAAGTTTTTATCATGTTAGAGCCATTTTTCTTTTGATTCATTGGTTCAGATTTTGAGCATGTTTGAACCATTCTTTCTTCTATCCTAATCTATTCTACTAATAAGCCAAGATTAAACAGTTTGGTGAATCTTCTTCACTAACCTATCAGCAGTAAATTGAAATCTATCTAGTCATGATTAGGCTGTATGACTAAATAGCAGTGCTCTTTCAAGTAGTGGCATTTAGGCTTGCACTCTTTCAGATTTTTATCTTTTTTGGTATGGGGCTATACCTTTCTTCTTTTCATCTGCCCTCTTTTCTCTTTTCTATTGTTTTTGTATTTTTTTTATTTTTCTCATGCAATGGTATGTACAATGGATGAAAATTTCTGAAACTAAGACTCTTGACAGAAATAGTGTTTGAGCATCCTTCCATTGATAGGACCTCCAAACGCATCTTCTCCATTTAGCTCCTGCAGAAAAAATGCATTGTGGTCCCTTATGGAATGAATAATGTAGGGCCCCTTCCACATATTTTCGAATTTACCTTATTTCCCTTTCTCTTCCCTTCTGGAATCCCATTTTAGAACTACATTTCCAACTTGGAAGTCATTTTCTTTGGTCCTCTTATAAAATAATTTCTTGATTTCTTCTTGGACTACTTATGTCCTCTTATATACTTCCTCTCTTGACTGTTGCAAGTGTATGGTCTGATTGATCCTCCTTTGCATATCATTTTCTTCAGCTTAGACCTCTTGAAGGAGTTTCATTACTGGAACTCCTAGAGAGGTTGGGAAGACTGCATCCATGCCATAAACCAACTGATAGGGAGACATGCCGATGGACTTTTTAGTAGTCAATCTATCAGCCCATAAGGCATGGACAATCTTGCTATGCCAAGATTTCTCATTTTGTTCCAACAATTTTTGATGATATTAACAAGGCTTTTGTTGGAGGATTCAGCTAGACCATTTCCTTGGGGGTAGTAGGCAGTGGAATGGCCTAATGTGATCTGATATTTATGGCAGAAATCTGCCATCCTCTTGGACTTGAAGGCTGCAACGTTATCTGTGATTATTTTCCTAGGAAAACCAAATCTGGACAGTATGTTGGTTTCAAGGAATTTGATGATGACAGAGTCAGTAGCATTCCTGGTGGGTATGGCCTCTATCCATTTAGTAAAATAATCAGTGGTCGTGAGAATCCATTTGTGTTGGGCTGAGGATGATGGGTGAATTTCCCCAATGAAATCCAAGCCCCATTGTTGAAAGGGAGCCTCAACACTGATAGGCTGCAAAGGTAGTGGTAAGAGTTTTCTCCTGCCCTCAAAGATCTGGCACTTATGGCAGGACATGACTAACTTATGGGTGTCTGGGAAGAGGGTGGGCCAATAGTATCTAGACCTGAGGATCTTGTTTGCTATGGTCTTCCAGTTAATATGTCCTCCACATTCTCCCTCATGTAGCTCATGCATGATTTTTCCTGCATCAACCTCAATTAAACATTTAAGCAAAATCCCCACAAAATTTTTCCAATACAAAACTCCATCTAATATACAATAATTTAAAGCTTTTTGTTTGACAAATCTAGATTTTGTTTTTGACAAAGAAGGAGGAGCATTTTGATAAAGAAACACATATATGATGTCAGCATACCAAGGAGAGTTCATGAATGTTTCTTCAATGAATGGTGTTGTGCATTCTCCTATTTCTTCCAAAACATCTACCGCGTTCATGTCTAAAGCTTGGAAGTTTGACTCAGCCATGAGTTTTGCTAATCCCTGCCCCTTGGTGAGTTTGTTGGGCCTGATATCTAAGTCATATTCTAGAATAGTGACAATCCTTTTTCCCCTTCTACCATCAGGGTCCTGACTTAGAATATATTTGACTACTATGTGTGGCACAAAGGCAATGATATGTGAATGTAAAATGTACACTCTAAAGTCCTTTAATTCTTTTACCAGCGCTAAGGCTTGCTTCTACATGATATTGTATTTGAATAGAGCATCTCTCAAAGCCTTAATAAAAAAGGATATTGGTTGTTCCTGCCCCATGCTATTCTTTTGCAATAATACTGCAGTTATGGTATGTTCAGATGCAAAAGAGAAGATATAGAAATCTTTGGTGAAATCAAGAATAATTAGAATCAGTGTTTGAGTGAGAGCTTGTTTTACCAACTTAAATGATTGCTTGGCTTGCATTGTCCATTTAACACCTACTTATTTCATAAGCATATTAGTGATGTTTCTTAATAGCTCAGCAAGGTTGCGGATGAACCTCCTCAAAAAATTTATCTTCCCAATGAAAGATTGAAATTCTTTGAGGTTTCTTCTGTGGCTGATATTTAATATACCATCAATCCTTTTAGGGTCTACTTTGATCCCTTCTTCAGAGATTATGTGACCAAGAAGCTTTCCTTCTTGGAGGCCAAAGAGTGTCCTTTTGCGGTTCAAAGACAAGCCAAACCTTCTGCATTTCTCGAAAACCTTTTTTAAATGGATCAAATGTTCTTCATTAGTTTTGGAGAAGAAAGTAATATTCTCAAGGTAAATGGTTATAAAATAGCCTATGTCTTCTGAGAAGGATATGTCCATGGCCCTTTGGAAAGTGGCCTCTGCATTCAACAAACCAAATGGCATTTTGGCATACATGAATTTCCCCCAAGATGTAGTAAAAGCAGTTTTATGTTGATCACTTGGGAGTACCAAAACCTGATTGTAACCTGAGAACCCATATGTTAGTCATCAGTATTTTTCACCTGTTGTTGATGACTAAATTCTAGCTGAGTTTTCTAGAAGCTGATCTCCATATGTCAATTTGTCATCTAGAAAACCCCCATAAACTTTTTTTCCTTCTTACCTTTTCAGTTCACCCATGATGAGATGAAACCCCATTAATAAATCCTACCTAGCCTCAGCCATACTAGTCTGCCCATCAGCTCTAAAGAAACAATCCAAATCTGTCCAAAGTCTCCCCTAAGTTAAGAAGTGGTGCTTTAAGCTTTTCTCCCTTGGCGAATTGTCCTAAAGCCAAAGAACCTCCATCTGCTATAGACCAGTCATAACAGACCTTCCTAATCTACTGATAAAGTTGGTTATAGCCCTAGGTCGCGCCACTAATACACCCTCAAGTCCCAGAAATACATAGACCATAAGTCAAGCTGATTTTAGGTGTTTTTACAGTGTTTTGATGGATCTTTCAAAGAGAAAGGAATACTAGCATCTCAGAAGACAATATTTGTTCCACATGAGAAGACAACTGCTTCTCAGTGTGATCTTGATCCTGGGATGCAGCCACAGAGCAAATAGCTTTTCATCAAACTCTTGCGATCACATTCAAAGCCTGAAAATACAGTAAAGGGAAAAATAACATTGTCACAGGGCTGATGATACAAAATGACTGAAAACCTCCTTCATCTATATGCAGAGGGTTTGAAGACTGAAGAACCTCCTTCATTTCATAAGTAGAAGGTTAAAAGTGCCTCCTTCATATATAAGCAGAGGGCCAATGCAGTGACTGATTTCAGGGTTTGACTGATCAAAAGACAAATGGTAAAAGCAGAAAAAGACAGTTTTGAAGTTTCCAAACAGAGAAATGATTTAAAAGACAAAGAAGGAAAGCAGGGGTACCACTGTAATCCAAGAGGATAAACTTGTCTCTTATCAAGGTTTCTTTCAAAAAGGTAGTCTGGAGCCCAAATACAACATCTTTGCTGTTGGTTGAGGGATGGGTCATAACACAAACCAAAGATGATGATTATGTTTCAAAGGGTACTGATCTTCCTACTCATAAGGGAATGTCTTTCAAATTACTCATCATGGTGGGCAGAAAGTATTTTGAGTTTAACTCTCCCAAAAAGGCAGTACAACTGAACATACCAGCTCATAAAAATGTAAGAGGGACTATGGCATGAGTTTCAAAACTCTGGAACAACATTTAAAGCCAATAATGCTGGCCACTGTTACAAATGAAGACATCTTCCTTAAAGAGGGTCAAAGGTACTTTACTGTTGCATTTTGAGTAAAAGGAGAGGTCTAAACAAAGTTCCCTTCTAATGAACAGAAAATGGTAAGGCATGAGTGAATACAACTGGGTTTTTTACACCCACATCCAGAAGAAGAGCTTAGAAAGCGCCTAACAGTTTGGATCAGCCTCACAGTGAGCATTATCACCTTTAAAAAATAGCAGAAATAGGAAATATCCACCAAGTTTTAAGAGATAGGTCATCCCCGTAAAAATGGAAAAGTTTACTTCATCAATCATTGGTGTATTGTTGAGTGGATTCTCCATGTTGAAAATATCACTAAAAGGTCAGTAGTGGCAGTGGTTTAAAAGAGGAAGTCCTCCAAACCCTCACAAATTCATCTCAAAGGTAGTTGGCTTCTTTTGCATTCAAAGGAGTAAAAGGACTGTTGTAACCCCTCTTGAATCTCTCAAAAACGCAAGGCATCGATCCACTCTTGCTATTCAATAGATCAAAAAGGAATTTTTTGGACAAATTCATCAATTTTTTGGGCTTATTGACCGCGTGGCGTGCCTGTATACTTGCGCGGCGCGTTCAAGTGCATTTTTTGCAAAGAAATACACAAGAGCGCAGCGCACCTGTAACCTTCGGTCAGGTCGGCCCGACAAATGACCCGACTGTTGTTTGCGCGACGCTCTCTCATGCTAACGCGTCGCGCTTGTGTTAAGCCTCCAAAACGCCTCCAAATTTCTCTCAAAGCTACTCCAGCCCTCTACCAAAGATTGCCATCATGTTTCAAGTAGGTTTGTCAAACATCAAGGACATCCTAACTGCTGTAGCACAAAATTTAAACCCTGTCAGCTGCGTACATTATTGAAGACAGTGTTAAGGAGGTTGTTGTTTCGTTTAAAGATATGGATTTGAAATAACTGTGATTGACCAATAGTGAGCATAACAAAATGATAGGTTCCTATTGATGATTCAAAAACCTCACAAACTTCCCTCAAGCAGTATTGAAAGGTATAAGACAGTGTCCAAAAGAAGAGACAGAGTTTTGAAAGGTGAAAAAGTGGGTATATTTTCAAGTAGCAGTGATCATGATGTAAATGTTTTTG
Organism: Pinus albicaulis; assembly: GCA_034641835.2. Lineage (NCBI taxonomy): Eukaryota > Viridiplantae > Streptophyta > Pinopsida > Pinales > Pinaceae > Pinus > Pinus albicaulis. The sequence continues at coordinate 848,002,289 of CM076583.1, forward strand.
TCTTTTCAAAGGATTTCTCTGTTTGGTAAGAAGGGGAAAAACACCGGTACTTTCTCCTTTACTCCATAAAACAAACTTTAGTGTGTGAAGCTGTAAATCACCATTTGAAAGCACTGTCAAAATCTGTGTGAGGAGTAATGAACACAAGAGCAGTGTGTTGATTGTAAGAAGTTTTCGTTGTTTGACTCTTACAGGGCTATTGTGCTCACACAAACACAAGGAGTTTGATGACTCTACCTATCACAGTGACCTTTTGACTGTGTGCTTATTATAAATATAGGTTGTTTGACATACAAAGGGCAGAAAGGACAGTTTGTTGAAAGAGCAGGGACCTAACACCAAAGAAAACATTTTACACAACATTTGAAACCACTGTTTCCTTAATCAAACAGTGAGGGTGAGACAGGGCAGCAGCATGAAGAACATCAAACTTATGATGAGGGTGAAACAGAGCAACAGGGGCAGCCACAACATGTTACACATAAGCCACAGAAACCTCCTCAAGGACAGCAGTTTCAAGAAGAAAAAGGGCAAAGTGAAAAAGATAAACAAGGCAACCCTCAAGCGAGCACTGATAAGGGCAAGAAAATACAAAACATGGATCGTAAAGGGCATTCTCTAAAGCATGTGCTAGCTGCCTCTCCTAGGCAAGGGGCCATGACTTCTTCACCAAAGCTAGAATGCCAAGCAACAAAGAAGAAAACCAAGAAAGCTCAAAACTGCCCAAAGAGGGCGCCCGGTGAGAAAAAAAAAGGAGAAAGACACCTCTAGGCTTGGAATTTTGGCCTGAGTTTCTAGACATGTTTCTAAAAAGCCTTGAGGGACTTTCTCACCAAAATTGAGCAAAATTCGACATGTTTTGGTTTTTTTGTCATTTTTGGGTTTTTGGCCAAAATTCATGAGCATCGCCATTTCAGTTTGGGGGATCATCAAAGGATGAAAATGGTATAGTTGGATGCCATAATTTCAGGAGCACATACTCAGTGATTTTCAGAACATTTGAAGATCATTTGCTCCCCCAAAATGGCGAAAAACAATCACTTTTTCAACATTCTGCCCCGTTTATCAGCAAGGTTTATTTTCTGGGTTTTTACACACAGGCCTATTTTTGGAAAACTTCCAGGCCTCAGATTGGGAACATTCAAGCTGTTCCAAAAATTAGACACTTAGAGCTTTCCAATGAGCTATCATGAGCCTCATTTCGACATCGGGAAGGCTGCCAAATGTTGCCGGCAAGTCAGGGGACCTTTTGCTGATGTAAATTTTGAATATTTTTGTAAAATTTGAACCTCTAAAAATTGTTTTTTGCAAATGTGCGTTTAGCTATTTTTGCACATGAAAAATGATGTAAAATAAATTATTTTTCCTTTTTTAGCATTTTTTAGATATTTTATGAGATATTTTTGTGCCTTGGGCTTTGCAAAGCCTCAAGGACAAATCTAGATATTTTGATTAGGCCAATAGGATGGCAAGTTGAACCATGAGGTTTTCCTCACTTTGGCCTATTTATTCCAAAGGCTTGCATTGTAAACAAGGCTAAACTTGAGAAGAGAAGCAATATATGGTCATATAAGCTTTGGAAGAAATACTTGTCTCATGCTTTTGGATTGCCTCTTGGATGTTCTTGGATGAATGAAGAAGGATTGTTGTTGGATTCCATTCCATGACTTGGTAGAATGGTATAGTGTCTCTTTCTATGCTTTGTCTTCTAGTTTTCATTCATGAATACATGTTTCTTGCTTGCTATAGATTAGTAGAGAACAAATTTGAGATATGCCCTTGGAGGCACGTCAAATTTCCTGTTTCTTCATAGCTTTCATGTTTTCTTCTTCCTTAGTCATATAAAAGAATTCTTAATTTCTCTTTAGTAACTTGAGGATATTGTTGCTCATTTCATTCATAGTTCTATGTATTGCTAAGTATGATTTACGGTACGCCCTGCTTACCTATGGCTATCCATAGCTTCGTCCATGAAATTATCTCTTTGACTGATTAGATTATCATCTTGTTGAACCAAGGAGGCCTAGTTTCGATCTAGCCCTTTGTCTAAGACTATGAAAATCTTGTTTTCAAAGTGCCCAATAACTTGAAGAACTGTGTTTAGGCGTTCCAGCATAGTGTTTTGAGTTGTTTGTCTGTATTAAGTGTTTTCCCCAAAGTCTGATAGCCATTTCTCGAAGTTAGAGAGTTATATATCTCTATGCATGGCTTGAATGTTTATTTCAATGTATTGATTAGCTTATAGTTACATTTTGCATGATCAATGGTTTGCCCTACTATGTTTATGTCTGCTATTAAACTAGTTATGCTTGAAATCCTTTGTTGTTCACAAACTTGATGTCCATTTACTCCATTTTGCCCAAAGATCCTTTCTACCTTGAATTAAATCGGCCCTTCAACAGCCTTGTATCACCATCTAATAGCTTTCTTGACCTTTTCGACCCCATAGCCCAGTTGATCTGACATTTTTTTACCTATATTATATCTTTGATCAGTTTCATCCCTCACAACCTAAAAAACCAAAGCCAAAAAACTTACTTCATAACTAGCCTAAAATCAGAACACCATAAGTGAACACACAGATATCCCTTACACATATAGAGAGAGCCCTCTCTGAGTCTAGGAAGGCTAGGTCCTTGGGATCCAAAGACTGGTTTGATGTTACACTGTCATTTGGCTTGCCAATCAGCCAAATCATAGGACCCTAACATAATGGCGATCACGGTGGGACCCTAAGTAATAAACAAGCTTAGTTTCCCTAAACATTCTAGCACCCTTGAGAATACTATCTGATTGACTTATCCCACCGCTCACTAACATAATGGCGATCACGGTGGGACTTTGAGTAACAAACAAACTTAGTTTCCCAAAACTTTCAGATACCTTTGAAAATACCATCTTGTGGACTTATCCCACCACTCACTAACATAATGGCGATCACGGTGGGAATCTGAGTAATAAACAAGCTTAGTTTCCCTAAACATTCTAGCAGCCTTGAGAATACTATCTAATTGACTTATCCCACCGCTCACTAACATAGTGGCGATCACGGTGGGACCTTCCGAGTTAGTGACAAAATAAGTACTCCTTAGTGACTCTCGAAGTTTCAATCAAGCTTAGAAAACTTAAGTGTTGTTTGAAGAGTAGAAGCTAGCTCTTTCACCATCTTAGCAAAATGATGATTCAGTTATAGGACACTCTTCCAAACCTTAGGATTACATAAAAACTCAAAAAACCCCAAAAAACTCCCTTATATTGGTTTTTGTCAGTACTGCTGGTGGACTGTACACACATATCTCAAAACAACCAAGTTCCACCTGGCGACTCCACTAGCCTCCAGTAGGCCTTACTATTTTACCGAACTCTAGATTACTATCCGATCGACCTATCCCATCGCTCACTAACAGAGTGGGAGATAGTTGGACACTGAGTACATGACAGTCTAGCAAACTCTTATAGACTCTTTAGTCCTTCACACTTAAACAAGCAAGCAGTCCATAAGATCATTTAGAGTAAACTTTTTTGTATCGCCACCATAGCAAAGTGTTGAAAAAAGTCTAGAATACTTTAACAAACCATAGGCTGCACATAAAACTCAGGAAAACCCAAAAACATTCCCAAATTAGTTTTCCCTATTTACCAGTGGTGGACCATAGCTACATCTTCACAAAAACAACCAAGTTCCACCTGACGACTCCACTAGCCTCCAATAGGCCTAAAAAACTCCATAAAATACCAAAAAATTTCATAAACCATAACTTTCTGCTAACTCATCTTTCCAAGAACTTAAAACTTAGGGTGTAAACTCTCTAATCAGTGACAAACTAAGTATAAATTAGCAATTCAGAAAACCTCACCTAAACATAGGAGATAAGCAGAAATCTTCTTGGCAAGAGAACCATTAGCTTGTCCATATAGCCTAGAAAACTGTTAAAACCAAGTGAATCACTCTTCTTTGCAAGTTTCCATCTCAAAGCTTGCTATAAACGTTTTTCCAAAGCATCTTTGATAGTGTTGGTGGTGGACCATAGTTTTCATAAAAATCCACATGGCGACTCCACTAGCCTCTAGTAGGCCTATTTCCCCACTAGTCCTTATAAAGCCTCCTAGGAATGCATTAAGTAATCCCAATCATGCTGATGGTGGACAACATAGTTCAAATCCTCCACCTTGCGACATAAAGGAGATATGCTCCGATGAGCAGAGAACATATCCCTGGATTCCCACACAAAATGCCTACAGACGTAGATTGGATGAAAAACCTACCTCTCTTTCAAGATGAAAATGTTGACGACCCATTTTTACACCTCATCAATTTTCATATACATGTATGGAGGTTAAAAGTTGAATGGCACGAGGACTTCCTCATGAAAATGTTCACGAGTACATTAGAAGGAAAGGCAAGAGAATGGTATGAAAGCCTAGAACCTGGCATCTTGTTTTCTTTGAAGGATTTTCACAAAGTATTTTGTAAACGCTATATAGGACATTGTCCATCTCTATCATTGGATGAAAATTACTGTGATCAATCTGAAAACCTCATATAACACCTTGTAAGCATTGAAGAAAACTTAGGAAATTGGCATCCTGAGGATTTTTTAGAGGAGATCCATAATTTTCTTACCCAAACTAACCATCAAGAAATAAGAGAGGATCCACAAGAGCTCTTTGAAAAGGTTGAAAAAAATAACAATCCATCTGCCTTTCCTTGTAAAATACAAGAGGACATTCAGCCACAAGATCAACTTCCACAAAAAATGGAAAGAAATTGTTGCCCACTTCAAAGAAAATAGAAAATACCTCCTCCTTTAACTGAAGAGGAAATAGATCAATTTATAAACATCCAGACAGCCTCTGAAACTTCATGTAACCAAAACTTCTCTGATCTTTCTCCTGTTAATCTTGCATATCATAAGTCAAAAAATAGATTTGTAAATCAATTTGAAGAAAATCAATCTGATAGTCCAATATGCATGACTGGTGACATTACTTATGTTAATGATTCTCCAAGGTTTAATCAATATGTTGATGATTATGATTTCCAAATAGAAGCTAACTTTGCAGAACACTCAGCTTTTGATTTTTGGGAAGAAGCTCAGTTTCATAAACTTGAGAAAAGTGAGCAGCCATTACAGGTCATCTATGACACTGATGAGAAGAGCCTTGAGAGTTCAGAAGTAAGTGAAGAGTCTCAGACTCTTTGCTCTAGTTCACTTCACTCCATCAGAGATAACATTCACATAATTGGAAATCAACAGTTTTTCAGCTTTGATGATGAGGTTAAGGAGGATGATGAAATTCTCAAGCATGTTGTAAATGAGAAGCCTTGTCCTAAAATGATTGAAGAAGTCATTTTGGACATGGAATCTTCCTTAACTCCAGATTTGCAGCCACCAAGTTCCATTGAGTTACAAATTGCAGATGAAGAAATAGAGGTTGATAAACACATGAGAGTGGTCACGCTATCATTTCAAGATAATTTACTGTCAAAGTGTATCCCTGCTCATCAACCTGATGACCTTCACACAGTTTCAGTCCACTTAACTAGAACACATTAGCTTGGAAAGAAAACTACACCGCAATATATGATAAACCTGACAGTTCAAGTGATCATGAGCAAGAGGAAGAGTTGCTTTACCAGGGGAGTCCCAAATATAGCCAAGTGGAAGAAAGAGTAGTCCTGAATGAAGCCTATATATCAAATCCTCTAGATCAGGTATTAATCCAAGATCCATTTGTTGTTTTCCTTAAGAAATCTGAAGGAGTAGTGGGTTCTATCATAAACAAGTTGCTACCAAGAATGAGAAAAAACTTAAGCACTAATGTCCGAAAAAAAACCAAATGGGAGTGGCCTTTTCATTACTTCTGCATCATGAAAGAACTAAACCAAGATCAACCATGCAATCATCTACTTGACTGGCTATATTAGAAAGAAGATTTCACCAAATGAATGTATGTTGTGTATAGTTTAGACTAGGATAGATAGATAGCTGTGAAAAATAAGCTTAGCCTTGTGAGCATCTTTTCAGTTTTAGTTTGTTTGAAGAAAAAGAGAAAAAGTAGGAAATACAAAAAACAATAGAAGAATAGAAAAGAGGGTAGTTGAAAAATAGAAAAAGGCCACATGTTCCAAAAAATAGTCCTTCGGAAAGCGCGCAAGTCTAAATGCCGCTACTAATACTCAAATGTCTTGTTCAGCTATCTAGCCTAATCATAGCTGAACATGTTTAAATTTATTTGCTGATAAGTTAGTGAGTGAAAAATATGGTCAACATTGTGTAAGATTGACTTATCAAAGAGAGTAGATTAGGAAAAGATACTGGTTCCATATGCCTAAAACAGAACCAAAGAGAGAAGCGGGGATGAAAAACAAATTGTACCTCTTAGCCCCGTTTTTCTAGTTTTCCTTGTTGCAAAATAATATTTGCGTGTAGTTTGTCCTTTGATGCCGCAAATACATGACAAATCAGACTGTTTAACCCTGATTTGATCATTTTAAATTTCATGTCTTAGATTAGAGAACAAAATCCTGTCAAACAGCTTAATCTTGACAGTTGATCTAGTGTAAGTAGAGTAATGAAGGAGTTCATCAGTTTAATCTAAACTCCCGGAAGATATAAGTGTAGAAATAGATAGGTTCATTTTACAAAAAGAAAAATATGTTGGCAAAAGGGTAGCTAGTCCAAATGCACCCAAAGGAAGAAAAAATGTTAGGAAAGATAGTGGGGTAGGTAGAAATATCATTGATGCTAATCATGCTGTCTCTTTTCAGAAGTAGCATAAAAAAAGAGTGAAATTTTCACCAATGGGTAAGGCACTGGTCTTCATAAGCCAAAGATTTGAAATTCTGGACACCTCCTAAAAAGGAGCTGCCCTCCCCAAATGGAGCCACTGTTAGTCATCAGTAATTTTCACCTGTTGTTGATGATTAAATTCTAGCTGAGTTTTCTAGAAGCTGATCTCCATATGTCAATTTTTCATCTAGAAAACCCCCATAAACTTTTTTTCCTTCTTACCTTTTCAGTTCGCCCATGACGAGATGAAACCCCATTAATAAATCCTACCTAGCCTCAGCCATACTAGTCTGCCCATCAGCTCTAAAGAAACAATCCAAATCTGTCCAAAGTCTCCCCTAAGTTAAGAAGTGGTGCTTTAAGCTTTTCTCCCTTGGCGAATTATCCTAAAGCCAAAGAACCTCCATCTGCTATAGACCAGTCATAACAGACCTTTCTATTCTGCTGATAAAGTTGGTTACAGCCCTAGGTTGCGCCACTAATACACCCTCAAGTCCCAGCAATACATAGACCATAAGTCAAGCTGATTTTAGGTTTTTTTACAGTGTTTTGATGGATCTTTCAAAGACAAAGGCATACCAGCATCTCAGAAGACAATATTTGTTCCACATGAGAAGACAACTACTTCTCAGTGTGATCTTGATCCTGGGATGCAGCCACAGAGCAAAGAGTTTTTCATCAAACTCTTGTGATCACATTCAAAGCCTGAAAAGATAGTAAAGGGAAAAATAGCACTGTCACAGGGCTGATGATACAACATGACTAAAAACCTCCTTCATCTATAAGCAGAGGGTTTGAAGACTGAAGAACCTCCTTCATTTCATAAGTAGAAGGTTAAAAGTAGGTTAAAAGTGCCTCCTTCATATATAAGCAGAGGGCCAATGCAGTGACTAATTTCAGGGTTTGACTGATCAAAAGACAAATGGTAAAAGCAGAAAAATACAGTTTTGAAGTTTCCAAACAGAGAAATGATGTAAAAGACAAAGAAGGAAAGCAGGGGTACCACTGTAATCCAAGAGGATAAACTTGTCTCTTATCAAGGTTTCTTTCAAAAAGGTAGTCTGGAGCCCAAATACAACATCTTTGCTGTTGGTTGAGAGATGGGTCATAACACAAACCAAAGATGATGATTATGTTTCAAAGGGTACTGATCTTCCTACTCATAAGGGAATGTCTTTCAAATTACTCATCATGGTGGGCAGAAGGTATTTTAAGTTTAACTCTCCCAAAAAGGCAGTACGACTGAACATACCAGCTCATAAAAATGTAAGAGGGACTATGGCATGAGTTTCAAAACTCTGGAACAACATTTAAAGCCAATGATGCTGGCCACTGTTACAAATGAAGACATCTTCCTTAAAGAGGGTCAAAGGTACTTTATTGTTGCATTTTGAGTAAAAGGAGAGGTCTAAACAAAGTTCCCTTCTGATGAACAGAAAATGGTAAGGCATGAGTGAATACAACTGGGTTTTTTACACCCACAGCCAAAAGAAGAGCTTAGAAAGTGCCTAACAGTTTGGATCAGCCTCACAGTGAGCATTATCACCTTTAAAAAATAGCAGAAACATGAAATATCCACCAAGTTTTAAGAGATAGGTCATCCCCGTAAAAATGGAAAAGGTTACTTCATAAATCATTGGTGTATTGTTGAGTGGATTCTCCATGTTGAAAATATCACTAAAAGGTCAGCAGTGGCAGTGGTTTAAAAGAGGAAATCCTCCAAACCCTCACAAATTCATCTCAAAGGTAGTTGGCTTCTTTTGCATTCAAAGGAGTAAAAGGACTGTTGTAACCCCTCTTGAATCTCTAAAAAACGCAAGGCATCGATCCACTCTTTCTATTCAATAGATCAAAAAGGAATGTTTTGTGCAAATTCATCAATTTTTTGGGCTTATTGACCGCGCGGCGCACCTGTATACTTGTGCGGCGTGTTCAGGCGCATTTTTTGCAAAGAAATACACATGTGCGCGGCGCGTCTGGACAATTGCGCAGTGTGCTTGTAACCTCCGGTCAGGTCGGCCCGGCAAATGACCCGACTGTTGTTTGCACGACGCTCTCTCATGCTAATGTGTCGCGCTTGTGTTAAGCCTCCAAAATTCCTCCAAATTTCTCTCAAAGCTACTCCAACCCTCTGCCAAAGATTTCCATCGTGTTTCAAGTAGGTTTGTCAAACACCAAGGACATCCTAATTGCTATAGCACAAAATTTAAACTCTGTCAGCTGCGTACATTATTGAAGACAGTATTAAGGAGGGTTGTTGTTTCGTTTACAGATCCGGATTTGAAATAACTGTGATTGACCAGTAGTGAGCATAACAAAATGATAGGTTCCTATTGATGATTCAAAAACCTCACAAAATGCCCTCAAGCAGTATTGAAAGGTATAAGACAGTGTCCAAAAGAAGAGACAGAGTTTTGAAAGGTGAAAAAGTGGGTATATTTTCAAGTAGCAGTGATCATGATGTAAATGTTTTTGTCTTTTCAAAAGATTTATCTGTTTGGTAAGAAGGGGCAAAACACCAGTACTTTCTCCTTTGCTCCATAAAACAAACTTTAGTGTGTGAAGCTGTAAATCACCATTTGAAGGCATTGTCAAAATCTATGTGAGGAGTAATGAACACAAGAGCAGTGTGTTGATTGTGAGAAGTTTTCGCTGTTTGACTCCTACAGGGCTGTTGTGCTCACACCAACACAAGGAGTTTGATGACTCTACCTATCACAGTGACCTTTTGACTGTGTGCTTATTATAAATATAGGCTGTTTGACATACAAAGGGCAGAAAGGACAGTTTGTTGAAGGAGCAGGGACCTAACACCAAAGAAAACATTTTACACAACATTTGAAACCAATGTTGCCTTAATCAATCAGTGAGGGTGAGACAAGGCAGCAACATGAAGAACATCAGACTTATGATGAGGGTGAAACAGAGCAACAGGGGCAGCCACAACATGTTACACATTAGCCACATAAACCTCCTCAAGGACAGCAGTTTCAAGAAGAAAAAGGGAAAAGTGACAAAGATAAACAAGGCAACCCTCAAGCGAGCACTGATAAGGGCAAGAAAATACAAAACATGGATCGTAAAGGGCATTCTCCAAAGCATGTGCTAGCTGCCTCTCCTAAGCAAGGGGCCATGACTTCTTCACCAAAGCTAGAATGCCAAGCAACAAAGAAGAAAACTAAGAAAAGCTCAAAGCTGCCCAAAGAGGGCGCCCGGTGAGAAAAAAAAGGAGAAAGACACCTCTAGGCTTGGAATTTTGGCCCGAGTTTCTAAACATGTTTCTAAAAAGCCTTGAGGGACTTTCTCACCAAAATTGAGCGAAATTCGACATGTTTTGGTTTTTTGTCATTTTTGGGTTTTTGGCCAAAATTCATGAGCATCGCCATTTCAGTTTGGGGGATCATAAAAGGATGAGAATGGTATCATTGGATGCCATAATTTCAGGGGCACATTCTCAACTATTTTCAAAACATTTGAAGATCATTTGCTCCCCCAAAATGGCGAAAAACACTCACTTTTTCAACATTCTGCTCCATTTATCAGCAAGGTTTATTTTCTAGGTTTTTACACACAGGCCTATTTTTGGAGGACTTTTAGGCATCAGATTGGGAAAATTCAAGTTGTTCTAGAAAGTAGACACTCAAAGCTTTCCAAAAAGCTATCATGAGCCTTGTTTTGACATCGAGAAGACTGCCAAATGTTGCCGGCAAGTCAGGGGACCTTTTGCTGATGTAAATTATGAATATTTTTGTAAAATTTGAACCTCTAAATTTTTTTTTTTCCAAATGGCATTTAGCTATTTTTGCACATGAAAAATGATGTAAATTCAATTATTTTTCCTTTTTTTAGCATTTTTTAGATATTTTATGAGATATTTTTGTGCCTTGGGCTTTGCAAATCCTCAAGGACAAATCTAGATATTTTGATTAGGCCAATAGGATGGCAGGTTGAACCATGAGGTTTTCCTCACTTTGGCCTATTTATTCCAAAGGTTTGCATTGTAAACAAGGCTAGACTTGAGACGAGAAGAAATATATGGTCATATAAGCTTTAGAATAAATACTTGTCTCATGCTTTTGGATTGCCTCTTGAATATTCTTGGATGAATGAAGAAGGATTGTTGTTGGATTCCATGACTTGGTAGAATGGTATAGTGTCTCTTTATATGTTTTGTCTTCTAGTTTTCATTCATGAATACATGTTTCTTGCTTGCTATAGATTAGTAGAGAACAAATTTGAGATATTCCCTTGGAGGCACCTCAAATTTCCTGTTTCTTCATAGCTTTCATGTTTTCTTCTTCCTTAGTCATATTGAAGAATTCTTAATTGCTCTTTAGTAACTTGAGGATATTGTTTCTCATTTCATTCATAGTTCTATGTATTGCTAAGTATGATTTACGGTACACCCTTCTTACCTATGGCTATCCATAGCTCCGTCCATGAAATTATCTCTTTGACTGATTAGATTATCATCTTGTTGAACCAAGGAGGCCTAGTTTCGATCTAGCCCTTTGTCTAAGACTATGAAAGTCTTGTTTTCAAAGTGCCCAATAACTTGAAGAACTGTGTTTAGGCGTTCCGGCATAGTGTTTTGAGTTTTTTGTCTGTCTTAAGTGTTTTCCCCAAAGTCTGATAGTCATTTCCCGAAGTTAGAGAGTTATATATCTCTATGCATGGCTTGAATGTTTATTTCAATATATTGATTAGCTTATAGTTACATTTTGCATGATCAATGGTTTGCCCTACCATGTTTATGTCTGCTATTAAACTAGTTATGCTTGAAATCCTTCGTTGTTCACAAACTTGATGTCCATTTACTCCATTTTGCCCAAAGATCCTTTCTACCTTGAATCAAATCAGCCCTTCAACAGCCTTGTATCACCATCTAATAGCTTTCTTGACCTTTTTGACCCCATAGCCCAGTTGATCTCACATCATTTTACCTATCTTATATCTTTGATTAGTTTCATCCCTCACAACCTAAAAAACCAAAAACAAAAAACTTACTTCATAACTAGCCTAAAATCAGAACACCATAAGCAAACACACAGATATCCCTTACACATATAGAGAGAGCTCTCTCTGAGTCCAGGAAGGCTAGGTCCTTGGGCTCCAAAGACTGGTTTGATGTTACACTGTCATTTGGCTTGCCAATCAGCCAAATCATGGGACCCTAACACCATCCAAAAATGATATTCTTTTAGACCCGACCACCTTTTGGATTATGTGATCCATCTTTGGCAGGTGGTAATTATCTTTCACGGAGGTTCTATTTAGATTCATAAAGTCAATACACAACTTGATTTCCCCTATTTTCTTCCTAACATATACTAGGTTGGAAACCCATTCTGAATACCTGAGAGGAACTATGATCCCGTCGTCATACATTTTTTTAATATCTTTCTCTACTGAAGGTAATAAAATGGGGTTTATCCTTCTTAGTTTCTTTTTGAAAGGCTTCTAATTTTCCTTAAGAGGGATTTTATGTTGGATGATGCTAGTATCATAAGATTTCAGGTCTTTATAGTCCCATGTAAACACATCCACAAATTCTTTGAAAAGTGTTATGTACTGTTGTTTGACATGAGCTGGGAGGGTGCTGGATAGCTTGATCATTTTGGGTTCAGTGAGGCTACCTATTTTATGTTCCTCAATGTTAGTTTCATTAGGCTTTGTGTTCGGTTCTTTGGCCACATCGTTGAAATCGAATAGTTGTTCTAATGGTGCAAGGCCCTTTGGTATAGTATCACCTTTACATTGTAAAACTTCAAGGTCCTTTTGGTCTGGGTTGTCAGATAAATCTGCTTTAAAAAGGTGTTCAAACTGATTTATATCAGTAGAAAGGGAGGGCCCTATTTCAGGGTTTTGCTCCTCATTGCAACAATCCTTTTCATGTCTGGAACTTGGTGTTGTTGTGGAAAATTCATTGCTTGACTGCAAGAAATCATTTATGTGTTTATCATTTTCAAACACTTGCCAATAATCTTCATTTTCAGGCACTTCTGGTCTGTTTATATTGAACTGTTCATTTACCTGTGGTATTTACCTATGGTATTTGGCAGTTGCTGGCAGCAAAGGAAATCTCATTAGCTTGATGATTTTGATCTCTTGGTATGAAAATGAGTTCATAATTTTCAAAGGTTTTAAGGAGATCAAGGGCAACATTTCTATATTCTCTAAATCTGGGGTTTTTGGCTGAATATTCCCCTTTGATTTGCTTGATGATTGACTCAGAATCCCCTTGGACTGATATCCTCTTAACCCCTAAGTCTTTGAGCAAATGCAAGCTGAGGATGAGGGCTTCGTATTCTGTAATGTTATTAGTGCATGGGAAATCTAGTTTATAGGAGTAACCCTTGTTTGCATTATGTATCCATACACTAGCCCTTGAACCGACCTGGCTACAAGAGCCATCAAAGCTCATCTTCTAGAGTGCTTCTATCTCATTCTCTCTTTCTTTTTGCTGCCCAAGGCTGCTGAGATTTGGGGCATTTCCTGGTTGAGTGAAAGGTAAATTTAAATGTTTTGGTGCACTGATTTCTTGCTTATTTTCCTTTTCTTGTTGGGTGATTTCATCTTCGTTGAATAAGATAAAGGAATCTAAGTCTAAATGTGTGGAATAGACAGGCGAGTTGTTGGGTTTTTCTTTGCTGCTCACCATATATTTCATGAGGGATTCCCTATATCATCTTCTGGTTTGACTAAACACTGGTATGGTGGCATAGGACATATCCATTTGAAGGCTCCCCTGAACTTTGGCTCCCAATGATCTAGACAAAAACATGCCATATTTTGGGGGAATATCAGCTACCACTATATCCATCACTAGGCTTTTAGCAGGAATTTGTGGCAGGTTAACACACAGTCTTTGATTAAGCTCAAACATTTGACCCTTCTTGAATCAAAAGAGTATAAGTCTTTATATGGTCTAGTAATTTCTAAGCCTAGGCTTTCCATCACTACTTTGGGCATAAGGTTATGTGATGTTCTGGAGTCTAGAATGGCATTGTGTAGGATCTTATCATGTATGTTTAGACTGACATAAAAGGGAGGGACAACCCCTTCTTGGTATTTTCCTTCAATTCTAGGACCAAACAATAGTTCTGGTTTTTCATCTGTCAAGTTTAAAGTATTAGTATCGATGTTTATATTCAGGGCTTTCAAAACTTGATTTTTGTACACATCCTAAGTTACCAGTTCAGCTAGAGGCATGCTAATCTTGATCTTGGCGATTTCACCTTCAAGGCTGAAAGGGAGTGTTGTTTTCGACATATTCACATCTGTTTTTTCGCTTATGCTGCTTTCAACAATTTTGGCTGGCTGAGTTTTATCAAGACTGTTAATTGGGACTGTTTTGATAGGGCCACTAGCAGAAGTACTAGGGTAGCTCTTCTTAACACTTGGTTGGCTGCTTTTTTCTCTGTTTAAAATAGTTTTCTTGGCCAGGGTGTTGGTATTATTAGCTGATTTTTTAGGTTGATTTTCTGAGGTTTTTTCAATAGCAGTGCTAGTGTTCTTGTCTTTAGAAATTTCTCTGTTATTTTTTCTCCTGAGATTGTATTGTCTATGAACTTCCATAATTGTGTTTTCGAACCCCAACCGATAATATTCTAACTTATCCTGATTGTGTTCGTTTTGTTCTGATGAGAAAAATCTCCGTTCTTCCTCAGTGAGGAAGATATCATCTCCGTCATCAGATCCTATCAAGTTCACATGATTTTCTTCCAGCCTATCAGTTTTCCCTTCATCCTCTTGTTCTACATAGTTTTGTTGAAAGGGAGGCCTAATTTTTTGGTTATTGTCTTTATTCTTATCTTGATTGGAATTTCTCCTAGAGTTTTGGTTCTGATTCTGAGGCTGGTTCCTATTATGAGCATTTTCTTGGACAACCAACCTCTCCATCATTCTTTCCAACCTATCCAGGTTCTTGGCTAGATGGTCTAATTTTGAGTCAGATGTGGAGGGTGCAGTGTCTTCCCTATATGTTACTTTCTTTTCAGCCCTCATCCTAGCTCTTTTCTCAATCAGATTTTCTTCCACACTAAGAGCTCCATTCTGCATGTCTTCTAGAGTTAAGGGATCCCTTTCTCTTAGCTGATAGGCCATTTAGGGATCAAATCCTTCAGGGAATTTGGCCAAAGCTGAGCCTTGTGAAGGCTTCAATTCTGGGGGTAGTGCATTATACACGCTATTAAATCTAGTGCAATAAGCTTGAACACTTTCCCCAGTGTTTCTCTTGAGGTTCTTGTAATCTGACAGTATTTAGAGAGGGTTCTTCCTAGTTTCCCATTTGTTTATGAATGTTTAATGTAAAGCAGGGAGATCATGTATGCTATGGGGAGTTAGGCCTTTGAACCATTTTTTGTCTTCTCCTCCCAAACTCTGAGAAAAAATTCTCATTTTGATGGTCTCATCTTCTATTCCCATATAATCGAAGGCATCATTCATCTTGTCTACGTGCTGTTGAGTAGTGGTGGGTTCATTTCCAATGAAATGGGGAATTTTGGATTGGTATTCATTGGTTAAAAGAACCAGAGGTTATGGCAACACTCAAGGAGCGTACCATGCTGCCATGGCTGGAAAAAGTGGGGGATTTACAAGAGGGAAAGTGGGCTGAGCTGGAGTGCTTTGGATAGTGTGTGTGTGTGAAGAGGAGTGGAAGAAACACTCGGGCCAACCAACTGATGAGCAGATTTGTTATGGAAGGAGCTGAGAATCAGGTGGAGTAGAAGGCGAAGCTTCTCTGCTAAAGCTCTGTTGCAAATATGTGGGTTCAAAGCCAGTCTGATTTAAATCACTCTGAGATTTTCTTCTAAATATGTTTTTGGTGTGAGGCAAGTCAAAGTGAGGATCTTCCAAGATTGTGAGATCTTCAGGGACAGACCTTGTTCTTGAGATGGTCCTATCAGTAGTTGGTTTTCTAGATTTAGAAGTTCGCCACAAAATTCTTTCTGGATTATCAACTATGGTGAGAGGATTAGGATCTAGATGGGATCTAATATTTACCCTATGTGATGCCAGATTTCAGTTTCCAAAATCTAAAGAGGTTGAGGCTTTAGGAATTTTTTCCTCTCACAGTGATTTCTATAGGCCTACTGGGGCTAGTGGAGTCGCCAGGTGGAAATTTTTAGTCTTTTTGAGAGTAAAATGTTTATGGTCCACCACCAATGTTTATTATGAAACCA
The DNA here is from genome assembly GCA_034641835.2 of Pinus albicaulis. Lineage (NCBI taxonomy): Eukaryota > Viridiplantae > Streptophyta > Pinopsida > Pinales > Pinaceae > Pinus > Pinus albicaulis. The sequence goes on from CM076583.1 coordinate 848,018,268, forward strand.
ATCTAAATGTTTTTTGGGTTTTCTGAGTTTCTATGGTTGTTGAAGGACTAATGAGTCTATAAGAGCTTTCTAGGCAACTATGAACTCAGAGGTCCCACCGTGATCGCCAAAATGTTGGTGGCGATGAGGTGGAAAATTCACTAGATTTTCTAGGTCAAACTAAGGGTATAAAGAGTCTTAAGAGGTATTCAGGAAACTATATACTCAGAGGTCCCACCATGATGGCCAAAATGTTGGTGTCCTATGATTTAGCAAATTGGCATACTAAATGACAAGGCAACATATAAACCAAGCTTTAGAGCTCTAGGATCTAGCCCTCCTAGTCTCAGAGAAGGATCTCTCAATTGTGTGTAAGGATATAGCTTGATGCTTATAAGGGGTTGATTTTAGGCTAGTTATGAGGTGCAAATTTTTTTGTTTGTTGGTTGGACATAGATGATCTAGGCAGCATATATAGAGTGTGGAAATCTAGAAGCCATTGGGCAATGGAGTCATGTGGAAGTCTAAATAGTTCGGATTGATGAATTTGGGGAACCAAAGGGAAAATATAACTTAGTCAATGGATCTGTGGGATCATATAGGTGGGATGAGATGAACATCAAGGATTTAGAAGGAAAAGTAGAGCTTTAAGGGATGTTTAAGGGACTTACTTATGTATATCTTTCAACGAAGGGACTTGCAACACCATCTAAACATAGATAAATATTAAATAGCCAGGGCTAACCATGAATTCTACCAACATAATTTATGCAGATAACATAAACAAGATAGACTTTTAAGTAAGACAAAGAAGGAGAGGAACACTCTGTTTCTTCTAATTGTTTCACTTAAAGGAGTTAGAAAACATGCAAGAAACACAATTAATTGCATTCATAAAAGAGGGGAAAACCCAGGCATCTAAGACTGCAATTAATAGAACCTTCAAATACAACTATCTGGGCAAGGAATAGAGGGTAAGATCAGAACAAAACCTCTCTGCGAATCTGCAGATGATAACGTTTGAAGGGTGTTTTCAAGAATAGCTCTTAAGAGGCAGCAAGCAGACATGGAAAATCATAATTCAACCTTGACAAGAACTATTTGAACTATTCTGAAATAAACAAACTTAAGGGTTTTAAAAGCAGTAGAAATACTCAGTAAAACCTTTCAGCAGATGAAAACATAAAGGTAGTGAAGAGTAAACAGGCCTAAGGTGCTTCTAGGAGACATTTCTTAGCCTAAGATTTTTACTCTACTGCAAGCAAAGCATAATGGAACAAAGCGAAAAACATGAGAAAAAATTAACGAATAGAGAGTACTTCACCAAAACCAAGCTCAGGGATCCAATGATCTGGCCTCCTTCATCAACAGAAAAACAAAGACATCCACACTTCTTCGAAACATCAATTCTTCTTCAAAACAGTAGTCTATGTATTGCTTCAGATTTCATCAAATGCCAACCCTTTACAATGAGAGTTCGAACATGATTTATAGGTGAATGGGGATGAGAGGTGACATAGATGGTCTTAATGGTGCATTAAAGTAGAGGAGAAAATCATTCAAATGCCCATACTATATCATAAATATAACACTAATTTCTTGCCCATTCTAGTATTTCTTTCTGTATTTGAGGCATATTTCGTAGGCTGTAATAACTCCAACGTGTTCTTTGGGAGATTTCCTCTGACTGTAGCAGTTATATTTAGGCTTCTGGGACGAGTTAATTGAAAGAGTGGGCTTTGAGGCTTTCCCATACTTCCACAATAACTACTCTGTTAGTTGAAAAAGTATTTGTTTGTAGAAACTACCAGTTTTATCCTTGGTAGGTAAAAATACTGATCGTGGTGGTGGTCAGACATCCTAAATGAATTAACTGCTTCGCTCTGACGTGCATGGGGCCTTCTGACTTGTGATTTGTCCCTTGGCTGACTGATTTGAATCTAATTCCTTTATCTCAATACTGTGCTTTACCTTTGATCTTTACGGCTTAAGCTCTTGGTCTTTGGGCTTTATGCTTTAACCTTTAGTCTTTAATATTCATCTTTAATCTCTGATTGGTCTTCACCATTGTCTGTATTGTACAGGTGGCTGGGTTTCTATGCTGGAGGATTTCATAATCGATCACTTCTTATGAGACATTGACCAAGCAATGAAATCAAACCCTGAATCTTCCCTTTTGCTTTATCTTGCCTCGAGGATCATCATCCTGAGGTGTCATGCCACCTAGATGGTTATGGGAGGGCTTGTTTGACTTAGGGTGCCATTAAACCTGCAAAACAAACCAAAATATTAAATAAATCCTGCGGGCTAGGGCTTTAAACTGCTTCAGAGGCTCGACGAGGTGGAGGAGCGTTGCAGAGAAATGAAGAATGCAGTGAAGAAAGGTTTCATGGCGCAACACCACGAAAACTAGGGTTCGAACTAGGTTTGGCGTGAAGATTTGGAAAGGTGGTATTAGAAAAATGGAAGCAGTTTTCACATGGGGTGCAGGCGGTAAGTGGTTTGGGACTAATCGAACATGATATGGTCCAATGGTTGACACTTATGCTCCTAAAAACTACCTATTTCATGTTCAAAATGGGCGATCACATTTATTTGTGAAATGAGCGTGAAAATGTTTTTAGACTGTTCGATCCCGAGGGGGGCCAGATCTATGCTATAAGGGAGCATGAAAAATAACGGAGATGTGTGGGAAAAACATATGGTGGGGCCGGGCTAATGCGAATCCTGAGAAAAACTGCCTTTTCTGCGTTGAAAATGAGTTTTGGATAGAAATGGAAGAGTGGGTGTGAAAATGCTTGTGGACCGTTGGATCTGGAGGGGGAAAGCAGATCAATGGTGGATATTTGAAGGAAACACAGTGGAAAGGCTCAGCGTGGTCGGGTGGGACCAGTGAAAATATATGGGAAAAGAAAGAAAATACACGTAAAAGTGGTCGCGGGTGGAAAAGTAGGTAAATCAATGTGGGCCGTCGGATCTGAAGGACGGACGACGGAGATCAATTTCGAAGGATCAGCAATTAGTGGAGCAGAGGGTCCAGGGATAAGACTTTTGGAACTTGCGATGGCCGATGCCAATGGGAGGGAGCAAATGCGATGGGTGGAGGACCGTAGGATCAGGATAGAGATCGACGGCTAGGATTTTCTCGGAACTTCGCACATCGGCGGTGAAGAGGGTCAAGGGGCATGAGAAAAGGAATTGCCGATGAGCGATGAGAAATGTGGTGTGGAAGCACTGATGTGATGGAGGGTGGCGTAGACCATCGGATCAGGATCAAGATCGACGGTGGAGATTTGCTCGGGAAATCGGCCATCAGTGGAGGAAAATGTAAGGGAAAGGAGGAAATGAGAATTGCGATGCGCTGATGCGATAGAGGAAAGTGATGGCCATCGGATCTCGGGGGAAATGGATGGCTGAGATGGAGTCGAGACTTCACATCGGTGGAGAAAGAAGGAAATGGATGCAGGACCAGTGGAAAGCCAATTTGCGATGGGGCGATCTGCCGATGGCCGTTGGATCCATGAGATCAACGGTGGAGATTAATTCGAAGGTGAAACCATCGTGTGGGGAAGAAAATGAATAAACAAAGGAAAAAGGGTTAGAGCGAGGTCCGATAGCGTGGAAGGGGCTTAAGACTGATAGCCAACGGTCGCGGGTGTTGGTCACATGGGGGAAGGGGCTGAGCATTTAAGCCCACGGGGGCTTAAATCGAACTTAATGAAAAACATTGGTTTTTAGGCCGAAAAGGGGTTTTTTGAGCTATTTTAGGTTCCGATAGAGTAAACGGAGGGGGTCTTAAACCAATAAAAAGGGATTTTCATGGTTTTAAAGGGAATTTTGGAGGAAATGAAGGATAATTTAGGGGAAAAATGAGTGATATGAAGGGAATTATGAAGAGAAAATGGAGGAATGAAATGATGGAGATGAGTCCTTGAAAAACAGTTCTCTCTTTGGAAACAACAAGATTTTGAAGTGAAAACATCAGTGAAATTAGGCTTGTTTGGACGGACAACAATCAGGCTTCGAGAGCTAACATTTTAACTTGAAAATGTTTCTTGAAGGCTGCAAACTGATTCTAGCCATCACTAGGTATAATAGAAATTATAGATGGCTAACATACACTACTAAAGCATATCAGCAACATTATCATCAATCTAACACACTACTGTAATAAGTCATCCTCATGAGCATAAGCATGAATACTGAGATGAAGACATAGTATACCAACTCTATCTAGGAACGCCATACAACCAACAAGCTACATCATCAAGGATGACATCATTCAGTTGACATCAATGCCAACACAGTCATCCCAATGCCACTCAACTAGTTGTAACCATGCTACAAGGAATACATTAAAACATCAACTATTCTACATAGGGTTGACATACATTCCAACATGAGCTAGCTACCATCATGAACCAATGCCAATATGAACAAGCTAGAATCATGCACACCATAATGAAAACATGTAAATGGTATGGTAGTTAATTATAATTATGTTGTGTGATTATATGCATGCAAATATATGTTCCATGCCACAATTTATAGGCTATTTTTTTCGTAAATGTAATTTATGTGAATTATAAATTTCATATGACTATTGGCTCAGATGAAGAAGGATATTACCAAAGCTAGGAGGATTATTATAGAGGGTGTCAAATACCATGTGGTTTCGAGTTTTCATGGCAAGAAGACTGTTTATGCAATGTGGAAAACCCTCACGGACTTATTTGAAGGTAGTAGTTATTCTAGAAAATGGGCATTGAAATATAAGCTTAGGAACATTCAAATGTAGAAGAATGAAATCATTCTCTAGTACCAATCTAGATTCACTTCAGTCAAAGATGAAATTGGAGGAGCAGGAGAAACTGTGCCACCATATGGGCTAGTGATCTTAATACTCCTTAGTCTTCCGAAGTCCTAGCACAACTATCAGGATTCAGTTAATGGAAGAGACAAGCTCCCAAATTGGGAGATACTTTGGTTTGACTTGGTGCAGGAGGAGATTTGAAGAAACATTAGAGATGGAGTATCATCTAAATTTGATGAGGAAGAAGAATATGCTCTAGTTGAAAAAGGAAATAAGTCCTAAGGCAAGAAAAAATCCATCCATAACCATGGAAAAGAGAAAGAACTCAGTGAAATTAAATTCTTTCACTGCCATGCATATGGACACTATGAAACCAAGTATCCACACAAGAATCTAGTAAGAATCCCGCAACAAGAGAAAGAGGATATGCTTTCACAATAAAATTCAAGTTGGATTTCACCCTCATTTCTTGCATGAAAAAAAAGTAAGAGGGAGTGAGTGGTACATAGACTAGTGCTTCATTTCATAGGACAAGAAATAGGGAGTTTTTTAGTAGCCTAGAGGATAAGGACCTACAATTACCCATAGACCTTGGATATTATGGGAGATATAGTACCAAAGGGATTGGAACTATTACCTTTAATAGGGAGGTAGACTCTTATCTTCACCTAAAGAATGTAACGTATGTGCCTTATCTGAAGAAAAATATTATTTCTATAGCAGTACTTGAGGACATAGGATATGAGGTGGTGCTGAGTAAGGTGAAATATTATTTCAAGCATGCTTCTACTAGACAAGTAAAGTAAATTAGTGCTCAAGCTGAAAACCTCTACAAGATGGAGGTATATTTCACAAAGCATGCAAATATCCATCAATGAGTGAGGTGGGGTGATGTAAAGCCTTACTTCGAGAGTTGCAAAGATTTGGGCAGGGTCCATAAGAGATTAGTAGCAGTTGAAATATACTCTTCTCATGGATCATTACCCTTGCTACAGTTGCGCATAATATTCAGTAGCAAAAGGATTAGTGTCATCTAATGTAGTCAAATCTTGAGCGACATTTGCAGAGGCTAGTAGTAGTCAGAGACTCATGAGACAATTGCAACTCATAGACATAGTTGATTCAATATTCTGGTTGATTCTTAGTTTCATTTTTTTCAGTAGCAACAAAAATATTGAGTGGGAGTGTGTCCTAATAAATTCTTATAGAGGGGTAGGATTGGGGTTGTGAAAATCCCTTTTCTTGCTAAGAGGGATTATTAAATTGTAGCAAGAAAGGGATTCATTTGACTTGTGCTTTAGTCAAGGGAGAAATTAAAATTTCCACATCAGTAGGATGACTTGCGTTGTAGTTAGCAAGAGTGACATGTTCAAATCACTTAGTTAAGTGAGTCAATTCAAGTTTGTGGGCTAGAAGTAGAGTTGTACATGAGTTGATTGCTAATATCTAGCAATTGAGTGGAGTTATAGTTAGTGAAGCTTAGTTTTCTGAGGTCTAGTCATGAATAGATTCAATATGAGTTTAGCTGAGTATATGTAACTATTGTCAACTCACTGATCTCTCGATTAACTAGTTGTTTTACTAAAAATATCCCTATTCATGCATGTAACTTGAATTTCCTAGTTGAGTGGAGGGAAAATGCATAATTGTATTTATTCATATATACTAGTGAGTGTACAGTGTTTTCATGTAGTAGGTGATGCTTTTCTCTTAGTAATTGTGCATGAAAATAGGAGATTTTCCTATTCTTCATGAGTTAATTTCCTTTGACATTATGCAAAGAAATAAGAGGAGCAAGAGGCATAGATTTGTCTAAGTATTTTCCAGAGGAGGCTCATGAGGAAGAGATTAATATTGCAGTGCAGGTTGAGCTTCAAGGATTGAATTTTTAATTTTAATAGATCTATATTCTCATATGATATAATACAAATACAGAAGGGGTTTTTCCTCTTTGGGTTCCCCAATAAAAATCTTTTGTTCATTGTGATTGAATGATTTCATGTGTTTCTATTATATGTTTTCCTTTCCATAGATTGAGTAGAAGAAATTTATGTCTATTATTTTAAGTCTGAATTCATTAGAAGTTTCAAATTTTGAGTTATTTCTACATGGTATCAGAACTATTGAAAACTACATAGAAACAAGGTTCTGATATTCTCTCAGAAAATTTTCAAATAATAGATTTGTGGTGCAGGGATTTTCTTTAGTGTGGGAAAAATGTCTTTCTATGGATTGAGGCTTGAGTATGCATTGGAGGAAACTTTGAATTTCATAGCTTGGAAATAAAAAATGGAATTTTTGGTGGATGTCAATGGAGTATTGGAATACACACAAACTAATATTCCAAAACCAACAACATCATATGCACATCAAGTGGCTATGTGGAAGAAATATACTGCAAAACCCAAGAGGATTATCCTGGAGGGAGTTAGATACCAAGTGGTTTCGAGTTTGCATGGAAATAAAACCACTTATGCTATATAAAACCCCTCACAAATTTATTTTCAAGAAGTAGTGATGCTAGGAAATTGGAATTGAAAGATAAGCTCAAGAACATTCAAATGTAGAAAAATGAAACCATTGTTTTATACCTATCTAGATTTATTCAAGTAAAATATGAACTTGGAGGAGTAGGAGACTATGCCACCATATGAACTAGTGATATTAACATTCCTTAGAATTTTGAAGTCCTAGAAAAACTATTAGGATTCAGTTAATGGAAGAGACAAGCTCCCAAATTACGAGAGACTTTGGTCTGACTTGGTGCAGGAGGGGATTAGAAGAAACACTAGAGATGGAGTCACATCCCAATATGATTAGGAAGAAGAATATTCTCTATTTGGAAAAGGAAATTATGCCAAATTCAAGAAGTCCCAAGGCGAGGGAGAATCCAACCAGAACCATGACAAGAAGAAAGACCTCAGTAAAATTAAATGCTTTCACTACCATGAGTAAGGACACTATGCAACCAAGTCTCCACACAATAAATCGAATATGAATCATGCATTAGGAGCATGCGGATATTCTCTCACATCAAAATTCAAGTTGGATTTCACCCTCATTTATTGCACGCAAAACACAGTAAGAGGGAGTAAGTGGTAACTAGACTCTGGTGCTTCATTTCATATAACAAGAAATAAGGAGTTCTTTAGCAGCCTAGAGGAGAAGTACCTACAAATACCCATAGAGCTTGGAGATGATGGGATATATAGTACCAAAGGGATTGGCACTATCACCTTTAAGACAGAGTCACACTCTCATCTTAAGCTAAAGAATCTAATGTATTGCCTGCTCTGAAGAAAAATATAGTTTCTATAGCAGTACTTGAGGACATAGGATATGAGGTGGTGTTAAATATGGGGAAAGCTTATATGAAGCATGTTTCTACTAGAAAATTAAACAAAATTAGTGTTCAAGTTCACACCCTCTACAAGCTAGAGGTAGATTTCTCAATGCATGCAACTATGCATCCAAGAATGAGGTCACAGGGGCTTCACTGGGGGAGCAATACCATACCATGTGGGTTCATATTGGGGGATATATATTAAGGAAAAAATGACATAATATATTGGGGGATATATAGGGGTTAAAGGGTTTTTATATTGGTAGGTATACAAAATGGATCTCAAAGTTAATGAAAAAATATAAAGGGGTATAAAAATTTTTATGGAAAAAATTGATACCTACAATATTTAGTGGAAGTAGGGTTTTTTTGAATTAGGAAGGTGTATTGGGTTCATATTGTTAGGGGGTTAAATAATTTGATTTTTAGGGGTATTTTACAATATGTAGTCAAATTAAAGGTATTGTTTAATATGCCATGAACGCACGCGATAGGTCAGAGGTTCATTGAGTGAAGTCCCTGTGAATGAGGTGGGGCGATGTATAGCCTTACTTCGAGAGTTGCAAAGATTTGGGTAAGGTCCATAGGAGAGTAGAAGTATTTGAATTATACTATTCTTATGGATCCTTACCCTTGCTATAGGGGCTCATAATATTTAGTAGAAAAAGGATTATTTTTAGTTAATGCAGTCAACCCTTGAGAGACAATTGCAGAGGCTAATAGCAATCAAAGACTTAGGAGACAGTTGCAATAAAAAAAATAGTTGATTCAATATTAAGGATGCCTCTCAATTTTAGTTATTGCAATATCAACAAAAAAATGTGAGGGAGTGTGTTACAATACATTCATATAGAGGAGCAGGATTTGGGTTGTGTTGAACCCTTTTCTTGCTAAGAGGGAGTGTTAAATTGTAGCAAGAAAAGGATTTATTTGACTTGTGCCTTAGTCAAATGGAGAAATTTGAATTTCCACACTAGTAGGATGAATTGAGCTGCAATTAGTAGGAGTGACATGGCCAAGTAATTTAGTTAAGTCAGTTAATTCGACTTTGTAGGCTATAAGTAGAGTTGTGCATGAGTTGATTATTACAATCTAGCAATCTAGTGGAGTTATTGTTTGTGAAACTTAGTTATCTCAGCTTTAGTCATGAATAGAGTCAGTATGTGTTTAGTGGAGTAGTTGTAACCATTTTTAACTCAGTGATCTATCACTTAACTAATCAATTTACTAAAAATAACCCTAGTCATGCATGCAATTCAAATTGCCTAGTTGAGAGGAGGGAAAATGCATAATTGTATTTATTGATGTTTACTAGTGATTGTACAATGTTTGCATGTAGCGAGGCTTTTCTCTTGGAATTGTGTAATAAAATAAGAGCTTTTACTGTTCTTTAGGATCTAATTTCCTTATGAATTGCGCATGAAAATAGGAGGAGCTTGAGGCATGGATTTGGCTAAGTATTTTCCAGAGTAGACTCAAGAGGAAGAGAATAATATTGCAGTGCAAGAGATTCAAGGATTAAAGTTTTCATTGTAATAGATCTAGATTCTCATCTGATATAATACAAAAAAAAGGAGAGGTTTTTACCTATTGGTTTCCCTCGTAAAAGTACTATGTTCATTGTGATTGAATAATTGCATGTGTTTCTATTTTATGTTTTCCTTTCCACAGATTTAGTAGAAGAAATTTGTGTCTATTGTTTTTTGTTTGAATTCATTAGAAATTTCAAATTTTGCTCTATTTCTACATATTGATAGTTAATAAATTTAATTCTAAGGTTAAAGCCAAATAAAATGTGTGCCAGGAAGAGTGCGGTCTCATAGAGCAAAGGTTAGTAATAATTATCAATTATGAGCTTTTGTATGATTAATGGCGGATTTACCGGTGAAAACTCTGAACATGTTGGAGCCATTTTGCATTTAGTTATAACCAAGAGCATGAAATACATAAAAAAGTGAGAAGGGTGATATTTTTAGTGAAGTGTTTGGGTAAATGAAAGGTTTGCATATTATTTATTAAATTTAATTATTATTACTACTTTTAACATTGTGTGTGTGTGTGTCTATATACATATGTGTGCGTGTGGCGTACTACTTTGTAGGAGAGCAATGGGAATCACTATGCACTCAATGTAGAGTGTTATATTTGGAGTTCGTTTACTCTATATAGTGTGTTAACAACATATATTATATATTTTTGTGACTACCTTGAAGGAAAGCAATTCATTAGAGGAAATTTCATCCTAAAAGTGTGCATGAAATTTTCACATACATAATATGTAAACCAATCAAAATCCTTTAAATTGAAAAGAGGTACATGTAAATATTTTAGAGGGAAAAAAAATTATTTTTTTAATTGTACTTTTAGATTATCTCCTTATAGTATTACTCAAATTTCAAGTGCAAACTATCATTGGATGTGGAATTATCCAACTAGTACCCATTATGAATGCTTCTGAGAAGAACAACATCGATAAAATTTGAAGATACATTAAAAAAACATGATGTGGAATTTAATTCTACATCCAACGAATGTTTGCACTAGAATTTGAGTTAACCTATAAGGATATCAGCCAAAAATTCAATTAAAAAAAAACGTATTCTTCTTTTCCCTCCAAAGCTCATAACTCTTATTTTATTATTTTCCTATTATTTTATTATTTTTCCTTAGGAGGCCACTTTTAGGCTGAAATTTCCTCTAATGAGACATTTACTTTTAGATCATGTACATAATTCAGATGAGAAAATAATTTTATTTTTTAAGATAAGTACATTATCTATATTTAGATAATTAAGTAATTAATGTTTCTATTTAAATATATATAATTTAAAAAATACTTAAATTATAGTTAATTTGTATGAGGAAATAAATAATATGCTAAAATAAATCAATGAAAACTAAAAGTATAGCATGATATACTTTACTTATTTTTTTTCTTCATTATTCTGAAATGATTATGGATGAATCTTCCTAGCAATATGATTCATGCTCTTCATTATAACCGAATGGCACAAGGTCATGAGAATGAAGTTGATGTGTGATGGGAAGAGGAGTGGTTTTGTAGAACAAGAGGAGGATCTAGATTCTGGGGGCCAAGAAGAAACAAAAGGAAGTGATGTGTAAATCGGAAGGGAAAATAGCGGCCTACCGACCATAGTTGCGGCCTTCCGAAGGTTGGCCATGGATTTAGGTCAATGTCGTTCAAGTTGGTAGGAAAGAAGAGAACATTAATATGCAAGTAGATGAAAAGATAGAACCCTACCTAAGCCCTTATAAACCATAATCATAATTTATTGTAGAGAAAATAGGGTGGTATGGAGGAGAAAATGAGGGAGGGGAAAGAAAAGGGAAAGGTAGTTTTTTTTTTTTAAATTCATTTAAATATGAGGTAGTAAGTGTGAGGCACATTATCCATCCACATCCCAGGGGTTTTGGTTTTTTGGTTTTTTTTGTTGTACCTTTTATTATATATATAACATACTACTTTATATGAGCGAAATGGGAATCACTATGTACTCAACGTAGAGTGTTATATTTGGAATTAGTTTACTCTATATATAGTGCTAACAATATAAACTATATATTTTGGTTACTACCATGAACGAAAGAAACTAAACATTTTATTTTAGCTCATTTATAGAGTTTAGATGTGAAAATAATGTTATTTTTTGCTTGCTAAGTTGGGTGAGTCGGGAGATGACTGCACTCTTAACATTTAGCTTGATAAGCCATGACCTAGGGGCATCTAGTGTCAAAATCACCCAAGGATCACACCTAACCTGGACCGCACCAATCCTTACCATGGTTTTAGTTTTTCCCATGTGTTTATGAACTAGTGACCTTCACATCACAATATTCCTTAACAAAACACCCCTTCATTGTCTTGTATACCCAGTGGGTGAAAATAATGTTATTTTTAAAGATAAATACATTATCTATATTAGTTAATTAAGTAATTAATGTTTCTATCTAAATATAGATTATTTTTATGTAAATATATACTTTACAAAAATCTTAAATTATACTTAATTTGTCTGAGAAAAAAAATAGTACGCTAAAATAAATCTATGAAACTAAAAGTATAACATGGTATACCTTATTTGTTTTTGTTTTTCACTTATTTGAAACCATATTGGATGAATCTTTCTAACAATGTGAATTAATTTAAATATAAATGTAAATCATATGTTTTCTTAACTATCCTTTACAATTAAGGTATTTTAGAGGCATTTTAAAACCAATCTAGATCCATCTTAACTGTAGATCTATAAAGCATTGAGAGGATTAAATATCTTGAGATGAAAAACTTTCCTCAAGTTTTGGACTCAAAAAACAGGTTTTCACCAAGAGAGATTTGATCCCTCTTGATGCTCGATAGATCTGGAGATAAGATGGATCTAGATTGGTTTTATATATTTTGTATATAAAAATGACAAATATTTAATATTGTTTTTGTTGAAATAATGATTCACATAAAGTAAAAGGAAACCAAAAAAATATAATATGATAAAGAAAATTTCATAGATGGGGTTCTAGCTTGAAGGCATAGAGAGGGTGATAGCATAGAGAATGTGTTGATGGAAAATGATGGTATCTATTAGCCACAAAATTGGAGAAGATTCTTCATTCAAAAAGTTCAATGCCATTAGGGAATGGAGTAGGAAAGCATAGTCCTACATCTCACACCAAAATATATGATGAATAAAGTGAGAGGAAGACATTGCATATTCATGATGTACAAGGTATCGAGAAATACAAGTTACCTCCTCCCTTGCACCTCATAACATGTAGATATGGTTGGATGGGGAAATAATAATTTGGATTGTTGAGACATTATGGAAATGTCTAGAGTAGTGGGAGATAATTAATTACAATTTATTTCAAAGGAAAATTTTGGGGGTTAATATTCGTAAGTGGGCTAATTTTCCATGTTTTTTCCAAAAAAAAGATTCACCAATTTCCATTTTTTTGAAAATTAATTCGCACAAATTTTATAGTATAAAATTATTTTACCCTAAAATTCGCCAAAATTTTATATATACTAATATAAAATATTTATAAACCTAAATATTTTTACAAAAACATCATAATTTTTTTTACAATTTACATATTGGGGACTAGTAAGATTAGCCAAGGTTTCTAAACTTTAAGATAAACTTCCATCCGTAAAATTTTCCCTGTTTATTTCTTCACATGTAACTTTCATTGAGGCTCTACTAGATAGATGAGGTGAAGGATAACGTGACCAAAACCATTTTCTAAGGGTGGAGAAGTACGTAGGGTTTGAGGAGGTTTAACCTACTTGGAAATGGTGATGCAATTATTAGAGATGGTCTAGTGACTAAGCTCCAAGTATTATTCTTATGGCACCATCACAAAGTAGTAAATTGCAAGGGGTAACTTAACCAGTCATGAAGGAAATTGAAATAGGTGGCTTTTAGCTCACACATAATCACCAAAGTAAAATAGGGCATGCGCCAAGCTAAAATAAATTTCTTCCATGGTTTCTCCATAGTAGGTGAAGTAGCCAGAGATGAAATGGATGAGGGATTAAACAAAAACATAAGGAAATTATAGTGGAGGAAGTGATAGATGAGGTAGAAGGATGGGTGCGTGACCCATGAAATTTGAGGAATATAGATATTAAGTTATTTCACCTATCAAAAATGTATTGGGTTATGAAGCAAATGGTGGCTCAAGTGTGATTTCATTGGAGAATCATGAAATTTTGGACTTGAAGCATCAACTAAACATATTCAAAGGTAAATTTCTCTATCAAATGGGTTCTAGGATTGGTATATTATTCAATAAGATTGGTAATGAAGTCAATAAGGGAAAGAAAGCATATGAATCACAAGGTTGTGGGGTACCCAGGATGACCCAATTGTTATCTCAAAGGATCCTCAAATAGTGTTGTGTTGATGTATGTATATGTCCCAACTCAACATTGGAGGAATTTCCTGGTGAGTGTCCCAATCACACTCCTTTTTGTTGAAATGGAAATCTTGACTACTTCAGTGGGTCTTCAGTTACACTTGTCCTAAGACTAGCCTATCCTAGGGTTAGCCTATATTTACAACTATTTATCTAGAATTCCATGAGTTCATTATGTGATATGATTTATATTATTTATTAACAAAATAAAAGGAAATGGATAATTTATGTGTTATTATTCTAAAAATGATAATCCCTTTCAAAGTGGCCGAAATCAAGGCTCAACCCAACCATAGTGAGGCTTCACTCCTATGTAAGGAGACTTAAAAGAATAAAATAATTCAACCTGAATGAAAATACAAAATAATCCTAAGATGCAAGAAAACAAGAAAAAGTTATCTCAACTAACATAAGAATAATCCTACTGTCAAGGACGAGCTAAACAAGTAATACGGGGAGGACTGTAGTTAAATTTAGGATGAACTTATACTTATAAACATTCAAAGTAGTTTGATGATATACAAAGTATTCAATAAAATATGCAATAAGATAATTTTAGTAAATATTTACTAAATTGACCTTAGACATATACCAAAATCCAATTATGTAAAATGAATCCATTATAAAATTTATATTGATCAAAAGAATTAGTTCTTTTATTTCAACATAAAATAAAATAGAATAAGTTTATACTAAGAAAATATATACTTATATTTCTATTATAATCAAAGTCTTACGAATCCATTTTCTTTAATTAAACCCTATTTCAAACTGAGAAGGTAGCTTACACAGATCCACATATAAGATAAATAAAATCAACAATAATATTTAAAATGATTATTCATACACCAATTAGTATAGGAATAAACCAGGTTTTCATACACCAATTAGTATAGGAATAAACCAGGTTGGAAACAGAAAGAGGAAATAATAATAAGGTTACATATCTAATGCAATAATCCAAATAGAAAAAAACTTATCATCAGTACAGTCCTCATAAAGCTTTGAACTCCTTCATGAAGTAATTTGCAACAATGCAAGTGCCTCTTCTTACAGCGCTCAAAAACTTCAATTCTCCTACACCAAATTTTCTCTAATTACTACAATGTAAGTATTAAAAACTTTCACATAGAATCTACCTCTTGTCGGAGTTTGTAGAACCTAAGTCATCAATGCAGTTCTCCTTTCCCATGAAATTCGCTTGAACAAATTTAAAACAAATATTAAATGTACGAAGAGGGCCATTGGAACTGTTTTTGCATTTTTTGAAAATTCAGTTGAATCTGGTACAAGTTAGAGTGCTCGATGGTGAGTAGAATTTTGTGAGTGTTAGAAAGAATATTAGGATCCTTTTGTTTTGAGACGACAGTTGATTTACATCTTTTGCGGATCCTTTCAAACAATATAGTGCCATATATTGCAAAGAGTGCGATAAACACGAATTGAGACTTCTAGCGACATGAAAAAAATAAAAACGAGTATGAAACTGCACACATATGGTAAATTGAAACTCACGAAATGTTGTTAGTTGCATAATAGTGGGATGCGATACGAAAACAACATAATATAATATATATCCCATCTTCAATGCGTAATTCAATTCTGTAGTCTTTAGTTTCAAATCCATTTAAGGGTAACCCTTTTAAGGGTGAACATGGTGAGGAGGCTCTAATTAGATGGTTGGTTGGACAGACAATGGTGTTGGCATTATGAGAGGCCGAAGTACGTTATTTTCTTTTTTAAATTATGGTGTTGTGGGCATTATCCCACAGGCAAGATGCCAAGTGAGAGAAGGTTTTTTTATAGGGCTTGAGTTTAGCTGTATGCCAAAGAGTAACCAGAGGGAAAGGATCAATGTCGATGGTTATCTGATATTTGAGTGTGCAGTGGCCATCCATTCTACTATATAAACTATTTTATTGTAATAAAATATATAATTGTAATAAAAATATTTTATTTTATGCTATTAATATAAAATAAAATATATTTTTTAATAAAATATATAATGGTAATAAAAAATATTAATATAAAATATAATATATATAAAATGTAATAAAATAATATATATATATATATATATATATATATATATATATATATATATATATATATATTAATTAGTAATCTCACACACACATATATATATATATATATAATTAGTAATTTTATTCAAAACATTTATAAAAATAATATATAGTTATAATAGAAAACATTAATATAAAATAAAAGTCATACTATTAATATAAAATAAAATATATATTTTTATCATAAAATATATAATTGTAATATATATATATATATATATATATATATATATATATATATTATTCTAATACACATTATATATATATATATATATATATATATATATATATATATATATATATATAAAATTACAATTATATTAATATATATATATATATATTGTAAATTAAAATGTAATACTCATTGTAATTATATATATATATATATATATATATATATATATATATATATATAATTAATTAATTAATTAATTAAAATTTGGTAATTTTATATATATATACCAGTTAATTTATTAATTATATATATATAATAAAAATTATGCTATTAATATAAAATAAATTATTTTGTTATTAATATAGAAGATTTTTTTTTTTTAATAAAATATATAATTGTAATGAAAAACATTAATATAAATATATATATATATATATATATATATATTAATTAGTAATCCTATATATATATATATATATATATATATATATATATATATATATATATATATATAATTAGTAATTTTATTCAAAACATTTATAAAATTAATATATAGTTATAATAGAAAACATTAATATAAAATAAAAGTCATGCTATTAATATAAAATAAAATATATATTTTTATCATAAAATATATAATTGTAATAAAAAATATTAATATAAACTAAAATATATATACAATGTAATAAAATAAAATATTTTCTTATTAATATGATTTTTTTTTAAAATAAATTATATAATTGTAATAAAAAACATCAATACAAAATATGAATTAGGGTTTCATGCTATTAATATAAAATATTTTTTTTTGTCATAAAATATATAATTGTAATATATATTATTCTAATACACATTATATATATATATATATATATATATATATATATATATATATATATATATATAATTAATTAATAATTTTATATATAAATTTTATTCATATATATATTAAAATTAATGTAAAGTATTACATTGTAATTTAATATATATAAAATTATAATGTGTATTAGAATAATATATATATGTATTACAATTATATATTTTATGACAAAAAAAAAATAAAAAATTATATTAATAGCATGAAACCCTAATTCATATTTTGTATTGATGTTTCTTAATATACGTTTTATATATAATCTTAATATACATATGTTATATTTTAATATATTGTATATTACAATGTAATACTTTACATTAATTCTAATGTAGAATATAATATGTATATAATTAATGTTTTTTTTTACAATGTCATTATCTTATATTTACAATATTTAATTAATTATTTTCTTCTTTTGATGTGGTTAATGTACCAAATTACATGGAGGAGGTGGAACAAACGTAAAAATTTGGAGTGATGTGGCAACCGAAGGTTTACATCACCTTATCGTGACCACTATGAGGATGTTATTATAAACATGAAGTAAAGTTTGTGACAATCCAACAAGCAAAGATAAAATTAGAAAATCCATAGTGAAGGATATGCCAAAATATGATCAAATCCTGACAAAGTTCTAAATCCTAGAAATAAAGGTGAAAGGAAACATTAGCAAAAAAAAATCCAATAAAGAAGGGATTTTTCCAATATGGAGGATCCCCACATTTTGTGCACAAAATTATGTGGGTGTTGTGGCCACAATAATTAGGCTTTCATGGGGAATGAGCAATTATCTTTGGTTTAGAAGATAATGGATTTAAATTTACTAAAGGATTAAAGTGATAAATTCCATAAATCCTTCAAACATTAAATCTTTTCTCATGGTTCCCACATTAACAGATCAAGAAATATAGTTTCTAAAAATTTAAGCAGTTGATGCAACTAGAATCTAAAATGATGAATCGAGATCCTTAGGGAAAAATTCAATTTTATTTTACCTCAAGTGAGTGATAGAAGAGGTATATATAAGAAGTTGAGAGAAATTGTACATTCATTGATATAAATGGACTCCTTTACCCGACTTCACTTCACTACTATTGAGCCTTTTTAGTACCTCAACAAAGTTGTCTCAGTATTGCACAATCACAACCCCATTGCCAGTAGGTCCGTTCAGTACCCCGGTGTGTTTTCTTGTACTTACCATGTTTTCTTCCCATTTTATGTCACTTGTTGTAATGTATTTGGCGCATGGGTGGATGAAATACACTATGCTTAATAGGGAGGCTGCTTTCCTACAAGAAAGTCACAAGTCAAAGTGGTTTGTGAAACGTTAGTGGAACAAGTTCAACATGTAATAAGCTAAGTTAAAAGGAAACATAGCATGTTACATAAACAAAGAAACAAAAACAAAACAACTTGTGCAAAAAACACACTCAATAGAGAAAACACACTAATAACTGAACAATGGAGAGCTCTCTCCCTTTATTAGGTGCTCGTGGTAGTAGAAGAGAGAATGATAAATCTCTTGTAGTGGATCATTCGAGCTACGGAGCTCCAATATCCAAGAAAAGAGGGTTTCTTCCCCTCAAGTTTTCAGGAAGCCTCTCTTCCCTCTCAAATGATGGTAGATCAATGGACACATGGTGAAATATTCTCTCTTGGATTGAGGTGTTGGCCTTGGATTAAGGTGTTGGATGGCCAACAACTAAATCCTTCCAATCCTCTTGTTGCTGGACAACAAAATATAGCTTTCTAAGGAGAAATTTGGCCAGCATAACATTGTGTCTCCCATTTCTCTTCCCATGGCTGGCTTTTATAGACAAATTTCAAATTATCCGTCCCTCTCTTGGTACAAGATGAATGTTGACACAAGAGTGGGGGTATGATTACTTTTTGTGTTGTACTAAAACCTCAAGGTGGCTCCAAGGCGACTGTACTTGGTTAGCTTGAGTGAGAATATTTTTCTCCAAGTGTGTCAAGTGGTCCTAGATGGTGAAATTTTGCATCCTCAGGATCGCACAGCTATTCGAGGGATAACCGCGATTTTCATCACGGTCATTGAAGAAAAATCTGTAATGTTCGCCCAAGGCGAGTGCTTCCTGTGCGCGGTCCAAAATTTTTCCTGCTGAACTTAGGAAAATTTAAAAATTTTCAGCTCCTGTAATGTATTTCTTCCTTGGAAATCTTTATTTTTACCTTTTGCTTGAAATTTTTTAATGCATTTTCTTGTACGATTTTCAGTGTTAACAGTTTCCCCCTAATGTATGAGGTATACAAAGAAATGTATAGCCAAAATACATTATAGTTTCTTTTTTCATGTAGTCCTTTTGACAGAGAGAGAGAGTAACTTGATTGAAAATTGAGGTTGGAGACCCCTTGTCATGAGTAAAAGGAGACATTGTGCTCTGTTGGTACCCTGCAAGAGATATAATGAATAAAATATTTCTACAAGGTGGGCATGTCCCATGCTTGTGATTTTTTTACTAGTTAAGCTTAACTGACAGATAGAGGTTCTACTTATGTCACTTTTATAGTAGTGATATGCTGCTAGTTGATTACAATGGTTTTTGATGCCCCCAGGGGATTATCCTAGAGTGAGTTAGATACCAAGTGGTTTTGAGTTTGCATGGCAAGAAAACCACTTATGCTGTATAAAACCCTCACAAATTTATTTTCAAGAAGTAGTGATGCTGGGAAATTGGAATTAAAAGATAAGCTCAAGAACATTCAAATGTAGAAAAATGAAACCATTGTTTTATACCTATCTAGATTCACTCAGGTAAAAGATGAACTTGGAGGAGTAGGAGAGACTATTCCACCATATGAACTAGTGATATTAACATTCTTTAGAATTCTGAATTCCTAGAAAAACTATTAGGATTCAGTTAATGGAAGAGACAAGCTCCCAAATTACGAGAGACTTTGGTCTGACTTGGTGCAGGAGGAGATTAGAAGAAACACTAGAGATGGAGTTGCATCTAGATATGATTAGGAAGAAGAATCTTCTCTATTTGGAAAAGGAAAGTATGCCAAATTCAAGAAGTCCCAAGGCAAGGGAGAATCTAACAAGAACCATGACAAGAAGAAAAAACTCAGTAAAATTAAATGCTTTCACTACCATGAGTATGGACAATATGCAACCAAGTCTCCATACAATAAATTGAATACGAAGCATGCATTAGGAGCATGAGGATATTCTCTCACATCAAAATTCAAGTTAGATTTCACCCTCATTTCTTGCACGCAAAACACAATAAGAGGGAGTAAGTGGTACCTAGACTCTGGTGCTTCATTTCATATGACAAGAAATAAGGAGTTATTCAGCAGCCTAGAGGAGAAGTACTTAAAATTACCCATGGAGCTCGGAGATGATTGTATATATAGTACCAAAGGGATTGGCACTATCACCTTTAAGACAGAGTCAGACTCTCATCTTCAGCTAAAGAATCTAATGTATGTGACTGGTCTAAAGAAAAATATAGTTTCTATAGCAGTGCTTGAGGACATAGGATATGAGGTGGTGTTCAATATGTGGAAAGCTTATATGAAGCATGTTGCTACTAGAAAATTAAAGAAAATTAGTGTTCAATTTCACACCCTCTACAAGCTAGAGGTAGATTTCTCAATGCATGCAACTATACATCCAGGAAAGAGGTGGGGCAATGTATAGCCTTATTCCGAGAGTTGCAAAGATTTGGGCAAGGTCCATAGGAGAGTAGAAGTAGTAGCATTATACTATTCTCATGGATATTTACCCTTGCTATAGGGGCTCATAATATTTAGTAGCAAAAGGATTATTGTTAGTTGATGCAGTTAGCTCTTGAGCGACAATTGCAGAGGCTAATAGCAGTCAAAGACTTAGGAGACAGTTACAGCTCAGAGACACAGTTGATTCAATATTAAAGATGCCTCTCAATTGTATTTATTTCAATATCAACAAAAAAATTGTGAGGGAGTGTGTTACAATACATTCCTATAGAGGAGCAAGATTTGGGTTGTGTTGAACCCTTTTCTTGCTAAGAGGGAGTGTTAAATTGTAGCAAGAAAAGGCTTCATTTGATTTGTGCCTTAGTCAAATGGAGAAATTTGAATTTCCAAATTATTAGGATGAATTGAGCTGCAATTAGCATGAGTGACATGGCCAAGTAACTTAGTTAAGTCAGTTAATTCGACTTTGTGGGCTATAAGTAGAGTTGTGCATGAGTTGATTGTTACAATCTAGCAATATAGTGGAGTGATTGTTTGTGAAACTTAGTTATCTCAGCTCTAGTCATGAATAGAGTCAGTATTCGTTTAGTGGAGTATTTGTAACCATTGTTAACTCACTGATATCTCACTTAACTAATCAATTTACTAAAAATAGCCCTAGTCATGCATGCATTTCAAATTGGTTAGTTGAGAGGAGGGAAAATGCATAATTGTATTTATTGATATATACTAGTGTTTGTACAATGTTTGCATGTAGCAGGTGAGGCTTTTCTCTTTGGAATTGTGCAATAAAATAAGAGCTTTTATTGTTCTTTAGGAACTAATTTCCTTAGGAATTTCACAAGAAAATAGGAGGAGCATGAGGCATGGATTTGGCTAAGTATTTTCCAAAGCATACTCAAGAGAAGAGATTAATATTGCAGTGTAAGTTGAGATTCAAGGATTAAAGTTTTCATTGTAATAGATCTGCATTCTCATTTGATATAATACAAACGAAGGAGGGGTTTTTACCCATTGGTATCCCTCGTAAAAGTACTATGTTCATTGTGATTAAATAATTTCATGTGTTTCTATTTTATGTTTTCCTTCCCACAGATTGAGTAGAAGAAATTTGTGTCTATTGTTTTTTGTTTGAATTCATTAGAAATTTCAAATTTTGCGCTATTTCTACATATTGATTGTTAATAAATTTAATTCTAAGGTTAAAACGAAATAAAATGTGTGCCGGGAAGAGTGTGGTCTCATAGAGCGA
Organism: Pinus albicaulis; assembly: GCA_034641835.2. Classification (NCBI taxonomy): domain Eukaryota; kingdom Viridiplantae; phylum Streptophyta; class Pinopsida; order Pinales; family Pinaceae; genus Pinus; species Pinus albicaulis. Next base: position 848,040,430 of record CM076583.1, read on the forward strand.
AGGTTAATAATAATTATCAATTATGAGCTTTTGTATGATTAATGGTGGATTCACAAGATGGATGTTGACGCAAAAGTGGGGGTATGATTCCTTTGTGTGTTGTACTTGGAAAACTTGACTCAAATTCTCTCAAATAAGGTAAGAAGTAATACCGATGATGAAAATAATCCCACGGTCTTTCTACACCAGTCATAGCTTCTAGGATGGCCTCTTCAGATGGAAGAGTAGTATCAAGGAAATCCTAGGCAGAAGAAGAATTAAGTGTCCAAGTCAGAGCGACATCGCCATCCAACTCCTCTGGTGAAAGAGAATCTGGAATGGACTCTGCAGAGTCAACAATAGACTGATATGCAATCTCAGCTGCAGACATCAGAAATTCCATGCCACCCACTTGACCTTCCGCTAATGTGGCAGTAGGGGAAGGTAAGGTCCAAGGATCCGAGAAATAATGAGTTCTGAAGAACTCTCTTCGAATAGGAGCCCTGGAAGATGAAATTGAATTTATGTGAATAGTAGGAGGTGGAATATCGAAAGTACCCATCAAAGAAGAATACATCCCAACCCCTAAATTCTCAACAGGTGCCTTGGTATTATCCAATTTTGGAACAGTTGAGTCAGTAGATGCATTCGGGTCTAAAGGAGGACAGTCCAGTTGGTCCACTGTAACAATCCTCCCTTCGTGAGGGAAACAAATAATTCGAAATAATGAGGATGCAACATCATCCATCTCGTAAATCCAGTTTCTCCCCAACAGAAGGTTGTAGTCCAAGCTTGCATCAACTACCTCAACTTCTATATTTACAGTTTTTCCCCCAACACAGATGGGAAAAGCTGGGACAATACCATGGGGTCTGTGAGAATGACCATCAAACGTAGTCAGAAGAGTGGTATATGGAACAGCTGCGGGAGATCCAATTGTCTTCCAACAGGTGAGAGACATCACACATGTGGAAGCACCCTCATCAACGACCGTCCGAAAGATATTGCATTTCCGGTACGATGATTTAATATGAAAAGCCATATGATGGGGGAGTCTCTTCTTAACATTAGACATATCGAATGTAATCATAAGAGAGTTCTTTGGAGCTACAGCTCTAATAGCAGTGAGTAAAGCACTGCGCTGAGCCAGACAAGACTGGAGCACCTCAAGAGTGGACATGGCACAAGGACCCTGTGCTAGATCTTCCACAATAGAGTAGTTCTGGGCAGCCTTAGCATTTGGATTAATCGTCGCCCGCTTAGTGGATGCTTTTGGCACCCGAGGTATAGGCTCAATAGTAGGCTTCGTAATATGAAGCAGCTCAGTAGCATTGGGAGCACCCTTGGCTTTCGGAGCCTCATCTTCGCCATAATCACGGGATCTCGTGGCGATATCCGCGTGAGCACTCATCATGTATATGTTTGATGGAATTTCCCCTTCTTGGGTGCCCCCAGAGGAAGCCCCAATATTTTGATTCGCGCCGACAACTAGTTGTTGCCCTTGGGGAAAAGGGTTAGTCAACACAGCCTGGGAACTAGAAGAACCCTGCTGAGCTAACAAGCGATGAGCATCCTGAATCTTAGGGCAAAGTTCAGTAAGATGGTCTCCAGCACATAACTTGCATGGAAACTTCACTTTCTTTTTATCCTTTGGCCCCTCACCACCCTGCTCGTTAGAATTATTTGCATTACCCTTCCCATTCTTGCCATTTTTCTTATTACGTCCCTTCTTCTTCCCTTTGGATTGTTGATTTCCTTTAGGGTTAGAAGACTGAACGACATTTACGGACAAATACTAAGAAGGCGATGACTCAGCAGGCACAGCCTGACCAGAAGAAGCAGATTGTATAGACAACTGCTGCAATTGACTAAGCAGGTTAGCTGCACCACTATCGATCGATCCAACAAGTCCATCACCATGAGGAACGGGTTTAGGTTTAGATAAGTCTAACTTGGAGCGTGGAGCATTAGGAAAATATTTTTGAAGGACCCCAGATTGAGAATATATCAATTCAAGCTGTTGGGCCCTAAAAATGGCCTGCTCCTCAGAAAATACCCCAGATAGGGATACATCCTTAAAAATATCTAACTGTAATGATTTCAAGAACCATTCCAAGAGGAATTCACCGGGAATATGAGCTTTAATAAGCCTCTTCCTTCTCTACCATTCCTGAATATGATCAGAAATGTGGGTTGCATCGTCCTGCTTAAAATTAGCCAGGAGTTTAGTCCCGGCATCATAACAGACAGACAACTGGAAATGATTGAAAAATGTAGTAGCCAGATCTCCAAATGTAGCAAAACTTCTCCCAGCCAACTCAATGTACCACTTGGCAGCATTTCCAGTCAAGGTGCATTGAAACAGTCTCAACCTAGTTGAATCCTCAATCAGGGAGTTAGATGAGCACCAAAGATGGAAAGTGGTGATATGGTCAACCGGGTCCTCTCCATTCTTGCCTTCAAACTTTGGAATGTCTGAAGGTAGTTTGGTAGGAACCGAAGGCCACCCCGGACTATATCGGATCGGATTGTTTGTCAATTTTGACAAATCTAGCAAGTTTAACATTGCCAGAAAAGGTAAACGAGGAGGAGCTTGAGGATTCCATCCTTGGTGGGATGGATTCCAAAAATTCTGAAAAGAATATCTTGGATTTTATAAGGCACCAGGTTGCTAGAAAGGACTCGTAGAAAAAGGAGAAGAACCTCCTCCCAACGTAGAGTTACCAAATACCGGACCAGTTCCCCCTCCCGAAGTATTAAATGAAGAGGAAAGCCCCTGATAGGGGTTCCATGCATTAGACAGAGGAGAAAAATCCTGATATGCACTCGACGAAGGGAAAGAAGTATTCCCTTGGTGACCAGTGTAAAACTGATTCCCTGCCCCCACTATTGTAAAGATAGGGTTCCAACCGGTGAAGGTAGTCGAACTCTGACCTCCCGACCAAGGGTTAAAACTCTGAGTCTGAGAAGTAAAAGGAAAAGACCCTAAGGAAGGATTCGGATTAGGAATATGTCCACTTCCGAAGGGGAACCCTTGAAAAGAAGCTGACCCACTAGCCATGGAAGACATGGGGGTAGATGCAGCTGTAGCAGTGGAAAAGGAAAACGAAGGAATCCCACTAGTGGGCATTCCAAAACAAAAGGGACCAGATTGAGAAGCTTGTGCTTGGGTGTGACCAAAGCCAAACATAGTAGTACTAGAAGCAATTGTAGATATAGCAATTGTGCCCCCTCCTTCCACCGAAGCAGGGGTATGAATGCTTACAGCACTCACAGCCGAAGCTTCGTTCCCAGTCATGGCCATCGAAAAGTATGAATAACACGGAGGATCTTCTGGTCTTGCAGACTCAGGTCCGATATACTCCACAACAAATGGATAATCAGGAGGAAGAGGAGATGGAAGTGACTCAGAAGTTTGAGATACTTCCTCTACTTCTACTTCTTCTCCTGCTTCTCGCGGAAACAAGACTCTTGAGGTGAGCGGAACGCTCCTCTCGGAACTGACACCAGAACCAACTACAGGAACTTCAAACCCCGGTGGAGTATCTCTCTCCACTACGTCAGATACCACAGGGTGGTATTCACCTGCTAAATTACTCCTATGCCTTCTCGAAGAAGGCTCTGCACTCTCGGGAGATAACCCCCAGATTCTCCTCGAACGACGAGGCGCTTGATCAGCAACTTTAATAGATTAATTATACTCAAAAAAGTATAAATCTAGGCAAGCTGGGAGCAAAGATCACTCACTATAAAGATCCCTAAGATACAACCAAACAAGCAGCCTTCAGGTATTTTCGCTCCGGGTGATTAGGACCGGACACCAAAATATGAGAAAGCGAAATATAGGACCTCCTGAAAGTAGTGTGGGATAATTACAGCCCAGGCCTACTAGCGAAGGTAACATAAATAGTTACGCTGACCTCCTAACAACAGCCTTTTCCAGCACAAGTACCCAAGCTTCGCAAGGGCACCCCCTAGAAGTACTGCTGGAAGTGATACGACGTCTGCCTCAGGTACCACGGGTATTCCCCCCCGCAGTCACCTGTGTGGAACCTAGGAATGGCAACTATGGGCACCAATCCATGTCAGAAGCCGGGCGGAACGGTCTTGAGGTTAGATCCAGCAAATCAGAGAGGGGGTATCTCTCTTCTCGGCCTTCACCTCCCCTCGCGCTTGACTCTCTGGAGGAGAGCTTTCCCGGTCCACCTAACGGAGTTGGATTTCGCTAAATTAATCAACTTCTATGTTTTCAGTTTGAGCGGCCTTGGAGAGTTAACTCTCCACTCACCTAATCCAAGGCCCTAGAACCTAGCTAGTTGGTGTATGACACTTAATAAAAAAACTTGCTAGTTGATTTTAAATTGTTGCGCTTATTTTAGTTGGCTTTTATATTAAGTCAAGGGATATGGAAATGAAACTCGTGGTGTTTTTTGACGCAGAAAAGAAATTAATGAAAACCAAACTACATGCAGATGCAATATTTGCCTTTCGATGAAAAGTAATTTCTACACGGGTTCTACGAGATTATATATTTTTTATTTTCGAATATCAAACTCACATGTGCAAAAAATTATGAAAAAGACTACAATGCTTAAGTGCACCAAATGCAGATAACTAAGAGCATGCAAATTCTAAGATGCAAAATCTATCAAAACCAAGAGAAATTTCCCAAGAATCCTTCAGTTTTATCACTTTTCAGTTGTCCACTAAGCTAATTCCCAAGTCAGAAACTCTCAGCATAAAGACACCGAAATATACTCAAAATAAGAGAAAGAAACCAACGACAATTCCCTTCCTAAATCAAGTCAAAAACCAAAGGTAAGAAATCTCATCCAAGCTTCAAAAGATGAAAAGAAAAGAAAAAAAATGCAAAACAAAAGCAAAGACAAAACAAAATGTTTTTGTGCTTTTGAATTTTATAAAAGGAAGACTTCAACAAGACCAAGAAAGCTATCCAAATACCAAGCCAAACAAACTTTGAATCTCAAACAACTTCAGCAGAATGCTCCAAATCTTATAGTTCTACTTGGTAGCAAGATTCATACAAGCAAAAGGAAGACAAGAAACTCAGCTACTTGACCTAGAATAATAGCACAATCTTGCAGCAAACAAAAACTTCAAAGAACCAAGAATGACTCTTCAAAAATTGGAACAAGACCTAGTCAAATGAAATCAAGAAAACCAACCAAAAAGCAGGCAAAGACTAAAGTGAAAAGCAAGACATAAAGTTAGGAAAGAGTGTATGAGTAGAATCTCTCTGTTCTGATTAAGCAGAATAGCCAAGAATCCCAAAAAAGAGATCTCGGTACTCAAACCAGAAATGCAAGCACTAGAAAAACAAGATTTTCCAAACGAGTCAGTTTTCAACCAAATAAGAGAGAAAAAGACTGATAATCACTTTCAACAAAATCCAGAGACTAAAAAGACACTGCAGGAACAGGTCTTCACAGACAGACAAGACCAAAAATCTCAGAAATCAAAACTTTCAAAACTTTCCCAGGCATACGCTACCTAGCAGTTTTGCAACAAGCGTGCATACACGACTGTGTTAAGGGAAATCTGCGTATACGCGACTTCCTCTAACAAAAATTGCATGTATACGCGACTGTGTGCAAAGAAAACAGCGTATGGAAAGGTAAATATTGAAAAATATAAAAGATCAAGCCTGGATAAAGAACCAGGTCTTCAGCCTGACTGAAAAATGCTTAACTGGACTGGAAATGATGATTAAAATTGTTGGAAACAGTAAAAACAACTAAAACCACCCAACAGGGGAATCACAAGAATGCAATCCCCAGTAGAGTCGCCAGTTCTATTTCAGGAAAGAACTCCCTAGAGGTTTGTTGGGTTGAAACCTCCAAAGATCAGGGCATGCAATTCAAGAAGGACTCACACAACCATATTTGTTCACGAAAAACTAGGTAGAATAGATCAAGGAACTTACCCGTAGGTACTACGTTTGTATTAGATCCCGTGGGGTCCAAACCCCCAGCAACCCTTCTTCCTCCTTAACCTGAAAACCAAGAAGAAACATACACAGAAAAATGGTTGTACAATATATATCTACCCTAAATGTTAGTGAAATCCATGTGAAACATTAAATAAACCATAATAAATGCTTAAATAACAATATTCTCACATATGCAAGCAGATTCTAACACGTGTATTTTGGGAACAAGATGGTTCTTCTGTATTATGAATAGCATGTACAGTAATAAAAAGTGGAGAGATCACCTGAATCCTTCCACGATCTTCGAACAGACCATCGTCCGGATCCGTCTCGCCCTTGCCTCACTAAGATTCCTTCAGAACTTGTGCACACGAGATGACATATAGAGAGATGAACATCTCCGGGAAAAAAAGGTTTCCTGTAATGAACTAGGAAGTGCAGGAGGCACGGGAAATCAGACTTGGATTAGGGATTCCAACAGAGTATAATATCAATAATTTCTCCCTCCCTTAGGCCATACACGTGAGGGGCTTTTATACTCCCTCAAAGTAGTTTCAGTCAGTTGGAAATAGTTGGCCACGTGCTGGGGTGGTTGAACTACTGGAGTAACCATCAACCCAGCGCGAAAATAGGGATTTTTTATATATTTTTTAATAATTTTAATGGCATACGTGGAAAAGTCTGTATGTACTCGCGTATACATGCAAAAAAATCTGGGCATAACCACGTATGGGATTTTTAACACTATTTTTTAGTGAATTTTGTCCAAGTTTGTGGGAATGGGTGCCCAAGGCCATAGAGACTATCATGAATCACATGAGGGTGAAAAATGATGCTATAACACCAAGGCGACTATACTTGGTTAGCTTGAGTGATAATATTTTTCTCCAAGTGTGCCAAGTGGTCCCGGATGGTGACATTCCACATCCTCATGATCACACAAATATTCGAGGGATAATCGCGATTTTCATCGCAACCATTGAAGAAAAATCCACAATGATCACCCAGAGCCAGTGCTTCCTGTGTGTGATCCAAAAATTTTCTTGCTGATCTTAAGTAATGTTAAAAATTTTAGCTCCTGTAATGTATTTCTTCCCTGTAAATCTTTATTTTTACCTTCTACTTGACATTTTTTAATGTATTTTCTTATATGATTTTTCATTGTTAACGGTTGCCCCCTAACGTATGAGGTATAGGAAGAGATGTATAGCTAAAATACATTATAGTTTCTTTTTCCGTGTAGTCCTTTTGAGAGAGAGAGAGAGAGAGAGTAACTTCATTTAAAACTGAGGTTGGAGACCCCTTACCATGAGTAAAAGGATACATTGTGCTCTGTTGGTACCCTGCAAGAGATAGAATGAATAAAATATTTGTACGAGGCAGGAATGTCCCATGCTTGTGATGTTTTGAATAGTTAAGTTTATCTGACAGATAGAGGTTCTGCTTATGTCACTTTTATGGTAGTGATCTGCTGCTGGTTGATTACGATGGTTGTTGACGCCCCCAAGGGAATTTTTATTTGAAAGAAGGTTGAATGTGGTGCCCACACGAATAATCGTGGTATGGCATGTTTTTTTTTAGAACAAATTCTCATTGTATGTATGGGTCTTTGGCTATTGGGGACCTTCCCGTGTAAGCATTTCTCAAAAATATGCTTATCGAGTCACGGGTCTTCGACGAATTTTGACACAGTGCAATGGTTATCAAGTATGACGCCATCCTGATATGAAAGTTTATGTTGAAGTCAAATTTTAAGAGGATTGATGAAATCAATGTGCAATGATGATTCCCATAGTGCCACATGGGGATGCTTGTATTGAGGTGGGGAGTCATCCAAGGTACTAGCTCCTTATTGGAAAATGTGTGTTGTTGTCGACACGAAGGAAGCACCAACGAACCGATATGACTACAAATGCAAGGGACCAAGGTTTATAATGTAGCAAGGTGTGGTCTGATAGGATAACTTAGGCATGATGAAGAGAAATGGCTATAATTGATGATGGTAGTTGAGTTCTCTAAGGTTAGAGCTTGTAAATGTGAGTGGCGGCAGTCACAAAAATTTCTGGTGAGGAAATCCCTAAAGTCAGTAGGAAAACGAGGGTAGTGTATGGTTGTTATGAGTGTCATGGTGGGTTCCGATACAGAATGTGAAGCTCCAAACAAGGGTGATTAGGGACTGCTTCCAGGTGAGAAATGTGAATGTATGGGTGGGTTTGATCTCCTAAAAAAACATTGTACACTTGCCAAAATAATATAGAATGGGTTTGGATGTACAAGCACAGAGATGGGTGCCCCAATAAATATGAAAATAATTCATCACTATGGTGTGAGGAAGGTGTTTTACTGAGGGTGGGGCCCCCAGTGGTTGGTCTCAGTGTGAGGGTGATGAAGCAGATGAAAAATTTCGTAGATAGGCTATGATGGTGGGGGTGTGATAGGTGTGCATTGGTTGGTCTCGGTACGAGGGTGATGAAGCGGATGAATAATGTCATAGATGGGCTATGTTCGTGGGTGTGTGATAGGTGTGCATATTCAATATACTGATGATAATGGTAGTGCAGGAGAGGGGTGTTATCATAACATGGGTTAAAATTGACTTGATGTATGACGGATGAGTGAACATGAAGTACCTTCGGGACTTGGATTTTATGTCCATAGCTCAAGAAATTTGGTGTATGGTGTACATGAGTGATGGATGCCATGGAGGGTGAGGTTCTACCGACCTGCAAGAATGTTTACCATTTGTAACATGAGGTGATGATAAAAATGGTCAGGTGATTGGAACCTATGGTTGATCTCTACGGAGAAAATGATGTCAGGATATGCAAAGCTTCTTTGGGGAGCCTATCATGCTAGGGATAGAATGATACCTTCTCTTGTACATTTAGTGGCTAGGCCAACTGTTGATTCAACGTTTTTGTAATACCTGCAACCAATACCCCAAGTAAAAAGAATATTTTCTATTCAAACATATTGAAAATAATGTTGAATGGAAAGTGATAATAGAGGGTATACCTGTGGTTACTGAAAAATTACTTTTCCTAAGGTATGGATGTATGGAGCCTATTTTGAACATGACGAAGTCTTTATCATTGTGTTTCTTGTGATTTTACAATTGGGCATTCTGAGCTCCAGTTATGGTTTGTCGAATAATGAGAAAACAGTGATATATTGGTCAATATGGATCATTTAAATTCATTTGTGTCATTTGAGAGTCTAACATTAGAGTTGAGCCCTTGCTTCTGAGACTTTCTTATTGTTGCAGTCAGTCTGAGTACCTGAGATTTGCGTCGTTAGTGTCAGGTAGGGCCTTGAACATCCTGCTTTTCAAATTTGTCATTTTTTTGTCTGGGGGAGTCCATAAAAATGTGATTTGTATGGATTTCCTATATACTTTTTGCCTCGACTGCACAGACAATCGAGGCCGAGCTGCGCGGACCGCATGGAGAAGAAAGTCTTCCCACGAGGTTATTGCGCTTGGCGAAGCTTTTGCATGATGATGCACACATCTCTATTTGATACATATCCATGGTCATCGCACCTACTCTCTACACAGGCATGGTGATGGTCAAAAACTTTAATTTTTTTTTCTTGATTTTAGTCATTGATTTTTTGGTTTTTTTTGGTAATAGGATGTTGTGGTGTGAGCTAGATTGGTCCGATCTTCGTGCACCAGAGGCACAAGGCTCCAATTCTCAGGGGCTTTTGGCATAGTGGGGGAACTTGTTGAAATTTGTAGAGAAAAACCTATTGAGATCACATGATAGGCTTCTCTATTTCCTAGTCCACTGTTGGAACATGATACGATGAGTGATGGTGTTGCAGCGTAGAGACGTCATCATCCGTCTGGAGGTGTATGCTTACTTTTTGAGTGGTTTATTACCTTAGGGGGAGGATATTCCACGCCCGCTCCCTCCTGGGAGGGTGAACATTTGATGCTGGGTTGAGCATCATTGTGGTCCCGAGCTGGTTACACAATGATGTGTTCATACTAACTCAGTGATTGATTTAGATGAGATGGGTAACCTAGCAATGATAGTTCACCTGACAGGGTCATCACCGCCCAATAGGGTGTCGAGTCCTCATATTGGTCTCTTGCGCCAGCTGCGGGGCGGTCACTTCTATGACTGGGTACGCGATGTTTATGATTTCATGGTGTTACAGCTGGGGAAGATCTGAAGGGGGTCGAAGGTCTTTACCTATGTGAGAATTTTATGCAATATTATGCTAGATAGGGTGGTGATTCTTAAACCTTTTGCACCAGTGCCCCTAGGTCCTCCTATGGATCCTCGGATGTGGGGGTGGGCACCCATGATGCCCCATGGTGGAGGAGGGGATTTTGGTCGCTATAGGGATGTGACTGTTGAGGCATGGTTCCAGGTGAACCCACAAATGTTTTTAGACTATCCATACTCGGGGATGGATTTTTCGGGGGATCCAGATATGGGTCTTCTAGTCAGTTACACATGGGGTCCCACAGGTATGACCTTTGATGTTTTTCTACATTTTTTAAGGATTTTACAATGTGTATATTTATATATCTTTTATGGTGACATTAAAACTATTTTTGTTTCTCTTGCATATGTGGGTTCGAAGGGGCGTCCACTTGCCCACTTGGTGGGGCATTAGCCACTAAGGAGGGGCCCAGGTGGGGCCGATCAGGCCCAAGTTGGGGGGAAAGGAGCTATCAGGGGCCCTATAGGGGAGGGCAGCAGTGCTGCCACTGCCAGGGGGATGCTTCCCTTCTTTCCCGAACCAAGGCAGCTACGGCTCAAGCAACGAAAATCGAGGAGAATCTAGCTGCTATTGAGGCTCGGGTCCAGGTTGTGGACGCTCATGTAGCAGATTTAGCCACCTCATGGGGTCATTTAGAGACGTTGCCTTGGGGTATACCGACCTGAGGTTTTGTTGATGACTTGGACGATACATGGCTTGAGACTCTGATGGATCGAGATAGGGTGCATCGCTCGACTCTGCATCGTGTTGCACTTGCATTTTTCACTGTTACACCTGTACTGGCACTTGGTGTAGCTTTGGGTCCAGAGGACCCACCCATTGTGGCTCAAACCTAGAGATTCTTGTATGTTCAGGGAAAGCACTTGTTATGACGATGATTCCCTATTTTTACTGACATTATAGTCAAGGACATGACTTCTATACTGTGACTCATATATTTTTTTATGTATATATATGAAATGTATATTTTTTGAAGCTCTGATGATGTGTCTATGGCTATTGTTTGTGTTTATTGATCGATTTTTTGTACCTGTGATGGATATCTATGTTTTCATGTTTTTCGTTTCTATTGATGATGGTTTATACGAGATTCATTCTAGTCTAGGATGTGATTAGCTATGCAATCAGTTGTCTTGTTTTGATTTATTGGTATATGTGTGAATGTAATATGATCAAACTGATGAATTAATCTTCGTGCATGAAAATATTTCCTAAATAGTTGTGAATTCTATACTTAAAAATCTTGGTTTAACTGTGATACCAGTAACTGGGAGTCAAGGTAGACATGTAGATGGTGAAGGCCTTGGTCGGAGGCATTGCTCAACAACTCAGTTACTGCATCATATTCTGCTTTATTATTGGGTTACTTCATCAAATTCTACTTGATTATTGCTAAGGAATGGTGATTGGTGAGGAAAGTATATGGCCCAGGCGGCTGCTACTATATTTTGTGACTATTATGATGCTCCATCAGTGAATCCAAAATAGTGGCTGAGGGGAATATCCATTTGTGACACCAGAGAATTTTTTAGAACAAGTCCTCAGTGAATGTGATCATGTAAAAAAATTATACTACATGCATCTTGTCTCTAAGGTTGAGACTTCCTTCCCTTATGGGTGAAATGTTTTGAGGTAGAGCCCATTAACAGGGTTATCTAGGCATGTACTGTCAGACTCTGATAGGATGTATGCTCCCTTGAGGAGGCAATGTTTTATGATGTAAGGACCTTTCCATAATGTTTCGAAATTCTCGGGTCTGAAGGATTCTTTTGCAACATCGTAGTAGAGGACTAACTCTCCCTCAGTAAATGAAAGAGGGGTGGTGTTACGATCGAATGATGATTTTAGCCATTTTTTATGTGCCTCATTACGTTGGAGCGAATCTCATTGATTTTCATCGACGAGTTCTAACTGCACCAACTGTTGTTATAAAGGTTAGGTATCATTGAGGAGTTCAATGACTTCGTGTAAGTTGGGGATTTCGCGTTCAATGGGAATCACGGCTTCTACAATGTACACTAGTTGGAAAGGTGTGAAACCTAATGAGGTTTTAACCGCCATTCGATATGCCCACATGCCTTAAAAAACCATATGGTTCTAGTTTGTTTTATGGTTATTAATCATACACTATAACATTGTTTTAAGCACTTTGTTGACAACTTCTACATGTCCATTGAACTGAGGGTAGTATGGTGACGTGAATTCATGTGTGAATCCTAGGTGATAAGACAAATCCTGAAATATTTTGTTTTTGAAATTCTTTCCATGATCGGAGACTAACTCCTTAGGCACACTAAATCATGCAATGACATGTTTGAAAAGAAACCATCCAACAATTTTTGTTGTGTTGTCATATGTGGGCATGGCTTCCGCCCACTTAGTAAAATAGTCAATGGTTACAATGATGTATTTGTGGTTACCCGATGATGCTTGGTTACAAGTCATAATGTTGATTCCCCATTTGAAAAAGGGACCGGCTACAATGACTGGGTGTAGAGGAGTAAGAGGTGCTCTTGCCTCGTGGGTGAAGCGTTCACATCGCTCACACCTTTTGACTGCTTGAATGCAATCATGGAATAAGTTGGGCCATAAATAACCTACGCGTAGAAATTTTTTGGCGGTAGCCATCCCGAAGAGGTGTCCTTTGCAAGCTCCACTATGAAAGTCATTTAGGCATTGCTCAACTTGGTAGTGCATGAGGTATTGACGTAGAATAGTATCTATGCCTCATAGATAAAGGACGTCCCCCATGAGGAGGCATTGGGGGCACTGGTAACATTTGTGCCTTCAGTCGTCATTTGTGAGCTTTGGATTAAAATTTTGGGTTCGTAAAAATAAGAGGATATCGTCACACCAAGGATCACCATTCGTCACTAAAAATAGATGTTAATCTGGTAGTGAGTCGTTTACTAGGGATCGTGTAGTCTGACTTGGGAGGTTAGTGATGAACTCAACTAAGATAAAATATTTTCTTCTCTTGGGGGAGCTAAAATGAAGGTCAAATTTTTGCAGTATGACTACCCAACGAGATTATTTGTGGTTCATCAGATGTCGGGTTAGCAGGTAACTCATGGGGTTGATAGCTTCTACAACTATTGTAGTTCGCAGGATGATGTAGTGCCAAAGGTTTTGTACTGCATGTACAAGGACCAGGGAAGCTTTTCTTTGGGTTCATATCTTAAAGTAGGGCCAGATAAGTTCTTATTGATGTAATAGATTATGTGTTCTTTACCATCTAGTCTGTCTTGGACTAACACCCCAGCTATGGTGGTCTCTGATGCTGATAGGTATAGGGTGTAATATTTGTCATAATTTAGTGGGCTGATCAATGAGGCTAAAGACAATGTGTCTTTTAGTTCCTCAAATGATTGTTGAGCTTGATCATCCCCTTTAAACGAGATATCCTCACGGAGTAGGCGTAGGAATCCTTGCGTGCAAGTGGCATAATCTGGGACAAAGCATCTCAAGAATTTGGCTTTCCCCTGCAAGATTTGAATTTGCTTGATTTTTTTGGGTGGTGGCACCTCTTTAATTTCTTGGACCTTGAGGGGGTCCACTAGGATCCCTTGCTGGGACACAATAAATCCTAATAGTCGACCTACGTTGATACAAAAGACACACTTGAGAGGGTTCAAGTGTAGGTTGTAATTTCAACATCTTTGGAATACCAATTGTAAATCCTCTAGATGATCACTTTGCTTCTTGGATATGATGGTGAGGTCATCCATGTAAGCTAAGATGAGGTGGGATAGGTCATGGAAGATATAATTCATGGCCCACTGGAAGGTGGCTCCAACATTTTTAAAGACGAATGACATAACCTAGTATGCGAATGTGCCCCAAGGGGTAGTGAATGTTGTCTTGTACTGATTTGTATGTAGAAATTGAATTTGGTTATACCCTGAGAATCCGTTCATAAAAGACATGGCCTCATGGCCAATGCAACCATCAATGACTTGGTCGATGAACGGGGTAGGATAGTTGTCCTTGGGATAAGCTTTTTTCAAATCTCATAAATCAGTACAGATGCGAATGGTTCCTTGTATTTTCATGACGGGAACATGGTTGGAAGCCCACCCTGTGTAAGCGATTGGGTAGATGAATGCAGCTTTGTGAATCTTGTCAATTTCTTGCTTAATTTCTTCTACCTTATGTTAGCCACCTATAAAATTTTCCATAACAAACAGGTGGCTAAATATGTTTCTGAGTCTTCAAGAGAAACGTTTTCCTTGAAAATATATCATTCTTGAAGCCTTCATGTGTCTTATGCCCTTTGAAGAAATCTTCATTGCTGTTTCCATTGAAGAATCCTACATTTGGTGAAAGAAACTGCTTTCAAAAGGCCCCCATTCCCTCCATTTCATCCCCACAAAATACCCCATGCTTCATCCTCATTCCCTTCATAAAATCCCTCAAAATGCCTCCATTTAACCTGTAATCCTTCCAAAAATCCCTTTAAAACCTTATACCTCCCTTTATCTGGTTTAAAAATGCCTCCTTTCACCTACTGGAACCCCTTTCTAAGCCTTAAAAAACCTATTTTTTGGCCTAAAATCACCCTTTAACACTTCAGGGCTTAAGCCCCTTTCGGCTTAGCCCTTAACCCTTTCCTCCACATGTAACCTGTGCCTACGACCAAGCGGTAAGGCCTAATCGTAATCACAATAAACTCTATCCCTTTGTTCTTTCCTGAAATCCCCAATGCGATGAGCCTATCTCCTCCGCTCCCTCTTCTAATCTTAACCGTCCGATCATAGAATCCAACGATTGAGATTAAACCATTTCTCCGCCCATAACCCCTCTCCATTACCCCTTCGATTGAGTATTGACCATCGATCTTACTCCCAGATCTGACGAACAGTGCTCAGTCGCATCGTGCAAGTCTCAAAGTGCCATCCCCTTGTCTCCTCTGATTGGCGGTCCCTGATTCAAATCTAACTGTCCATTTAGAAAGATCTAACGGCCAACGCTTAATCGTGTCACGCTCACCCCTCACACAATTCTCCACCATCCTGACCTCTGATTAAATCCCCGCCATTGATTTTATCAAATCCAACGGTCCATATTGCTTCCGCTCTTCAAACCCTAGCACTCTTCTCATCCGCGCAACTTCCCCCGACGCATGCGATCTGCACCGTCGGATCTAGCTCCGCCGATCCGATGGTTGACATTACGTTTCGAATTTTTTTTTTGCCCGAACGTTAATGCCCAAAAAATTTGTGAAATGGGCGGTATTGGAGGGACACGCATCAAGCAGCGTACTGTATCGCATTTTTTTTAGCCAAACCACTTACCACCCAAAAATTTTTACGAAAACCACTCTGGTTCTTTGCTTACCACTGACCCTGCAATGTTGTTTATCTTTTAATCTTAGCCATCGGTTTGTGTGATCGGACGGTTTCGATTTAACTTCACAACCCATACGTTCGCCCTCCGTCTATCCTCCAAAATACTTCATCTATTAATCCCGACCATTGATTAATCTAGATCGACAGCTACGACTTAACCTCACTCCCAAACCTCTAAAGCCAATTCTAAGCTTATTTTCATCGGGTTTTCTTAACCTTTATTGGTTTTTTGCAGGTTATAAAGGTTTTTCCCAGAGTTTTAAAAGATTGCACGAAGGACAGGAATGACTGTTCCAAGTCTTCAGTAAACAAAGGGATCCAAGATTTCCTCAATAAAATGAACACCTCCACCTGTGTGAACCTTTGTATGCCTGCAAAACAACAAGAGCATAGTGAACATCAATTAAACAAAGAGTATCAATGCCTAAAGCATAATCATACCTAGATCAGTGAAACATGAAGGATAGATTAGTAGAGAAGCCTCTACACGCCAAATCAGGGAGGCTAGTTACTTCCCATTGACCCATACTGCCCCCAGCAGTCCTATTTTCATTAACACAGGTCACAGTCAAGGAAGTTAGAAATATTATTGATACATATGCACCACAGAAGTAAATTTCCAGCCTACCAGAGCTTCCGAAAGTCAAACAAAACAACCAGAGTACAAACACAAGCAAAGGCCCATTTAATGAAGTATGGAGCATGCCACTTCTTCTCCATCAAGCCTCCCAGAGGCCGAGAAGCACTAAATTCTTCATTTAATTGGGCCAACAATATATTCTGTAACTTCACCTCCTCATTCACCTATAAGAACCTGTTAAAAATACATTGTAAGTTGTTGGTTGTTGGGATTTTATTGATTGTTAGAGCTATTATTGAGGAGGAGTAGCTGAGTAGTTTGTATTATAGTAGGCTGGGAAGAGAAGTTTGGACTATAAAAGAGCCATTGGACTCAAAGTATGTGACTGGTTTTTCATATCAATTGAACAAGAAGATTCACAGGATCTTGGTCTATATTATTGGTTATGTTTCCTTACTATAATTTTCTCCTTTCATGCTTTATCATACTGTCGATTATTCTCTAATAAAGAATAACAAGCATATATTAGGATATACTGATGTAAGTACCCTAAATCTCACTGTCAAATCTTTATCTTTATGTTTTCCTCTGATTGTGTATCTAAGAACAAATTCAACATAATTTAACCAGTATAGAGTTGGTTTGCCCATACTTACTTATGTATGAATTTAGAGTTTGCTTCTTAGAGTTCTTACTTGGTTTCGGCTGAAAGAATTGGGAAACTGGGGATTTCGAGTTAGCCCTATCCACTAGGTTCCTTTTTCGACAGTTATGCCTTTCTAAGATCCCTATGAGTCGGTGTCAAAAACAGTGAAGGTTAAAATTCTTTCTCTGATATTAGGCCTTACTCTGTGTTAAATATTAAGTGTTTTCTACTTTCTGAAAGTAGTTATGAGGACTGCTGGATTGTTTTCCTTGAGAGTATGCTGAAATCAGGTCTGGATTTAAATGACATCTAACCTGATCTTAAGCTACCCTTTGTGTCTTTAGTGAGAGTTTCCTTTGAAGTATGTCAAAAGCAAGATAGGTTCAAAGTCCTTACCTGATCTTAGGTTGCACTTTGGCCTCTTTCTTTCATCCATTCTTAATGTTCCATTCCACCATCTATCTAAAAAGATCCTTTGGTATAGATGAATTTCCCTATGGAAACTCTTGGATAAGTTTTTATGCAAGTAAACCCTTTTATGACTCCATAGCCCAATGGATTGGCACTTCTTTTGACCTATCTTCCCATGCTGAAACATCCTTCTATTTAGTTCCTTCTTTACTTCTATAATCTTCTCAGTTAATGATCCCCAACCAAAGAAAAAAAATAAAAAACCCTTATGCTTCATATCTATCCTAATACCTTAATTTGAGCCTTAAAGATATATCATTCTTTACATATATAGAGAGATCCCTCTCTAGATCCAAGAGGGCTAGATCCTAGGATCCCAAAGTGGTTTGATGTTGTGTTGTCTTTTGGTCTTGCCAATCTGGCCAAAACATAGGAACCATAACATAATGGCGACTCCACTGGGGAAGTTCTGAGTGAGTTTCATCTTAGATATCCTTAAGACCTCAAAAGACCCAAAATCTCTGGTTAGATTGGTATTCAATTGCTGATGGTGGACAACAACTTGCTTCAAACGTTCAAATTCCTCCGCCTGGTGACTCCACACTCCATAACTCTCAAAAGACCAAATGAATCCACTGGTACAAGACCCTGAACTAGTTGAGAAGATATAGTGACCTCTTTTCACAAACATGGATCCAAGTATGGATAGAGAAGAAAAGCTAAATTCTTTGTTGGACAGAGTGAAAAGACTGATGAACATACTTGGTGAACAAATAGTGGAGAGGTATAGGGCTAGTCTAAATTTTGATTATATAGAGCAACCCATGTTTTTTCCAGAGCAAGAACAATCTCAACCTATATAATACCTAGACAATGAGCAAGACATGTATGATGCTCAAGAATCTATAGAAGATGAAGAGGAAGGTGGTCAAGAAATGCCTGACTGCCTACCTATATCTTTTACTATGCTGATAAGAGAATTTCATGACCAAATGGAAAAAGCTAATAGGGAATGCTGCTTTGAGGAAACAAGCAACCACTTAGAAAACGCAGAATCTGATGAGGAAGGAGAACCAACACATATAGGAACTCCCCCTCTAGATTATAACTCACCTCTGATTTCACAAGAAGAGTGGCATCCTGATCATATAGAAGAAACAACTCTTGAGCCTTGCATTCTATTTGAATATCATCATGATCACGAGGAGTTGTTTGAAACAGAAAGAGATCAGGAGACATTAGGAAACCCCCAAGGTTTCCCTGCAAGCACTAGTGAAGACCCCCCAGAAGAGGTTAAAAAAGACATCCAGCCTTCAAATCAGTTAATACAAGAAACAGAGAGCTGTTGCACTTCTGCTCAAAGAAACAAAATAAAATCTTCCCCTTTGATAGAAGAAGAAATAGATTAGATCATCAATAGACAGTCTGCCTCTGGGATATTTTATAGAGCAAACACTCTGGCCCATTCATCTACTAAGCATGGTTGTACAGATTCAGAAAACTCCTCTATAAATCAAAATGAAGAAAGATCTGTTGATAACCCAGTGTGCTTGAATGAAAGCATTACTTACATTCATGATTTTCCTATTTTTGATCTATTTGATTATGATGTTCTCCAAACAGAAGATGATTTTGTAGGGCCATCATTAGTAGATTTGTGGGATGAATATCGGTTCCCTCAAATCCAAGAAAGTAATGAGCCAAGTTAGGCTATTTATGATACTGATGAGGAAAGTTATGAAAGTCTGGTAGCAGATGAAGATTCATTGAATCTTCACTCTGCTTTATCTCAGAGCATCAGTAACAGTTTTCATGTGATTTGGGATCAGCAACCTTTCATCTCAGAGGATGAGGAGGAAAGCAATGAAGAAACTCTTGAGCAAGTTGAATATCCTAAATCTTCTCCTAAAAGGGTTGAGGTAATCAAAGAAACCCTTGCTCAAGAATATGTTGATATTTTCACAGAGCTCAGCCCACCAGATTAGAAGATATCAGAGCTACAAGAGGACAACGCTGTAGTATATGATGAGTCCTCCAGTTCAGAAAATAATGAAGATGAGGAAGAATTTCTTTTTCAAGAGAATCTATTCCTTGATCTAGTGGAAGAGGGAGCAATCCTGGTTGAAAAATACTTTTCAAATGCTCACAGCCATGTATCATTTCAAGATCCTTATGTTCATTTCCTGCAGACATTTAGAGAAGGATCAAAGGTCATCAAGAGCTGCTTGTTGTAGACAACAGGAAACATTTTAGAAGTTGTTGTTAAAAAACAAAGAGAATGGGAGTGGCCCTGTCTATCCAGCATGCTCAAAGAGATGAGCAGAAAAGACCAGTCATGGGATCATCTGATTGATTGGATGTATTGGAAAAGAGAGTTTGTCAGCTAGACATGTAAATATTTCAAGTTAGAGTAGGGTAGGTAGGAAATCTCAATAAAAGCTCAGCCTGTGAGCATTTAGTTAGTTGTTTTTAATTTCTGCAAAGTTCAGTCCGTAAGCATTTTATCTTTATGCCATGGACCCATAGAAAATTAGACAGTCTAATCCTAGTTTAGCTATGTTTCAATTTATGTTTTAGAATGTAGAGAATGAAATCTGCTAGAGAGTTTAATCCTGGCAGATATTAGTTTAGGTAGAGAAAGTTATGAGTCCAACTGTTTAATATGGTGTCATGGAGAAATAAGGGTAGAATTAGATTAGTTTTTTCTTTCAATAAAAAATTGATGATGTGAAAGGTCTGCAAGTCTAAGTGCACCTTGAAGAAAAAATGTTAGGACAATAGGATGGGCAGGTAGTTGTTTGGGAAAGGTTTTATGCTGATTTATTATCCATCATGTTTTTAGCAGCTGATCAAAGAAGAGAAAGGATGGTCAAGTACCAGGCATCTGGCCTACTTCCAAATATTATTTTCTGAGATTCTTGACATCTTCAAGAAGATGCCATCCCCATGTGGAGCCACTGTTAGCCACCTATAAAATTTTGGCATAGAAAACAGGTGGCTAAATATGTTTCTAAGTTTTCAAGAGAAACATTTTCCTTGAAAATCTATCATTCCTGAAGCCTTCACGTGTCTTATGCCCTTTGAATAAATCTTCACTACTGTTTCCATTGAAGAATCCTACTATTGGTGAAAGAAACTACTTTCAAAAGGCCTCCATTCCCTCCATGTCATCCCCACAAAATCCCCCATGCTTCATCCTCATTCCCTTCATAAAATCCCTCAAAATGCCTCCATTTAACCTCTAAACCTTCCAAAAACCCCTTTAAAACCTTATGCCTCCCTTTATCTGGTTTAAAAATTCCTCTTTTCACCTACCGGAACCCCTTTCTAAGCCTTAAAAACCCCGTTTTTTGGCCTAAAATCACCCTTTAACACTTCAGGGCTTAAGCCCCTTTTGGCTTAGCCCTTAACCCTTTCCTCCACATGTAACCCGCGCCTACGACCAAGCGGTAAGGCCTAATCGCAATCACAATAAACTCTGTTCCTTTGTTCTTTCCCGAAATCCCCGATGCGATGAGCCTATCTCCTCCGCTCCCTCTTCTAATCTTAACCGTCTGATCGTAGAATCCAACGATCGAGATTAAACCATTTCTCTGCCCATAACCCCCCTCCATTACCCCTCCGATTGAGTATTGACCATCGATATTACTCCCAGATCCGACAGACAATGCTCAGTCCCATCGCGCAAGTCTCAAAGTGCCATCCCCTTGTCTCCTCCGATTTGCGGTCCTCGATTCAAATCTAATCGTCCATTCAGAAAGATCTAACGACCAGCGCTTAGTCGCATCGCGCTCACCCCTCACGCAATTCTCCACCATCTCAACCTTCGATCAAATCCCCGCCGTTGATTTTCTCAAATCTAATGGTCCATATTGCTTCCGCTCTTCAAACCCCACCACTCTTCTCATCCACGCAACTTCCCCTGACGCATGCGATCTGCACCATTTCGCAAAAGTTTTCTGCCCGAACGTTAACGCCCAAAAACTTTGAGAAATGGGCGGTATTGGAGGGACATGCATCAAGCGACGTACCGTATCGCATTTCTTTTAGCCAAACCACTTACTGCCCAAAACATTTTGTGAAAACCACTCTAGTTCTCCACTTACCATTGACCCCGCAATGTTGTTTATCTTTTAATCTTAGCCGTCAGTCTTTGTGATCGGATGGTTCCGATTTAACTTCGCAACTCATACGATCGCCCTCCATCTATCCTCCAAAATACTTCATCTTTTAATCCCGACCATTGATTAATCTAGATCGACGGCTCCGACTTAACCTCGCTCCCAAACCTCCAAAGCTAGTTCTAAGCCTATTTTCGCTCGGTTTTCTTAACCTTTATTGGTTTTTTGTAGGTTATAAAGGTTTTTCCCAGAGTTTTAAAATATTGCACAAAGGCCAGGAATGACTGTTCCAAGTCTTCAGTAAACGAAGGGATCCAATATTTCCTCATTAAAATGAACAACTCCACTTGTGTGAACCTTTGTACGCCTACAAAAAAAAAAGAGCACAGTGAACATCAATTAAACAAAGAGTATCAGTGCCTAAAGCATAATCAGAGCCAGATTAGTGAAACATGAAGGACAGATCAGCAGAGAAGCCTCTACATGCCAAATCAGGGGGGCTAGTTACTTCTCATCGACCCATACTGCCCCTTGCAGTCCTATTTTCATTAACACAGGTCACAATCAAGGGAGTTAGAGATATTAATGATATATATGTAGCGCAGAAGTAAATTTCCAGCCTACCAGAGCTTTCGAAACTCAAAAAAAATAGCCAGAGTACAAACACAAGAAAAGGCCCATTTAATGAATTATGGAGCATGTCACTTCTTCTCCATCAAGCCTCCCAGAGGCCGAGAAGCACTAAATTCTTCATTTAATTGGGCCAACAATATCTTTTGTTACTTCACCTCCTCATTCACCTATAAGAACTCATTGAAAATACATTGTAAGTTGTTGGTTGTTGGGATTTTATTGATTGTTAGAGATATTATTGAGGGGGAGTAGCTAAGTAGTTTGTATTATAGTAGGCTGGGAAGATAAGTTTAGATTGTAAAAGAGCCATTGGACTCAAAGTATGTGACTGGTTTTGCATATCAATTGAACAAGAAGATTCATAGGATCCTGGTCTATATTATTGCTGATGTTTCCTTACTGTAATTATCTCCTTTCATGTTTTATCATACTATCCATTATTCTCTGATAAAGAACAGCAAGCATAGATTAGGATATACTGATGTAAGTACCCTAAATCTCACTGTCAAATATTTATCTTTATGTTTTCCTCTGATTGTGTATCTAAGAACAAATTTAACATAATTTAACCAGTATAGAGTTGGTCTGCCCATACTTACTGATGTATGAATTTAGAGTTTGCTTCTTAGATGTTCTTGCTTGGTTTCGGCTGAAAGAAATGGGAAACTAGGGATTTAGAGTTAGCCCTATCCACTAGGTTCCTTTTCCGACAGTTTTTCCTTTATAAGATCCATATGAGTCAGTGTCAAAAGCAGTGAAGGTTAAAAATATTTCTCTGATATTAGGCCTTACTCTGTGTTAAATCTTAAGTGTTTTCTAGTTTCTGAAAGTAGTTATGAGGACTGCTGGATTGTTTTCCTTGAGAGTATGCTGAAAGCAAGTCTGGATTGAAATGACATCTAACCTAATCTTAAGCTATCCTTTGTGTCTTTAGTGAGAGTTTTCTTTGAAGTATGTCAAAATCAGGATAGGTTCAAAGTCCTTACCCGATCTTAGGCTTCACTTTGGCCTCTTTCTTTCACCCATTCTTAATGTTCCATTCCACCATCTATCTAAAAAGATCCTTTGGTATAGATGACTTTCCCTATGGAAACCCTTGGATAAGTTGTTATGCAAGTAAACCCTTTTATGACTCCATAGCCCAATGGATTGGCACTTCTTTTGACCTATCTTCCCATGCTGAAACATCCTTCTATTCAGTTCCTTATTTACTTCTATAACCTTCTCAATTAATGATCCCCAACCAAACAAACAAAATAAAAAACCCTTGTGCTTCATAACTAGCCTAATACCTTAATTTGAGCCTTAAAGATATATCATTCTTTACATATATAGAGAGATCCCTCTCTGGATCCAGGAGGGCTAGATCCTAGGATCCCAAAGTGGTTTGATGTTGTGTTGTCTTTTGGTCTTGCTAATCTGGCCAAAACACAAGAACCACAACACCTTAGATGGGTGAAGTTGGCGTTGTTTATGTCATATAGATGGTATTTCAGGGTAGGTGTCAATGTGTTGCTCTACAATAGTGTGGCTAAGCCCCAACATTTTTGAATAATCCAATGTGAAGATGTCTCTGTACTCTTTCAACAATTTTGTGTAAGTGACTACCTCGTCTAGGGGGCATGCTACCCTAGTGATATTTCTTCGATTTTTCATGGTTTTCTCGAGATATTTACCTTAACGGTTGGTGAAATATTCAACATATTCACTTATTCGAATGCGTCAAATGCTCGGATGGGATTTTTGAACCATTCTAACTTCCCGAATGGGAGGAATTCTTTGGATTCAATGGCATATATCTCTTGTGTTTCTGGGTTGTTAGGACTGAATTTTTTTTCTAGAAGAATAAACGAGCGATGGTGCATTGAGTCCCACAGAAAATTTTGTTTCGTCATGCCCTCTAGAATATCCTCGTCTGAATGGAACAAGATTTCTAAGGGGGAGTTGATTTGTGTGAGGCTGTCGGAGTTGGTTCGGGCCTAGTAGTGTTGGTCGACAGACACGAATAGGATTCCATAGTTGATGTTGTGGAACTAGACAAGGTTGACAAGGTGTAGACTGGTTGAGTTTGCACCGTCGATGGTACACCTACTATTTTATTTGTAGCAGTCTTGAAACCAATGAAAAAAGAGTAGACAACATGAGTCATGGTTCCCATGCATGATGAGATGAATTGTATGTGGAGTTGTGTGTAATCGGCATTGAATGGTAGAATAATTTCCATTGTGGTGGCTTGTGTGAGAGCGAGCTTATGCTCTTCACGTGGCATACTAAGGGTACTCACACTTTCTTGGATTTGGAAGTTGCGCTGAGCGTAGAGGTGCCTAAATGTTTCCATTAAGGGTGACAACTCTATTTCATGATCATGACTTGTGCAAATGGTGCACGATGTCAAGGTGCTTATCAAGTTGATGGTGTGAGAACTAACGCTACTCTTTGTGCTTGAAGTGGATGCTTGGAGATGTTTGGGAAATGGGGCACATGTGAAATTCTACCATCTCGGAGTCTTTGATTTTTGTTGGTATGTACCTTTCATAGAGTTTAGACTCAACGCTAACCTCGCTGCTCGTAGCCTTGGGAGGTACTTTCAATCCATGATATGGTGGAATTGTGAGAAAATCCTGCAATAGAAGCATGTGATCTTCTCTTGATTGGAGATATTAATTAGTGGCATGGTGGTGACCATGAAAATACTGTCAGTGATATTATTGAGTTCCTGACATTGATTGAATTTGAGGTTGTTTCTGTTGCACAACCCACGTGTCTAACTTGGATCGTTTTCGGCCCTGATAGGACAATGGGTCATATTAGATTTCCTAATGTTTTGGTAATGATGGGGGGCAGGTTTCCTTGCGTCAGACTACCTTGGTTCTAGACTAGTTATCTCTGGGTATTGAGTAGCCAATGAGCGTATGGTGTCTACCAAAGGTCAAAACTGGGAGTTTTAAGTACAATGGAGAGTCTGATGGTTGTCATGAAAAATTAGAGAAGATTTCTTTTCCCTAGTTCTCCATTCCCTTTGGACTACTGGAGTGATTGGGTACCATTTGCGGAATGATATTAAGTCTGGGCATTAGGCAACCAAGTGGTTACATGAGTCTCATAATTCACATGTTGGGATTATCTGTGGACGATGCTTGGGGGTGGTGATGTTCCCCTTTGTTGGACACTTTTGTGCTGACATGAAGAAAATGGACCTAGCTTCTAAATTTTATTGCATTGTCTAACTTTCCATGGATTCTAAATCCGATTCATCTACTGTGGTGAGGCAAGTTATGGCCTAGTGTGAACTATTTGGTGTCGACTGGAATCGAGGGATATAGGGACAACAATAAACTAGGTAGTCATCTGAACACACTCAAAATGAATACTAGACTACTCATAAGCCATTGTAATATACGAGGTTGACTAGATACCATCTCTGAAACAACTCCAGGGTTGCATAGTTAGTGATGAAGTGATCTCGTTCATCATAGAGTGAACAGAGCTGGATAGGAGCTTGAAGGCGATAATGGGGGGGAGGTGGTCATTCAGGTGACTATCTCTCCTCAGACACATATAATATGGTCCTTGTTTATTTTATCCCTTGAGTGGTGGTACTTCTTACGGATTCCGTGTCCGAGCCAGCCCAGTCAAAGTTTTTAGTGATGAAGTGTCACATGAAATCTAACATGGACTGGAACCGATGGATATTAGGACAACGACCCAAATGGTGGTTGCTTTGACAAATCTGACACGTATGTTGTCGATGCTGAATCAATTTTCTTTGGGAAATGTGAGGGACTTGGTACCAACTGTTAAACGCCCTTAATTTGGGACAATGTTTGACTAAGTGGTCTGGCTTGTCACACAGTGCAAAAAATGGGGTCGGGTGAGTGACATCTATTTTCCATTTTTGGTCCGTTGGGGTGACTGTGTATGAGTAGGATGTAGGGTCCTCTCGTAGGTACAATATGGTTTTAGGCTCTTCCTCATCTATTTGCATGGGTGGCATTGAGGGGTCTTGCTGGTACGATTTCTCTAGGGCTTGCAGGGCATCCCTATATCATGGAATATTTGGGTAATGATCGGTGTAATGCCCATAATGGTCGCATATGGCACATGCGTGGTTGGTGCGCAATGCTTTCCCTTAATTTTTCATGGCTTGTTCCTTTTTATGGGAAATTGAGGGCACGACATTTATTTCAGTGTTGAGAAGATGTTTTAATTCATATAACTTCGAGAAAATATTGGTAGGATGGCCTACGATATCACATAATGCACAAGGTTGTAATGCCCTAGGTATTTTGGGGTTTTCGATTTTCTTCCCTTTTTTGTTGTTTTTCTTTGTGGCGTTAGGTGGCGCTGCTATGGGTGTTTCGTTAACCATTGTGGCATCCTAAGGGATGATAGGGGTTATTCCTAGAGAAGAGATGCCAGGACTACCAAGCATGGTTGGTTGGACCAAATACCACATGGGTATTTCGAAGGCCATGTTTGGCAATGTAATGGTTTCCAAGACTTGCATTGACACAAAACTAGGTGGGGGGTATAAAAATGGGGTTTGGGCGATGGTGTAGGGTAGGAAAGTCATACCAGTGGATTTATTCTCCGTACTACAAGTTTCCCATATCCGAGATAGTATCGGTGTTTGATGATAGCATCATGCACACCGGTGCCCTCGTCATCTCTGGGGTTGCCTTTGATATGATAGGGGGATCTCCTAGGAATGATCCTAGGATCAATGATGGTTTGAATTGGTCAAGGCCAAATTCTTGATACCGCATGATCGATTCCGTAGTTGTGTCCACGTAAGGTAAAACACCATCAAGAGCCGTCATGGGTTTCTTATCATAGTATGTAAGCTGGTCGATAGTGATGATTCAATCTTCACGGAGAAACATCATCACCCGAAAGACAGAGGATGCTATGGAAGTCATGGCATACATATAACTCTGCCCAAGGAGTATATTGTAGTCAAGTTGCATGTTGAAGACTTCAATGTATGTAAGTATCATCTTTCTAGAAAATTTTACAGGGACATTCTGATATAGGCCGACGGGGACTGAAGGTCAACCGTCGTAAGCTATAAGCTTGATGTCAGATGATTTCAGTTCTGGTGATGACAACTTATGCCAAACGAATTTGGAAATGATCCATGTATATGCTCCTTCATCAATGATGCATCAATGTATGGTGATATTCTGGATTGACACTGGTATTTGGAAAGCGACTAGAGAAGGAAGCCTGGGGCTTGCTTTGTCTATGTCAAAATGAATTAGGTACGAATCTAAGGGTCGATTGCTCCTAATGCAGAAAGTAGGTATTTTAATTGTTTTGGGCATGATTATAGGACTTCTAAGGCTAACATGGAAGTGGGTGATTGTGCTAAATCATCCACTATTTTGTAGTTATGAGAAGATTTTAGGTGGCATCCTACGCACCTAGTTGGTCCCCTGACCATTTTTGGAAGGGGCTCTATAGGTACTTTGGATATGGCTAACGGTGCTATAGGTGCACTCGTGCTTGTACTTGATGGGTTGGTGTCTGGGGGGGGCATCATAATTCCTATTCCTTATCTGAAAGAACATTTCTTCGCCAATCATGTAAATTTCATGGTTGCCACTCCCGGTATCATTTTGGGGTGGTTGTTTTTGTTGGGTGTTAACCACTCCTTGGTGGGGGAAAGGCTCCTTCATTACAACAAGTTGTTTAGTAGGTCCCCCTTGTCCACGGTTACCATAATTTTTTATTCAGTTCAGGGAATTCGAGACAGTGGTGAGTGTAATGGCCTGTTGTAGCCCCTACAACACCCTCCAAAAAATACAAAAAAGATAATAACACACACTTCTAAATTTTTTGGAGCCCCTTTCAAACTAAAAGAAGAAGCTAAGTAAAGTTTTTAAGATCAAGTCGCTAAGTCGCGAATCCATGATTTGCGACCCATGTGACCTATGTGACTCTGCGACCCTAAGGTCGCCAGGTCGCCAGGTCGCAAGAGTTGGAAGTCAGGAAATTTGCGACCTTGCGACCCAGCGACCTTAAGGTCGCGAGGTCGCGAGGTCGCAAACTATCAACTTGCGACCTCATTTAGTGCTCGCACGTGCGACTCCTTTTTATAAGGGCAGGTCGCTAGCCGAGGTCGCAAACTAGCAACTTGCGACCTCATTTAGTGCTCGCACGTGCGACTCCTTTTTATAAGGGCAGGTCGCTAGGTCGCATTTGTGACTCGCGGCGAAAATCGTGGAATTGCTCTGACAGGTCGACTGGCGCGTTTTCTTCCGGGTAAGTTGCCATTTCCTCCCTGTGTTTCCTTCACGAGCATTTCTTGCCAAATTTTGGGCCTCCCCATGGTCTTAATTTCTTGCTGGTGAGGATGTAGGGTTTTCTGTTGAGTTTTATTGTTGTTTTGATTCTCATAAACCCCAAGGTCACCTTTGTCTTGCCCAGATCCTCATGGCTGTGCCCTATCTCCAATTTAGACCCTTTCCAGCCGCGTATGTTTCTCGTTAGGGAGAGATTATCCGCAAAACCGCGCGCGTTCGAAAACCCCCGGGTAGACCCTAGCGTGACCTGCGACCCAGCGACCCAGTCGCAAGGTCGCAAAGTCGTGCGATCTTCAGTTAGCGACTCTGCGACCCTGTGACCTAGTCGCAAGGTCGCAAGGTCGCATGTGAGTTCTTTGGTTAATCAGTGACCCTGCGACCCCAAGAGAACTGTTAATTAAATTCTGCATGGTAGACTATATTTAGCCCGTTATCATCATGTCTTTCTCATCATGGGAATCTTTCCTGGATGCAACAGGTGAATTTGGAGCAGACACGATACCGGTTCTCTCTGATTCTAGCAACATGGCACCCCCAGTGTCCCGAAAGAAGGGCAAGAAGGTAGTGGAAGAAGAATCAGACACAGACGTGCAAATATCTCCTCCACCAATATACAGAGACACCCTTTGCACCTTCACAAAAGGGGACAGCCTGAGATGGTATGAAGTATACCACGATTTCGCTATAACAGAAGCTGAGTTTCCAGAAGATCTCCCGGACCGGGAAATGTACCTCAAGGTCAAAAAATCCAAGTTACATCTAGCAGGGGCACATCCAGCCATCTTCCCATGCCCAGAAATATTAGACTGGATCATTCAGAAAACGGATCCTAAGAAGTTTCTGATCCGAGATAGCAAGGGTAAAGCTTTCGCAACATTGGAGGGCTCAGACGCCCATGTCTACTACTCACTGCCCAACCAGAGGAAAACTTTACCCCGAGATGGGCTTCTGCCCATGAAGTACCTGTGGTTGATACGATCAGGAAGTGGTGGGCAGAGCCAGACAAATTTAAGGTCAGGAAAGACCAGGAGTACCCGGTGGCCGCTCTGAGGAATGTGTACAAATTAGTGGCCGACATGCTTTGCAGGTTGTATGGACGTCCGGACGCCACCACCTTCAACGGCGCATGGGCAACTATAATGGAGTATGTAACGGTGCACGGTACTCGTTTCAACTGGGCTGGTATGTTAATGGGCTCAATGCAAACAAATTTGGCTTCGGCTTTAGCCCCAGATGAAGGAACGCCGTCAGAGTTCTATATGGCTTCGTATCTACTAGATGCTGTCTATGCTCGGCTGCATTTTGAGGGATGGCCACATAACTACGACTCCGAACAGACCTAAGCAGTCCATTTGCAGACCAAGGTATTCTGGGAGTCCAGGTACAAGTCAGATATTGAGCAAATCTCTCAGATATTCATTCCCGCCCTTTACGGGAAGCTATTTGGTCAAGACACCCCCTGCATGTCTTGGCGTGCGATGGAGATGCTAGGTCAGGTGGCACACTGGTTTCCATTCGCTGAATATACATTCATCCGGGTATTTGGCACATTTAAAGCCCCACATGCTCTGCCTAGGTTTATCACCGATAAGGTGCTTATGTAGGAGGTATGTTTCTAGATGACCTCGGGTTTCTCCAACGTCCTTTCAAAAGGAAAGAAGAAACCTTGGCCCGCTCTGCCCCTCACCATCGGTGCTTATACAGTCAAGGACTCCAGAAAAGTAAGGGCTCAAGGGGAAGAGATAAAAGGTTATCACTTTAGAAGCCTGGAATACCGAACATATGACCCATTCAAGATAGTTCCGGAGCACTGTAAGAAGGCCAATTTTAAATGGAGCTATCAGCATGTCGAACGCCCGGCAGATGATGAGAAAAGAAACTGGTACAACGCAGACATGCAACTAGCTCCGGGGATTGACTCTGACCAAGAAGAAGAAGATCACCAAAATTTAGAAGACAGGAGCCAAAAACTAGGAGGCTCTTCTTCCTCCAAAGATAAGAAAACACGGACCAATACAGGGCCTGACACCTCGGATCAGCTAAAAGAAGCAGAGGCCCAGGCCAAGAAGGAAGAGGAAAAGAAAATGAAGGAGGATGAAGAGAAACGTAGAAGAGATGCAAGGATAGAACGAAAAAGGAAACAGGCCGAGGAAAAGGAAAGACAGGAAAAGGAAGCACATGCGGCGGCAGAACAAGCACTTAAGGAAGAACTTGACAAAGCCGAACAGCAGAAGAAAACAGGCCAAGCTGCCGCAGTAGAGAGAAAAAGAAAAGCTGAGAGAGAAGCAGAGGCAGAGTCAGAACACAGGAAGAAGGAGGAACATGACAAGGCAAAAGCCGAGCGCCGACAAAAGGAGAAAGGAAAAGGACAAACGCAGGATAAAGAGGATGAATTGATAGATGATATCGACATATCTCCCCTGGAGATTCCTCCAAGTGGCAAGAAAAGCATCATCCCTGATGACGATTTTCCTGGGGAACAAGAGGAAGAGGTCTTCGACCTGACTAGATTGACATTTGACCAGTTCTCTTTCAAAATACGGCAAGAGAGAAGAAAATCCTTGGCGCAAAGCCATCCCGCCATATCTACGATCGCCACTGAAAAGGACATCGTCCCGGATACCAGGACTAACCCGGTAATGATAGCATCAGCAGGCACCGCTTTTGCCGCGGCCACAGAGGAAAATGTCACTAGAATGAGCAGGGAGATTATTTCCCTACAGAACAGGCTAAAAGCAGCGGAACAGGAGAAATCAATACTGGAGAGTGAGATACGACAGCTTCAAGGTAAGCCTTCCCAAGTCAATGAGGTCCCACTGGCGGTCATGAAAGAGTGTGATGTGTTGGAAACGACCATGAAGCAAGTATATAGGGAAATGCTCACCCTAAAGCAAACAGTGGCCCCGTTGGCAGAGGCACGAGCGGAAACCAAACAGAAGCATGAGCAGCTCAGGGAAGCCTCGGTAGCTTTAGACAAAATGATAAACTGGACAGCGCAGTACCAGCAAGCTCCCAAAAATGTGCCTAGGAAGGATTGGGGTCACACACAAGACGCCAAAGTACAAATCCGGATGAAGATGCAGTCTAAAGACAAGCTGGCCAAAGACTTGGACAAAGTGGTGTCTGCATATAATCACCTGATCAGTGGTATAGACTCCATGAACGCTCTTCATCACATTCCGTCGTTAGGAGCACTGGATGAAACTAAAGACTGGGAGCAGGTAGATCAGGAAATTCAGTCTTTTCTGCAACCCGTGAGACAAGCTGCTACCGCACCAGAATTTGAAGCATCACAAGAGAACCTAAACCGGTTGCTTGTCACTTCAGTACAAATCTATACCAAGCTTGCCTCCCTCTCAATCCAGATTTCCCAGAAGAAGGAGACTCTGATACCGAATGCCCTGGAATGTATGCATCGATTAAAAGAGGAAACCCCTCTAGTCTCCCCTATAGCAGCAGATTACCAGACCTGGCGAGAGTTCCTGAAGAGGAAGAAAATTGACGCTCCAGACCTCTCAATCACACGACCACCTCCATAGCTAAGTTCTTTCAGTCGCAGGTCGCGACCGTCCCCAGGTCGCAGGTCGCGCATACGCCTGAGTCGCAAGTCGCACCTGCACCTGGGTCGCAGGTCGCAATTGTTTCCGCCGGTCGTAGGTCGCATGATCGTCAAAGGTCGCAGGGAAGCTGAAGCGTCGGGAAGCTAAAGCGTCGGAAAGCCTGAAGGGGCGTTTCTTGAATCTATAAATACCCCTGTGGGGTACATAGTTAGGGGCTTCTCTTTTGGTGGACTGAAGAGCAATATTGCTTTGTAATTGAAGGGTCATACTCTGACTCATGTGAAATTCAGATACTTGTTACAATCCCTTTATTGGATGATGTATTTAGCTGTGACAAAACTGTGTGTATTCTGCGTATAGTTTCAGAATATCATATGATTAATGAAGCTGTGTTCTTAATAGTATCATTCGTACTTCATAGCTATCTGTGATTGTGCTTGATGATGCTTAAGTTTATCGTTTGTTCTTATAATGAATGTTAATGAATTATTTTATTAGCATTTCATTGCATCTTTCGGAAAGTTAAGGGATATCCGTGCCATGAAGAACTGTTTCTTTAGTGGTCAGATTATCTTGCATGCATTACCCCATAGATGTGTTGCTAACGACACTTCCTGGGCGTATGCATTTTGTTCATTACCTTGCTACGCACAGTGTTATATATCAGTTTGATACATCAGTCATGTATTCTGTATCATGTGAATGAGTGTATGTCTGCAGATTTAACCAGGTTCTTCGAGACCGAAGAGAAAGTCATTTAAGCGGTAGCCGGACCCACACCCCGGATGGGATCCCTATTCCAAACGGTTCAAAGTCTAATTGGGACTTTCTACCGGGGAGATCCCCTACTGTTGGCTGGACATATTTTCCTGTCAACATGGCCATAATCACCACATATGGCACAAGAATGTTTTTTCTATAAACTGGAACTCTTGTTTTTCCCTTGGGAGTTGTTGTTTGGATCCTGGTTTTGATTTTGGTTGGGGTTGCCCCCAGACTAATATTGCGGGGCGCGTTGCTGGTTACTTCCCCCCTGTCTAGAGTCTCCCTTTTGTTTATTCCTAAGCTTATTTTTCATATCATCCAGAGGATTGTTGCGGTTCTCCTAGTCATAGCCTAGTGTTTTTGAGATTCATAAGGTTGTACTAAGTTCACTGACACGTTGTTCTACGGTGGTGGATTTTGTGCAATGAAAGGGGAATATTGGTTACCCTATCCCTGGTTGGTGTAAGGTTGCTGGGGGAATCTATTCCATCAACATTCCTAGCTGAGTACTAGGTCCCCTGCGAGGGAGGATACGAACCTCCCTGTTGTTCATGATATGTTGACACCCTATTCTTCATATTTTGCAAAGGTGCAGATTGACTTTTCTGGTAGCCAGGTTGCGTGTTGTTCTGGGTAGAATCATATGAATATCTTAGGTACTAGATATTGTTGACTGGGTGTCCTTGGGTCTGTTGTCGCACAGATTGTCAAGGCACCATGACAACGACTCAGATTGGGGGTTGTCACCCTCATCCCCAATATTTCTATTTAAGCTGTCTCCTTGCAAGCTAAGGGAGGTAGACCCTATTATAAATGAAGGAAAAATCCAGGAGACAGCTAAAATACCAAATAATTGATAAAATTAATAGGATTTCACAGTTCTAAATTAGATTTCACGTTTAAGACCAGTGCGTTATGGAGTCAAACAAGATCCTGTTATGCAATTAAAGATGAGTATTGGATGTATAATTGCTGCTAAATGACCACAATGATATTCAATAGAAAGTGCCACGATCATTCATTAAGATACCTGAGCCAATCAACAAAACTTATCATGAAACGACCAGATGCTTGAAGAATTTCCGAATTTGAAATGATATTCTAATTAATTTCAATTTAGAAATTCGAAATGCTTCACAGTCAAACTTCAGATAGAAAGTTTAAGCGCACTTGACTATAGAACTTAGAAATTTTTTATGTTTTTGAAATTTTGAAATTTTTTTAATCTAAAACAAGTTAAAAAATCTAAATCTAAATTAAAATACAACTAGAATTAAAACTAAATGAAACTTACAAAAAAAAAAAAAAACTAAAAGCTAAAACTAGACAAAACAAATTTAAAATCTAAATTAAAACAAAACCAAGTTAAAACTAAACTAAAAGTAAAACTAAAACAAAACAAAAAGAAAATGAAATTAAAATTGCAATCTAAATAAAATCTAAATGAATTAACGCTAACACTAAATTTAACTAAAAAAATAGAAATGATTTAAATCTAAAACTACGGTTAACTAAAACCGACTCAATCTAGAATCTAAAATCTAACAGTATTAAAACTATACAAAATGAAAAATCAAACGCTGTCCTAAAAAAATTCGACTCATAAAAAAAATTTTCGATGCATATAGAGGATTTGATTTTAAATCTTTGCGTTTATCTGTGATTTTGCAGGTTAGGTGGGCGAGGAACACGACGGACGACGTCAGGAATGTTGACGGCAAAGCTTGATGGTGGAGGCAGCTTGGATAGTGGCAGCAAGGTGGACAGTGGATTGAAGGCAAGGGTTCGATCAGAAATCTGCACACAAAAAAATTGAAACACAAGTGTCTGCGTAAATTTTTTGTGTACAGAGGTTGATGAAGAGCAAGCCTAGGAGAGATCACGATGGAAAAGGCAAGAGCAGGCTCGATGGACGGATGTCAAGGGTCGAGGGTCACGTCGAAGGTAGCAGGAAAGGTGCAGTGTGAGGATTGGACGAGTAAAGTCGACAGAAGGAGATGGATGTGAGGACGAGGAGATAGGAAAATGAGGACGCGAGAGAAGACTGACGACAAATGAAAAGCGATGGCAGGTGGAATAGCAGGCAGAGGAAAAGGCTGTAGGTGTGTTTGTAGCTGTAGGATTGGACAGAGCGTGGAGAGATCGCAACAATGCAAGGGAGATGGTCGACACTTTGAAGAGTAGAGAGGAAGGTGATTAGAGTGAAGGAGGGTTCGATGGCAGAGACAGAAAGACAAATATCAGTGGCAGCGTTGAGAGAACCCCGTAGTATAAAAAAAATCTGCCTAGCAAATTTTAAAATTTCTTCAATTTAAACTCAGATTTTATGCTCCCCTAAATCGAAATAATGTCCAGATTCGTCCACAATTGTAATTTGAGGCCAGATCTGGCCTTTGGAGGCTAGATCTGCCTTATAGATCTAAAAAATATTTCTGATTTGAACCCTGAACCTGCAAGAAATCAGTCAAATTTGAAGATATACACACCAAGAAACGATTAAACCCTTACTGTCCTAAACAAAAGTTACAAATTTACAACTAGTTTACAGATTTAAAACCCTCATGGTTAGATCTGAATCCATTTTAGCACAATTTTCAGAGATTAATTTTTTTTTGAGAGGCATAAGCCTCAGAAAACCCTGCAAAACCACCAATTTCATAAGATAGAATTGGAATTTAACAAATAATGAGCTTTTCAGACTTATGTTTATTGAGAATCGGCTGGTCCAACCGAAGACTTCCCCAAATGCTCAATTCTTAAGAAAAAAATTCTCTGCACACTTAGATCTGAACCTTAGATCGATAGAGATTTAAGAAAACAACATGAGACCTTTTCAGAAAAATCAAAATGTTATTTTATAAACCCAGAAAACTACACAAGATACTTGTATGCAGATTAATCCATGAAGGCCATCAACCATAAAAAGAAAAAAATAAAGTAGTAGAGTTTTGAGACAATTCACCACATAGATTTGAGAAGGAACATCAAAATTTGTAACCCCAAAGTCTTTATGCTTTATTCCTCAAAAATTTACAAGAGCTTCAAAGAACAAGTGCACGATTCTGAGATCGGATGACTCAAGAATGAGAAAGACCTCTAAATTTATAGGACAAAATCTCTAACAGCTAGTTTGGATGATCCTCGTCAAAATAATCTCAACCCTTCAAAAGATTTAATTATCTTTTAATCTGGAGCGTTGAAATTAAAATTTTGGGGAAAAAACGAATTTGTCATTTAATTCAATTTTAATTAACTCAAAAATATTATTTTTTGAGTTAATTACCCCAAAATTTTGACCTTAACTTAACCACCAAGGCCCAAGGGTCCAATATTTCTTAAAATCCTCAATATTCCCTTGGCTTGGGGCTTTCAAAATCATTTTCCAAGGACCCATAAATTTTTCCTTTAAAGATTTAATCCTAACTTAGGACCCTAAATTAATTAAATTTCTGGTTTAAGATTTTATTAATTAATTGACTAGAAAATTTAATTAATTGACTGAGAGGGGATTATAATTATTTTTCCAACCCTCTTTTACATGAGATAATGCATTTACATACAAAAAGGGGGAATACCCATTCATATAGACCCTCAAATAAATACCCAATTCTGCGACTCAAAATATGATCTAGTAGACCAAGTAGCTCAAACTACTTTTACAAGGACTCGATAGAAACACTAGGACTCACTTAGCATGCTGATGACAAATTCCACCCTAGCTTTGGGGTGAGGCTGTAGGGAAAAACTCTGCCGATCACTTACGTGAATCAGTGAGACAAAAAATCTCCTAGGATGGAAATCATCAACAACATACTAGGCTTACCTAGGTTGTTACATACATTGACGGTCTTACTTAGATCATTTACATCATAACATGCAGAATGGGTTTACAATTATTTATAACAAAATTTCGTCTGTTGACTGATGATGGAATCTGAATGGCGCGACCACGTCGAACATGACGAATCCCATTTGAAAAAATGGGGGTGTACTGCTATGGGGTAGTTGACAAAGTGCGGTCAACATTTGGCTCTACTTGGGGACACGTTGCTTCATTGAAGGAATGTGAGAATCCAGAATCTGCATCCAAGCAACACACAATATTACATAAGTAGCATCCATCCAAATATCATCATATGACATTAAGCTCATGAAAAATAGAAGCTCTTATTTTATTTATTATTCTACTTAACATGAAAAGTAAATCTACTCTAACTGCAAAATGAAATGCTGAAATAACAAGGTGTAAGGTTAGAGATACAATACAAAGGATGCCCTGTGGCATCAAATGTGCTCAATATAGTGCATGCTGAGCATTTTCATGCTTTTAGGCAAGTTTGTGGGTTGCTTTTCAGATGTGCCATGTCCAATCTTGCTAATTGTAGGACTTTGTCTTATCCGAATATCAAGCTGCTCTCGACCATCAGACGAATCAAACCACTTACTATTTTTTGCTTCTTTCTCTTCTTTTGAGTGGGTTGTGATGTCAACAATGAGACCACTGTAAACTCCTTGTCCTCATCTTGAAGAAAATTGTACAAAAAATCTGAAGAATCTAGAGTGTGACCAATATTATTCTGGATATACTCTGTCAATGGTGACACATAAGCTTGGTCTTTCTCAACATCCTTTGAAACCATAGTTAAATCCTCCGTGTGATGAGATGGGAAAGGCTTTAGTAGACAAGAATTCTTATGATCTGTTGACAAATCTGACTTGGGTTGGAAATTCTGCTTGTGTGATCTTTCCATTCTTTCCAACTTCTTTTGGACAACAGTCATTTCCTTCGCATGACTATCTTCAATCATCAACAATCTATGTTCCATGTTTTTTATTGATTCATCATTATCTACTTTCATGGCCATGAAGAAACTTTGCATACAATTCATCTCTTTCTTATGATTCATTTCCATGATCGTCATTTCCTTAACATGTCTTTCTTCCATGGCAATTATTTGATGGGAGTGATTAAATTCCATTATCTTTAACCTGTTTTCCATGACATTTATTTCCTGTGCATGACTTGCTTCCATGGAAGTTAGCTTATTTTGAAGATTGATTTGGTTAGCTTCCATGTTTTGAATCATTTTCATATGATTGGGTTGCACATCCTTAATCACCTGAGCTAGTTCCTTAACATAACTTTCATGATCTTCTATATGCACGTGATAGTCCTTACCAACAACATTAATTTGATGGCTCGACTCTGCCATTCTACTAGCTATGATTCTTTTGACAACATGGCAAGTAAGCTCTTCATGAAGAGCATTATAGGCTCTATAATAAGGCAGAGCTTCATCCACAAGATTTGCAAACTCGAGTTGATTTGTCGGTCTCTGCTCATTAGATAGGCCTCTTTCCTGCAAAGCATTATTATTTTTAGGTTGGGAATTCTGCATTTGAGCCCTTTCCATTTGAACCAACCTAGCCTGTAAGACACTTATTTCCTTAGCATGTTCAAAGATCAATTTCACTTGATTAAGCTCCATGCTTTCAAGATTTTGCATTAATCTTTTCATAGGGTCATCATCATCTTCTAGAGGTTCTTTTAACTTAGAATCTATCAAAGACCTATCAAAATCTGGAGTTTTGGACATTTCAGATGCTTTCTTATCCTTTTCAATCTCCTCAGCCAAAGATTGACAAGCTTTATAATTTGCAGTTTTAGCCCGCCTTAACTAATATGAAGTATCAGAATCAAAAGCATCAATGTAAAAATTCAGAAGAGATCCATTAGGAGGTTTATGATTTTGAGATATTTCTCTAAGGATACCATTAAATCTCCTGTTAAATTCTTCAGTCATTTCATTTTCTTTCTTTTTTATGGTACTGATCTCTCTTACCAAATGCCGATCTTCCCTTTTACCACCATACTTTTCCTTAAAGGCAGCTACAATTGATTCAAAAGTATCAAATGAATTATCAGGCTTTTCCGTAAACCATTCAGCAACATCCTCACCAAAATTAAGAACAAAAGTTTTCATCTTTACATCATCGAAATTATTATTTGCAACTACAAATATATTCCACCAATTAGTGAAAGCAAACACATGAGATTTAACACTAACTGCATCACTTCCTTGAAAATAAGGTAATTTATACATTTCAGGGATATCATGGGGATAACCCTGAATATTAGCAAAATTACAAGGGGTAAAAACATCCATGATATCATTTTTAGGATTTTAGAAATAGATTTGTGTTCAATAATAGTCAAAAGGTCCTCAAGAAGCGAACTTCTTAGCAGGAACTATTGTAAGAAATGAAAGAATTGGAGTCGCCACTTGAACATGAAACTAATTCTAAAACAGAAGAAATAATCGAGAGATAGCAGGTGGATATCAAGGGAGGATTCTTGTCTGGGAGTAAATAGATGAATAAGTGGGGTCGCCACCCAAACAAGAAGCCAACCGAAATGTCCAGGTGCTAAAGATACGCTGATGAAATGATTAGTGATAATGAAGAGATGAAAGAACACTATAAAATGTGATCCCTTGTGACAGGCTAATGAATGGCAAGGAAAGATTAGAAGATTAGAAAATGTCGTTAAGACCAAGGACAGAAAAACTCTATCCCCAGCAATGGCGCCAAAAAATGTTGTCGCACAGATTGTCAAGGCACCGTGACAACGGCTCAGATTGGGGGCTGTCACCCTTATCCCCAATCTCTCTATTTAAGCTGTCTCCTTGCAGGCTAAGGGAGTTAGACCCTATTATAAATGAAGGACAGATCGAGGAGACACAACTAAAATACCAAATACTTGATAAAATTAACAGGATTTCACAGTTCTAAATTAGATTTCACGTTTAAGACGAGTGCCTTATGGAGTCAAACAAGATCCCGTTATGCAATTAAAGATGAATATTGGATGTATAACTACTGCTAAATGACCACAATGATATTCAATAGAAAGTGCCACGATCATTCATTAAGATACCTGAGCCAATCAACAAAACTTATCATGAAATGACTAGATGCTTGAAGAATTTCCGAATTTGAAATGATATTCTAATTAATTCCAATTTAGAAATTCGAAATGCTTCACAGTCAAACTTCAGATAAAAAGTTTAAGCGCACTTGACTATAGAACTTAGAATTTTTTTATGTTTTTGAAATTTTGAAATTTTTTTATTATTTTTATTTTTTTAATCTAAAACAAGTTAAAAATCTAAATCTAAATTAAAATACAACTAGAATTAAAACTAAATAAAACTTAAAAAAAAATAAAAAAAATCTAAAAGCTAAAACTAGACAACACAAATTTAAAATCTAAATTAAAACAAAACCAAGTTAAAACTAAACTAAAACTAAAACTAAAACTAAACTAAACAAAAATGAAATTAAAATTGCAATCTAACTAAAATCTAAATGAATTAATGCTAACACTAAATCTCACTAACAAAATAGAAATGATTTAAATCTTAAACTACGGTTAACTAAAACCAACTCAATCTAGAATCTAGAATCTAATAGTATTAAAACTATACAAAATGAAAAATCAAACGCTGTCCTAAAAAATTTCGACTCATAAAAAAAAAAATTCGACGGACGGCAAGTTAGGTGGGCAAGGAGCATGATGGACGACGTGAGGAATGTTGATGACAAAGCTTGATGGTGGAGGCAACTTGGATAGTGGCAGCAAGGTGGATAACGGATTGAAGGCAAGGGTTCGATCAGAAATCCGCACACAAAAAAACTGAAACACAAGTGTCTGCGTAATTTTTTTGTGTACACAGGTTGATGAAGAGAAAGCCGAGGAGAGATCACGATGGCAAAGGCAAGAGCAGGCTCGATGGACGGATGTCAGGGTCGAGGGTCAGGTCGAAGGCAGTAGGAAAGGTGCAGCGTGAGGATTGGATGGGTAAAGTCGACAGAAGGAGATGGATGTGAGGACGAGTAGATAGGAAAATGAGGATGTGAGAGCAGAATGACGGCAAATGAAAAGCGATGATGGGTGGAATAGCAGGCAGAGGAAAAGGCTGTAGGTTTGTTTGTAGCTATAGGATTGGACAGAGCACGGAGAGATCGCAGCAATGCAAGGGAGATGGTCGACGCTTTGAAGAACAGAGAGGAAGGCGATTAGAGTGAAGGAGGGTTCGATGGCAGAGACAGAAAGACAAAGATCAGTGGCAGCGTTGAGAGAACCCCGTAGTATAAAAAAAATCTGCCCAGCAAATTTTAAAATTTCTTCAATTTAAACTCAGATTTTATTCTCCCCTAAATCGAAATAATGTCTAGATTCATCCAAAATTGTAATTTGAGGCCAGATCTGGCCTTTGGAGGCTAGATATGCCTTATATCTAAAAAAAAATTCTAATTTGAACCCTGAACCTGCAAGAAATCAGTCAAATCTGAAGATATACACACCAAGAAACGATTAAACCCTTACAGTCCTAAACAAAAGTTACAAATTTACAACTATTTTACAGATTTAAAACCCTCATGGTCAGATCTGAATCCATTTTAGCACAATTTTCAAAGATTAAAATTTTTTTGGAGAGGCACAAGCCTAAGAAAACCCTGCAAAACCACCAATTTCATAAGATAGACTTGGAATTTAACAAATAATGAGCTTTTCAGACTTATGTTTATTGAGAGTCGGCTGGTCCAACCGAAGACTTCTCAAGATGCTCAATTATTAAGAAAAAATTTCTCTGCACACTTAGATCTGAACCTTAGATCGATAGAGATTTAAGAAAACAACATGAGACCTTTTCAGAAAAATCAAAATGTTATTTTATAAACCCAAAAAACTGCACAAGATACCTGTATGCAGATTAATCCATGAAGGCCATCAACCATAAAATGCAAGAAAAAAAGTAGTAGAGTTTTGAGACAATTCACCACATAGATTTGAGAAGGAACATCAAAATTTGTAACCCCAAAGTCTTTATGCTTTATTCCTCAAAAATTTACAAGAACTTC
The DNA here is from genome assembly GCA_034641835.2 of Pinus albicaulis. Taxonomy (NCBI): domain Eukaryota; kingdom Viridiplantae; phylum Streptophyta; class Pinopsida; order Pinales; family Pinaceae; genus Pinus; species Pinus albicaulis. The sequence continues at coordinate 848,081,889 of CM076583.1, forward strand.
TAAGAACAAGTGCATGATCCTGAGATCGAATGACTCAAGAATGAGAAAGACCTCTAAATTTATAGGACAAAATCTCTAACAGCTAGTTTGGATGATCCTCGTCAAAATAATCTCAACCCTTCAAAATATTTAATTATCTTTTAATCTGGAGTGTTGAAATTAAAATTTTGGGGAAAAAACGAATTTATCATTTAATTCAATTTTAATTAACTCAAAAATATTATTTTTGAGTTAATTACCCCAAAATTTTGACCTTGAATTAACCACCAAGGCCCAAGGGTCCAATATTTCTTAAAATTATCAATATTCCCTTGGCTTGGGGCTTTCAAAATCATTTTCTAAGGACCCAAAAATTTTTCCTTTAAAGATTTAATCCTAACTTATGACCCTAAATTAATCAAATTTCTCGTTTAAGATTTTATTAATTAATTGACCAGAAAATTTAATTAATTGACTGAGAGGGGATTATAATTATTTTTCCAACCCTATTTTACATGAGATAATACATTTACATACAAAAAGGGGGAATACCCATTCGTATAGACCCTCAAATAAATACCCAATTTTGCAACTCAAAATATGATCTAGTAGACCAAGTAGCTCAAACTACTTTTACAAGGACTCGATAGAAACACTAGGACTCACTTAGCATGTTGATGACAAATTCCACCCTAGCTTTGGGGTGAGGCTGGAGGGAAAAACTCTGCCGATCACTTACGTGAATTAGTGAGACAAAAAACCTCCTAGGATGGAAATCATCAACAACATACTAGGCTTACCTAGGTTGTTACATACATTGACGGTCTTACTTAGATCATTTACATCATAACATGCAGAATGGGTTTACAATTATTTATTACAAAATGTCGTCTGTTGACTAATGATGGAATCTGAATGGCACGACCACGTCGAACATGATGAATCTCATTTGAAAAAATGGGGGTGTACTGCTATGGGGTAGTTGACAAAGTGCGGTCAACAGGGTCAATGACCCGATCAAGCCATCTGCAGTATTAGACGCACTTGGCACATCTCTAAAATTTTGCAAGCGTGGGGCATTTGGCAGGACATTGTAGATATATCTTGACTAGGTGTAGATAAGTGTGAGTTTTTGGGCTTTGTAAATGGCATCCTCCTCGAAGGTAGGTCCTTGTGTCGCAACATCTTTTGAGATCTCTACTGTGAGATTTTTCAAAAACAAGTCCAGTAAAACTCTATCGTCGAGTTTGGCTTTGCACAAACTATGACATCACTGCCATTCGTGGAGATGGTCTAATGTATGGATAGCTAGCGTTTTCCTAAAGTGAGTAAGAAATTCCATCCCCGAATCATGGTGGATGGGTAGCTAAAAATAAGTGAGGAAGGCAGTAGCGAGGGCACTAAAGGTTCCATGCGAAGTAGAAGGGTTCTCAACATACCATTTTGCAGCAGGCCCAGTTAGGGTGTGTTGAAACAATCTTAGTCGAATTGTATAATTGGTGATACTATTGGATGAACACCATAGGTGGAAAGTCATACTATGATTTCCAGGTTCTTCCACTTGCTTCCCTTCGAATTTTGGTATGTCCAAGGGGAGCTTCATGGGCATGGGAGCCCAATTAAGGCTATGTGCAATGGGGTCATTAGTTAAATTTGATAGATCTGGAAGGTTTAGTGATGATAAAAAGGGTAATTGTGTATTGAGTTCCATTGTGTACTTTGGAAACACATGTGTCTGAGTGTAATGGTTTATGGGTGGTGCCTGGGGAATATTACCCTCTGGCATATCCTGTTGTATGTTATGATGACTCCCAGAAGGGGTAGCACTCCTATACCCTCTGGGGGTTGTGGGAGGAGTTGAGTGTGGTGACCCTGCTGGCGTTTCCATTAGTGTGGTGTTGGGTGACCCTTGGGGGTTTCCAACCAAATATGCCTCGATAAATGATGAACCGATAATGGTGGTGGTGTTTCATATTTAATGCTTAAATGGCGAAAGACCTGGCACTCCTCCCTCTAATAGGGGGATGTCCAAAAAATTCCTAGATCGATGAGGTCCCGTCGGGTCCCTTATGGTGTCAACTAGCTTAATATTGGCAATATTTTTTGTTTACTGAGAGAAGGAATATTATTATCAAAGAAAATATGATCACATGCATAAAAAAAGTGAAAAAATAAGAGGTACGTTTTCCTTTAGATTAATGCTATGTGATCAAGCAAGAAAAAATTTATTGTTTGGTTGTTTTGTGTATGATACTCAAAAGCCTAAATAGACCTAATCATCCTTACACTCTCAAATGTAACTAGGCCTTGCGAAGATGCCTTCTGATGGGTACTAGCACTAATGTCCTAAAAGAACTAGCGACGCCTTAGCTGAAGAATTGACCAAAGTAATGGTAAGAGGATCTAGTGCTACCTAAACCATCACCTATAGGGAAGGATGCCTTAGATTTGGCCACTAAAGTACTATCGTCTTATTGACCACATTTTGTCAATGACCCCATAGTAGTACACCCCCATTTTTTCAAATGGGACTTATCATGTTCGAGGCTCACGTCATCCAGATTTCATCGACAGATGACATTTTGTTATAAATGATGTAAACCCATTCTGCATGTTATGATGTAATGAGCTAAGTAAGACTGTCAATGTATGTAACAACCTAGGTAAGCCTAGTATGTTGTTGATGATTTCTTTCCTAGGAGGTTTCTTGTCTCACTAATTTACTTTTGTTTTTCGACACAAATTATCAGCAGAGTTTTCCCCTTCAGCTTCACCCTAAAGCTAGGGTGGATTTTGTCATCAACATGCTAAGTAAGTCCTAATGTTTTCTATCGAGTCCTTGTAAAAGTAGTTTGGGAATAATCCTATATATTTGGCTAGATTATTTTATTACAAGCTACTTGGTCTACTAGATCATGTTTTGAGTCACAGAATTGGGTACCTATTTGAGGGTCTATACAAATGGGTATTCCCCCTTCATGTGTCTAAATGTATTTATCTTATGTAAAGAGGGTTGGAAAAAATAATTAAAATCCTCTCTCAGTCAATTAATTAAGTTTTCTGGTCAAATTAATAAAATAATCTTAAGCCATAAATTTAATTAATTTTAGGTCCTAAGTTAGGATAAAATTCTTCAAAGGAAAAATTCGTTGGTCCTTAAAAAACGGATTTTTAAAGGCCCCAGATCAAGGGAATATTGAGAATTTTAAGAAATTTTGGACCCTTGGGCTTAGGTGGTTAAGTCAAAGTCAAAAATTTGAGGTAATTAACTCAAAAATAGTATTTTTGAGTTAATTAAAATGAATTAAAATAATAAATTCGTTTTTTCCCCAAATTTATAATTTTGACAGTCCAGATTAAAATATGATCAAATCTTATCGACAGTCAAGATTATTTTGACATGGATCAACTGAACTAGCCATTGGACATTTTGTCCTATAAATTAAGAGGTCTTTGTCAGTCTTGAGTCATCTGATCTTAGGATCGTGCACTTGTCTTGGAAGCTCTTGTAAATTTTTTTTGATGAATAAAGCATAAAGACTTTGGGGTTACAAACTTTGGTGTTCCTTTTCCAGATCTATGTGGTGATTCATTTCTAAACTCTACTACTTTATTTGATATTTTTATGGTTGATGGCCTTCATGGATTAATCTGCATACAGGTATCTTGTGCAGTTTTCTGGGTTCATAAAATGACATTTTGATTTTTCTGCAGGATCTCATGTTATTTTCTTAAATCTCTATCAGTCTAAATTTCAGATCTAAGTGTGTAGGGAAATTTTTTAAAGATTTGAGCATCTGGGGAAGTCTTCAATTGGACCAGCTAACTCTTAGATTCATAAATCTAAAAAAGCCCATCGTTTCTAATTTCTCAAAGTTATTTGACGAAATTGTGTTTTTACAGGGTTTTTAAGGCTTGTGCCTCTCTTCAAAAATTCAAATTTCTAAAAATTGTGTTGAAATGGGTTCAAATATGACTATGAGGGCCTTAGATCTGTAAATTAACTTGTAAATTTGTATTTTTATTAGGGCTGTAAGAGTTTAATATTTTTTTGGTGCATATTTTTTTTTAGGATCTGACTGGTTTTGCAGGTTGCAGGGTTTTCTCAGATTTTTTTTTTTTAATATCTGAGCCAGATCTAACCCCCAAGGGTGAGATCTGGCCTCAGAATCTCTACTATTGGCAGATATGCATAGTATTCGATTTAAAGAGCAATAAAAATCTGAGCTTAAACGAAAATAATTGGAGCTTGCTGGGCGTTTTTGTGTGTACTGGGTTTATTTTAAATTATCTCTGTCTTCGTTGCTCAATAAACGCTGTTAAGACTCCCCTCTCCGCTGCTTCAAAATCGATTCTCCCATTCGATTTGAAATTCAACTTCAAATCCTCTTCGTTGTCCCTTCATTCTCCACTGCTCAACCTATTCCCTTACCCTTCGATTTTTGATCTCTTACTCCTTTCCTCTGCCCTTATCCGACGCTCTCCTTTCTCCTTTGTCATCCAAGCGAATTCCTCTTTGCTGTCGACTGCATTTCTCATTTCCACCGTCTACCTATCTCCTAATCCATCCTCACTCCGTCCAGCTTTCTCTGCAGTCGAACCTCCTTAACATGTTGTCGACCTTGCCCTCCCTTCCTTAACCAGCGTCCAACACTCCCCCATCGCTGTCCGAGCTTCATCTCTTCTTGTCGTCGACGTCCATACTCCCTCATGTCGTCGTGCCTCCGGCTCCTCAACCTGCAAAACGAAAACGCAGATAAAACCATAGCAAATGAAAAATGTTTATGCGTTAAATTTATCCGATCAGGTTTCATTTTTGTTTAAAGTTTTAGTTTTGTTTTTTTTTTTGGTTAGACTTCAATAAATGTTAGACAGCGTTAGTTTTTTTTTTAGTTTTAGACTTTAGTTAGGGTTAAGATTCAATTTTATTTTTTATTGTTTTAGTTTTAATTTAGTTTAGGTGTATTTTGTTAGAATTCAATTTTTGTTTAGTAAGGTTTAGTTAGGTTTTTTAGTTTAAATTTAAAATTTGATTTTTTTGTTTTAGATTTAAATTAATTGTAGATTTTAAATTTTATTTTTTTTAGTTAGTTCGATTTTGTTTTATTAATTTTGAGTTTTAATTTTTTAATGTTTAGTTTAGTTTAATTTTAGATTTTTTTTTTTTTAGATTTTAATTCATAGTGTTAATTTTTATTTTGTTTAAAAAATAATAAAAATAAAAATAAAAAGTATAAAAATTCCAAAAAATTCTAAGAATTTAAAAATTTACAAAAAAAATAAAAATTCTGAGTCCTATAGTCAAATGAGCTTTTAAATTTTTATCTGAAGTATGATTATATAGGAGCATTTCAATTTCTGGATTGGGTTATAATTGAGACATCATAAATTCAGAAATATTTCAAGTGTCTGGCATTTATCTTAATGATCGTTTCATGATAAGCTTTGTTTATTGGTTTAAGTATCTTAATGAATGGTTGTGGTGCTTTTTTACTGAATATCATTGGGGTCATTTCCGTTTTCATAGCAGCAGTTATACATCCAATACTTAACTTTAATTGCATAACAAAATCTTCTTTAACTCCATAAGGCACTGGTTTTAAATATAATTGATCTTTGAAATCTTGTTAATCTTATCAAGTATTTGGTGTTTTAACTGTGTCTCCTGAGTTGGTTGATTCTAAACCAATTCTGTTTCTTCATTTCTATTAGGGTCTACCTCCCTTAGCTTGCAAGGAGACAACTTAGATAGAGAGATTGGGGATCAGGGTGACAACTCCCTATCTACGCCGTTGTCGCGGTGCCTAGAAAATCTGTGCAACAACATTTTTTGGCGTTGTTGCCGGGGATAGAGTTTTTCTGTCCTCGGTCTTAACGACATTTTCTGATCTTATAATCTTTCCTCGCCATTCATTATCTTGTCACAAGGAATCACATTTTCTGGCGTCTCTTCATCTCTTCATCTTTTCATCATCTTATCATTTCATAATCATATCTTTAGCACCTGGAAATTTCGGTTGGCTTCTTGTTTGGGTGGCGACTCCACTTATTCATCTATTTACTCCCAGACAAAAATCCCCCCCTGATACCCATCTGTTATTCTCGATTATTTCTTTTGTTTTAGAATCAGTTTCATGTTCAAGTGGCGACTCCAATTCTTTCATTTCTTACAAGAGTTCTAGCTAAGAAGTTCGCTTCTTGAGGACCTTGTGACTATTCTTGAACACGGATCTATTTCTTAAATTTTAAGCAGGTCATCGTGGATGACACCTTTCATGACATGCCAGAAGAGGTCATTTCTAAATTTCCTTTTTTATCAAGAGGTGATCCAGGCACTGCTCTAATACATCTAAGGATGATCACTTATTTTATACATAAATATTGTTGTCCTTCACCATATAATCATGAAGATGTCAAGATACATATCTTTGGCTATTCCTTAAAAGGTGATGCTATCTATTGGTTTCAAAATTGTCCCGAGGAGTATTGTTTACAAAACATCATCAATGGTTTTATAGATAAATATATAAAACAAGATGACTCACCTTGTGCTCCCAGTATTACACAAAATAATGAAATTGATATTGTAGAGGACTCAACTATCAGCAGGAGATTTCCAGAAAATTCTTAGGATGAATCCACTTGTACCATGACAACACAAAACTATGATAGTGGTGAAAAAGAAACAAGTTGTCAAATCAGTGTTGACAACAATAAGCATCTTGTTAACGAATTGATTCAGATAGTTAAGGATATATAGCTAAATCAAGCTCAAGTTATCAAGAATATGCACGCTAATCAAGCTTAGGTAATCAAGAATATGGAGGCCAACCAGGCTCAAATCATTAAGAATATGGAACTTAATCAAGAAAAAATAATATCGGATCACGCTAGGGAAATTGGTTCTATACAGAGCAAGTTATTGGCCTTGGAAGAAAAACATATCAAGGAAATGATGATCATGGAAACAAATCATGAGAAAGAGATGAACTGTATGCAAAATCTCTTCATGGGCATGAAAGAAGATAATGATGAATCAACAAAAAACATGGAATGCAAATTGTTGACGATTGAAGAGAGTCATGCACAGGAAATAAATGTCATGGAAAACAGGTTAAAGATGATGGAAGTTAATAATTCTAATTAGATGTCTCTTCAACACAATTTATTGACTATTAAAGAGAGTCATACGAGGGAAATGACTGTTGTTAATGTTAAGCATTCTAATCAAATGACTGATATTCAAAATAAGTTGGAAAAAATGGAAGGATCACACATGCAGAATTTCCAACCCAAGTCAGATTTGTTAACAGATCATAGGTCTCCCAGTTTGCTGAAGCAATTTCCATCTCATCACATGGAGGTCACTTTTCCCATTAAGGAATAATTAACTATGGTTACAAAGGACGATAAAGCTTATGTTTCACCTTTGACAGAGTATATTCAAAATAAGATTGGTCACACTACAGGTTCATTAGATGTTTTGTACAAGAATTTTCAAGATAAGGAAAATAAATCTAAAGTGGTCTCATTGCTAACATCAAAGCCGCCTCAGACGAAGAGAAAAAAGCAGAAAAGAAGAAGTAAGAAGTTTGATTCGTCTGATGGTCGAGAGCAACTTGACATTCGGATAAGACAAAATCCTACAATTAGCAAGATTGGACATGGCGCATCTAAAAAGCAACCTACAGACTTGCCTGAAAGCAGGAGAATGCTCAACATGCACTATATTGAGCACATCTGATGCCACAGGGCATCCTCTGTATTGTATTTCTAACCCTACTCCTTGTTATTTCAGCATTTCATTTTGCAGTTAGAGTAGATTTACTTTTCATGTTAAGTAGAATAATAAATAAAAGAACAACTTCTATTTTTCATATGCTTAATGTTATATGATGATATTTGGATGGATGCTACTTATGTAATCTTGTGTGTTGCTTGGATGTAGATTCTGGATTCTCACATTCCTTCAATGATGCAATGTGTCCCTAAGTAGAGCCAGATGTTGACCACACTTTGTCAATGACCCCATAGCAGTACACCCCCATTTTTTCAAATGGGACTTATCATGTTCGAGGCTCACGTCATCCAGATTTCATCGACAGGCGACATTTTGTTATAAATGATGTAAACCCATTCTACATGTTATGATGTAAATGATCTAAATCCAGATTTCATCGACAAGAGACATTTTGTTATAAATGATGTAAACCCATTCTACATGTTATGATGTAAATGATCTAAGACTGTTAATGTATGTAACAACCTAGGTAAGCCTAGTATGTTGTTGATGATTTCTATCCTAGGAGGTTTTTTGTCTCACTGATTTACTTGTGTTTTTCGACACAAGTTATTGGCATAGTTTTCCCCTCTAGCCTCACTCCAAAGCTAGGGTGAATTTTGTCATCAGCATGCTAAGTGAGTCCTAGTGTTTTCTATCAAGTCCTTGTAAAAGTAGTTTGGGAATAATCCTATATATTTGGCTAGATTATTTTATTACAAGCTACTTGGTCTACTAGATCATGTTTTGAGTCGCAGAATTGGGTACCTATTTGAGGGTCTATACAAATGGGCATTCCCCCTTCATGTGTCTAAATGTATTTATCTTATGTAAAGAGGGCTGGAAAAAATAATTAAAATCCCCTCTTAGTCAATTAATTAAGTTTTCTAGTCAAATTAATAAAAAAATCTTAAGCCAAAAATTTAATTAATTTTAGGTCCTAAGTTAGGATAAAATTCTTCAAAGGAAAAATTCGTTGGTCCTTAAAAAATGGATTTTTACAGGCCTCGGGTCAAGGGAATATTGAGAATTTTAAGAAATTTTGGACCCTTGGGCCTAGGTGGTTAAGTCAAAGTCAAAAATTTGAGGTAATTAACTCAAAAATAGTATTTTTGAGTTAATTAAAATGAATCTAAATGATAAATTCGTTTTTTCCCCAAATTTATAATTTCGACGGTCCAGATTAAAATATGATCAAATCTTATCGACCGTCGAGATTATTTTGACATGGATCAACCGAACTAGCCGTTGGAGATTTTGTCCTATAAATTAAGAGGTATTTTTCAGTCTTGAGTCATCCGATCTTAGGATCGTGCACTTGTCTTGGAAGCTCTTGTAAATTTTATTTGATGAATAAAGCATAAAGACTTTGGGGTTACAAACTTTGGTGTTCATTTTCCAGATCTATGTGGTGATTCATTTCTAAACATTGCTACTTTATTTTATATTTTTATGCTTGATGGCCTTCATGGATTAATCTGCATATAGGTATCTTGTACAGTTTTCTGGGTTCATTAAATGACATTTTGATTTTTCTAAAGGATCTCATGTTATTTTCTTAAATCTCTATCAGTCTAAATTTCAGATCTAAGTGTGCAGAGAATTTTTTTAAAGATTTAAGCATCTAGGGAAGTCTTCAGTTGGACCAGTCAACTCTCAGATTTGTAAATCTGGAAAAGCCCATCGTTTCTAATTTCTCAAAGTTATCTGATGAAATTGTGTTTTTACAGGGTTTTTAAGGCTTATGCCTCCAAAAATTCAAATTTCTAAAAATTGTGCTGAAATGGCTTCAAATCTGGCCATGAGGGCCTCAGATCTATAAATTAGCTTGTAAATTTGTATTTTTATTAGGGCTGTAAGAGTTTAATATTTTTTTGGTGCATATTTTTTTTAGGATCTGACTGATTTTGCAGGTTGTAGGGTTTTATTAGAATTTTTTTTTTTAGATCTGAGCCAGATCTAATCCCCAAGGGCAAGATCTGGCCTCAGAATCTCTACTGTTGGTAGATCTGCATAATGTTCAATTTAAAGAGCAATAAAAATCTGAGCTTAAATGAAAATAATTGGAGCTTGCTAGGCATTTTTGTGTGTACTGGGTTTATTTGAAATTATCTTTGTCTTCGTTGCTGCATAAACGCTGTTAAGACTCCCCTCTCTGCTGCTTCAAAATTGATTCTCCCATTCAATATGCAATTCAACTTCAAATCCTCTTCACTGTCCCTTCATTCTCCACTGCTCAACCTATTCCCTTGCCCTTCAATTTTCGATCTCTTACTCCTTGCCTCTGCCCTTATCCGACGCTCTCCTTTCTCCTTTTCCATCCAAGCTAATTCCTCTTTGATGTCGACTGGATTTCTCCTTTCTGTCGTCTACCCATCTCCTAATCCATCCTCACGTCGTCCATATTTCTCTGTAGTCGAGCCTCCTTAACATGTAGTCGACCTTGCCCTCCCTTCCTTAACCAGCTTCCAACTCTCCCCCATCGTTGTTCAAGCTTCATCTCTACCCGTCGTTGACGTCCATAATCCCTCACGTCATCATGCCTTAGGCTCCTCAACCTGCAAAACGAAAACACAGATAAAGCCATAACAAATGAAAAATGTTTATGCGTTAAATTTTATGCGATCGGGTTTCATTTTTGTTTAAAGTTTTAGTTTCATTTTTTTTTTTTTTTTTTGGTGAGACTTCAATAAATGTTAGATAACGTTAGTTTTTGTTTTGTTTTAGACTTTAGTTAGTGTTAAGATTCAATTTTATTTTTTATTGTTTTAGTTTTAATTTAGTTTAGGTGTATTTTGTTAGAATTCGGTTTTTGTTTAGTAAGGTTTAGTTAAGTTTTTTATTTAAAATTTAAAATTTGATTTTTTGTTTTAGATTTAAATTAATTGTAGATTTTAGATTTAATTTTTTTTAGTTAGTTTGATTTTGTTTTATTAATTTTTAGTTTTATTTTTTTAATGTTTAGTTTAGTTTAATTTTAGATTTATTTTTGTTTTAGATTTTAATTTTAGATTTTAATCCATAGTGTTAATTTTTATTTTGTTTAAAAAATAATTAAAAAAAATATATGTATAAAAATTCCAAAAAATTCTAAGAATTTAGAAATTAAAAAATAAAAATAAAAATTCTGAGTCCTATAGTCAAATGAGCTTTTAAATTTTTGTCTGAAGTTTGATTATATAGGAGCATTTCAATTTATGGATTGGGTTATTATTGAGACATCATAAATTTGGAAATATTTCAAGCATCTGACATTTATCTTAATGATTGTTTCATGATAAGCTTTGTTGATTGGTTTAATTATCTTAATGAATGGTTGTGGTGCTTTTTTACTGAATATCATTGTGGTCATTTCTGTTTTCATAGCAGTTGTTTTCATAGTAGTGGTTATACATCCAATACTTAAATTTAATTGCATAACGGAATATTCTTTAACTCCATAAGGCACTGGTTTTAAATATAATTGATCTGTGAAATCTCGTTAATCTTATCAAGTATTTGGTGTTTTAGCTGTGTCTCCGGAGTTGGTTGATTCTCAACCAATTCTGTTTCTTCATTTCTATTAGGGTCTATCTCCCTTAGCTTGCAAGGAGACAGCTTAGATAGAGAGATTGAGGATCAAGGTGACAGCCCCCGATCTGAGCCGTTGTCGCGGTGCCTAGACAATCTGTGCGACAACATGTCCCACGTGAGCGTTTGAGTCTTGAGCTTCTTCGTATTCATCTACTAGCACTGAGTGCTAGATGGATCAGGTAGCCCCTAAAATTACCACACGCACTGGGCCTAAGCTTAACCCCCTCTGAAACGGGTCTCTAGTAATGTTCGGGTATTTGTTACGTGGGCGAATAGATGGATTTTAAGCTCCCTAAAAAGTCAACATCTATGTTTCAAAATGTAGAATGACCACGAAGGCTTATTGGATGCCTACTGGTGATGGTCCTAACCTAAACTATAATTTCTTTTGTCACCCTTGTGGGGAGACTTTAGTGAGTTCAATTAGTGATTATTTTTAGATAGTCTCAATTTTCTTAGGGTGTGCCTTGGTGAAGTAATTGTAAGAAGAGGACAAAGGTCCCAACACACTAGGTTCCTTTTGGACCAATTCTTACCTATGCTTCATGTGTGCTTTGCAGTGTAAAATCACAAGTTTTATGAGATGTGGATATGCATGATCCTCTACAATCCTTTTCTAATTATGCTATGTGTGACTGTTCCTTGCAAAAATAAACAAAGTGCAGTTTATGGACCGCTTACACCTTTCCTAGTTAGACTAAGTTTTGTACTATAGGGAGATCAAAAATTGCTTTAAGAAAGTGCTCATATGCATACCTAGGCTCACAGTGAGGTGCAAGGGTGGCAGATATTACTTGCTTTCTTTTTGACATTTTGGTCCTGGTCCCGATTCCTAATGAAAAAATTGAATTAATCTAATGAAAAAATTGAAAGACAAGAATTAGCTAAAGATGTGTGGATGTTGTTATCACTCATAATTTTGTGAGTCATTACTTGACATGGTCATACAGTTCACTCCTCAAAAGGGTAAGGTCTCCTTAAGCCTTTTCAAGTTGGCATAGGAAATTTCATTTTTTTTATATTTAACCTATCCTAAGTTTCAAGACCACCCTCATTTCATCTCAAAACCACCTCCATATAGGTCACATCATGTTCCATCAGTCATCATTTGATGTTAGTTTTCATTTACCAATCATTTAAATCCAAAAAGGTCACTTTAGCCAAGAATCCTTACTTTTGTAGCGAAAATTCCCAGAAATACACTAACTACGCTACGAAAAGAGGGTTTTATGTTTCCAGAATGCAGATTTTTCATGTTTTATACATGTTTTTAGAATGTCGATTTTGGACAACTAGAGATGTGTTTCACAAATACAGGAGAGGTTTTTTTTCAAGAGATATTGACCTAAAAAAACCTCCTCCATTTTTGCAATATCTATCAAGGATAAGGAGATAAGAGCTCATATTTGAACCCTATGTTTTACGAAAAAACAGAGTCATTTTAGTGATGAATAAACTTGCTAAAGGTGAAAAGGATGTTTTTTGAAGAGGTGAATCATGCTAGAAGAATGAAACTACACTTGAAATCTAGCAAAAAAAGGCTGAAGAACCAAGTCAAAGACCTCCAAGAGTAGTTAGAATTGATCCATGAGGAGCTGAAGAAGAAGGGTTTAAAGATGACTGTAGTTGAGGAACCCATAGCTCAACTCATTATTAATGAAGAGGAAACACCTCAAGGCTCTTAAATTGAGTTTGACTATGTTTTAAGAGGTTAATGGAATGTTGAAGACCAATTTTATACAGTTGTAGGTTACCTTTTTTAGGCAAGGTGAAAATCTGGAAATTGCATAGTTTTCCACAGTTTCGTAATGTTTCCTAGGCTTGAAGCCAGGAAAATGCTACGAAATTTTTTGTAGCTATATTTTTACCTTTAAAACCACTTTTTGTGGCTTTCAAGGAGAGGAAATGGTATTTATGAGGTATCAGGTGATGATGGACACCCTGGAACAACCAAAGAGCAGAAATTTTGAGTGCAAATGCTATTTTTGGACGCTACGAAACTACCCTGTTTTCGTAGCGAGCTGTTTTTTAAGGTTTATGAGCAAATGAAAAAGTATTTTGGAAATATGAAGGATTTTTTTCTTCAGAACAGGTCCATCTACAAAAACCTCTCATTTCCTGCAGAGCCATCAGGGTTTGGAAATTATACACTCATCTTTGAAGCCTATTTTTCATAATTTTCATTAACGAGATTTATGAGAAAATTGTAAAAATTCGACTTGGAGGAGGTCTAGCTTAGCATCCACGTGGCATAATGACACATCAGCACTCTATTACACTCAATAAATTAGTTGGTTTCAATTGATAAGGGTTATTAAATACATTTGTTGAACTATTAATGAAAAAGAGACCTTTTTGTATTCAAACTCTGCAAAATAGAAATATCCCTAAGAAGTCTCCAAGTGATGGAATCATGTTTGAAATAGGTCTCTGAGGTGTGAATTCGAGGGGAGTAAGGTGGCATATCATTTTCATGAGTCATCTCTCTATAAAGGATAGAGTTTTATAGTTAGAAAGGGTTGGAATATGTTATGGTTGACTGCTACTATTGTAAATAGGTTTTTGATCAGTAATGGAGAATGGCTGTTGGTTTCATCCTTCACCTGAGATTCATTTGATACATTCATGAAACCTATGTAACTTATTACTTTCTGTCAATATGTTAATGTTTTATTACTCATAATTCTTGCTTTGCATGATCTAACTTCCTTTCAAGCACTAAACTATTGGATATCTTTCTCAATGTCCTGCTTTCAGTATCTTAATGTTCATTACTCATAATTCATGTTTCTCATGCTATGAATTCATTTGAACATTTATATATTGAGTAAACTCTATATGTGTGTATTCTACTGTCATTTAAGTATCTACATGCCTCAAATTCCACAAGGAGAGTCTTTTTCATTGATATCTCTGTCATTGACTCCATAGCCCAATGGTAGCAAGCCTTCATCTTTTAACCTATAAACATACAAAACCAAGACACAATTCATAGAGTTAGCCATCTATATTTATCGTTAACCAATATCATAAATTATCCATGAGAGAGCCCTCTCAAACTGAAGAGGCTAAGCTTAAGTCAAAATATGGTTTGAAATAGTTACACTGAGTTGTCTGATCAACGACCAATCAAGTACAATTTTGGTGATAACATTTTGGCACCATTGCTGGGGACCGAATGTGTAAATTTTACCTGGGAAGAACGATAAAGTTTTAGTTCTGAGGTCTGAGAGCAGCATACACTTAGGCACATATTGGTTGTATTTCTGCTTTGGCGACTCCACCTATCAAGTAATCATTTGGAAGGTGACTCCACTGCTTGAAGATCAATAGCTTGATGAAGTCTCAAGATGAGTTCCATTGCAAGAATAAATGCCAGGTATGCCCCTATGAATCAGTCTCACATCCCTGGTTTTCCAAATCCTATGCCAAAGGTCCAATGGTTAACTAATCTTCCTATATTTAAAGATGAAAAGAAATACAATGTTTCTCTTCATTTGGTTAGATTCCATATGTATGTACACAGACTTAAGGTTTAGTTCCCTGAGGATTGTCTCATGAAGATGCTTATGGTCACATTAGAGGGAAAAGCATGGTCTTGGTACAAAAGCCTAACAAATGGTTCATTATATTCTCTTGGTGATTTCCATGTTGCACTTTATGAGATGTATGAAGAGTTTCATCCCACCTTATGTTTGGTCAAAGACTGCTACAAACATTGTATGAGTTTTATTGAATATTTGGAGAATTGTTATGAAGATGATGAGTTTATGGATGAGGAATTTTAGAGGCCCTTCATGACAATCCCTTTCATCACCAAGAAGAAAGGATAGCCTCTCTCTTGGACGAAAATGAAACCCAACAGGAGTTTATTTATGAAAATCATGTTACATCCTCTGATTTTGATGAAAAGTTGCAACAGACTTGTCAGTCTTTTGATCATTAGGAATATGAGAATCATTTCAAAAAACAAGAGGAAATACTGGAAGATAATTGTTATAATCCTCAGGTAAAGGAGAAAGTTTATTCTTCATGTCATTCCTTGCATCAACCTACATCAAATGATGATCACACCAATGAGGGAATGGATGAAATTTTTTCTTTCTCTTTGTCTTCTTATCTAAATTCATCTGAGTGTAAGTCAGAAGATAAGATTCAATTTTTGGATGAAGTTGCTAAGAACGTTGAGAAAGACATTGAAGTTTTAGAAGATCGAATTCAGTCCTATAATTTTCATTATCAAGATCAGTCTTTTCAAAAGTTTTCCATTCTAGAACACAAAGATAGGGTGCTGCTACCTTTCTCTTTTGATATTGAGGAACAATACCTTGTTTTTGAAAATTAGTTTGATAGCAAACAACTGAAATCTTGTGTTGTTGAGCAAATCATATATGAGTTGTCCAAAGCTGCAGAATGTCTTGAGCATCATCAAACATATTATGACTTCTATGATCCTATAGCTGACTACATGGAAGAGTTCTACAGTCCAGATTTCCAGTTATATTTTCATTATGAAGATCAGATAGATCTTGTGTTTCCTTGGTCATTTCAATATCCCGTTTACTTTTGGTTCAAGCATAGTTAAGAGGTTCAAGTGTCAAACTGGTTTCATTGGAAGTTTCATGTTTCTTGAATCAAACATGAAGATTGTAGTTGTTAGGGTAGGTAGGAGTGTGTGTGAATAAGCTCAAGTAGATTGAGCATCTTTTCATTATGTATAGATTTTGTTTTTCAGCAGTAATCATTAAGCTTGAGCCTGAGGAGAAGGCCATAAGAGCTTGGTGAATTTTTTATAAATTTCAAAGTTTTTATTTCCAAGAAGATGGATGGCACTAGAACTACAGGTTCTTTGGTGTACCATAGGGTCACACCATCCCAAGTGGAGCCACTGTTATCACTCATAAGTTTTTGATTCATTACTTGACATGGTCATACAGTTCACTCCTCAAAAGGGTAAGGTCTCCTTAAACCTTTTCAAGTTGGCATAGGAAATTTCATTTTTTTATATTTAACCTATCCTAAGTTTCAAGACCACCCTCATTTCATCTCAAAACCACCTCCATATAGGTCACATCATTTTCCATCAGTCATCATTTGTTGTTAGTTTTCATTTCCCAAGAATTTAAATTTGAAAAGGTCACTTTAGCCAAGAATCCTTACTTTCGTAACGAAACTGCCCAGAAATACACTAACTAGGCTACGAAAAGAGGGTTTTCTATTTTTAGAATGTAGAATTTTCCTGTTTTATACATTTTCTTAGAATGCAGATTCTGGACAGCTAGAGATGTGTTTCAAAAAACCAAGAGTGGTTTTTCTTCAAGACTTACTGACCTAAAAACACATCCTTCAATTTTTCAATATCTATCAAGGATAAGGAGATAAGAGCTCATCTCTAAACCCTATGTTTTAAGAAAAAACAAAGTCATTTTAGTGATGAATAAACTTGCTAAAGGTGAAAAGGATGTTTTTTGAAGAGGTGAAGCATGTTAGAAGAATGAACCTACACTTGAAATTCAACAACAGAAGACTGAAGGACCAAGTCAAAGACCTCCAAGAGAAGTTAGAATTGATCCATGAGGAGCTGGAGAAGAAGGGTTTAAAGATGACTGTAGTTGAGGAACCCATAGCTCAACTCATCATTAATGAAGAGGAAACACCTCAAGGCTCTTAAATTGAGTTTAACTATTTTTTAAGAGGTTAATTTCATGTTGAAGACCAATTTTCTACAGCTGGAGGTTACTTTTTTGTGGAAAGGTCAAAATCTAGAAATTGCACAGTTTTCCATAGTTTCGTAGTGTTTCCTAGGCTTGAAGCCAGAAAAACACTACGAAAATTTCTGTAGCTTTATTTTTTCCTTTAAAACCACTATTTGTGGCTTTCAAGGAGAGGAAATGGTAGTGATGAGGTATCAGGTCATGATGGACACCCTGGAACACTGTAATATTCCCAATTGGGAAATGCAACAATAATAAACAGTTATGCAGAGAAATAACGAAGATCATCTACATAAGAGGAGGAGGCCAATATGGGGGTTATTTATTTACATTTACATCAGAAAAATATATGCATAAGATAGCCCATGATATTTACAACAGGAAATAGAAGACTTTTATCAAGAAAATCCTCAAAAAGAGGTGTTGCAACCATGTATTAAGACTGAAAAGTGTATGAGAGTGTTATTTTATTAGCTGCAACTGTTGTAGATTACACTTCATATCTAGTGAAAATCTGTGTATAAAAATTTAGATCTATATCAGATCCATACACTAGATAGGCTCTTCTTCAATTTCCCCTTGGGGTTTTCAGCAAAACATGAAGTATAAGGAGTAGATCTGAGATATAATGTTGCAGGTCTGCAGAAATATTCAGAATTTCATGGAAATTCAGAACTGATCTGATTTATATATTATGATGATCCCCTCCAATGTATTTCAAATGTGAAGGGCAGATCCCCAACACATGAAAACCACTCCTCCAAAAATTGTGCCAAAAGACCCTGCAACAGTACCCACACAAATAACGCAGTTCTAGAAACAAGACTGTGATGTAGGATTTAGAACTAGTTTGGCCTCAAGCAAAGATCTGAAAATGTAGCTCCAATCATCCAATACTCTCTTGCCAATGGGATAGAATCCTTCCCCACTAAAAAGGAGCACTAGAATGGCATAGAACTGAGCAGATCTAGCCTCCACTTGCTGCAGCTTACAAAGACAACCAAACCCTCAATAGGATCTGCATTGTAGTTGGAAGAAGAAGCTTGGCCTTCAGACTAATAGTGGACAAGAAATGCAAGACTCTTCCAAGAGGCCTCTCAAGGAAAGAGGTGGGATTCCTGATCAGGAACACCTAGTGCTAAAGAACACTATTCTCTGCTAAATAGCAAGGAGAATGAGATATGTCTAAATAGACAATATACTCTGAAAATACAATATCATCAACAACCCTCTCATGTTGCGATCCTCTTCCTTTTATAAGTTGAGAGCTTGCAAAACCCTAAGCCATATCAATGAAATAGCTCCTTTCACATGAGCCACCTCCAAATAAAACTGCGTTGTGCCTCATTGATGGCCACTCCTCCAAGACATCGTTGTTGATTTGGTCATGGTTGACCCAGTCAAAAGATTCAACCCCTTTCACACTTAAGGGTGCTTATTTAAATAGTCTATATTTAGCCTTGTTCACATGTGGCATTGATTTATTTACTGTTTAGGAGTTTTATTGATCCTCCTTTACACATTTATTCATGAAACAGAAAAATAAAACAAAAATGAATATTCCCATTAGCTTAGGACTAATTGGGAATATTACAGTCCTCCCCTCCAAAATGTTGCTTGTCCTCAAGAAACTGAAAAGGTGAGTGCTGCAACTCTTCTCCTCCTCCATTGGTGACACCATAATCATGTGTTAAGCTTCCTCCATAAGCTAAGTTTTCACCAATCCAACCCTCCATGAATTGTTCCTCCAAATTTTTCATGAGATGTAAATAGTCCATCCCATAAGGAGTTAATAACTCAAATGAAACAAACATGGCTGAACCAATGCTCTCCCTGAAACATGTAGCATAAGACACAGAAAGAGTCTCCATCCCATGTGGTACATACATGCCCCCCATCCTCCCTCCATACATTCCCATAAAAAGTACAAGTATATCATCAATGTATGGGAGCAAAACTACGTACATACAAACAGAAATTTGAGCATGTGGAGGTGGGTCATAGTCCCACATATGTAACCAGCACAGTGCATCTCCTGTCTGCATAAGATCAAGATATGGTCAGTGGTTTTCCCACCACTTACTTACTGCCCATGTTATCACACTATGGCTGAAAGTGTGAGGTATGTTTGATGCTTTAGGAAAGAACTCATCATGATAGAGAATCTCCCTTTGCTCATCAAGGGAGTGGCCAAATTTAGGAATTTTTGTGGCCCATTGTTGGCCATGAGATTTACAAGATGTATTAATCCTCCTTGGAGCCATGGCCTACATAAACATGGTGAAAGAATGCATACAATCAGAAAATAAAACATTCCTTACATGATTAGATTCTTCACCAACAAGACTCCTCATACAAATGGAGTGGTGCATGGATCTATATCCCCTCTCAAAGGAAGGAAGAGATGGCTGAAATATTTCCTTCATAGAGTCACGTTGCTGCCCCAACTCCACATAGTTCATGCATTCTTGAAAATGCTGGTGTAGTTCTTCTTTCAAGCCTTCCCAATCAAATCTCCTCATGATGATGTTGTAGATCTTCATGGAATACATGTGGCTGAAATAGAACTCTTTATAAGCTCTTTGTAGTAACTTCTCCTTGAGCTTGGAGGCTCTAGACAAGAAGATCCTACCATGATGATAGATGACTCCTCCTTGGACTAAATAGCCCTCTTCATGCAGCTAGTAATCAAGTATCATACAAGTGTGAAGATCTTTGGAGTAATCCACCAACAGTTGGGATTTCCAGTATAGATCTAAACTGCTCAACAATGACAGAGTTAATGGTATCTCGACAGAAATGTCTGTCATGTTGCTACTCTTCTCCTTGACATTTCCCATGGAAAAGGTGTGTGTTGGAAGGCCATTCCTTCTATTCTTCTCCTCCCACAGTGCAGGACCATAAATGAGAGTGGGTGATGATGATAAGGGAAGAAGATTTCCCTCCTCCTTGAGTTTACCCAAGACTCCCAGCGCTGTAGCTTTGTCTTCTAGTGCTCCAATCCCTCTTGGATATAATATTGAAGCATCATGTTGTGAGGTATTCCCCACAAAATCTGAATAAGGTGGCCTTCCAGGTGGTTTTCCACTAGGTAAGAGTGTCCCATGTGTTGGGGTTCCCATGTTTTGGCAAGTTTGGCAGTACCAAAAGATGAGACAGTATCAGAACCACTTTCAGACCTCAGGATCTATCCCTCCTGGGTCTAGAGAGGGATCTCTCTATAAAGGCAAAGATATATGTCTTTGAAGTTCATTTTTAAGGTTTTAGACTAGTTATAAGGTGTTGGGTGTGGAGCCTGATTATCTTGTTTACTTTGTATCACAGCATTGGACCCCTGTACCTTAGAAAGGGGCGGCAACACCGCCCGGAATTTAATTGTTGCCGTTGGGGGTCTAGGGGGGGTGGCAGCACTTTTCGGAGCCCCCCCCTGGTGGGGGTTTAGGGGCAGCGCCCCCGAAACTAAAAACAGATGTAAAATTGCCTTGTAAAAGTATAGTAATTTCTAGTCAATTTGGGCCGTTCATTAGGCAAATGATCTGACGGTAGAAGTTATGTTTAGATTAGGGTTTTTTTCCCTAGAAGGAAACCCCCTTGTATATATGAGGGCATTGTATTGTGGCTGTGTATTATGAGTGTATTCTCGTAGCGAGAAATAGAGAGGGAGACTGTGAGAGAGAACAGAGGATATTACAGCGGATCTGCTGTAGGTTTTGTCTCTTCATTTTTTGTTGGATAATATAAAGGAAGGATTGGCTGTTCGGGGTGGACGTAGCCCAAACTGGGTGAACCACGTATATCTGTGTCTCTCTGGTTTTATGTGTTTTGTGTGCTTGTATTTTCCACATATTTTTATGTGTTTCATTGCTCTGTAATATTTAATTTTCTAACATAAGGCACAATGTTTGTTTAGTTTTGTTTGGTTGTTGGGAAACTGGAAGGAAGGGTTCAATACAAGACAAAGGATGAGAAAAGAGGATTTTAGGCAAAGGAGAGATAATTCAAAGAACCCTCGAGACCATTGGGCAATGGAGTCATGAAAGGGTTTACTTGCTATTCAGTATTCAAGGCTTTCAATTGGGCTAGTCATATAAAGCATAGGATCTTAAAGATGATAGTGTGGTATGAAAGGATAAGGAAAGAAGGTGAATGAAAAGTAAACCTCCAAGGTGACCAGTTGGGAACCAGATCTAGGGACAGGACATGCCATTAAGCACCTATGATCCAACTCCTAAAAGGCTAACTCTTCAGACAACAAGAAACATTATAGATTTAAACAAAAAGGTGAAAACCTGAGATCAGAGAAAGGCTTTGAACTTTCAATGCTTCGGCATTCAACTTAAGGGAACTTAGAAAGGTTCAATCGATTGAAAAAGACCCTAGTGAGATAGAAACAGCGTTATAAACTCCCAGTATCCCAATTCTTTCAACTAAAACCCAACAAGAACATCTAAGAACAGATTCATAAATTCATACATAAGTTAGCAGTGAATAACGCTACTACACTAGTTAAATTATCTTGAATTAGTTCTTGGATAACACAATCAGTAGAAAACATCAAAGGTAAGGAGAGAAGAAGGGTACCATGCAAGGGTATATCCTAATCTAGATTTCTAATGCTTACCAGAGAAATGAAATGTAATGAATTACAGAAGGAAAACAGAGACAAAGATAGAAAAACATCACCACTGCTTTAAATCAGGATCCAAAGAAATGTGCTTGTCATATTAAAGAGCAACACCAGTCATGTACAACATTGTCCAACAACTTGATATTCAGTCTGAAAACATATTCCTCAGCCTATCTTACAACTTTACACAGAGAACTATATCTCAAGAGAGACAACTTACAATTCACAGTTATCCGATCAATAATCAACAACAACCAACAACAATTTTTTCTTGAGTTCTTATAGCTAAAAGAGAGGTAGAGGAGGTAGGTGAAACACTAAATGGAAAATTAAAACAGAAGCAGAAGAAGAGGACTCGAGGCCCATTCTGTCTTAATATCGATGCATTAATCTTCAGTACTCTTTGGAAGAAAGATTGGTCTTCGATAGGCTAAAATTAACTCGAGGTATGTTCTTTGATGTACTTTCGGCTATAGTACTCTGGTGAATAGAAAAGGCAGATAAATGACTTCAGGTCTGCCATACTACATAAAAAATTCTCTGGTAGCATTAGGATTGTTCTGTCAGGGTGGAAATCTTCTCAGGAACACGATGTAGAACAAAAACAGTATGGGTACTTTGTCCTTTCTTGTGAGGGAAACTTCTGTTGATGTGAAACACTGATAATACTGTTTATGTGCATTAGGCCTCATTAGGCCTTTTGTGTTAATCACAAGGTCTTAAATCTGGTACATTTTCCTTTTAAACATTGGATTAAGGCTTAAAAATCTTCAATTACAGGCCTTAAACTCTTTAATTTTTCACTGATACTCTTTGCCGCTTCATGACTGTCTCTGTCTGTGAAAATGGAACTTTAATGATGCTGGAGGTTTTAAAAAGTTAAGCACTAGTTCTCTAATGGAAATATTTCGTTCTAAACACCTTCCCAGGTGTTTCTCTGTAATCTCAGGCTCTGAAATGGCCTTTTCTACGCTCTGTGTCACTATGACAGTGACCATGAGCAATGGAAGTTTCCACCGCCTGTAAACCTGCAAAACACACAAATATGTTAAGAAATCCATGCATGGGAGGACAGATGCAATGGAAGGCTGTGAGAACAACAGCACAACATAGCTGAAATGAGGGCTGTTGATCTATACAGATCAATGGTCGAGATCTATAGATGGACTTTCAGAGGCGGGAAGTGGGGAAGTGGTTTTTCTGAAGAAACAACTGTTTTCACATGGCAAAAGGTAGGTAAGGAAATTTTCACTTTTCGAACGCGATATAGGTACCCGAATGACACGTGGCTCTCAGAAACCACTGATATCACGTGAATTTTAGACATTAAACTTTGGACGCCCAAACTGCACGATATTTATGCTGGCCGTTGGATTTGGGACTGCAAGATTTGACGGTGATGGAGGAGCGCGATACGAGGAACGTGCATGGTAAGTAAGGTGGGGTCAAGCAGAAGGTGGTTTCAATATAGGCCATCCGATCTATGAATGAATGGCTGAGATCTGGAGAGAAGAAACCTAGGTGGAGGAGTTCGTTGGTGGTTGGGAGTAATCCTAGTCATCGGATAGAAAGGAATGAATGGTCAGGATCTAATTAGAACCAGAGGAGGTAGGGGCCAAATCTCTGATGGGATGAAGGAGCGATTGGCTCTGGACTGTCGGATCGGCTTCAGATCAATGGCTGCGATTGGATGGAAGGGTGACCAATTAGGGAAGCAAGGTAGAGCAAGGAGAAATTTGGGCCGTAGGATCAGAATGGATGGAAGGCTTAGATTCAATCGGGGCATCGGGAGGATGGAATAATAAAAAGTTCTAATTAGCGATGAAGGTGGTGTTGCGATGGCCGTCGGATTTAAATGTGAAATGACGGTGGAGATGGCCATCAGGGGTTTTATAAAGAAATGTTAGTGGACACGATGAAATGGGCACGGGCCATTAGATCTATTCAGATCAAAGGCTAGTAACGCTCCAAAAGCTGACAGAGCAAATACACCTCGCATCGAGGATTTTCACCTTAACAAAGAAAATGCGCTACCGAACATCTTCCGATTCCGATTAGTGCCCTTTGACTTAGCGCTTGGTTTTAGCACTCGGGTGCATGGAGGGGAAGTGGTTGGGGGCTGGACAAAAGGAGCTAAGACTGTATATGTTAAAAAATGGGTTTTTTAGCCTAAAAACAGAGTTTTTAAGCCTGAACAGAGGTTTTCGTTAGAGGGAAAAATGGATTTTTAGGCCAAAAAAAGGGTGTTTGTGAGGTTAAAAGGGGAGATGGGATGATTTAGTAGGCTTGGGAGGGGATTTTGGGGGTTAAAGGGGAAACTTTAAAAGGGGGAAAAAGGGTTAAAATGGGAAATTTTGTAGGGATACAAGGGGCAAATGGAGGCTTTTCTGAGCATAATTTTTTCACAGTCAGTGAGGCTTTTTGGATGGAAACAACAGTGAAGATTTTTTCAAAGGAAAAGGACACATAGATGCTTCAAGGATGAGATATTTTCATAGGAAATGTATCTCTTGAAGGCTCAAAAAAATACTTAGCCACCTATTTGCTTGCCAAAAAATTCATAGGTGGCTAACACCATGCAGAAATATCATGAACATGATAGATGGGACTGTAAAATCCTTTCTTCCACTGCGCAAATCCATCTCTAATTTCTGTGTGGAAGTGGTATGTGAGGGGTATGTGTGCATGCCTTTGATCATTTGATATTCACTACTCTTCTTGTCCACCCATTCCATTTGTAAAGCCCCCCAATCAGTGGCGACTTTCCCTAATGTAATCAACCATTGAACACCCAAAATCACATTGGTGTCAAAGTGATCAACTAAAGTGTAAGTTCCCATGGTGACTGAAAGTGATGGGACCTAATGCATGCATTGCATTGTTCTATCTCCTAGGACCAAAATAGAGAATCCCTCAAAAGTATCAGTGGGTATTTCCCTCCCTTGTACAATATCGGCATCAATGAAGTTGTTGGTGGCCCCACTATCAATCAATATAGAAACCCTCTGATTCAAGATTGAACCTTGAACTCTTAAGGTCAAGTACTTAGGTACTCCTCTCAAGGATGAAAGAGTCCCTCCAATAGGATAAAATTCTCCATTCCCATCTCCTGATGGTACTGGATCTCCTCAAGTAGTGTCAGCACTGTGACCTCTTCTTGGTTCATCTTCTTCTTCCTCCTCAATATCTGAGAAGACCTCTATGTAATGTGATTTTCTAGCAACATATCTATGTATAGGTGCCCATGATTCTTAGCAAGTGAAGCATAGCTTCTTCTTCCTTAGATCCCTCTGGACTTCATCATCAAGAGGCTTCTTGTAGGAGCTCTCCTTTGAAGGAGCAACTTTCTCTTCCTTTCCCTTAGAAGGAAAAGAGGGCTTATGCTAAAATTTTGCCTTTGATTTTGGCAAGGCACTTGAAGGTCTCTAGCCCTTTCAATGGCATCACACAGAGTAGTGGGTTTGGCAGACTTTACCAACCCATGAAGCGGTTCATCTAAACCATCTATGAACATGTACACCCTTCTTGCTACAGACAAATCAGGAACCATAACAAATAATCTTAAAAATTCAGAAATGTAAGACTCTGTATTACCTGATTGTTTTAACTTTGCAAGGCTCATCAATGATGCCTTTGGATCTCTTCTATCAAATATTTCCACCAGCCTTCTAGTGAACTCTAAATAAGCAGTCACATTGGCATGACCCAATATAGACAAGCCATGGAACCACTAGTCATGTACTTCACCTTCAAAGTGCAGCGCTACAATATTGATAGCCTCCATCTTAGGGACCTTGTTCAACTGAAAGTAGATGTCAAGTTTTTCTACCCATGCTTTGGCAGAACACTTGGATGACCCATCAAAGTTGGGTAAAAAGGATCTGCCCATAGAGTGATGTCGATCATGAATCTAAGTGAATCCACCATCTCTATGCTGATGTGTTGGTCTTATTTTGTCCTTGAGGTGACAAAACTCTTGAAAACTCAAGTGATATTTGAATCTCTGATTTTGAGACTCATATTCTTCAAAATAGTCTTCAAGTAATTCTTGCTCTTGAAACCCTTCATTTCCCACAGCCAAAAAGGTAGGCATGGTAGAGCGTTGGGAAACTTGTGCCTGATGCATTTGTTGATCATTCCAGTGCTAAGACATGCCAGAGCTTTCTCCAGAATGAAATGTCTTAGGAGATTCTTTGACTCTGTCCAATCTCATCTCTTTGATCTCTCTAGCAAGATCTTGCATGGCTCTCAAAAGGATCTTTGCAAAGTCCTTTCCTTCTTCACCACTTCCAAATTCAGGGGTTTTACCCTTGTCTTTATCATCATTTGTGTAATCAAATTTCTTCTATCTTATTTTTAGATACCTATTCTCTTTGTCAGTAAGAGGCTCTTCTTCTTCTAAAGACATACTGGCTTCTTATAAAGCACAGGTTGTGCCAAGATGATTGCTTCGATACCAACGTAATATTCCCAATTGGGATGCAGCAATAATAAACAGTTATGTAGAGAAATAACACAGATCATCTAAGTAAGGGTAGGAGGAAAATATGGGGGTTCTTTATTTACATTTACACCAGTAAAATATATGCATAATATAGCCCATGAGATGTACAACAGGAAATAGAAGACTTTTATAGAAGAAAATCCTGAAAAAGAGGTGTTGCAACCATGTATTAAGACTGAAAAGAGCATGAAAATGTTTTTTTATTAGTTGCAACTGCTGTAGATTACAATTCAGATCTAGAGAATATTTGTGTATAAAAATTTAGATCTATATCAGATCCATACACTAGATAGGCTCTTCTTCAATTTGCCCTTGGGGTTTTCAGAAAAACATGAAGGACAAGGAGTAGATCTGAGATATAATGCTGTAGGTCTGCATAAATATTTAGAATTTCATGGACATTCAGATATGATCTAATCTATACATTATGATAATCCCCTCCAATGGATCTCAAATGTGAAGGGCAGATCCCCAACACATGAAAACCACTCCTCCAAAAATTGTGCCAAAAGACCCTTCAACAGTACCCACACAAATAACGCAGTTCTGGAAGCAACACTGCATTGTAGGATTTAGAACAAGTTTGGCCTCAAGCAAAGATCTGAAAATGTAGCTCCAATCATCCAATACTCTCTTGCTAATGGGATAGAAGCCTTCCCCATTGAAA
This sequence comes from Pinus albicaulis, assembly GCA_034641835.2. Classification (NCBI taxonomy): domain Eukaryota; kingdom Viridiplantae; phylum Streptophyta; class Pinopsida; order Pinales; family Pinaceae; genus Pinus; species Pinus albicaulis. Next base: position 848,108,733 of record CM076583.1, read on the forward strand.
AGGAGCACTATAATGGCATAGATTTGAGTAGATCTAGCCTCCACTTGTTGCAGCTTACAAAGACAACCAAACCCTCAACAGGATATGTGTTGTAGTTGGAAGAAGAATTTTGGCCTTCAGCTTGATAGTGGACAATAAATGCAAGACTCTTCCAAGAGGCCTTTCAAGGAAAGAGGTGGGATTCCTGATCAGGAACACCCAGTGCTAAACAACACTATTCTCTGCTAAATAGAAAGGAGAATGAGATATGTCTAAACAGAAAATATACTCTGAAAATACTATATCATCAACAACCCTCTCATGCTACCCTCCTCTTCCTTTTATAAGTTGAGAGCCTGTAAAACCCTAAACCATCTCAATGAAATAGCTCCTTTCACATGAGCCACCTCCAACTAAAAATGCGTTGTGCCTCATTGATGGCCACTCCTCCAAGATAGAATTTTTGATTTGGTCATGGTTGACCCAGTCAAAAGATTCTGCCCCTTTCACACCTAAGGGTGCTTATTTAAATAGCCTAGATTTAGCCTTGTTCACATGTGGCATTGATTTATTTACTGTTTATGAGTTTTATTGATCCTCCTTTACACATTTATTCATGAAACAAAAAAATAAAAAAAATGAATATTCCCATTATCTTAGGACTAATTTGGAATATTAGAAACAACCAAAGAGCAGAAATTTTGAGTGAAAATGCTATTTTTGGACACTACGAATGCATGCTACGAAACTTCCCTATTTTCATAGCGAGCTATTTTTTAAGGTTTCTGAGAAAATGAAAAAGTATTTTGGAATTCTGAAAGAGGTTTTACTTCAGCACAGGTCCATCTACAAAAAAATCTCTCAATTTTTGCAAATCCATTAGGGTTTGGAAATTATACACTTATCTTTGAAGCCTATTTTTCAAAATTTTAACTAATCAGATTTATGAGAAAATTGTAAAAATTCGACTTGGAGGAGGTCCAGCTCAGCATCCACATGGCATAATGACACATAAGCACTCTAGTACACTCATAAAATTAGTTGGTTGCAGTTGATAAGGGTTATTAAATTGATTTTTTGAACTATTAATGAAAGAAGAGTCCTTTTTGTATTCAAACTATGCAAAACAGAAATATCCATAGGAAGTCTCTAAGTGATGGAATCATGTTTGAAATAGGTCTCTAAGGTGCGAATTCGAGGGGAGTAAGGTGACATATCATTTTTATGCATCCTCACTCTATAAAGGATATATTTTTAGAGTTATTAAGGGTTTGGATATGTTATGGATGACTGTTACTATTGTAAACAAGTTTTTGATGAGTAATGGAGAATGGCTATTGGTTTCAACCTTCACCTGAGATTCATTTGATACTTTCATGAACCCTATGTAACTTATTACTTTCTGTCAATGTTTTAATGTTTGATTACTCTGAATTCTTACTCTGCATGCTCTGACTTCCTTTCAAGCACTAAACTATTGGATATCTTTCTCAATGTCCTGCTTTCAATATCTTAATGTTCATTACTCAGAATTCATGTTTCTCATGCTGTGAATTCCTTTGAACATTTATATATTGAGTAAACTCTATATGTGTGTATTATACTTTCATTTAAGTATCTACATACCTCATCTTCCACAAAGAGAGTCTTTTTCATTGAGATCCCTGTCACTGACTCAATAGCCCAATGGTAGCAAGCCTTCATATTTTCCACCTGTAAACATAAAAAACCAAGAAACAATTCATAGAGTTAGCCATCTATATTTATCATTAACCAATATCATAAATTATCCATGAGAGAGCCCTATTGCACTAAAGATGCTAAGCTTTAGTCAAAAGCTAGTTTGAAATAATTACACTGACTTGTTTGATCAACAGCCAATCAAGTACAATTTTGGTGATAAAACCAGCTGGGAAGAAACACTGGCTGGACACCATGTTCTGCAATTAAAGGGAAATGTCATCCCCAAGGGCCTTGTGCCATTGGAGAGGTTGTTTGACAAGAACGACATCCTAGTAAATCCCAGCAAAATGGCCCTTGATGAGCCTATCAGGGATGTGAATATTGGGACAAAAGAAGATTTGAAGGTGCTAAAGCTGTCAAAAGAGGTTCTAGAGGAATACCAAGGTCAATATCTCAATCTGTTCCAATCATACAAAGATGTCTTCGCTTGGTCATACCAGGATGTAAATACTTTTGACATAGATATTATACAGCATAAAATACCTCTGAAAGAAGATGCAAAGCCTCATAAGCAGAATCTGAGGAAGATCAACCCCCTTCTCCTCTCAGAAATTGATAAGGAAATAAAGAAGATTTTTCAAGCCAATATCATTGTCCCTTTAAGATATTTTGAGTGGGTGGTGAATCTGGTGCCGGTAAGGAAGTAGAATAGTGAAATCAGACTCTGCGTGGATTTTCGCAATCTGAACAGACCCTCCCTCAAGGATAACTATCCCCTCCCAAATATTGACCACATCTTGCAAAGAGTGGTGGGCTCTTCCTGCATGTCCATGATGGATGGATTCTCGAGGTATAATTAGGTGGCAGTGCTCCCTGAAGTCCAGAATAATATGGAATTCACCATGCCTTGGGGAACCTTCATGTATGCTTGAATTGCCTTTGGCCTGATAAATGCCTATGCTACATTCTAGTGTGCAATGGACATCACATTCATAGGAGAGCAAGACAAATTTGAGGTGATTTACCTGGATGACATCACCATCTTTTCAAAGAGTGACGTTGAACACATCGAGCACCTTTGCAGAACCTTTGAAAAATGCCGCAGGTATGGTTTGTCTCTGAACCCTTAGAAATCCATGTTTGCTTTGGAAGAAGGAAGCTTACTAGGGCACATAGTAACTAAGGAGGGAGTGAGAATCGATCCAAATATGGTAGAGGTGATAGATGGCATCTCCCTACCAAGAAACAAGAAGGAAATCTAGGTGTTCCTAGGAAGAATTAATTTCCTCAGAAGGTTCATTCCCAACTATGACGAAATTGTGTGAAACATCATTGGGATGTTGAAGAAGAAAAATGAGGTTAGATGGACCCCAGAATCCAGGGACCCCTTTAACAGGATCAAACAGGCCTTTGCAGAAGCTCCAGTGCTGGCTGGTCCAGATTATGGGAATCCGTTCATGATCTTCTCTTTTTCATCTCCTCACATGATAGCTGCAGTACTTTTACAAAAGAATGTCGAAAGACATGAGTAGCCCATTGCGTTCTTCAACCAAGTCCTGTGAGACACCAAGCTGAAATATGATATCTTGGAAAAGAAATATTACGCCCCGATCAAATATCTAAAGTCATTCTGGGTATATGTATTACAGTCTGCTATAACTGCCTATGTTCCCACAACAGCAGTAAAATATATTTTGCTACGGGACGATAGTGAGGGAAGAAGGGGTAAGTGGATAGCTAAGATTCAGGAGTATGAACTGGAGATAAAGCCCACCAAGCTCATTAAAGGCCAAGGGCTAGTCAAAATCTTGTCTGAATCCAACTGTCAAGCTTTGGGCATAAATCTGTCTATGATAGGAGGAGACGCAAAGGAGGGCGCAGGTGCATTTTAGGACATAGAATCCTCTATTTAAAAAACACACATTAAGTACCTTCTCTCCTTGTGGTATAAAGATATAGTGTAATATCTTTTATCGCTGAGATGTCCTCCTAACTATGATAAGGCCAAATGTCGCACCTTAAGGATGAAATCTCAAAAGTATGTCATGGAAAATGGGTGACTTTACTGGAAAGACCCGATAGGGATCCTACTATTGTGCTTAACAGAGTAGGAGGTGGACCAAGTGATGGTTGAATTCCACAAAGGGATATGTGGCGGACACTATAGTTGGCGATCCACCGCACACAAGATCGTGAGGGCAAGTTTCTTCTGGCCTAAATTGTTTGGCGATGTACATGCTCGGGCCCAGGCATGCGAGAAGTGTTAGATGCTTGCTGAAAAGTAAAGGTATGCACCTCTCCTATTGATCCAAGTACATGTTGTAGAGCCTTTTAAGCAGTTGGGAATTGATTTCATAGGAGAGATGCACCCGGCTTCCAACAATCAACATCGATGGATCCTTACTGCTATACATTACTTCATGAAGAGGGTATAAGTCGTGCCCACAAGAAATTCTATAGATTGAGTGGTGATCAAGTTCCTAGATGAGAACATAATAGCTAGGTTTAGATTCCCAGCTAAAATCATCATAGATAATTCCCAACCATTCAAGTCAGTAAAATTTGTAAAAAAATTTCAGTGTTACAATATCTTACTGGGACACTCCACTACATACTACCTATAGGGAAATGGGCTGGATGAGTAATATAATAAGATGCTCATTATAATTCTAAAGAAAAACATCAACAAAAATCAAAAGAACTGGAAATCTCAGCTCAAGTTCGTACTCTGGGAAAACCGCATCACAACTAAGTGATCTATGGAAAAATCCCCTTATGAGTTAGTGTATGGTAGAGCCATAGTCTTCCCCACTCATCTTGCATTCCATGTGGCACGGCTCCTATAGGAAAGTGAGGAGGAGCTAAATGTCCTCGTTCAAAGAATGAATCATTTGGTGCAGCTGAATGAAACCCAACAGTAGGTAAGCCTTATATTAGCAGAGTATCAAGAAAAAATGAAGGGATTATTTGATCGTAGAGCTAAATATAGATAAATCCAATTTTGGGATTCAGTTTTGCGATGAGATATCAGACAAGCACACAAACGAAAGCATGGGAAATTCGACTCTCTCTGGTTCGATCCATTCAGGGTGGTAGAGGAAAAAGGCAATAATACTTTCGCGCTGGAGAACCTAGAAGGAGACATACTTGAGGCACCTGTAAATGGGTAGTTCCTTAAGCTTTACTTTCATCATTGATGAGGGATGATCTGGCTCACTACATATATCTTTTTCACTTTATATGTCATTCCACTGTACTCCCCTTTGTTTAATCCCCCCCCTGTGTTTCATCTTCCATATCATATTCCACTGTTTCCATTTCGTTCCATCCATTTTTTTCATTTTCCATCTCATCTTCCATATCATCCTCCATTTTATCTTCCATTTTGTGTCCACCTGATCATTGATGTAAAAAAATTTCTAATCAGTATGCATTTGCGACTCTATGCACCAAATAAAAGCACAAGCATGCAAGTCTTCTAGTTATCAATGCACTGAAGAATAGCACATCATCCCCAGATGGAGCCAATGTTGGCCTATGACCACAGAAAAAGGGGAGAGGGAGAAAGGAAAGTCAGTCCTAACTATCAAAGAGATTCAGAAGGGACCCATCTGCATCTGAGTTCAGTAGAGAAGGGGAAAATGTAGCTGATAAATCTTAAATAGTGAAAAATATTTATGTCCACTACCCCTCGTCTCATCTATCCTCCGTACCTACATTTTCACTCCCTTATCCTTCACTTTCCCTTTTATAAAGCCCTTAGTTGCATTTCTTCATCAGTAACACCATCCCCCGCAAGTTTTAACCTTTACATCTTAAAAGGTTCACTGAAACCTATCTCATCACCGATGCAACTTATCGGGACCCATCCAACCTTGATACACTACTCACATCCACATGCAAACCTTATATTTTTCATTTTCTACGCATGTTTCCTTTTCGCACTCATCATTTTTTAGCATGTCACATATTGCAGTTTGCAGATTTCACCACTTACCTATCACAGCGCCCGAAAGTTTAATATTTTAGCTTGCAATATGACCCAATTTCCATTGCACTTTGTAATAAATACCACATCGCAAATCAGCAATTATCACTTTTTAAATCTCCACCAACCTCTATCTGTTGTGATCGTTGATGTGGGATATCGCATCGTGCACATTACAACTTCATGATCCACCACGCCTCGCATATCTTGAAGTTTAAGACATATTCCGGAAACATATATTGGTCCGACTGCAATTTTGTGAGGTGTTTTGGGCCACACTTCCTTGCCACATCATCAAAGCCTTACCCATGTCCTTTGTCTCACCCTTGGCAGTAAGTAAAATCATTCCACTCTGTGTTATGTGCCGCACATCCCCTTTTAAAGTCTGGTCTTGGCTTCTCACTTGCCAAAACACAACGTGAGTTCTTGGTGGAGTAGCGTGGCTATGATTGTTTAGTTCATCCATTAACCTCTGCTGAAGAGTGGAGAACGCACGGTATAGATGACTTTTCCATTTCGGTCAAAGCGAATCATGAGAACATGGAGTGGAGGCCTTTCGTCAGTATCTGAAATCAAGTAGTATAAATCATAGCGCTCACTAGTTTTTCACCCACTTCTCACCACTTCGTTGAATATTTTGGGTTTTGGCCTCCCAGGCCAACTATCTTGTTCCTTATTACTGTTAGATAGTGATGTTTTGCTGGGTAAAATCCAAATTTTACCTATTCTGTTTTGATTTCTCTGTTGTAGGAGCGATTGCTCGAAGCACGCTCTGATAGTTTGTTAGGATATTTTGGTTTCACTTGTGTGTGCCGATCTAGACATAATATTTGGTTAGAAGCCCTTAGGGAGAACTCTATATGTAGTGAGTTATAAGATGAAGAAAAGGTTCTGGAATTTTGGAAGAGTTTTGCTGTATTTTTGTATGAATGTGCTCCTTATGCTCTGAGATACATTTTTGGGAGAGTTGTTTGAACTCAATATAATACAGAGCTAGTATTTGGATTCCAGATGGAGTAATGAGCAGTATGTATTTTTTTTGTTTGTTATCAATAATATCCTCTTCATGTGTAATCATATTTCATGCTATTTTGCTTTGGTGGTTCATGTAATGTAGCTGCCGGTGATCTGCAATTCTATTCATGAACTCGTATCAGTATAACGCTTAGGTGTTAACATTCATGTAATTAAGATTCCTGTATTACCTTAATTTGTGCTCCATGAAACTCTGTTGTTATCCACATTTAATTTATATGTGTTTCCTCTGAGTTCATAGAGGATGGATTGTTGAATATCTTAAGCCTGTCTCTCGTGGGTTCCTTCTCCATTATCCCTCAAACCCTCTGCATATTTTCAAGATTTATGCTCATTGTTTTATACTTGGCCAATTTAAAAGTCACAAAGCCTCACAGCCTCTTGAGCCCTCTCATAGTATAAGTAATTGACATGAATCAAATCCAAGGCCTTCTCACTCCATGAACGACCAAAACCATTATTTCCTCATTCCATATTTTGTAGGCATTTTATGTTGTTGTCCACTTTTAACCTCTGATTTTAAGATGTCCTAGGCACTAGTATTTTGCAACTCAAGGCTGTCTCTAGGAGCTACAACATATTTTTGGCACCGTTGCTGAGGACTGAATTTCAAAACCTTTCCCTGGGATATGACATTATCCTCACCCTTCAATTAGGTAAGCACGAATGGTTGAGGGTTGCATAACCCTCACCTTGGCGACTCCACTATTATCCAAGTTCAAATCAAGAATAATCCTGGCTTACACCAGACCTCATACCCAATTATATACTTCTCATTAGAGAACCCCTGATGTATCTGATCCTGAAAAGATTATATTCAGGAGAAAATGGAGGGAGAACCAGCCCATCCAGGTAGACCTACCCTCATTTTCCCTAGAAGATTCTCCTTCCTCTTCTCAGAAAGTTAATATCTATGGTCCAAGATCCATAGCTTGTGTACTTGAGTACCCTCGAGAGACCTTTGTTTTAACCAGTTCAGGCATAAAAGACAAAGCCAAATTCGTTGATATTTATTTGCCTCCTTTGCATCCTACTCCAGAGGCTGATGAAGTCAAATAAGTTACAACATTCCAGAACTCATTACAGATAAACATCCAAACCTTTGCTTAGCATACACCTCTCATACCACAACCAAAATATCCTTAGAACCTGTTGAAGCCCCGAAAATCGGGTCTACAATAAGGGGGATACCCACCCGGTCCGGACCTTGGTTAGCAGCTCCTTTTCCGTTTGGTGTAGTGGGTCCGACTGGGTATAATGGGACCAGTTTCCCAATATGTGTGTGTGTGTTTGAGATTTGATATTTCTTTTCTAAAATTCTTAAGTAAAATGTTTTTAATCTATTTATAATCTATTCATATGCAAATTGTATTCTAAGAAATATCTAACTCTAAACTAACCCAGGATGTAATCTTTCTATTTATGCGATCTAAAATGATTTCAGATAACAATTGATAATAAAGATCATTCAATTATCATAAGAAAAGAATTCAATAAAGATAAACCATTTCACATAAAAAGTTAGATGAAACAATTGTGAGAAACATATCACATAATAAGCTATTCATATATCAAGCACAAATAAATAGTTATCACAGTACAAAAATGCCAAATGATAACTCAAGTATTCAAACATGAATCTATAAATAACTGAACATAAATATCACTTTTAACACAGAAACAGAAACAGTTAAGAGATAAAAATACCATTTATAACTGGTTCTACTCATGAGCTAGAAGAGATAATGATTTATCTCTTCTTAATCCAACATCTATCAAGAGTACAGAAATGCAACATTAGTAACATATATTAGACACAGATATCAATAAATCTCGTTCCATTCATTTATCAAAACCTCCTCTGAGGGTGCAGAAACGCATGTTCTGAGGACAAGTTTTTGACAAATTTTAGGACCCCTCTCTAAATGCATGAGAAGTGTTTAAATACTAATAACTAAAATATAAAAATAGTTTATTACAAAAATTTAGGATTCGGTTTAAATGACCGTCCTTTCTCTAGGCAAAAATACAGTAAAACTAAATTAAATCTAAAAATAAAGACTATCAACTAACTACTTATGAATTTGATCTTTAAACTTGCAAGCATCCAGCATTGTTTTGAGAAGAGGTGGTTGGCCGACTTCAGATTTTAACTGCCCCGAAAAGACAGAATCGACAAGTGTAGGAGCAATCTTCTCAGCAGAATTAATGATGCAATTAAGCACACTGCATTGAATGTGTGGTTTCACTAGATATGTCTAGTAAGAATCCCAGTTTAATCTTGTCAGTCCTTGAATTGACATTGCCTTTTCATCAGCTTTTTGCCTCCATTCTGTTTTCAATTGCTGTGCTTGTGGAAGGTGTCCTGGAATAATTTCTGAAATAAAATTAACTTTGTAAAAATTTTCATTTACACAATCAGTAATATTTCCTAGCGTTGTAGTTGCTTCCTCTGCTGCTTTTTCTGCCTCTCTGATCTGTACATCCCAATTGTTGAAGAGCATTTCTTTATGACTATCATTGTTGATCAGTGCTCCTACTCTTCTTCTTTCCTCTATCTTTTGCCATGAAAAATAATTAGTAACTCTTTCATTAGTTAAATCATAATCATGTCGTAATTCTATGACATGATTAGTGATTTTATCACTTTCTTGACAAAAAGAGTTGTATTGCGAGATTTTCTGGCATAACATGTCTTGTTGTTGCAGTAGTTGTTTGTTTAAAGAAACAGACTCTGAAATAAACTCTGGAAGCTTAGGGTCATATTTGTGCTCCTCTTGGATAATCTGTATTTGTTTTTCTTTATCTGCCAAACTTTTCTGATATCCGATTTGCATCTCTTGAAGCTCTTGTTGTAACTTTTCAAGTTTTATCTCTGCTTCACTGTTAGCACGGGCTTGTTGCAAATGTTGTTGTAGAACTTGTATCTGATCTTCTTTTTCATTTAATAATATCTTTACCTCAGATGCTTTGTCAATAGTTGCGGAGGCATAAGCTCCTGTAATATGAGATAATTTAGTAATATTCTCAGTCGGATCCATAGTAGGATCTTTCCATAGGACATCTAATTGTTCTTCCTCAGTAGAGATTGCACTCTCTAATTTTCTCTTTTTCCTCTGCTTCCTCACTACTTCTTTATACTGCGGGCTGTAGAATACATCTACAGGAGGAATGTCCTCTATATTAAGTATAATTTCAGAAGAGGGAGTGATGGGTATATGCTCAGTTTTTGTGACATTGCCACTTATTCCCGTGCTCAAAAATTTTGTTGTCTGTACTGGGGTCTGTGTATTTTGTCCTTCAACATTAAGCAATTCATTAAAAGTTTCCCATTCTTTTTCCAACTCAATTGTGACTGACTGTTGCTGTATATTGAGAGGTGGAAGATTCAATTGTGGCGTGGTTGAAGTCTGTTGTTGTGAAAGCTCTTTTGATTGAGTTGTATCTTTCACTGAGCTTTCATCATTATCAGCCTTTTTAGAATGTTTAGAAGTCTCTTTGTCAGACTTAGACTTATAATTTTCTGTATCTGAGCTACCACTAAGACTAACACTAGGAGTTGGTTCCCTTGCGGATTCCAAGCGTAAATTTTCCAAAGGGATAGTAGTTAGTCTTCTCTCTCTGTAAATTTTAAATTCCTGAAATTCTTCTGGGGATAACTGTGTTTGTGCTAAATGAAAAACTTCTTTGAATGAACATTTTCCTTGAAACATATCATCAAAAGGATCTTCTTCCCCAGAAAACACTCTCACCTTAACTGCAGTGGTGAAATCTTTGACAACATCATTTGGATCAAATAGCCTTCTCAAAAATTTGAACAGTTGTAAGCATGTAATATTGCTTACCTCTTTGAATGCATGACCAACATCAAACAATGAAAATGTTCCATAGGCTAAGGGAAATTGTGGCCAAATGGCCTTCTTTTTATCCTTCAATTCTTTTGTCAAACCTCCTTCACCACAGGTTTGGTATGCAATCTCCCGAGCTACAAGTTTATCTAGAACATACAGGGGGAAAACATGAGGAGAAGCAGAGCTTCCAAAAACCCTCACATAAGTAAACAACTCTTCTCCAAACCATCTTGCAACAGGGAGAATGTCGACTTCTGCTTCTGGGGAAAACCTTGGAGCATCTTTATTATACAATATTCTGTACAAAGGCAACATTATGCCATGGAAAATTTTGTAAAAATGAGGAAAAAACTTGGATTCCCACAACTCTTTGTGATAGACATGAATAGGAAAGGGATCATGAATCATCCATTTCCAACCCATCAAAGGGAATTTAGAAACAAAGCAAATTGAATCCATAACATAGGGAGATAGATAAAAAGGAGGATAAATCCTCTGAGAAACAGTCCGTTTCGACCGGTAATTGAAAATAGCAGTGGCCAAATTATCAGATAAGGTTTTGGCCCAGTCTACAATTGTAGCATAAACGGCATCGTTCAACAACGGGAGCCATTCAGGTAAGACCATATTTATGTCAGGCTTTCCAAAAATCCTACATAACATAGCAGCAGCAAAACAATATGGAGAGGTGAGTGAGCCAGTACTATACATACCATGTTTGTTTTTCTTCAATGGTTCATCTCTTTTGTTCCATTCCTTAGTGCATTCCGCCAAATTTGCATTTTCCCTGGCGAATTTCTCCATAAATTGTTTGTTATAAATTGCCTGAGGCTCCGGCAGGTGATACATAAGCCTTAAATCTTCTGAAGTAAATGACCCGATGAGCTCTTGATCCTGAGTTCTAAATTTCCTGTTTGAAATATCAATGCTATCCAGCACCCATTTTACCATATCTATATACGGAAGAATTCTCGGTCTTGCTGCTATTCTGTGCAGAAATGAACAAGGAAATTCTGTAAGAGATGCTTCAGAGGAATTACTTGAACCTGCAGTAGCCGCGACTTCCATTACCCTGGGATTTTATTCTTCGAGAAGATTATGCATGCCCTCTCCGGTGGTGATACCGGCGTCCTTGTTGCAAGTAGTGTCTGCATATAAGGAAGCCATCTCTTTGTTTTCAACACTCAAAACTTTCTCTTTCTTTTCCATAATGCTCTGTGAACGCTTTGTATAGTCTTCTGCTCCTTCGTGCCTGCGGTTTTAGGAATTAAGTGAGAGTAATGATATGAGAAAGGTGACGGGATAGTTTTAAATGCTGAAGGCGGATGAAAAATATTATTTTAACATGAAACGACCTTTCAATAAAAACAAAATCTTTTTCATTGAGAATTAACAATCCATTCATTAATTTTGACATCAAAGCGCATAACGGATATTTATTTATGAAAATATTTACTTTGGACAACGCGCTAGAAGAATCTGTGATAATGCGATCTGCGATTTGCTGTGCAATATCGCAAAATTGCAATATCGTGGATCGAAATCATCACAAATTGAAATTATTGCAGGATCACATTCATCGCAAATCGCAATATCCACAAATTGCAGTCTCATATCATCGCGAAATCGCAATATCGCAAAATCGCGAAATCCCAATTTCACAAAATATAACTTATTAAATATCTTTTTTACGATAAGCGGTTTGCGATCAATACTTTAATGTGCAGTTCTTTGGGATCGCGCTATCGCAATATCGCGGAATCACAATTTAAAAGATTCTGCTTTATAAAGGATATCTACTTTTTGCGATGGGTGCGGTATTTTTCTTCAAAGAAAGATTATGTTCTAATCTATCATAAACTTAGGTTTATTTTTAAATATTTTCAAAGGAATTTCCCTAAGTTATGATAGTAAGTTTTATTTGAAAAAGGAAACAAACACTAATTAATTTTTTGGATTTTTTGACTAAGGGTCCCCACTTATTTAGTATTATTACTAATATTAAATAAGAAGGGGGGTTGTTGTTGGCCACAACAATTGGCGATTCACTTGGAAGAACCAGTTATCTCTGCTTTTCTTTTGAATTTTCTAAACTTTTCAAAACAGAAAATTTTCTAGAAAATCAAACTTTATTATAAAAAGACAAAGTACGTTATGCTTTTAATATATAAATGATATTTCGTTTCTTCTATATTCAACTTTGATTATTCACTTCCTCAAGCTAGTTGTTGTATTTACATCAGTCATTACTTGATTTATAAAGATAAAAACAAAGGCTTCTCTGTAAATCAGTTTTAGATATGCTCATTTGTCGTAGGTAGAACCACTGCTGCCAGCAAGCGTTTATAGCCTCGACAGGGTTACCTATTACCCAGCAATGATCATGTATCCTACTTAGAGAAATATAAAATTTTCAAAGGGAAATCCATATTCACACTTATTGCTTTTGTTTTTCTTTTTTATTCTTAAAGAACAATGTATTGGTTTGGTAGCCAATTCATGACAATGTCCTTCACTTGATTTATAACTTTGCTGAACAAGCTAGCTCGTGATGAGACCCCTTGTCTTTTGATTGTAACAATCTTGAGTCATTGCCCTGTTGTGGTATGCAGTATTGGCAAAGTCAGCAAGCTATAATATCTATGAACATGATAAGTCAGCTCGTGATGAGACCTCTTACTCTTTAAGTTAAAAAGTGTATCATTGGATGATTCTTTGAACATTGTAATTTTCTAAGTGGGGAGGATATCATTTTTTCCTTAAGATAGCTCTGGACGACAATGGTAGAGTTTTTTGGAAGGAACTTTTCTATAGAGAAACTTTGTTTTTGTTATTGATATCTTTCATTGAACTGATATAAAACAATTTTTCACTAAAATTTGCCTTTCATCAAAGCTTTCAAAGTTGAAACTAGTATCATTTCTAGACTAAAGTTTTTTAACTGTACCTTTGAATAACAATGATTAATATTCTAAAAAAAATTCTATTTATAAAAGTGAAGAAATAAAATCTGAAAAGAGAATTTATATCTTCTTTGTGAATTCCAAATGTAACCATTAACAACTCGTTTTATTTTAACAAATAAAGAAAACTAATATACAAAATAGAAGAATGATCTCCTATGGAAAATATTTTTTGAGAATTTTTCCATTAACAGGTAAAGACTCTCTTTTGCTTGTTAAATCCTGTAACATAAAAGTAGATGGACCTATGATTTCCTGCAATTTGGAAAGGACCAAGCCACATTCATTGAAATTTCGTATGTTTTCCTTTTTCCTCATGAGCCTTGTCCCATTTTAAAACAAGATCTCCAACCTGAAAGTCTTTTCTGGTTATCATGTTTGAATCAAAAGAAGCTTTTACTAATGCTTGATGATGAGCATGAGTTATTTTGGCTTTTTCTCGTTGTTCTTCTAACTTAATTATTTCCATCTGTCTTAGTTGTAAGGAAGAAGTTGGTGCTTCATCAACATATTGAACTAAGGCTAAAGAAGGAATTGCTAAATGATTTGGAAGAACTACTTCTTTCCCGTAAACTAAATTAATGGGAGAAGTGCCAATAGAAGCCTTCTGTGTTATTCGATCTGCCCACAAAGCATATATTAAATATTTATGCCAATTTTTATGATTTTGATCAATGGTTCGCTTAATGATTCTGATTAAGTTTTTATTTGTGGATTCAGCTAATCCATTTCCCTGTGGATAATAATTGGCAGAGTATTTAAGTTTGAAACCTCTCTTGAGTGAAAATTCAGTCATAGCATTACCAAAAAAATATGATGAATTATCAAACATTAAAGCAGAAGGTAAACCAAACCTGGTGATTATAAACTGATCTATGAATTCAATAATATGTTCATCATTAGTATTCTTGAGAGGGATTTCTTCTACCCATTTCGTAAAATAATCAGTTGTTGTAATGATATACCTATGTCGCTTAGAAGAGTGAGGAATGATCTCACCTATTATGTCCAATCCCCATTGATCGAAAGGTTGTTCAATGTTTACTGGTTGTAATGGCAATGATGGTTTCTTTTGTCTTCCAGCTGCAGTTTGAAAAACTTGGCATCTTCTTACATAACTATGTGAATCTTTAAATAAAGTGGGCTAGTAATAGCCCCTGCACGAAGGATTTTATGTGTAGTAGCATCTCCAGCATAATGTCCACCTGCTGGCCCATCGTGAAGTTCCTGCAAGACTTTTTTAGCTTCAGGTTTCTCCAAACATCTAAGAAGAACTGAATCGTAATTCTTTCTAAAAATAACATCATTTACAAGCTGATATGGTTTAGACTTCAACATTAGAGCTCTTTTCTTGGTGTGATCAAGATTTGGAGGATTATATCCATTCTTCAGATAAAAATGATATCAACATATAATGATTCAACATCGTTTAGGTTTACCTCATATGTTTGTATCTCTTTAGATGATTTCTGAGAAATTTGTGATGCTCCAGCTAGTATTTTGCAAAAGCCTTGACCTTTTACAATATTTGTTGGTTTGATCTCAACATCATATTCTTGTAAGGCAGTAATCCAATTAGCTCTTTTCTCACCCACATCTTTTTGGACTAAAAGATTTCTTACCGCTGGAAATGGTACAATGATTTTTGTATGGTTTTTAAGTAAAAAAGATCTGAAATACTTAATTGCTTTGAAAACATCGTAAGCTTGTTTCTCCACATCTGAGTAATTCAACTCAGCTCCTTGTAAATTAGAACTGAGGAAAGCAATTGGAGCTTCTGCTTTGTCTTGATTTGCTTGAATGAGTATCACAACGTAAGATTTATTAGAGGCAAATGTATACAAAATAAAAGGATCAGAAAAATTTGGAGTTGCTAAAGATGGAGCATTAATAATTGCTTGTTTAATCAGATTGAATGCCTCATATTCATCTTGGCCCCACTTGAAGTTTGAATTATTTTTAATCATCGCTTGCAAATGAGATACAATTCTTGAAAAATCTGGTACAAATCTCTTTACAAAATTAATTTGACCAAGGAAAGATTGCATAGCTTTCTTGTTGTGAGGTAAAGATATTTCAGAAATCTCCTTGATTCTATCAGGATCAATATGAATTCCAGATTTTGACACTATGAATCCAAGAAGATTTCCTTCACTTAATGCAAAAAAGGATTTTTTCGGGTTAAGTGTAATTCCATACCTTTGACAACGTTGGAATATCTGCTTCAAATCTCTAAGATGATTGCTCCGTTTTTTGGAATATACAGTTATATCATCCAAATAGATTACCACTGATTTGTTAACTAATCCCTTGAAAGCGATGTCCATGGCTCTTTGAAATGTGGCACCAGCGTTGATCAGACCAAAAGGCATCTTTTGATATGCATAAGTGCCCCATTTGGTTCTAAATGTAGTTTTCAATTGATCATCTGGATGGACTAACACTTGGTTGTAACCAGAGAAACCATCTAAGAAAGACATTAATTCTGATCCTGCAACTGCCTGTAATATTTGCTCCATAGGAGGCAAAGGAAAATTATCTTTTTGGTAGGCTTTATTAACATTTCGAAAGTCAATGCAAATTCTAATATCTCCGTTCTTCTTTCTAACATGAACCATATTGGAAACCCATTTAGAATGTCGAACAGGGAAAATAATTTTGGCTTTCAACAACTTATTGAGTTCAGATTTAATTTGATTTTCTAGATTGGGATGGATTTTTTTGAGCTTTTTTTGTACAGGTTTCTCATCATTTATCATTGGGATAGTATGTTGGATGATAGAAGTGTCATAAGTTTTGAGTTCATTGTAGTTCCAAGCAAAGACACTTTTATATTGTTTCAAAAGATGAACATATGCTGATTTTTCTTTAGGAGTTAGACCAAGGCCTAGGTTGATATTCTATGGTTTGGTATCAGTTCCTAAATTTACTAATTCATTATTCAAAGTTGAACTTTGCAGTTTTGAATTAGTAGATCTTTTAAATCGATCTTTCAAATCATATAGGTCTTCTAACTTGACTATTGACTTTGGAATAACATTATTAGTGCTATCATGTTGTAATTGTTTGTCATGTTGATCTTCATCAATTATCTGATTGGTATAAGATCCTTCAGATGTGAGGAAACTTACAATATCAGGATCATCATTTAAAATTCTCCAATTGGTAACGTTATCAGGAATCGAAGGTCTAAATATTAATTCAATTGACAATCGATCAGGACTAAAGTCTTATGCAAGAATGAGCTTGGAGGCTACATTGGCTAGAAGTTCTGCACTAGCATTCTGGATTCTAGGAATTGGTGAAATATTGAATGCTATAAAATGTTCAGTCAGATCTTGAACTAAAGATTGATAATGCTTTAAATGACCTGATAAACAATGTATAGTATTGCGTACTTGTTTGATTACAATTTTTGAATCTCTGAAAACTTGTAAATATTTGATGTCTAATCCAATTGCTTTATATAACCCTTGGATTAAAGCCTCATATTCTGTGGTGTTATTAGTGCATTCAAACTCAAGTCTGAAAGTTAGCATAATTTTGTTTCCCTCTGGACTAACCAACACGCATCCCGCTCCTGCTCCTTCATTAGACTTAGAACCATCAAAAAATAATTTCCAAAATAAATATTTATTTACAGGAGTATCTACAAAATTAATACATTTAGAACTATCTGTTTGAGAAAAATTTTCTATTTGAGATAAAACAAAATGTTCTAAATATGGTGAAGTATGATCATTAAAATTTCCCAGGAAAGAATCAACTGAGTAATTGCCAATGATATTACTGTTGTATGCAACTGATTCATTCTCTCCTTCCAGTTATGTTACTATGTATTTATGATGCTTTTCTCGTTCAACCTTTATCTGATTTGGTTTACCATTGTAAGGAAGCCACATGTGTGACCAATCAGTTGCAAAGTATCCATGAAGTTTTTCCGACCAATCTCTGCTAAGAATTAAGCCATAAAATTCTAGAATATCTGCAACTAAAATATCAATGACTTGACATACCTTTGGATTTGATGACAGCCTTATGGTAACCTGATTTAACTCGCCAATCACTTCAACTTGCGATCGATCTAACTACACTATGCGCACAATAGATTTTTGTGGTTGAATGTTTAATTTTGCACATACTGATTTTGGTAGAATATTAGATGAAGCTCCAGAATCCACTAAACAATTATGAAATTTTTTATTGAAAACTTCGTAAGTAAGAAGAAATGGAGGAGTATGAGATCTCGACCTTCCTCCAATTAAAGCAATATTTTCTAGGTCAACTTTACTGATCGCATTAGCTGGAGGTCTTCCCATATCATTGAAAGCTTGAGAAATTACAGGGTCGGGCAAAGGTTTTTCAGGTATAGCATGTAATTCTTTCAAAAGTACCTTTTGCTGGTGTTTTAACTTGCTCAATTCATAAAAAGTGATGTTAGCCCTAGTCTTCTTCATATCTTCTATAATGTTATATTCCATTTCATCTGGAACAATCAGTGTTCTTGATGGAATTGATGAATCTGTTTGGACTGGGCTAGTTTGAATTGCTTTGGATGTCGTTTTCTTGGGTGCAACTTTATCCTTTGTCAATGAGCTTGCGCTCTTTGGCTTAGGAGTAATTTGAGGAGGATCAAGTTGATTTCTACTTCGAGTGCTAACCGGGGATGCTCCTTGATCTTACTCGTCTGGGAGGATGAAATCCCACATACCTTGGACTTCTACAACTTCTTCTTCATCAGTCGTTTCTTTAGCAGCAGTATCTTCTTCTTCTTCTTTTGATTCTGCATTTGTAATAGCATTTGGTGGCTTTGGATCAGTTGAAGGATTTCTTCTAAAAGGCTTGAAAGAATTTTTAGAAGATGTTTCTGCCACTTGTTTATTGATATCAACCATTTCATTGGACATGGTTTTCAAAACTTTTTGCAATCCTTCTAAATCAAATGGATCTTTTGGTTGTTTTTTCTTTGGATCTTCCTTAAAAGTGACTTTTTTGGATTTCCTTTCTTCTATTGAATTTTTCTTTTGTAAAGCAATGATTCGTTTCTCTACTGCTATTGATTCCTTCATATTTTCTTCTAAAGTTGTTTTATTTTCCCTATCAACAAAGATTGCTATGTTTGATGGTAGAGCAGAAATGTACCATTCACTTCGCACTTCTTCACTAGGCTTGGAGGCAGTAGGAATTTTGTTTAATAATTTATTGAAACGTGAATTGAAATCCTTGACAAGTTCTTTTGAATCAGCTCTAAGATTAGACAAATCATTGATCAATGTTGCAATAGACCTGTCATCACCGAATTTAGTCAAAAATTGATCTTGAAAGATATCCCAACTAGTAATAGATCTAGATGGTAATGAGAAATACCATGATCCAGCTGCTCCTTGTAGGGTATAAGGAAAAATTTGGACAACAACATCTTCATTAACAACTCCATTGAGATTTATGGATAGCATAAAGTTTTTTATATGTTCTTCTGCTAGCATGCATGCTTCAGGATTAAACTTAGGCAGCCATTTTTCAGGATGGGCTGGTAATTGACTCAAGGGTGTAGGCATTAAGAATGTCCCTGGATTATTCCATGGCATTTGGGCCATCGCTGAACTACTAACAAATGAAAGTGCAGAAGATGATATTTGTGATTGAGAAGATGAAGATATTATGATTTGAGAAGGAGATGTGGAAGATTGAGTGGACTGATGGACAGTAGTCTGGAGTGGCGGAGTGGGTGGTTGACTTCACGATGAAGTATTTGAGATGGATTATGATGATGAAAGAGTCTCACTATCAGACCCTTTGGGTGATTTCCTAGCTCTTTTTCTTGTAGGTAGAGGTAACTCAGTTGGCTGAATGCCAAGCTTTTCACTCTGTAATCTAGTGAGAGGATGAGCAGGATTATATTGCGAAGTCACACTGCCTTGAGATCTATCAGACCTTTGAGGTGATATTGAAAATCACTGAAGTTTATGAATTAAGGATTCGACTTCAGGAGGTTCAATAGCAGATTCTTCTGAAAAGTCAAGGTTTGTGGTAGTGTCTGTTCTTCTTTCGACTTCTGGTTCTAGATTTAAAATTTCTGAGTGTGATGGAGAAGTCAGGGAAGATGGTGAGGGTGATTTACTCTCAGAATGGTATTTAGATTTAGATTCACTTACCATTCATAGTTGGTGGCCCTCCTTCTAGTGCCAAATATGTTGAAGCCCTAAAAATCGGGTCTACAACAAGGGGGATACCCACCCAGTCCGGACCTTGGTTAGCAGCTCCTTTTCCGTTTGGTGTAGTGGGTCCGACTGGGTATAATGGGACCAGTTTTCCAATATGTGTGTGCGTGTTTGAGATTTGATATTTCTTTTCTAAAATTATTAATTAAAATGTTTTTAATCTATTTATAATCTATTCATATGCAAACTGTATTCTAAGAAATATCTAACTCTAAACTAACCCGGGATGTAATCTTTCTATTTATGCGATCTAAAATGATTTCAGATAACAATTGATAATAAAGATCATTCAATTATCATAAGAAAAGAATTAAATAAAGATAAACCATTTCACATAAAAAGTTAGATGAAACAGTTGTGAGAAACATATCGCATAATAAGCTATTCATATATCAAGCACAAATAAATAGTTATCACCGTACAAAAATGCCAAATGATAACTCAAGTATTCAAACATGAATGTATAAATAAATAAACATAAATATCACTTTTAACACAGAAACAGAAACAGTTAAGAGATAAAAATACCATTTATAACTGGTTCTACTCATGAGCTAGAAGCGATAATGATTTATCTCTTTTTTATCCAACATCTATCAAGAGTACAGAAATGCAACATCAGTAACAGATATTAGACACAGATATCAATAAATCTCATTCCATTCATTTATCAAAACCTCCTCTGAGGGTGCAGAAATTCATGTTCTGAGGACAAGTTTTTGACAAATTTTAGGACCCCTCTCTAAATGCATGAGAAGGGTTTAAATACTAATAACTAAAATCTAAAAATAGTTTATTACAAAAATTTAGGATTCGGTTTAAATGACCGTCCTTTTTCTAGGAAAAAATACAGTAAAACTAAAATTAAATCTAAAAATAAAGACTATCAACTAAATACTTATGAATTTGATCTTTAAACTTGCAAGCATCCAGCATTGTTTTGAGAAGAGGTGGTTGGCCGACTTCAGATTTTAACTGCCCCGAAAAGACAGAATCAACAAGTGTAGGAGCAATCTTCTCAGCAGAATTAATGATGCAATTAAGTGCACTGCATTGATGTTGGCAATATGATGCAGAGTGTTGTCCTTGATGGCAACCCACTTAATGAAGATGAAGACATGAGATTGTTGGCATGTGTTGTCCTTGATGCCAATCCACCTGATGAAGTTATTATTGACTTGATGGACTTGGTAAATGATGTAAATCTGATGTGATATGATGTTTGTTGGCAATATGATGCTGAGTGTTGTCCTTGATGACAACCCACTTGATAGAGTGTTGTCCTTGAATGACAACCACTTGATGAAGATGATGGTTACCTACTTGATGAAGTTGTGCTTGATAGAATATGTCTTGATGAACCTGTTAAATGATGTAAATATGATGTATCTACAGTGAGTACAGAAGGTAATGAAGAAAGGAATTAAGTATGTGTTAGATCTATGATGAAAAGATTATGTCTCAAGGCATACGTGGATTTGTCTAGAATAAGTCGCGTATGCACGCGGGAAATAACGTTCCAAGTCGCGTATGGGCAAAAGCGCTCATAGAGTGCAAAACCAAGGGTAACCACCATGGTATTGACCCATTGTATTGGGTAATGATTCGTCTAAATGACCCCGTCCAGGAATACCATCGGAAGTAATGTAGTTTTGGGCTCATGGTATTGTTTTGGCTCATGGTATTGAAAATTGGGCTCATGGTATTGAAAAAGGGGCTCATGGTATTGAAAAGGGGAGAACCTATATAAAGAGAAGAAATTCATTGTGCAAATCATGAGTGTGGGTGCAAGATGTCTAAGCTTGAATGAATACTTCTCTCTGAAGTATATCTGAATGGAAAGGGTTAAAGGTTTGATGATAGATCTGAATCTATGATGCACCTATGAAGAAATGATGAAGCGAAATATCTAGATCTGAAATGTATATGTATTTGCTGGATCTGTTTATGAAGTGATTAGATCTGTGATAAGGGGAACATCTATCTGAAGTAAAGGGTTGAATCTAAACTGAATGTCTGATCTGAAGAAGTATGCAGCTCTGTAATGGTTGAAGATCTATACGCTACTTTATTACAGTGGAAGCACGTATATACGCGTGTTTTATGAAGTGAAAGCGCGTATGAGTAGTAAAATTTGTTCTGAAGTTTGTGCAGAGGTATACGCAGGTTTATATAAATGAAGGCGTGTATATACGCAACATCAGTAAAAGGAAAGCGCGTATGCAAAACAAGGGTTTGCTGAAGTATGTGGTATGAAATATCTGATCTGTTCTGCTGTGTTGCTGCTATCTGTATTCTACAGTTCTGAGTTTTCTGTATCATTTTGGTTGTATGATTGAGCTTAAATGTGTGGAGTGGATCCAGTCTGAAAATATGATGAAACGAGGCCTGCAAGTTGTGCTCTATTGAATTTGGTTGGATCCAGTGTGAAAATTGATGAAACGTGGTCCATAGAGGTGCTGAGGGTTGTAGCCTTCAGTCAGGGGGTTGTAGCTCCCTTCCAGGTGAGGCTGGTAAACAAGATCAGGGGGTCGTAGCTCCCTTCCAGGAGAGGCTGGTAAACGAGTCGGGGGGTTGGAGCTCCCTTCCAGGAGAGGCTGGTAAACGAGCGCAGGTGGGTGCCTGCGTGCTGGTCAAGTCTGCGCCAGCACATATGTTGTAAGATGTTTTCCCTATAATAAAATATTGAAGGCTGAGCAACTGCAGCGGTGGTTTTCTCCCGACTTGGGTTTCCACCTAAAATCCTGGTGTTCATGTGTGATGCTTATGTGTGATGGTTTATTCTGTTCTTACTGCACATTTTTACTATTTACAGAACATCTAATGAATGAATGATGGAATGATATAAGTGAAGAACTAATGGCATAATTAGATCTCTGTGTATACGCGAGTTTTATGAAGGATATCTGCGTGTATACGCTAGTTGTCTTCAGCAAAGTAGCGTATGGGTTTTAGAGCATGAAAAAGTAAAAAGTTTTAGTTTGCCATAAATACTGATTCACCCCCCCCCCCCCTCTCAGTATTTTTCCCAACAATTGAGTGTGTGGTTTCACTAGATATTTCCAGTAAGAATCCTAGTTTAATCTTGTCAGTCCTTGAATTGACTTTGCCTTTTCATCAGCTTTTTTCCTCCATTCTGTTTGCAATTGCTGTGCTTGTGGAAGGTGTCCCAGAATAATTTCTGAAATCAAATTAACTTTGTGCAAATTTTCATTTACACAATCAGTAATATTTCCTGCCGCTGTAGTTGCTTCCTCTGCTGCTTTTTCTGCCTCTCTGATCTGTACATCCCAATTGTTGAAGTTTCTTTATGACTATCATTGTTGATTGGTGCTCCTACTCTTCTTCCTTCCTCTGTCTTTTTCCATGCCAAATAATTAGTAACTCTTTCATTAGTTAAATCATAATAATGTCGTAATTCTATGACATGATTAGTGATTTTATCACTTTCTTGACAAAAAGAGTTGTATTGCGAGATTTTCTGGCATAATATGTCTTGTTGTTGCAGTAGTTGTTTGTTTAAAGAAATAGACTCTGAAATAAACTCTGGAAGCTTAGGGTCATCTTTGTGCTCCTCTTGGATAATCTGTATTTGTTTTTCTTTATCTGCCAAACTTTTCTGATATCCGATTTGCATCTCTTGAAGCTCTTGCTGTAACTTTTCAAGTTTTATCTCTGCTTCACTGTTAGCACGGGCTTGTTGCAATTGTTGTTGTAGAACTTGTATCTGATCTTCTTTTTCATTTAATAATAGCTTTACCTCAGATGCTTTGTCAATATTTGCGGAGGCATAAGCTCCTGTAATCTGAGATAATTTAGTAAGATTCTTAGTCGGATCCGTTGTAGGATCTTTCCATAGGACATCTAATTGTTCTACCTCAGTAGAGATTGCACTCTCTAATTTTCTCTTTTTCTTCTATTTCCTCACTACTGCTTTATACTGCGGGCTGTAGAATACATCTACAGGAGGAATTTCCTCTATATTAAGTATAATTTCAGAAGAGGGAGTGATGGGTATATGCTCAGTTTTTGTGACATGCCACTTATTCCCGTGCTCAAAACTTTTGTTGTCTGTACTGGGGTCTGTGTATTTTGTCCTTAAACATTAAGCAATTCATTAAAAGTTTCCCATTCTTTTTCCAACTCAATTGTGACTGACTGTTGCTGTATATTGAGAGGTGGAAGATTCAATTGTGGCGTGGTTGAAGTCTGTTGTTGTGAAAGCTCTTTTGATTGAGCTGTATCTTTCACTGAACTTTCATCATTATCAGCCTTTTTAGAATGTTTAGAAGTCTCTTTGTCAGACTTAGACTTAGACTTTTCTGTATCTGAGCTACCACTAAGACTAACACTAGGAGTTGGTTCCCTTGCGGGTTCCAAGCGTAAATTTTCCAAAGGGATAGTAGTTAGTCTTATCTCTCTGTAAATTTTAAATTCCTGAAATTCTTCGGGGATAACTGTGTTTGTGCTAAATGAAAAACTTCTTTGAATGAACATTTTCCTTGAAACATATCATCAAAAGGATCTTCTTCCCCAGAAAACACTCTCACCTTAACTGCAGTGGTGAAATCTTTGACAACATCATTTGGATCAAATAGCCTTCTCGAAAATTTGAACAGTTGTAAGCATGTAATATTGCTTACCTCTTTGAATGCATGACCAACATCAAACAATGAAAATGTTCCACATGCTACGGGAAATTGTGGCCAAATGGCCTTCCTTTTATCCTTCAATTCTTTTGTCAAACCTCCTTCACCACAGGTTTGGTATGCAATCTCCCGAGCTACAATTTTATCTAGAACATACAGGGGTAAAACATGAGGAGAAACAGAGCTTCCAAAAACCCTCACATAAGTAAACAACTCTTCTCCAAACCATCTTGTGACAGGGAGAATGTCGACTTCTGCTTCTGGGGAAAACCTTGGAGCATCTTTATTATACAATATTCTGTACAAAGGCAACATTATGCCATGGCAAATTTTATAAAAATGAGGAACAAACTTGGATTCCCACAACTCTTTGTGATAGACATGAATAGGAAAGGGATCACGAATCATCCATTGCCAACCCATCAAAGGGAATTTAGAAACAAAGCAAATTGAATCCATAACATAGGCAGATAGATAAAAAGGAGGATAAATCCTCTGAGAAACAGTCTGTTTAGACCGGTAATTGAAAATAGCAGTGGCCAAATTATCAGACAAGGTTTTGGCCCAGTATACAATTGTAGCGTTAACGGCAACTTTCAACAATGGGAGCCATTCAGGTAAGACCATATTTATATCAGGCTTTCCAAAAAGCCTGCATAACATAGCAGCAGCAAAACAATATGGAGAGGTGAGTGAGCCAGTACTGTACATACCATGTTTGTTTTTCTTCAATGGTTCATCTCTTTTGGTCCATTCCTTAGTGCATTCCGCCAAATTTGCATTTTCCCTGGCGAATTTCTCCATAAATTGTTTGTTATAAATTGCCTGAGGCTCTAGCAAGTGATACATAAGCCTTAAATCTTCTGAAGTAAATGACCTGATGAGCTCTTGATCCTGAGTTCTAAATTTCATGTCTGAAATATCAATGCTATCCAGCACCCATTTTACCATATCTATATACGGAAGAATTCTCGGTCTTGCTTCTATTCTGTGCAGAAATGAACAAGCCAATTCTGTAAGAGACACTTCAGAGGAATTACTTGAACCTGCAGTAGCCGCGACTTCCATTACCCTGGGATTTTATTCTTCGAGCAGATTATGCATGCCCTCTCAGGTGGTGATACCAGCGTCCTTGTTGCAAGCAGTGTCTGCATATAAGGAAGCCATCTCTTTGTTTTCAGCACTCGAAAATTTCTCTTTCTTTCCCATAATGCTCTGTGAACGCTTTCTATAGTCTTATGCTCCTTTGCGCCCGTGGTTTTACGAATTAAGTGAGAGTAATGATATGAGAAAGGTGACGGGATAGTTTTAAATGCTGAAGGTAGATGAAAAATATTATTTTAACATGAAACGACCTTTCAATCAAAACAAAATCTTTTTCATCGAGAATTAACAATCCATTCATTAACTTTGACATCAAAGCGCATAACAGATATTTATTTATGAAAATATTTACTTTGGACAACGCGTTAGAAGAATCTATGATAATGCAATCTGCGATTTGCTGTGCAATATCGCAAAATCGCAATATTGCGGATCGCAATCATCACAAATTGAAATTATTGCAGGATCGCATTCATCGCAAATTGCAATATCCACAAATTGCAGTCTCATATCATCGCGAAATCGCAATATCGCAAAATCACGAAATCACAATTTCACAAAATATAACTTATTAAATATCTTTTCTGCGATAAGTGGTTTGTGATCAATACTTTAATGTGCAGTTCTTTGGGATCGCGCTATCGCAATATCAAGGAATTGCAATTTAAAAGATTATACTTTATAAAAGATATCTACTTTTTGCGATGGGTGCGGAATTTTTCTTCAAAGAAAGATTATGTTCTGATCTATCATAAAATTAGGTTTATTTTTAAATATTTTCAAAGGAATTTCCCTAAGTTATGATAGTAAGTTTTATTTGAAAAAGGAAACAAACACTAATTAAATTTTGGATTTTTTGACTAAGGGTCCCCACTTATTTAGTATTATTTCTAATATTAAATAAGAAGGGGGGTTGTTGCTGGCCACAACAGAACCCACCACCACCCCTCATGGCTATACTTGGCTTCCTCCTAAAAACATATGCTCCATTGGCTTTACCTCAAGAATTGAATGACATGCCTCAGGATTATCTAATTCTGTTGCCTTGGTTTACCAAGGAAGATAGTACTTCTGCGCAGAAACATATTGAAGACTTCTGCACCTTTGCCGAAAATGTCAATGTGGAACACTTGGATGTGGTGTTGGGGCTTTTCATCTAGTCTTTGGATGGAGAAGCTCGTAAGTGGTTTAAATCTCTTGCTAATAACATGGTCACCCCTTGGGAGAAAATGGAGAATTTATTCACACTAAAATGGGGAGAGAAGAGGGACGATGGATATGTCCTCACAGAATTCAATGCTCTGAAAAGAGACACAACAAGGATGTTGCAGATTTTTTAAAGAGGTTCAATAAGATCTACAAAAATATCCCTGCCGAGATCAAACCTCCCCAAGAAACTTCTAAGGTGGTTTTCGCAAGAGCTTTCAAGCCTGATTTGGCTTCACCCTGAGGGAAAGAAAGTCTACATCCCTAGACCAGATCCAGACTGATGCACTGGAAGTAGAAGAACATTTTGCTTCTACAGGAATATTCAAAGGGAGGACAAAGCATGATGATAGGAGAAGGAGTAGCGAGGATGCCTCTACCTCAAATCAAAGAAGGGAATCACCGGAGTAGAAAATTGAAGAGATGAATAATTTTATCAAGAACCTCTCGAATAAGTCGGTAAAGCTTGAATTTGAGGTTAATATTTCCTCTCGTCGTCCTAACCATATGTTTCCAAACTGTGGGTTAAATCACCAATATCGAAAGCCCCCTCTACAGTTGTTACAGTGGGAGAGGAAGGAGCAGCAAGATCACATCCAACCTCCTCTATACTTAGAAGGTGAAATAGAGGGGCAAGCTAAGGAAGTAACTGATAGCCAAGAAGATTAGTTCCTTGCTTATTCAGAAGATGAAGAAGGTGAACTCACCCAACAAGAAGAACTAGAAGAAAAGGAAGTCCCCCCCGAGGATCAAGATATTGATGATTACTACAGGTAGTTTGTGGACTTCATGCAATCTCAGCTCCATAAGAAGTATGACATCAGGTCCTCTTGAAAGAGAACCCTAGTGTAGGAACAAAATGAAGAATCAATACCAAGAGGACAGACCTCTTCTAGTTCTGCCAATAAGGGGAAGAAGCCTTTAGAAGAGTCTGCACATCATAAGGCCATTGCTTCCACCTCCATAAAGCTAGGTTCTAATCCTTTTGCAAACCAAAAGTCCTCCATGGCTTCGAACATACCGGACCACCATAAAGAGCAGTATAAAGAAGCCATTGCAGAAAAATATCCCATGACCTTTAACCTTTAGAAAGAGCTAGAGAAGGTCAAGATCCCGATTCCCCTGATCGAGCTCCTAAAGCAGCCTTCATACAAAGCCCAAGTGTCTCAATTTATGCTGCCCCGTAGTGTAAGCCCTCTCCCTGATAGCCTCAATCTCTAAGAGGAAAGACCCATGGTAGTATTTGGACCTCATGTAGAAGATTTGGACTCAACCACTCCCCCATTATATGTGTCTCTAGTTATTCATGACTTGTTACTACACAACTACATGCTATATTCTAGGGCTTCACATAATCTATTGCAATTGTCTGTCATGGAGCAGTTGGGGTTGCAGATCACCAGACCTTATAAAGATCTGTATTCTTTTGATTCTAAGAGGGTAAAGTGCTTGGGCATGATCAAAGATCTGGTAGTAAACTTGGCCCAGATTCTGGCCAAAAGTGTGGTGATGGACATCGCTGTAGCTAATATCCCAGCTTGATTCAGAATGTGTCTATCCAGATCCTGGGGATCCAAGATTGGAGGGTCCATAAAACTAGACCTCACTTATGCCACTATTCCATTATTTGGTGGAGAGGAAAGAAGGTTGTACCATGAATCCAACTTCGTGAAGATGGTAACCAAACTAAATGGTTCCACAAATTCCCCAGTATATGGTAAGGAGGGAAAATTATCTTATATTATGCTTGAGGAGGACGAAGATTTCCTGCAATAATGTTAGGTCCCTATATTACTAGTATAGTCCCTTATTGTTGTTAGTGTAACCCCCTTATTGTTATTATTGTACCCTTGTAACCCCCATTTTATTATTATTGTGCCCTTAAATTATTATTGGTAGGTCGGCTAGGATTACATTATGGCCCACTAGGATTACATTATGGCCCCATGGACTCCTATATATAGAAAGGAGGTTTTGTAAATTGGATCATCCAAGAATTGTTCATTTATGTAATGTATTGGAGGTTTCCCCCTCGAAGTGGCTCATTTATAAGGCGTTTATATCACTTTTCCTCTATTTTTGAGCCACACAACATTTGTGAGCTGGTTACACAACATTTGGTATCAGAGCTTTGGATTCCAGGGTTTCGCTGCTCCAAACAGGTCATCGTGGAATTTTCGCTATAAATTTTTTTCTACGAAGTTTCAGAAGCTGAAAGTTTTAGGGTGCGAAGCTGAAATCCTGAGGAATATTTTTTAAAAATTTCAGAGCTTGGTTTGCAATGTTTTTGGAGATATGATTTGTGGAAGTTAGGTATTTTTTCAGGCTCCTAAATAGGTCATAGTGGCATTTGCACTATAAATTTTTTTCTACGAAGGTTCAAAATCTGAAATTCGTACGGTGCAAAGCTGAAATCCAGAGGAAATTCATCAAAACATTTCAAATCTTGGTTCAAAATATTTTTGGAGATATGATCTTTGGAAGGTAGTGCTTTTTCAGGCTCCTGAATTTCATCTCAAAGAGGTGATCGTGGGAAAAGTTCAATAACTCTCTCTCTTGGCATCGGATTGGAGTGCCGTAAAAAGTGGTTGCAATTACACAGACTTTAGTTTCTTGGCTATCAATTTCAAAGACAAAGGACGAAACAGTGACACGTGGAAAGTTGTACAAGTTCGCTCTACTGAACTAGTCCATAATTAGGTCATTGTGGGAGATTGGACACAACTTTGTCTTGAAGAATCCAAATCAGGTCAGACCTATGGCATTCGAAAGATAATTTAGAGGGCTATGTCGATACCAAAATTTAGATATTGAAGTGCTGCAATCACAGAGATAATCCAATTTCAATATCGAGCTCCTCAAAAGAAAGAAAAAGGTGTGTATTTGTTTTCCAAATTGCATAAGTCTTGTTTGAAGAATCAATTTGAATTGATTCCAAGGGCATATTGTAGAATAGATATCAGTATTGGGTTCTAAAATATGCCCCATAAAAGTAATTCAACACCCATTGAGCCTTCAGAAGGCTCTACTATGACTCATGAAGATGAAGAATTGCAACATGATCTATCAAAATTACAAGAGCAAGTGCACCAAATTTCTCTCTCGCAAAGAGAAGCAAAAAATGAAATGGAAGTTTTGAAGAAAGGTGTGGAAGAGAAGATGGATGGTGTGAATAATAATATGGATGGTTTGAAGAAAGGCGTGGAAGCTAAGATGGATGGCATGGAAGTTGGCATGGAAGCTAAGATGGATGACATGAAAGACAACATGGAAAACAACATGAAAAACATGAAGAATGATCTAAAAGCAGACATCGAAGGTTTGACCAAGTTGATACAAGAAATGTTTCCTAATGGTGAAAAGATAGTAGAAGAACCTCATGATGAGAACAAAATAAATGTTAATCACGATTTCATAAACTCTAATGTTGGTGGGAAGAACCACCATATTCCAAAAATGGATACGAGGAAGTTTGATGGGAAGGATCCTGTAACATGGATACTATAGATGGAGCAATATTTTGATCTCGATAATGTGAAAAACACACAAAAGGTACGCATTGCAACTTTACATTTAGAACAAAATACATTTGTATGGTATCGATGGATTTGCTCTCGTAAAAAAATTGTCACTTGGTCAATTTTTACGGAAGAAATGATAGCACATTATGAGGATACAAAGAGCAACACCTTCTTTAGCCAATTGATAAATCTCAAACAAAAGGGTTTAGTGGGGCAGCACATTGAGGACTTCCAAAAATTGAATATAAGGGTAACTGATATTCCAGAGGAACACAGGATTGATCTCTTCATAGGCACTTTAAAGGATAAAATCCAACATGAAGTTCGCGTTTTGGAACCTGATTCATTGGAGAAGGCATTCAGGTTGGCAAGAAAAATTGAATGTAAAATTATGGCTACAAGGAAGCCTACCACTCACTTCTATAAAGATGGAAGTGTTGCTACTCCTAGATTTCCACAACCTACAAGGTTGACACCACAACAATTGGAAGAAAAAAGAGCAAAAGGGCTTTGCTACAGTTGTGATAGCAAATACACTAAAAGTCATAAGTGTGCTGAGAAGAAATTATTTTACATAGATTGTGAAGAGGAAGAAGAAAATGAACAAGAAGAGGATATACACCAGGAACCAACCCTAGAAGAGGAATAAATGAATCCGACCATATCGTGTAATGCACTGGCAGGAATTACCACTCCTCAAACTCTCAAGATACAAGGACAAATCAAGAAGAAAAAGGTAATAGTGTTGATTGATTCAGGTAGCACCCATAATTTTATTCATTGTAAGGTAGCCAAGTAATTAAATTGTTTCCTATACCCAGCACCAGAATGTCAAGTGATGGTTGCAAATGGAGGAACTATAAATTTCTCTGGAAAATGCCATAATATCAAGCTAACCATGGGGGAATATGTATTGACTAGTCCAATGCTTTCCATTCCTATGGGAGGTGCCGATGTTGTACTAGGAGTACAATGGTTACAATCTTTGGGGACGGTAGCTTTTAATTTTCAAGAACTTTTCTTGAATTTTTTTTCAGAAGGAAAAGAAGTCGAATTGCGAGGTATTGAAGGGAAGTCGGGAAGGATAATAAGCTCTAATGTCATGACAAAGCTTCTAAAGAAACAAAAACAAGGTGTAATTGCACAATTATGCTCACTAGAAGTTCCGACATCAAAATCATCTATTTCTGCAGATCTCCAACAAGTCTTGGACAATCATTCCAAGGTGTTTGAAACTCCCAAAGGACTCCCACCTATTCATGATCATGATCATGCTATTCATTTGATTCCAGGAAGTGTTCCTCCAAACATCAGGCCTTATAGATATCCTTACTTCCAAAAGAGCGAAATTGAACGTATGATTGTAGAAATGTTAGAAGCGGGTATAATTCAACCTAGTTAAAGTTCTTTCTCTGCTCCTGTAGTATTGGTACACAAGAAGGATGGATCATGGTGAATGTGTCCAGATTATAGGGAGCTCAATAAGCTCACCATTAAAGACAAATTTCCCATTCCTGTGATTAATGAATTATTGGATGAATTACATGGAGAAATTTATTTTACCAAGTTGGATCTTCGTTCAGGATATCATCAAATTAGAATGAAGATGGAAGATATTCCAAAAACAACATTTCGAACTCATGAGGGTAATTATGAATTTTTGGTCATGCCTTTTGGCCTTACCAATGCACCTTCTACATTTCAAGGGTTGATGAATTCCATTTTCAAACCCTTCCTTAGAAAATTTGTGCTAGTATTTTTTGATGATATACTAATCTACAACAGGTCTTGGAAGGATTATGTTGAACATGTTGATAGGGTGCTCAAACTATTGCAGGAGAAACAATTATATGCAAAAAAATCCAAATTTTTCTTTGGAGTACAAGAGGTGGAATATTTGGGTCATATTGTATCTCACGAGGGTGTTAAAGTAGACCCTAACAAAATTAAAGCCATTAAGGAATGGAAAGTCCCCACAACCATAAAGCAGTTGCGAGGATTTCTCGGGTTAACCAGGTATTATCGCAAGTTTGTTAAGAATTATGGGAGAATAGCAGCACCTCTAACAACATTATTGAAGAAAGATGCATTTTCATGGACTCCTGAAGCAACTAAGGCCTTTGAACATCTTAAAGAGGCAATGTGCCCAGCACCGGTCTTAGCTACGCCAGACTTCACAAAAACCTTTATTGTGGAATGTGATGCCTCAGGAAATGGAATTGGTGTTGTTTTAATGCAGGAAGGAAGACCCATTGCTTTTGAAAGTCGTCCAATCAAAGGAAAGTATTTACAGAAACCTATTTATGAGAAGGAAATGATAGCAATACTGCATGCACTAAAGAAATGGAGAACTTACCTAATGGGAAGACACTTCAAGGTAAAAACTGATCATGATAGTCTGAAACACTTTTTGGAACAAAGACTATCTTCAGAAGAGCAGCAAAAATGGGTCACAAAGATGTTGGGTTACGACTTTGAAATAATCTACAAAAAAGGAAAACTTAATGTTGTTGCAGATGCACTCTCAAGAAAGAATGAAGAGGTGGAAGCATTGCTTTGTGCCATTTCTATTATCCAACCAGATTGGATAACCGAAGCAAGAGATGAATGGAAGAAGCACAAAGATGTATGGACACTCATTCAAAAGTTGCAGCAAGATCCTAGTACATCTGATACATTTAGTTGGAAAAATGATTCCTTATGGTACAAAGATCGCTTATATCTTTGTAAGAATTCCCAACTAAAACAAAAGATTCTTCCGGAATTGCACACTTCTCCTTTAGGAGGACACTCAGGATTTTTAAAAACTTACCACAGGGTGAAGAAAGAATTTTTTTGGGATGGCCTTAAATCTGATATTCAAAAGTTTGTGGCGGAATGTTTGGTTTGCCAGCAGAATAAAGTGGAAACAATTAAGACCCCGGGATTTCTACAACCTTTATCCATTCCAAGTCAACGTTGGGAGGAGATTTCAATGGATTTTATCACAGGTTTACCTAAGTCCGAAGGAAAGAGTGTAATCATGGTGGTAGTTGATAGACTTACCAAGTATGCACACTTTTGTGCATTATCTCATCCATTTAAAGCAAGTACAGTTGCTACTACATTTATGGACAGAATTCAAAACTACATGGAAGCCCAAGGGTTATTGTGAGCGACAGAGATCCCATTTTTACTGGAAATTTTTGGAAGGAGTTATTTTCTTGTTTGGGTACTCAATTAGCTCATAGCTCACCTTATCATCCTCAATCTGATGGTCAAACTGAGATCGTAAATAAATGTTTGGAAGGATATCTTCGTTGTTTTGTATCTGATAAACAAACACAATGGGTCAAGTGGTTACCTCTTGCTGAATGGTGGTATAACACTTCCTTCCATACTGCAGCAAAAATGACCCCATTTATGGCACTTTATGGATATCATCCACCATCCATCACATCATCTTTAAGGAAAATTCGAAGGTTCAAGCAGTGGAAGATCACATCGAGCATCAGCAAGAAGTTCTCCAACTCTTAAAGGATAACCTGAATCTGGCACAAAATCGAATGAAACAACAGGCAGATCAACATCGTAGCGAGAGAAGTTTTGATGTAGGAGATTGGGTATTTTTACGGCTACAACCATACAAACAAATGTCCCTCAAGCAAGAAAAGAAGGATAATAAATTATCGCCAAAGTCCTATGGTCCTTACAAGGTGTTGCAAAAGATTGGTACTATGGCATACAAATTGGAGCTTCCTGCTTCTTCGCGAGTACATCCAATTTTCCATGTTTCATGCTTAAAGAAGGTTATCGTTGAAAATATTCGAGTTCAAACAATATTACCAGAACTTGATGAGGAGGGAAAAATCATATTGGAACCTGAAGCGGTCACAGAAACAAGAACTCGACAACAACGAAATCAATAAATTTCAGAATATCTCATCAAGTGGAAGAACTTACCCACTGAAGATTCTACATGGGAGGATGAGAATTTTATACAGAAGCACCCGGAGCTACTCAAGTGTTGAGGACAACACTTTTTTGAAGGAGAGGGGCATGTTAGGTCCCTATATCACTAGTATAGCCCCTTATTATTGTTAGTGTAAACCCCTTAATGTTATTATTGTACCCTTGTAACCCCCATTTTGTTATTATTGTGCCCTTAAATTATTATTGTTAGGTCGGCTAGGATTACATTGTGGCCCACTAGGATTACATTATGGCCCCATGGACTCCTATATATAGAAAGGAGGTTTTGTAAATTGGATCATCGAAGAATTGTTCATTTATGTAATGTATTGGAGGTTTCCCCCTCGAAGTGGCTTATTTCTAAGGCGTTGATATCACTTTTCTTCTATTTTTGGAGCTGGTTACACAACAAATAAAAAAATGTTTGCCCTATAATATAGAAGAATTCCATGATCAAAGAGGAAAACTAGATATGGACATGCCAGTTTGATGGAGCTAATTCATGAGAAGGAAATGGGGCTAGGGTACTCTTGATATCCCCAGAAGGATGCTTGGTTCCCCTATCTTTTAAGCTGGAATTTGAAGCCAAAAATAATGTGGCTGAATATGAGGCACCAGTGCTGGGCTTGCAGATAGTGTAGAATATGAATATACAATACTTCAAGGTGTTTAGAGATTCAGAGCTTCTAGTGAGACAAGTCAGGAACCAATTACAAATCAAATACCAATGGCTCAGAGCCTACACGAATGAGGTATGGGACTTAATCGAGAATTTCTTTTCTACATTTAATATTCAGTTCATGCCAAGGGATATAAACAAAACGATAAACTCACTAGCTGTGGTTGATAGAAATTTTCATTCCCCACAAAATCCTTTGCTCAGATATGAAGTTGAAGTGCGGTCCACCCATATATTTCAGATAACATAAAGCATTGGCATGTCTTCGAAGATGAAGAGAAATTCCAACGTTTCATGGAAACGATAGGAAATTTTTTAAATATGGTGATTGATTCAGTCCCTGAGGATGACAGAAAAGAGCCAAAAACTAGGTGGGAAGAAACACTGGGTAGACACTGTGTTCTGAAATTAAAGGGAAATGTCAACCCTAAGGGGCTTGTGTAATTGGAGAGATTGTTTGACAAGAACGACATCCTAGTAAATCCTAGCAAAATGACCCTTGATGAGCCTGTCAGGGATGTGAATATTGGGAAAAAAGAAGATCCAAAGGTGCTAAAGATGTCAAAAGGGGTTGTAGAGGAATACCAAGGTCAGTATCTCATTATGTTCCAATCATACAAAGACGTATTCGCTTGGTCATTCCAGGATATAAAGACTTTTGACAAAGATATTATACAACATAAAATACCTCTAAAAGAAGATGCAAAGCCTCATAAGCAGAAGATGAGGCAGATCAACCCCCTTCTCCTCCCAGCTATTGAGAAAGAAATAAAGAAGCTTTTGCAAGCCAAGATCATTATCCCTTTAAGATATTCTGAGTGGGTGGAGAACCTGGTGTCGGTAAGGAAGAAGAATGGTGAAATCAGACTCTGTGTGGATTTTCGCAATCTGAACAGAGCCTCCCTCAAGGATAACAATCCCCTTCAAAAGATGGACCACATCCTGCAAAGAGTGGTGGGATTTTCCTGCGTGCCCATGATGGATGGCTTCTTGTGGTATAATCAGGTGGTAGTGCTCCCCGAAGACTAGAAGAAGGCAACATTCACCACACCTTAGGGAACCTTCATGTATGCCTGAATGCCCTTTGGCTTGATAAATGTTGGCGCTACATTCCAATGTGCAATGGACATCGCTTTCATAAGAGATCAAGACAAATTTGTGGTGATTTACCTATATGACATCACTGTCTTTTCAAAGAGTGACATTGAACACATCGAGCACCTTCGTAGAACCTTTGAAAAATGTTGCAGGTATGGTTTGTCTCTAAACCCTCATAAATCCATGTTTTCTTTGGTAGAAGGAAAATTACTGGGCACATAGTAACTAAGGAGGGAGTGAAGATCGATCCAAAGAGGGTAGAGGTGACAGATGGCATCCCCCTACCGAAAAACAAGAAGGAAATCCAAGTGTTCTTGGGAAGAATTAATTTCCTTAGAAGGTTCATTACCAACTATGTCGAAATTGTCTAAAACATGATTGGGATGTTGAAGAATAACAATGAGGTTAGATGGACACCAGAATCCAAGGACTCCTTTAACAGGATCAAAAAGGCCTTTGCAGAAGCTTCAGTGTTGGCCAGTCCATATTATGGGAAGTCATTCATGATCTTCTCTTTCGCATCTCCTCACATGATAGCTGCAATACTTTTACAAAATAATGCCTAAGGAAATGAGCAGCCCATTGCATTCCTTATCCAATTCCTACGAGACGCCAAGATAAAACATGATATCTTGGAAAATCAAGCTTATGCCCTGGTCAAATCTCTAATGTCATTCCAGGTATATGTACTATAGTCTGCTATGAATGCCTATGTTCCCACATCAGCGGTAAAGTATGTTTTGGTATAGGGTGACAGTGAGGGAAGAAGGGGTAAGTGGATAGCCAAGATTCAGGAGTATGAACTGGAGATAAAGCCCACCAAGCTCATTAGAGGTCAAGGGCTGGCCAAAATCTTGTCTGAATCCAACTGTCAAGCTCTGGGTATAAATCTGTTTATGACAGGAGGAGAGGCATAGGAGGGCACAGGTGCATTTCAGGGCATAGAATCTTCTACTCAAAAAACACACATGAAGTACCTTCTCTACCCATGGTATAAAGATACAATGGAATATCTTTTATCGTTGAGATGTCCTCCTAACAATGATAAGGCCAAATACACCACCTTAAGGCTGAAATATCCAAATTATTTTGTGGAAAATGGGCGACTTTACTAGAAAGACCTGGTAGGGATCCTACTATTGTGTTTAACAGAGCAGGAGGTGGACCAAGTTATGGTTGAATTCCACGAAGTGATATGTGGTGGACACTATAGCTAGTGATCCACCGCACATAAGATCCTGAGGGCAGGTTTCTTTCGCCTAAACGGTTCAGTGATGTACATCCTCACGTCTGGGCATGCGAGAAGTGTCAGACTTTGCTAAACATCAAATGTATGCACCTCTCCCGTTGATCCCAATACACGTTGAAGAACCTTTTAAGAAGTGGGGAATTGATTTCATAGGAGAGATTCACCTAGATTCCAACAATCAACATCGATGGATCCATATTGCTACAAATTACTTCACCAAGTGGGTAAAAGCCATGCCCACAAGAAATGCTACAAATTCAGTGGTGATAAATTTCTTGGAGGATAACATAATAGCCAGGTTTGGATGCCCAACTAAAATCATCAGATATAATGCCCAGGAATTCAAGTCAGCTAAATTTGTAAATTTTTCTCAGCATTACAATATCTTTTTGGGGCACTCCATTGCATACTACCCATAGGGAAATGGGCTGGCTTAATTGTCTAACAAGACGTTGATGAGAATTCTAAAGAAAACCATTAACGAAAATCAAAAGAACTGGGACTCTCAACTCAAGTTCACACTCTGGGAAAACTGCATCACAACTACGCGATCTACAGGAAAATCCCCTTATGAGCTAGTGTATGGTAGAGCCACAGTCTTCCCCATTCAACTTGCATTCCCTTTGGCATGGTTCCTACAAGAAAGTGAGGAGGAGCCAAATTTCCTTGTTTGAAGAATGAATCAGTTGGTGGAGCTGAATGAAACCCGGGAGCAGGTAAGCCTTAGATTAGCAGAGTATTAAGAAAAAATGAAGGGCTTATTTTATCATAGAGCTAAATATAGAGAAATCCAAGTTGGGGATTTGGTGTTGCGATGGGATATCAAGCAAGCAGAGAAAGGGAAGCATGGAAAATTCAATCTTCTTTGGTTTGGTCCATTCAGGGTGGAAGAGGACAAAGGCAACAATAATTTCGTGCTAGAGAACCTAGAAGGAGACATACTTGAGGCACCCATAAATGGGCAGTTCCTTAAGTTTTACTTTCATCATTAATGAGGGCTGATTTGGCTCAGTGTATATATATTTTTCACTTTATATGTCATTCCACTTGTTAGTACTGTTATTTGCATCCCACCCATCCCGCCTTATTTTAATTTTCTTTCACCTCATCTCCGTCATTATCATTGACCTCGATTCATTTTTTAACCATTTTTTCCAAGGGTGCCCAGGTCATCATTGTTCACAAGCACCAAACCTTAATTCCTTGTCCCACTAAGCTAGGGTTTGCTATGGAATTAGATACATATGAGCAGATAAGGCATGAGGTAGGTCATATCAGTAAGTATGAGATCATTCCAAACTCATAAACATCACGTCTCCATCATTTTTCAGGAAATCATTCCAAGAGTCAAGCCATTTGCCACTCATAGGGCCAATTCTGCTTCAAACTACGTTTCAGACTAGAAAAAGATGAATTTGACAAGAGTGAGAGAGGTTTTTGTCCAATATAGGACAAGTAATAAAAAAATCCTTCATTTTTTACACAGGTATCATGGTTTTTGAGAAATGTCAAAGATACAGGTGCTACAATAGGTTTGCTGCATTTCTAGAGTGACTTTTGGAAAATCAAATTTTCTCATAGCTAGAGTATCCAAATGACTTGATTGATGAGTCAAATGATAACTAGACATAGAGAGATTTCCCATGAGCTATCATGATCTCAATTTGGAGTTGCGGAAGGCCTCCAAAAGTTTCCTACACCAGCACTCTGAATTTCTGCACCCTCGTTTAGCACTTTTTGACCAGTCTTGGGAAAATCAATTTTTGACAAGGAAAGACAAATCCAAAACAAACACCATAGGTAGATTTTGAATATATACATGATACGATTTCCAACGAGATATCATGGGCCCAATTTTGACACAGGGAAGGCCTCCAAATGTTATCTACAAAAAGGTGCTACAGGGATGCTGCGCATTTAGCCTGGACGCTACACATTTGGAAGAGGTCGCTGCTCGTTTTCCTAGAAAGTTAAAAGTCTCTTACACCCTCCCACTCAATAAATTAAGGCTCAATATTTGTAGAGGTTGTCTTCAAATCTCAATTTATCAGTGAGTAAACCCTAGCATCATCTAATTAATATATTTTGTGCCTTATAATCATTTGAAGCTTTTCCTAAGGAAGAAACCCTAGTTCTCATTTCAAACCTAATCCCTACAATGTTATATATTTCCTTTCCCATTCCCATATATATTTTTCCATATCCTCATTCCCTAAAGCAATACCATTCCTAATATCCCTCAATCCTAGGTTTTTCACTAGCCTAGGTTCCCTTCACATTCCCATTCCCTCCATTTTTCAAAACACTTCCTTTCACTTCAAATTTCCTCCATTTCATTCCATCACCCCAGGGTTTCTACTTCAATTATGGTTGAGGTTGAGCCATTGCCCAAAAATTACTAGAGAGGCTATAGGCATGTGTTTGCTTCACTTGGAGTGAAAGGGACCATGCCTTCTTCATCAACACAACAGGTTGACAAAGGTAAGGAAAGGGTAATGGACTCAAACATTGATTATGAGGAGGGCAAACATGAGACAGATCATAAATTTCAGTTGATTGACCTAGGTGAGGAAGATGAGGAAAAAATCACTAATGTAGTTCTTAAAGGAAAAGAAGCATGGCTTGAGAGAGTCAACCAACACTTGGAGAAGCTCTTGGTCAAGGTTCAAAATGACAATGACATTTAGAGAAATATGGCAAAGGAGTATGCCATGGGGAACAAAATTGCAAGGGTCAAGCTCAAAAGAGCCAATGCTAAAATTGAAAATTTGACTAAGAAAGAGGAGAAAGAGAGGTTAGATATACTTGCTGAGGTGTTTCTTCATGCCTCAAGAACTTGAGAATCAAGTACCCTCACAATTTTGGAAAATTTTTGGCACACTTGGCACTTCAAGTGATTTTTTATTTTTTGAGTACTTTTGGCACGCAAAAACACTGCCAAACGCGCAACGACCTGGACGTTGTGTTATTTTTTGGGGCCTCCAAATGATAAATGGCCACCACCATCATGTTCAGAATGGTGAAGAAATAAACCCTAGCAAGTTTCAGAAAATTTGGAGGAGAACTGGTCCCTCAAACATGCAAAAAACTACCAAATTTTCATGTTTTTGCCTCCTTTTCGACCTAGTCGCTGTGCATTTACCAGTCTTGGGAGATTGAAGTTTTGACAGGGAAAATGACCACCATTTCTGAAACTGGAGGTATATTTGGAAAGTAGACTCATATCACATTCCAATGAGCTATCATGGAGCTAATTTGGACATTGGAAAGGCACTCCCAAGTTGCTTGCAAAAGGGACCATTTTTTCTGCGTGGGCACTACGCGTTTGCCAGAAAATTGCAAATTTTTATAGTCTTCAGAAATTTTGAAGTTTCACTCCAGTTTTACTTTTACTTTGGAAAATGAAGAAATTACTGATGTAAATGGTCATGATGAATGTAAATGTTAGGTTTTTACTTTTATCTAAGGTAGACACATTAGGTGAGTCCTCTAGAGGTCAAATGAATCAATTTCCTCTCTTTTAGAGGCAAATTGTTAGGTGTTCCTAGTCTTCAGTTTCTTTTTTGGCATTCGGTGTAACTGATTCCCATCTCATGGATTTGACTCCATAAGGCTATGAAGAGTGGTTTTGAGGTCTATATGATGTAGTTTCTCAGTCATTGTAATGGTTGGACTCATTTGGAGGTTTGGCTTCTCATGAGACATACTTTTGTATCAGTTTTGGCATGGAAATTAATCAAATTTGCAGCTATTTTTATAAGATCCATGTGGTATTATGTTTATTTTTAGTTTCTCCTTTTGTGATCATATGTTATAATGTTTTTTTTACTTAATTCATCATTTCATTTCTATTAAGTGAATGTTTGCAAGTTAGATAAGAAAAATCCATTCTTATATGCTCTGTTTTGGGTAGACATTCACAGTTTGTTCAAATTCTTTAGTTTAGAAAGGTATCATGATTTCACCATGCTCTTTCTAGCTCCTCACCTGTCTTGATCATCCCACCATAGAAACCCTAAAGTGCTAAACATTGTACCTACCTTTCCCCATAGAACACCCTCTAAATCTTGAACTAATTTCCTTGCCTTCACTGTTTGACTCCTCATGATCTAGCAAAACCCTAGACAATCAAAATAAAAACCCTGAGCTACTATACCTAGCCTAATATCTTCTTTCCTTAGTCATTTTGGCTATGATCCTTACGGAGATATCCATCTCCTTGCCTAGTAGGGCTAGCTACATGGCTAAGCGTGGTTTGAGGTTACCTCGGAATTTCCTTCTTTAGCCCGAGGTTCAATCTAAGTGATAACACCACTATTCTCCCATTTTTTTACATCACCCCCCCACCCACATTTCATCTTCCATATCATATTCCACTGTTTCCATTTCGTTTCATCCATTGTTTGCATTTTCCATCTCATCTTCCATATCATCCTCCATTTCATATTCCATTTTGTGTCCACCTGATCATTGATGTAAAATTTTTTCTAATCAATATGCATTTGCAACGCCATGTACCCAATAAAAGCACAAGAATGTAGGTTTGTAGGTTCTCAACTCACTGAATAATAATACATCTTCCAAAGATGGAGCCAATGTTGGCCTGTGACCACACACAAAGGAGAGAGGGAGAAAGGAAAGCTAGTCCTGACTATCAAAGAGCTTCAAAAGGGACCCATCTGCATCTCAGTTCAGTAGAGAAGGGGAAAATGTAGATGATAAGGCTTAAGTAGTGAACAAACTTCATGTTCGCTACCCCTTGTCTCATCTATCCTCCGTACCTATATTTTCCCTCCCTTATCCTTCACTTTCCCTTTTATAAAGCCCCTCATTGCATTTCTTCATCAGCAACACTGTCCCCCACAAGTTTTAACCTTTACATCTCAAAAGACTCACCGAAACCTATCTTGCCATCAATGCGACTTATTGGGACCCATCCAACCTTGATACACTGCTCGCATCTGCATGAAAAACTTCATATTCTACATTTATCGCGCCTTCTGCCTTTTCATACTCATCAATTTTTAGCATGTCACATATCGTAGTTCATAGATTTCACCACTTACCTATCACAACGCCTCCAAGTTAAATATTTAGATGTGATATGACTCGATCACCATCGCACTGTGCAAAAAATACCGCATCACAAATCGGTGATGATAAATTTTTAAATCTTTGCCAAACTCTATCTGTTGCGATCATCGATGTGCGATATCACATCGTGCACATTACAACTTCATGCTCCACCGCGTCTCGCATATCTTGAAGTTTTAGTCATTTTCCAGAAACATATCCTGTCTCGATTGAGATTTTGCGATGCACTTTTGGCCCCACTTCCTCGCCACGTCATCAATGCCTTCCCCACGTCCTTTTTCTCACCCTTGACAGTAATTAAAATCATTCTGCCGTGTGTTATGTGCCGCACATCCCCTTCTAAAGTCTGGTCTTCACTTCTCACTAGCCAAAACACAACATGAGTTCTTGGTGGAGTAGCGTGGCTATGATTGTTCAGTTCGTCCATTAACCTCTGCTGAAGAGTGGAGCATGTGCGGTACAAATGGCTTTTCTATTTCAATTAAAGCGAATCGTGAGAACATGGAGTGGAGGCCTTTCGTTAGTAGTTGAAATCAAGTAGTAGAAATAATAGCGCTCACCAGTTTTTCATCCAGTTTTCGCCACTCCACTGAAAATTATGGGTTTTGACCTCCCAAGCCAACTTTATTGTTCCTTGTTACTGTTAGATAGTGATGTTTTGCTGGGGAAGATCCCGATTTTACCTATTCTGTTTTGATTTCTCTGTTGCAGGAGTGATTGCTCGAAGCAAACTTTGATATTTTGTTAGGATATTTTGGTTTCACTTGTGTGGGCCGATCCAAACTAAATATTCGGTCAGAAGCCCTCATGGAGAAATTTATATGTTGTGAGTTCTAAGATGAAGAAAATGTTCTAAAATTTTGGAAGAATTTTGCTGTAGTTTTGTATGATTGTGCTCCTTGTGCTCTGAGATACATTTTTGGGAGAGCTGTTTGTACTGAATTTAATACAAAGCTGATATTTGGATTCCATATGGAGTAATGAGAAGTATGTATTTGTTTTCTTTGTTATCCGTAATCTCCTCTTCATTTGTAATCATCTTTCATGCTATTTTTCTTTGATGGTTTGTGTAATGTAGCTGCAGGTGATCCGCAATTTTATTCATGAATTCATATCAGTATAACGCTTAGGTGTTAACGCTCATGTAATTAAGCTTGTTGTATTACCGTAATTCATGCTCCATGAACCTCTGTTGTTATCCATATTTCATTTATATGCATTTCCTTTGAGTTAATAGGGGATATATTCTTAAATCTCTTAAGCATGTCTCTTGTGGGTTACTTCTCCGTTCTTCCTGAACGCCTTCACATATTTTCAATATTTCTACTCATTGTTTTATACTTGGCCCATTTAAAATTCACTAAGCCTTGTAACCTCTTGAACCCTCTCATAGTATAAGGAATTCACATGAATCGACTCCAAGACCTTCTCACTCCATGAACCACCAAAACCATTATTTCCTCATTCCATATTTTGTCAAAGGAATTTTATGTTGTTTTCCACTTTTAACCTTTGATTTTAATATGTCCTAGGAACTTGTGTTTTGTAACTCAAGCCTGTCTCTAGGAGCTACAACATAACATAAACTCAATTCTCACCATAATATTCTAGTTTGATCAAGGACGATATTGGTTTCTTGAGAAAACATATGGTAGGTTCAAGTGAAATGAAAGCATGACCTAAAGTATGAGACATAATTAGTAATCTACATAGATACTGAAATAAAATTCTACACCCATGATTCATATAGTAATCTATGGCCCTCCTCCTAGCACTAGTTATGTTGATTCCTGGAAATGAACTCGCTCAACATTGGAGGAATTTATTGGTCAAAGTCCCAACTATACTATTTTCCATTGAAATGTACATCCTCACTAGTTCAGTGGGTCTCCAGTTACTCGTGTCCTAAGGCTACCCTATCCTAGGGTTAGCCTATATGTACAACTATCTATGTACAATTCCTTTACTTTGTTAATGTGAGATAATTGATATTATTTATTAAAAAACTCATGGGAAATGAATCATTTATGTTATTATTCTAAAAATGTTAATTCATTTCAAAGTGTTGAAAATAAAGGCTTATCCCAACCACAATAAGGGGTTTCTCCTACATAAGGATACTTAAAAGAATAAAATAATCTAACCTGAATGCAAATACAAACTAATACTAAGATGAAAAAAAATGAAAGGAAATATTTTATCGACTAAAAGAAGAATAATATTACTCTCAATGAAGAGCTAAACATATAATAATGGGGAGTATTGTAATTAAATTTAAGACGAAGTTATACTTATAAACCTTCAAAGTAGTTTCATGATTTACAAGGTATTTAAGAAAATATACACTAAGATAATTATAGTAAATAGTTAATAAAGAGACCTTATACATATACGTAAATCCAATTATGTAAAATGGATCTATTATAAAATTTATATCGATCATAAGAAGTAGTTATCTTGTTTCAATATAAAATAAACATGATAAGTTTCTAATAAGAAATAAATTGTTATTTGTTTACTACAATAAAGGTCCTATTAATACATTATCAACTTTAATTAAGCCCTATTTGGACCTCAAAAGGTAGCTTACACAAATCCACAATCAATATAAGATTAATTAAATCAATAATATTGTTAAAAATGAGTATTCATACACCAATTGGCATAGGATTAAATAGGGTTGGAAACACAATAGTGAA
The DNA here is from genome assembly GCA_034641835.2 of Pinus albicaulis. NCBI lineage: Eukaryota > Viridiplantae > Streptophyta > Pinopsida > Pinales > Pinaceae > Pinus > Pinus albicaulis. Next base: position 848,153,703 of record CM076583.1, read on the forward strand.
ATTAATTATAAGGCTGAAAATCTAATGCAATAATGCAAAGAGAAAATAAATAATCATAATTAGTTCCATGTGTTTCTTCATAAGTATAGTCATCATAAATCCTTGAACTCCATTAAGTAATTTCAAAACAATGCAAGTTCCTCTTCTTAAAGAGCTCAAAAACTTCAATTCTCCTACAATTCTCCTCTAATTCCAGCAATGTATGTATTGAAAACCTTCATGTGGAATTTACCCCTTGTCACAAGCCACAAAACCTATGTTATCTCTCACCAAATATAGTTCTCCTTCCCTTTTATAGATTACAGGGTTGTTCAGTTTGGTATTCCCATAAAATTACCTTAAACAAGCTTAATTCTTTTTTTAAATGTACAAAGAGCGCCATTGATTTTTTTTTACATTTTTGGAAAATTCATTTCAATCCGATACAAGTTTTATTCAATTGTCAAAACATGTGACCAATTAGAGTGATCGGTGATGAGTAGCATTTTCAGAGTGTTAGCAAGAAACTTGGGATCCTTTTGTTTTGGGATGCAAGATGATTTCCACTTGTTGTAGATCCATTCAAACTTCATAGTGCCATCAATTGGTTTGAAATATTTTTGTGAAAAGTGTGATAATGTTAATTGATACTTCTCTTAATGTGACAAAATTTATAAAAACAAGTATCAAACTGCGCACACATGTTAAATTGAAACCTCGCAAAACATTGTTGGTTGAAAAATCCATTATAATAGTGGGATGCCATAGGCAAAACGTGATATGTTTTTTTTTTATTTAAAACCTAATATGCTACATTCAATGTGCAATTCAGTTCTATAGTGTTCATATATGGCTACGGTTTCAATTCTGTCTCGAAGGAAAACACGGTGAGAAGGGTCTAATCAAATGGTTATTTGGGGGCATAATGGTGTTGGCATGTTGTAAGGGAAAAGTACAATGATTTTTTTTGTTTTCCTTTCATTATGACGTTGTGGGAATTGTTGTGAGGGCAGGGCACAATGAAATTTTTTCTTTTTTCTTTCATTATGAAGTTGTGGGAATTAGTCGACATGCAAGGTGTAAATTGAGAGAAGGCCTTGTATATGTCATAATGTGGGAATTATCTGACACGAAAGGTGCCAACTGAGAGAGAAGGTCTTGTATATGTCATAATGTTGGAATTTTGCGGCATGGAAGGTGCCAACCAAGAGAGAAGGTCTTGTATATGTCACAATGTGGAAATTATCTGACATGCAAGGTGCCAACCAAAAGAGAAGGTCTTGTATATGTCATAATGTGGGAATTACCTGACATGCAAGGTGCCAAGAAAGAGAGAAGGTATTGTACATTTAATAATGTGGGAATTATCCAACATGCAAGGTGTTAGTATGAATCTTTTGTCGAAGTGTATGAAAAAAAACCACTTTAGCTACGCATAACTAATAGCCCTAACATCAAATATGGCTACCAATATCTTCAGATCTGCAGTTAGTTGATCAAGACAAATGCTGAAAAAATCCAGATCTATGCATAAAGAGACATTAAGCAGTAAAAATGAGGTTTTGCTCCATGCATCCAATAGACAAGACAAGAACAATATTTTTGAAAGAATTTTTGTATTAAGGGGCACCTGGGAGGAAAACAAGGAGTTTCCAATTCTCCTCAATTGTATGGGTTCTTGGAAGTCCTCAGCACTTCAGATCTAGCATTTCTCTCTCTTGTTGGTGTAGAAAACCCAGACAAAGATAGAACTCAAAGGGAGCTCATACAACAAAGAATGGAAAAATTGACAATGATAATGGCTCAAAGTCAGACCAAGAGTTTAGATCCAGAGTGATCCAATAGGCAACCAAAGGTGAAGAATGGTAGGAAAAACCCTCCTATTTATAACAAAATATTGGGTCATTCTAGATCTTGGTGCATGATTAAAATAATGTTAACCAAATCTAGATCCACCTTTTATGGAATATTTTATTATATTTGTTGGGGGGGGAAAGTATTTGACTTGGGTCAAATCCCTTTATTTGTTAATAATAAATAAATAAATGATTTATTTATCTTTTTAAGGAAGTGGTTGAAGGATAATCAAATAAATAATGATTTATTTAATTATTTGTGGGTGATTTGGTTATATTTAACAAGGAATATTATCTAAATAAGATTTAAATAATTATTCCTAGAAAATAATAAGATAAATAAAGGTTTATCTAATTAATTTCTTTGTTTTAGGTTAAACATGACTAGGAATAATAATTAAATTATGGTTTAATTAATTATTCCATGAGGAAAATCAAACAAAATAGGTTTGTTTAATATTTCCTTTTGGGTTTTCCTGTTTAGACCATAAACAACCTAATAAATGTGGTTTATTAAGTTATTTTACATAGTGAAAGCAATTTTACTTAGGGTAAAATTGGTCTTACATGGTGTACTTGGGTCCATCTAATGATAATAGGTTAGATGACCAAAAAATGGTGTAACAGATTTCCCCCTAGCGTATGAGTGTTAGGAGCAAATCGTATGACCGAAGTACGTTGTAAGAACTCAATCACCAGACATAAAGAGGGAAGTCAGAGAGAGAAATGTAAGGTAGACTAGTGTGCTGAAGAACTAGACCCAGAGGAGACGAGACTCGTAGGTGCAACAAGTCTCTTTTTATGATAGGGTACCTGTGCTAAAGGCGGCAGGGGAGGCATACCTATGCCCGCTGAGACAAAGTACAAAAGAACAGTGTGTCCAGTAAACAAGGGACCGAACCATAAAGTACAGCCGGCATAAACATGAGCCAGGTAAAAATACAATGAAGGATCCCACATACATGCTATGCCTGGGATAACAACCAGGACTCATACAATAATATCTAAGTACATGAGATACAAATACAACCCAAATGCCCCCTATACGCGGGGAAGGGCTCACAAAATCTGACTGATACATGCAAATCAAAGAGGCGCTGCAAGCGGCTAAGGCCGACATCATCGAATATATGGAGCTACATCGAAGGCTGCACTGAAGAGGTCATCCGGGCATGTGGGGGGCTTCCTGCAAGGCTACCCCCTCATGAGGGTTGAGACATCTCACACACACCCGGGAATCACCAAGGTTGCTACTGCATCACTAAACCATCAAGCATACGGATCTTGATCATGCTGAAAGGAGCTGAAGTGGAGAAACGAGCAAGTCAAAGGGTAATGAGAAGTTCCTTTGCCTGATCCGAGGCGCCGAACAAGAGTGGAAGCTGGAACCAAGGTACACCGCCCTCTAGACCTATCTTCTGGAATGAAGGAGTTGATGTCGACAGAAGGAGGTCTGCCATAGGTGAGGCAATGAGAGATCCTCAACTAAGCCATGAGGGAAAATAGTAGAGCGATGGATAGACTAATACTAATGATGATGATGGAATGGAGGGAACTGAGTAGCGAATGGATGACTTCCCTTGCTAGAGCATAAAGGGCATGAATGACATGGCAGCGACTGACACAATATCATAAGGGATAGGGGACAGTGGGATTGAAGGCCATAATGTGCGACACAAGAGAGAGACCAAGCAATGAAGGATGGAGGACTATAGCGGGGTACAAAGGGACTCAGGATAGACTCCATGTATGCGATGATTACTCAACATGGATACTCTAAACAAGGGCGACTCGATGGTGCTGCCACATAGTAAAGGTCCTATGGGGGACCATGAAAACATGAGTACGAGATGGTATCTCATGATGAAAATCAACACGAACAAAGACAAGTAGGGAGGAAAAGTGGTGCCCCAAGTGCAAGTGTCGTAAGTGAGGAAATGCGATTTTGGGGGGAGGTGAAGTGACCCTTCTTGGAAAAAATGTGTCCTGGTGAAGTATCAAATCACAAAAAACTAACAGATACCCATTGCAGGGCTCGGTGAGAGCTTTCTAATGGTGCAGACGGTTTGTCAAACTGAGCTGCGGTGTGGTCGCAGCAGGCGAAAGAAAAAAAAGGGTGCTCTTTTAATAAGGCATTTTCCCTCCAAATTCACTCATTTGCTAGTGTTGTTGTGGTGAATGTAGAGAGGAGAGAAGGCCCTAAATCTTGCGGTGAGCATAGCAGACAAACCGACCATTGGAATTGAGATCCGTTAGTTGCAGGTAAGAGGCCTAACCATACTCTTCCATTTTGATGGTTTGAAAGTTCAGTTTAGGGCCCAAAATCTCAGTAACAGCCCCTCTTTCATCTCTACGACCGGGTCGCACTTTTTGGGCCAAAAAGTGTGACCTGGGAAGTAGGTTTTAAGGCAAAAACTGTGACCTATCCCAGGATAGGGCAGAAAAGTGCGACCTGGAAGATGAGGGGGTTTTAGTGCTATTTTATGGCTAAGAGTTGGGTTTTTGTGTTTGGTTACAGTGTTCCCAATCTGTATACTGACAAAGATGATGTTTGTGTGCAGATATGGCAGATATACGGGTCAACTGGAGAGAGAGAGACCTAGGTACATTACGGTCAGAGATCCAGGCAGATTAGGGTGTCCATCGTGTATTGGCCAGATTTGGGGTTCTGAAGTTTTTGGAGAACCCTTTGATGAGAGCTGGGGAGCCCTTGTTGGGATGGATTGTCAGTTATTGGGATCCAGATCATGAGGTATTTGTAGTGCAGGGGCACAGGATCGAACTAACAGTCCAGGATCTATATTTCCTGACTGGCCTCTCGCCACTGGGGATGGTGGGAAATACGCAGCCAGTGTTACCGCAGGGGCGGCACATCATGGAGTTTGTGGAGCGACATTTTCGACTGGGTCTCCAAGTCAAAGGGACTCAGATACCGATCGGGGACCTAGAGAGATTAGAGACCCGTGCAGTGGCCGCAACGGTGCTGCGGATCCTGGGCAACCAGGCATTCCATCACATCACTGGGGGGAAGATGATGATTGTGGAGAGTATGTTGAGTGGGACCTACTATGTGTGGGCCAAAATGATGTTGGTGTCGGTAAAACGACAGTTGTCGTTGTGCAAGCGGCAAGTGAACCACGATTTCTCATACGGGACTTTGTTGTGCTCCTTATTTTTTGAGAAGATCCCGACCTTACGGCCTCATATACAGCTCCCAGATGGGGGCCCGAGAGAGCCCAGGATGCACTGATGGGGACGACTACTATGCAGAGGAGGAGGAGGGGCGGTCAGACCGGTGTTTCGACCTGAGTTCTTTGCCCATTGGGACCAGATGTCGTTATACATAGATGACTATCCCTATAGTGGGATGGGTTATTGTGGGGATCCGGACCTGCCACTTCTGCCTGGTCGAGTATGGGGACCTGATGGTAAGTAAAAAGTAACTATTCTTTTTTGGGCATGTTAAAGTTATTGAATAGTAGAGAAGTGACTGATTCATATACTTTTGGTATGTAGATATAGCTCTGGTAAAATCGGCCAGATATATGGGACAACCGGTAGCATCAGGAGCTGCAAGCCCGAGTGGATCGAGAGCGGCACATAGTGAGGATGCAGCCGCCCTTCTGGAGGACATCCGTCGTAGATGCGAGAGGTTGTTGATTGGTGTATCAGAGTGCGGGTGGCAAGACTTAGATGACCAGTACATCGAGATGTGTATTGGTCTACCCTCGGAATGGCGAGGTGTCATGCGTCGCATGGCGATGGCCGGTCAGGGGATACGTGATCTACGAGTTGCAGGAGTAGAGCCATTGGCTCGGGATCCACCAGATAGTGATTAGGTGTGGGGCATATGGTGCCCCGTAGTATGTATGTAGGGGCAGGTGGTGCCCCCAGTTTTGAGTTTTTTGTAACATGCTATGGGCATGTCAAATGTATCAGAGGCGATGGACTCTAAAACATGTTTCGTGACACATATTATGGATATGCATCTTTGTGATTATTTGTGAATGTTATTGTCTTGTATGAAATGCGTGTGATAAATGCCAATCTAAAACATTGTTTACAATGCTATCTACATAGTGATTTTGTTCGCGAGGTACATGGTTGAAAGTTATGGTTTCAAATTCACGTATCAAGAGTTTCACTCGAAAATATCGTCTAAAGAGGATAGGATTATGCACACGATAAACACCATTTAGTTGCATGACAAGAAGTAAGGAATCTAAATGAACATGCAGATGGAGGATGCGATGACAAAGGGCATCGGCTAAGAGACCACGCACTGCATCATATTCAGCCTGATTATTGGTGGCAATACCAATGCAGACCCCGTTCGAGAGAACAAGGGCATGCAAGGGGGTAAAAATGGCCCAACTTGCCGAGGCTAGATTCCAAGAATAACGACTTGCACCATCGGCGTAATCGACATAGGGTGTGGATGGGAGGTCCTGCGAATTAGTGTTACAAGACAAAACATGGGAGGAGGAGAAACAATGATGGCAGCGTGAGTGTATAGTAGACATCGAGTGGCAACTGCGGGAGGGAGTGCGATGGGAAGGATGGCTATGACTCATATACGAACTAGAGGGTGGTATATGAGGGCTAAAGGAGGGATGGTGGGGACTCGGGCTGCGGAGGTCAACATGGATACAGGTGGTGTCATCCAGGTGATGGGTGGAAAAGATGGGGTCATGGGGAAAAAAGGCTTCCAAAGGGGTATCCGGACGGGAAAAGAAGGGATGACGAGAGGAAGGGAAACCACATGAAACGACAAAGCTACCTGTATTAGCCGTATAGGAAGAGAGGTTTACATACGGGTCGTCATGGAGAATGATAGAGGAACAGACAAATAGATGGTCAAAAGAGGTTGAGCCCAGGGTGTTTACTAAAGGGGGATCAAACGAAACAATAGGGGGGGAGTCGACGGGAGTGTTCTCCACGGGTTGCGGGGGGGATGATAGGTAGAGGATGGCAGTAGTGGACTCCGACATCTAAACATCAGGGGGGGGGAATGTCAATGGGAGCAGGAGGATCCTTTGACTGACTGGAAGCATACTCCGCAAGTATGGGAGTGGCGGATTGATTTTGTTCAACCTCATACTCTCGAACTACTTCTAAAGAGGTGCGGTAATGCGTGAGGTGAGGACAATGGTGGGAATAATGGCCATGGACACCACACAGAGCACAGGGTTTGTTGGTGCAGATAGTCTTGGGGTTCTTGGTTACGGACGAGGAAGGAACAGAGGCTTCAGGGACCGTAGACTCAAGGAATGCGACTTTAACCATGGCTTGAATACAAGGCAACTCAGGACAAGCATGGGTGGCGTGACCGATGATGTCACACAAGGTGCAAGGCTTTGCGAGCGGAGGAGGGGCCAGGTCAGTTGGGGTGGCCTTTGCTTGGGATACCCCCTTGCGAGTTTTTCCTTTCTTCCCGGGAGCCGTCATGACAGGAGAAGGGTCCTGTGGAGGTGCTGGGGGCATGGTGGCAACAGAGGAAGCAAGGGGGACCGGTTGTACCAGTGTCAAAGCAAGGTAGGGTTTGGGGTGACCAGGTGGGGTAGCGGTTGGAGGGTGAAGGTACCGGACGGGTATGCCCAGGGTCAGGTTGGGGAGAGAGAGGGTGGCCATGACGGGGACCGAATAGACTCCGGGAGGGGGAGCCAGGAAGGGTATCTGACCAACGGGGTAATGACTAGGGGGGACGACTCCTAGATGGTTGAGGCCTGGGGGAATTGACCCTGGAGGATAGAGGGGCTCATGGATACCAGCTGAAGGCGAAGGGCCAGAAGGAAGAGGTCCGGCTGGTTGAGAGGAATGGCTAGGAGCGGGTTGCGGTGGGCGAGGTTGAGGTTGAGGTTGCTGACTAGCTGTAGCGGGTCGCTTAAGGGCTGCCCGAGATGATTGCATCATGCAAACATTCGATACGTTGGGATCAAAGATAGGAGGAGGAGGAAGACTAGGGAAGGTTCCAAGAAAAGAGGAGTCTTTGTAGACGCCGGGGGAGACACTGGTCAAGGAATTAATGGTTTGCTTATTGGCTACAGAAGAGATGGTCGTCTCAGGGGAGGTCTGAGATTTTGGCTCATGATATGTCAACTGGTTGATGGTGACTATCTTTCCATTGTGAGGAAAAGACATCTTGCGAAAAACCGTGGAGGGGATAGCAGACATGGCATAGGTGTAGCTTCGCCCCAAGAGAATGTTGTAATCTAAAGGGGTGTCGATGACTTTGACGTCAACGCAAACATTCTTGCCCGCAAGAGTTATAGGACAATTACGGAAGAGGCCAATGGGCTGGGAGGCATGGCCATCCCACGCTCGAAGGGTGATCGTGGAAGGGGATAACTCAGGAGATCCGAGTTGTTTCCAAACCGAAGCGGACATCACACAGGTGGATGCCCCCTCATCAATTATACACCAGGAAACATTAGCGTTCTAGATTTTGACTGGGATTTGGAAGTCTATGAAGGCAGGAAGAGGAGGATGTTCAGATTGATGGGCGTCGAAAACAATCATTTGGTCATCAGTAGGATCTACAGCGCCCATGGCAGATAGTAGAGCCTTCTTTTCGGAAGGGCACGACTGGAAGAGTTCCAATGTGGAAATGGCAGCAGGAGATTGTGCCAGATCATCTACTATGCTATAAGAATGAGCAGCTCGACCAGAAGCAGCATTTCGGCATAATGGTCCCTTAGGAATCTTGGTGTGAACCTCAACTTTGGGTTGAGGGATGTGTAAGGGACCATTGGATGTCGAAAGAGGCTTTGTAGAACCTGAAGAAGGGGACTCAGAGGCAGACTGAGCGGGAGGTTTGGGGTACTGACGAGACCGAGTTTGAAGGTTAAGGTCGATGGTTGGAAAAGGACCAGAGTTCATCATGAGGATCTGGTAATCGGAGGAACCAGAAGAGGGAGGTTGAGTGGCCGCCTGTCCGTCAGGGGGTTGGGCAGCCACGAATCCTTGCTGAGGGAAAGGATCGGTAAACACAGCTGGTTGAGTAGTGGCCACATTAGGGGGAGCATTAGGGGAGACATGTTGTCCACGCAATGTGGCTTGGGACTCCCACATCTGCCACATTTGTGGTAAAAGGGGACAATCGTGAGTGTAATGACCGTAAACACCGCAACACGAACAAGGCTTATCTGTGTGAATAGGCCTGTCCGGCTTGGGCTGAGGGCCTTGTTGCTAGTTGGCAGTATTAGGGTCAAAACCTGGAGGATTAGGTCCACGAGTACCAGGGGCAGATTGATTTTGATTGCCTCTCTGTCTTCTTTGAGATGAAGGGGGGGTAGTCACGCCCTGCTGTGCAAATACTTTCCCTGGAGGGGGCTGTAGGTGCTGTTGCTAGGGTTGAGAAGGAAAGGGAGGTGGAAGCGCAAATGCTGGAGGAGCCGGAGCACCAGGCTGCGGATAAGGATAATGGTCAGGTTGGGTAACATTGAGGTAAGCAGGAGGTTGGGGAAAAGGATGAGGCATGCCGTATCCTGGATACATGCTACCTAGAGGGGGAAAAGTGCTAGAGGTGCTGGCTCCTCCCGGAGGGAGACTATAGCCCATAGGAGGTTGAGCATATGGATGAGAAAGGGTTCCAACGATACCGTCGGCGGAATGAGATGCCCCTGGGGCATTAGCGCCACCGGACCTGGGGAGGTCAGGAAGGACGGTATAAACATAACTAGACTGAGCATAGATCAGGTCATATTTCAAGGCTATTTGGAGGGCAGCTTCTTCGGTTTGAGGGAAATGGGAGGCGACATCTTTGCCAATGGGAGCTAAGAGAGTGCGAAGGAAGCAGTCCATATAAACCCGATCTTCAAAGGGGGGAGCTCGACATAAGCTCCTTCTTCTCTGCCATTCCTGGACATGAGTGGAAAGGCGGGTTGAAGCGGATTGACGGAAAGAAGTTAAAAGCTCTGTACCAATGTCGTATCGGAGAGGGAGCTGGAAATAAGATAGAAAGGCTTGGGTAATGGTCGCAAAGGTGGTATGGGAAGAGGTGGGCTGATCAACATACCATTTGGAAGCTTCGCTAGTGAGAGTGCGTTGGAACAACTGAAGACGAATGGAGTCATCGGTAATGGAATTGGAGGAACACCACATGTGGAAAGATCGGATATGGTTGGTTGGATCTTCTCCAGCAAGGCCTTTGAACTTGGGAATGTCGGAGGAAAGCTTGGTCAGCATAGCAGGCCAACTGACATCGTGGTGGATAGGGTCATTGATCAACTGATTGAAATCGGGGAGGCTGAGGCCTGCCATGTAAGGGAGCAAGGGTGCAGCTGAGGTAGTTCCTATGGCAGTTTCGCTAGTGGTAGGCCCAGCGTTAGGGCCAAGATTACCGCTAGCGTTAGGCCCTGGACCAGACATAGTGAAGGTGACAGGGGGAGAACCAGAAGTGAAAGGAGAACTCGATGAATCAGGAGAGGAGTCGGAGTGCGGACTCGGAGGAGGACTAACTCGATGACGGCGAGGCGGAGTAGGTCGACTGACCAGAAACTGAGGGTGAAGGCCAAGAAGTCTCCTGGATGTGCGCCTTGGGGGCGCAATGATGACAACACAAACACGGCACAAGGGGAAGAAGAACGACCAACAAGGGCAGGGAGGTGTAGAATCAAGTGATTACAATGTCGAAACAAGGGCAGAAAAGGTGCAGTGTCAATTGATTTTACAATGTTTTAATGTCTTTGCCTGGTGGTGGTAACCAGACTCTTCTTCGCTTAGGGTGAGTGTGTGGCGTGCGTTAATTTTAATTTTTAAAACCCAGACGTTTTGAGAGCAAAAGAAAAAGTGTGCTACGTAACTGAAAATAAATTTGCAGAGAACAGTATATAATGCTGAAATGACAGAAAATTAACAGCTAACAATGCATCAATGTAACCCAAGAAGGTGGGTCTCTCAAAACTAGTCTAAAAGAGGGAAAAAATCTAGTCTAAACGTACTAAAAGAGGCCAAAATATCTAAGGTCGGGAGGGATAGGGATCTAAAGGAGAAAGCTGTTGAAAAGAGGTGCAACACACAGCCAAGAGACAGAGGGAAGGTAGCTGTAAAAAGTGAGGAAATCGGAAAAAAGCAGAAGGGACAAGGAGGAGGCCCTAAAGGGAGGTCCAAACAAAACTACAAGAGGTGATTTGAAAGGGAGAAGAGCTGATTTAAAGGGATCTGAGAAAGAGGTATCAGATCTGAAAAAGGGAAGGCTGAAACTCTGAAAAAATAAACACCCGAAACAGTTAAAACTCTTCCACCAAAAGTGGAGGGTACTAAAGCCATAGGGGGCTAGGTTCCCACTTAGATGAGAAAAACAGATTAGAAACAGGTCTAAAAGGGCTGAGACAGAGGTTCGAAAACCCTGACAGAAACTTCAGCAAAACCCAGAAAAATTGCAGAAAAAGAGCAGAAAATCAGGCAGGTCGCAGGTTCTGACCTGTTTTCTGTGCAGGTCGCAGATAATGGGCTGAAAAGTGCGACCTGGAGTCCAGGTCACAGTTTTTGGGCTGAAAAGTGCGACCTCCAGCTCCAGTTGTTCCGGCGGAAGATTTGCGGAAAAGTTGCCGTCTCAGTTGCGGCTGATGTCTATCACCTGCGCAATAGGGCCAGAAACACATGAAAGTTAGAAATTTTAATGTTTGAGGGTTTTATAAGTGAAAAATGACATAAAAATAGAAAAACAAAAAGCTGAAAAGAAACCCTAGGGTTTGAAGCAGCTGGATATGCAGGAATATGAAAAACGACAGCGGTCGTAATTGAAAACCCGTGTGGAGTCGCCAGTTGTTAGTATGAATCTTTTGTCGAAGTGTACGAAAAAAGACCACTTTAGCTACGTATAACTAATAGCCCTAACATCAAATATGGCTGCCAATATCTTCAGATCTGCGGTTAGTTGATCAAGACAAATGCTGCAAAAATCCAGATCTATGCATAAAGATACATTAAGCAGTAAAAATGAGATTTTGCTCCATGCATCCAATAGACAAGACAAGAACAATATTTTTGAAAGAATTTTTGTATTAAGGGGCACCTGGGAGGAAAACAAGAAGGAGTTTCCAATTCTCCTCAATGGGATGGGTTCTTGGAAGTCCTCAGCACTTCAGATCTAGCATTTCTCTCTCTTGTTGGTGTAGAAAACCCAGACAAAGATAGAACTCAAAGGGAGCTCACACAACAAATAATGGAAAATATGACAATGATAATGGTTCAAAGTCAGACCAAGAGTTTAGATCCAGAGTGATCTAATAGGCAACAAAAGGTGAAGAATGGTAGGAAAAACCCTCCTATTTATAACAAAATATTGGGTCATTCTAGATCTTGGTGCATGATTAAAATAATGTTAACCAAATCTAGATCCACCTTCTATGGAATATTTTATTATATTTGTTGGAGGGAAAAAGTATTTGACTTTGGTCAAATCCCTTTATTTGTCAATAATAAATAAATAAATGATTTATTTATCATTTTAAGGAAGTGATTGAAGGATAATCAAATAAATAATGATTTATTTAATTATTTGTGGATGATTTGGTCATATTTAACAAGGAATATTATCTAAATAAGATTTAAATAATTATTCCTAGAAAATGATAAGATAAATAAAGGTTTATCTAATTATTTTCTTTGTTTTGGATTAAACATGACTAGGAATAATAATTAATTGATGGTTTAATTAATTATTCCATGAGGAAAATCAAACAAATATAGGTTTGTTTAATATTTCCTTTTGGGGTTTCCCGTTTAAACCATAAACAACCTAATAAATGTGGTTTATTAAGTTATTTTACATAGTGAAAGCAATTTTTCTTAGGGTAAAATTGGTCTTACATGGTGTACTTGGGTCCATCTAATGATAATAGGTTAGATGACCAAAAAATGGTGTAACACAAGGTGCCAACCGAGAGAGAAGATCTTGTATATGTCAGAATGTGGGAGTTATCTGACATGCAAGGTGCCAACCGAGAGAGAAGGTTTTGTATATTTCATAATGTGTGAGTTATCCAACATGAAAGTTCCGAACCGAGAGAGAAGGTTTTGTGTTTGTCATAATGTGGGAATTATCCGACATGCAAGGTGCCAACCGAGAGAGAAAGTCTTGCATATTTCATAATATGGGAATTATCTAACATGCAAGGTGCCAATCGAGAGAGAAGGTCTTGTATATGTCTTAAGTTCAGTGTTATGCCAATATTTCATTATGACGTTGTGGGAATTATCCTACATGCAAGGTGCCAACCAAGAGAGAAGGTATTTATATGTCTTAAGTTTGGTGATATTCCAAGGAACAACAAGAGTGCAAAGCTGGATGGTCGATGGTTATGTGATATTGGAGTGTGTTTTGTGTTGGTCATTGGTTAGAATTAGGGATTAGGGCTAGTGGTTAAATGCCTAAGTATTTTAACATTCAAAACATTATTACAATAGTTACAATGTAATATAATATAATATATATTTAATTATTAATCTTATATATAAATTATATGTGTATGTGTGTTGTAGTTTAATATACTATATATTAAAATGTAATATTTACCTTAATTCTAATGTAGAATATAATATGCATATATATATTAATAATATTTTTCTTTGTCATTATCTTATATTTACAATATTTGATTAATCACTTGTCACTTTTGATGTATTTAATGTACCAAATTACATGGACAAGGTAACAACATGCAAAACAAAACTAAAAATGTGAAGTGATGTCGCAACCAAAGATGCCACATCACCTTCTCGTGACCACTAGGAAGATGTTATTATAAACATGAAGTAAAGTCTGGGACTGTTAGTCATCAGTATTTTTCTCTATCTTTGGATGACTAAAGGGTGTCTATAGATTTCTGAAAACAATATTCCATGAATATCTTGAGTTTTAGAAATCTCACTGCCTTCATTATCCTTATAGAAACTTTTTCACTATTCTATCAGTTTGCCATTTCATGGTCACCTTGTTGCTCCTAAAAAACTCCTTATTCACTTATATCTCTCATTTTCATCCTCCTTCCCTGCCTATGAACTCATTTCCCTATTTTCCCCTTTTCACTGAACTCCACCTTCCCTCTAGGTTTTTCCTATAGCAAATTAATTCCCATGTTCCCCAGGTCCCTCAAGCATTGATGGTCTCAAAACTATCTCTTTAGGCTCTTTAGATAAATCAAGTACATTGGATTTTGGATCTTCAATACAACACTTTTGACAATACGTTGTTTTTCACTTGAAAACCTCCAAGTCAAATCCCAATCAAAATTAGGTCAAAGGACCCTCCCACTAGGTCATTAGGGTTTTCACATGTTTTAAGGTCATCATTGGATGTTTCAGGCACTGATTTTACTTTGCTATAATCTAGATCAGATGTAATAGAATGTCAAGACATGGTTATTCAAGAAGGACCTAAAATATTTCCAAAGAATATTACCTCATCAGTTCAAAGTCTGCAAGTGAGGAAAATGCAAAGAGTTTAGCACTTCTGTAGGATTGTTGAAGGCTTTATTAGCAGAAGGTACTGATGAGGTGGACTTTCTACTCCTGAATGAAAAAAAATTACAACAAAGGAATGGGAAACAACTTGATCTTATAAATAATTAGGGTTTATACACTTAATGGTCCAGTTGAGTGCCAAAACAATGATCCCTTGTAGAAATGACATGGAGGAGGCACACAAGGCAGAACATGAGGAAAATCTATTAGAAAATATTGAAGAGATATGGAGAAAGGTGAGGTGAACTGGACAAAAATGAATGAACTTGAAAGGGCTATAGAGAACTTAGAATACAAATGTTGAGAAACCAACTCAAAAAATAGAAGAAAAGAGATATCAACGCCTTATAAATAAGCCACTTCAAGGGGTAAACCTCCAATATATTACATAAATGAACAATTCTTGGATGATACAAATGACCAAACCTCCTTCTATATATAGGAGTCCATGGGGCCACAATGTAATCCTAGCCGACCTAACAATAATAATTTAAGGGCACAATAATAACAATATTGGGGTTACAGGGGTACAACAATAACAATAAGGGGGACTAACATAATAAGGGACTACACTATTCATATATGTACCTAACATGCCCCTCTCCTTCAAACAAGTGTTGTCCTCAATGCTTCAGTAGCTCTAGGTGCTTTTGTATAAAATTCTCATCCTCCCATGTAGAATCTTCAGTGGGTAAGTTCTTCCATTTGATGAGATACTTTGAAATTGATCGATTTTGTAGTTGTCGAGTTCTTGATTCTGTGACTGTTTCAGGTTCGAATATGTTTTTTCCTTCCTCATCAAGTTCTAGCAATATTGTTTGAACTGGAAGTTTGTCCCTTATAACCTTTTTTAAGCATGAAACATGGAAAACTAAATGCACTCGCGAAGAAGAAGGAAGCTCCAATTTGTATGCCATAGTACCAATATTTGGCAAAACCTTGTAAGGACCATAGTACTTTGGCGATAATTTATTATACTTCTTAGCTTGCTTGAGGGACATTTGTTTGTATGGTTGTATCTATAAAAATACCCAGTCTCCCACATCAAAACTTCTCTCATTGCGATGTTGATATGCCTGTTGTTTCATTCGATTTTGTGCCAAATTTAGGTTATCCTTTAAGAGTTGGAGAAATTTTTGTTGATGCTCCATGTGATCCTCCACTGCTTGAACTCTAGAATTTTCCCTTAAATAAGATGTGATGGATGGTGGATGATATCCATAAAGTTCCATAAATGGGGTCATTCTTGCTTCAGTATGGAAGGAAGTGTTATACCACCATTCAGCGAGAGGAACCACTTGACCCATTGTGCTTGCTTATCAGATGCAAAACAATGAAGATATCCTTCCAAACATTTATTCACTATCTCTATTTGACCATCAGATTGAGGATGATAAGATAAGCTATGAGCTAGTTGAGTACCCAAACAAGAAAATAATTTCGTCCAAAAATTTCCTATAAAAATGGGATCTTTGTCACTTACAATGATCTTCGGGTTTCCATGTAGCTTTTGAATTGTTTCCATAAATGTGGTAGGAATTGTACTCACTTTAAATGTATGAGATAATGCACAAAAGTGTGCATACTTGGTAATTCTATCAACTACCACCAGGATGACGCTCCTTCCTTCAGACTTAGGTAAACTTGTGATAAAATCCATTGAAATCTCCTCCCAATGTTGACTTGGAATGGATAAAGGTTGTAGAAGACTTGGGGTCTTAATTGCCTCAACTTTATTTTGCTAGAAAACCAAACATTCTACCACAAAATTTTGAATATCATATTTAAGGCCATCCCAAAACAATTCTTTCTTCAACCTGTGGTAAGTTTTTAAAAATCTCAAGTGTCCTCCTGAAGGAGAAGTGTGAAATTCCAAAATAATCTTTTGTTTTAGTTTGGAATTATTGCAAATATATAGGCAATTTTTGTACCATAAGGAATCATTTTTCCAACTAAATGTATCAGATGTACTAGGATCTTGCTGCAACTTTTGAATGACAGTCCACACTTCTTCGTCCTTCTTCCATTCATCCCTTACTTTGGTTATCCAATCTGATTGGATAATTGAAATGGCACAAAGCAATGCTTCCACCTCTTCATCCTTTATTGAGAGTGCATCTGCAACAACATTTAGCTTCCATTTTTTGTAGACAATTTCAAAGTCATAACCCAACATCTTTGTGACCCATTTTTGCTGCTCTTCTGAAAATAGTATTTGTTCCAAAAAGTGTTTAAGACTATCATGATCAGTTTTACCTTGAAGTTTCTTCCCATTAGGTAAGGTCTCCATTTATTTAGTGCATGTAGTATTGTCAACATTTCCTTCTCTTAAATAGCCTTTTTTAAATACTTTACTATGATTGAACGACTTTCAAAAGAAATGGTTCTTCCTTCTTGCATTAAAACAACACCAATTCCATTACCAGAGGCATCACATTCCATAATAAAGGTTTTTGTGAAGTTTGGCATAGCTAAGACTCATGCTAGGCACATTGCCTCTTTAAGATGTTAAAAGGCCTTAGTTGCTTCAGGAGTCCATGAAAATGCATCTTTATTCAATAGTGTTGTTAGAGGTGCTGCTATTCTCCCATAATCCTTAACAAACTTGCGATAATACCCTGTTAACCCAAGAATTTTGCGCAACTACTTTATGGTTGTGGGGACTTTCCATTCCTTAATGGCTTTAATTTTGTTAGGGTCTACCTTAACACCCTCGTGAGATACAATATGACCCAGATATTCCACCTCTTTTACTCCAAAGAAACAATTGGATATTTGTGCATATAACTATTTCTCCTCCAATAGTTTGAGCACCCTGTCAACATGTTGAGCATGATCCTTCCAAGACCTGTTGTAGATTATTATATCATCAAAAAATACTAGCACAAATTTTCTAAGGAAGGGTTTGAAAATGGAATTCATCAACCCTTGAAATGTATAAGGTGCATTGGTAAGGCCAAAAGGCATGACTAAAAATTCATAATGACCCTCATGATTTCGAAATGTTGTTTTCAGAATATCTTCAGTCTTCATTATAATTTGATGATATCCTGAACGAAGATCCAACTTGGTAAAATAAATTTCTCCATGTAATTCATCAATCACAGGAATGGGAAATTTATCTTTAATAGTGAGCTTATTAAGCTCCCTATAATCTCGACACAAATTCCATGATCCATATTTTTTGTGCACCAATACTACTGGAGCAGAGAATGAACTTTGACTAGGTTGAATTATACCAGCCTCTAACATTTCTGCAATTATACATTCAATTTCGCTCTTTTGGAAATAAGGATATTTGTAAGGCCTGATGTTTGGAGGAACACTTCCTGGAATCAAATGAATAGCATGATCATGATCACGAATAGGTGGGATTCCTTTGGGAGTATCAAACACCTTGGAATGATTGTCCAAGACTTTCTGGAGATCTGGAGAAGTAGATGATTTTGATGTTGGAACTTCTAGTGAGCATAATTGTGCAATTACGCCCCATTGTTCTTTCTTTAGAAGCTTTGTCATGACATTAGAGCTTATTATCTTTCCTAGCTTCCCTGTGATACCCCGTAATTTGATTTCTTTTCCTTCCGAAAAAATTTTCAAGAAAAGTTATTGAAAATTAAAAGCTACCATCCCTAAAGATTGTAACCATTGTACTCCTAGTACAACATCAGCACCTCCCATTGGGATGGAAAGCATTGGAATATTCAATACATATTCCCCCATGGCTAGCTTGATATTATGGCATTTTCCAGAGCAATTTATAGTTCCTCCATTTGAAACCATCACTTGACATTCTGGTGCTAGGTATAGGAAACAATTCAATTCCTTGGCTACCTTATAATGAATAAAATTATGGGTACTACCCGAATCAATCAACACTATTATCTTTTTCTTCTTGATATGTCCTTCTATCTTGAGAGTTTGAGGAGTAGTAATTCCTCCCAATGCATTACATGATATGGTCGGACTCTTTTTTTCTTCTTCTAGGGTTGGTTCTTGTTGTATATCCTCTTCTTGTTCATTTTCTTCTTCCTTTTCATAGTCTATGTAAAATAATTTCTTCTCAGCACACCTATGACCTTTAGTGTATTTGCTATCACAACTGTAGCAAAGCCCTTTTTCTTTTTTTTCTTCCAATTGTTGTGGTGTCAACCTTGTAGGTTGTGAAAATCTAGGCATAGCTGTTAGCCACCTATAAAATTTGTTATACCAAAAGGTGGCTAAATATGTTTTTGAGCCTTCAAGGAACAATTTTCATTACTAAAAATTGTTGGCTCTTAAAGGCTCTTGAAGGCCTCCTGCCTTTTTCCTCTGTCCAAAAACTTCACTACTGTTCCCATTTGACACTTAAAAATCCTGCTGATTTCCAAGCCAGATCACTGCTGCAAAGGCCATTTTTCCTCCCCCCACTTCAGAACTAACCTTCATTTGTTTCCCCTTTTTCTCCATGAATTCCTCTATTTTTCATGAGTTCCCTTCTTCCATTCATGAAAATCCACTTTATTAAGGTTGAAGACTCATTCTTTAGCTTTACCGAAACCCCTCAAATAATCCATGGGACTTTATAATAAATACTTTATATTATAAAGCCCCGCCTTTCTAATAACTTCCCCTTTTCCATACTCCGCCATAAGTTATTGTATAAAATTTATTATAAAGTTCATATCATATAATATATGGCCCACCGCTTATCGCAAATCGTAATGTACGTTCAATTGACCCATCGCAAAAACTTGCGATGCGATCGTTCCGCCCAATCGCAAATTGCATAATCGCAATTTTGCATTTTGTCGTTTACATCCGTTTGATCCATCGCAAATATTTGCGATGCGACCGCCCATTGCGATTCCCTCCCCATCGCACTTTCCGCGATTGCAATCGATCCCGCCGGGCCCACTGTACGATACCCTCGCCATTCATATAAAAAAATTCCTTTTCCCTTTGTAAAGTCGAAAAATGACATATTTTGTTGTTTATAAAGGTTTTTCCCATTACATCCTGCCGCTGCATCTCCACCGTTGATCTACGCTCCCGCTTCAAGATCCAACGGTCCTCCACGCATCTCCCGCCTAAACCCTCTCTATATGTCATTTCATTGTTTTTTTCGCTGTTTTCACATAACCACCCCGGTTTCTAGCGCACCACCTTTGCGCGGGTGGTAGTTTTTCCCCGTTGCCCAGCGATTCCACACACTACCTGATGCATGTCCCTTGTACGATTTAAAAACCACTGTGCAACCATCGTTCATCGCGCATTAAAGTTCAAACCAGGATGCCCAGTGGGTTTTGATCTTCGTCGTCCGATTTGGGCCCACTCATCCAACAGCTATCGCTCGCCAAAGATGCCCAACAATTAGCGAAAGTGCCCACTCGATAACTCAGGCTTCTGTGCAGTGGCAACGACATCTCCACCGTCGATCTGATCTGCAGATTGACGGTCCAAAATTCATCACCCAGATTCCCTTTGTTTGACTTTAAACATGCCCTGATTTCATCTTGACCGTCCAAATTGATCCAGATCAACGGCGCAGTTTCACTGTGGGGGCATACCCCCAAGATTTTTCTCCGTACACCTGCAACCCCTGCAATCATCCCTGACCATCGATCTCAGCGCAAATCGACGGCTCTGATCTAATCCTCCTGCCCCCATGCTTTTTCGACCATTCTGAGATTAAATCCCGACCGTTGGATGATGCCATCCAACGGCCCTGCTTCCTCCACACATCCTCTGAAGCAGATTGACCTATAAGCATGCAGGATTTCGTAACATTTTCTTGTTTTTTTGTAGGGTTTAATGTTTTTTCCGCTTAAATGAAGAAATTTCGTAGGCCAAGGATGACAATCCTCCGGCCTTCGAATACATCAGAGAAATCGTCCACAGGGTATAGATTCACGTTTTTCATCAAGGTTTCATGAGCCTTTGGTGCCGTATGCCCCTGCTAAACCTGAAAGACATCAAATGAAGCACAGTTAAAGAGTATTCGTTTTTTGAAGACAGAGCGCAGCAGAATGAAGATTGAAGAAAATATTACGGGGATTACGGCTAAGACGGTTATCAAAAGCCTAATCCTTGACTCTAAAACACAGTTTAAAGGAAAACCTAAAGTGTTTTATCAGACAGAAAGCCTCCACCGCCATATCTGAGGCCAATTGATTCCTCAGCTACCACAGAGCCACCTGTCACCTCAAACCTTTCAAAACAAAGGCCGAAGTTATTAAAAAAAATCAGATATTCACCTCCAGCGCAGCCAGGGAGTTACTTCTGCAAGGAAATCAATGCAGAAAATATCTATATAATTACTCCACACGTAACACAGAGCCTAAAAGTCAAATAAATCTCCCACCGAGCTTTGATATTTATTGTAAAAACAGTTAATACAATGTTCCACCTGTAAAATTCTTCATCGGGCCCCTCAAAGGCCGAAGAATTCTTCACTCTGTATTAATTGCGCTTGAGATATTTTGTTAGATCTCACCTCCTCATCTTTCTATAAATACTTCTATAGAAGGTGAGAAATTGTTGGTTTCAAAACTTTGAAATACATTTGAGCTCAAACTTCTGATTGTAAATATTTTTCACTAGCCCTTGGAGCTCTGCTTGTGGTAGATTAGTTAGACTGAATAGTGAAGATGATTGTTGAACTGAAACATTGGACTTGAAGACTGTAACTGGTTTGACATCAATATAAAAGCTGTTTTTTGGGATCCTGGTCTATATCATCGGTGAAGTGCACCTCCCTTTGTTATTGTTTTCCTTCTATGTATGCCATATTGTTCATGTTCCTCTGTAAAGAACATTTTAAACAGTGTTAGGACCTACTGTATATAAGTAACCTTCTCTGGCTGAGAAATATTTATTTAAATGTTTTCTTCCAACTGTGTTATTTGAATATGATTCAATACAGTTTAAACAGTTAGGAATGTTGGCGTTCCCTCGTCGTTCTGTTTTCTTAAACATCGTTTTTTAAAGTGATTTCCATTATTTGATATTAAAATTTAGACTAGAGAAGACATGGTTTGCCCTGATTCCTAGCTTCTATTCTCCAAAGGCAGGTTCTGAAAGTTTCCCTTGGTGTTGAATGAAAGCAGACTAGGTTTAAAATTACTTTATCTGATCTTAAGTTGCACTTTGTTTCTCTTATGTGTTTTCATACTTTCTGAAGGTAATTATGTGGATTACTGGATTGTTTGTCAATTAAGATGCTTTAATACAGACTTGCCCAAGAATTTTATGGTTAGCCTTGTTCTTGGTTGGTTTTAAACAGTTACTTAAGAGGCTTTTCTTGTTTGGACTGACTATAAATCCCTTGAGAAATTATTATCAGTTTCCACCCGTCCAACACTTTATTGTTTCCATTCCATCATTTTAAATCTCAATAATCTTGTGGTATAGATGACTTGCCCCTTGGATCACTCTTGATGTTGTTGTTCAATTAAAGCCCTGTTATGACTCCATAGCCCAATGGACTAAAAACCAGCGTTATATCTATCTTTTAGCCTTAGCTGTTCTTCCCTCTTGCAACTTCTCACCTTTGAAACTCTTTGCATTCAGGACCTTTCACCTCAAACAATAATCATGCTCAACCATCCAAAACAAAACAAAACCCTTGGCCTTCATAACTAGCCTAATATCATTACCCTAAACTTCAAAAAAAAATCCATCTTTGTACTTATTGGAGAGATCCCTCTCCGGATTCAGGAGGGCTAGATCCTAGAATCCCAAAGTTGGTTGAAACGATGTTGTTTCTGTAATTGGACTCTGCCAATATTGCTAATAAATTACAGATTCCTAACATTTCTGGTGACTCCGCTGGGGAATTTTGAGTTCATAGTTGCTTGGTCAGCTTTTATAGACTCTTTAATTTTCCATACAACCACAAAAACTCAAAAAAACCCAAAAATATTTCAGATTGGTATCCAATAAACATGGTGGTGGACCATAAAACCTTTTACCTCCTTAGGAGCTAAAAACTTCCACTTGGTGACTCCACAATCCTTAACAGACCTTAAGACTCCACTGGGAAGAACCCTTATCATCATAATATCATCCAAACTCAGTTAGAGGACTGTGGGATTAAAATTGTGTAAACATATTAGTTAACCTCTTAAATATTGTCATATCTGGTTGAACTTTTCTTGTTTATTTGGGTCTAAAAAAACAGCATAGTGGCTTCTAGAAAGATTCACACTAGAGCCCATCTTGACCCTAATCCACCTGAGATAGTTGATGACCCAGAAGGCATCCTTAGGAAGTCTCCTAAGATAAAATTATCAACTGTTTTCAGATCACCCTTGAGAGCTAATTCAATTCCTAAAAACCTTGCAGCTATATAAGAAACACATGGTGGTGGAACCATTAAAACATTTTACCTCCTTAGGAGCTAACAATCTTCCACCTGGCAACTCCACACTATGAAACTCCTAGAAGACCAAATGACTCCACTGGTAGAAGACCCTGAACTGATTGAATAGACACAGTGACCTCTTTCTTGATTTACAAACATGATTCCAAGAATACAACGAAGATATGCCCCAATGAGTAGAGATCGTATCCATGGGTTTCCACATAAGATGCCCCAGGTGAATTGGGATGACAACCTACCTGTTTTTCAAGGTGAAAAGTTTGATGACCCTTTATTACATCTCATCAAATTTCATATACATGTATGGAGGTTGAAAGTTGAATGGCATGAAGACTGCGTAATGAAAATGTTCATGTTAACATTAGAAGGAAAAGCTAGGGATTGGTATGAATGCTTAAGATCTAGTAGTTTGTTTTCTTTAAGAGACCTTGAATATGTGTTCTATGAGAACTATGAAGAAAACACTACATCATTATCATTGGGTGCAATATATTATGATCCATCACAAAACATCACCCAACACATTATAGATAATGAGGAAGCTTTGGAAGAGATGCATCCTGCAGATCTTTTAACAGCCATTCATGAGTTTAATATCCTGTTGAAAATTTTTAAGAACATAGATGAATCAGTTGAGGAAGAGATAGTGGACATTCCTCAATATATCACTGAAAAATCAAATATTGATTCATCATCCCTTATATCCGAGGCTCAAGAAGATATCCAGCCTCAAA
This sequence comes from Pinus albicaulis, assembly GCA_034641835.2. Classification (NCBI taxonomy): domain Eukaryota; kingdom Viridiplantae; phylum Streptophyta; class Pinopsida; order Pinales; family Pinaceae; genus Pinus; species Pinus albicaulis. Next base: position 848,177,102 of record CM076583.1, read on the forward strand.
ACCAGTTTTCACAAGAAACAGAGAACTATTGTAATCCTGTTCAAAGGCACATAGAAACATCTTCCCCTTTGACAAAAAAAGAGATAGATCAGACTATTAATAAACAGCCAGTCTCTGAAACTTTTGGCAAAAAAAACACTCTTGCCCGTTCATATAGAAAACTTTGTTGTGCAGATTCGGAAAGTTCTTTTGTAGATCAGAATGAAGAAGGACGTGCCGAGAATTCAATATGTTTGGCTGATGAAATTGTTTATTCTGATAAACTTCCAAATTTTGATCAGTCTGATGATGATGATGATTTCCAAGCAGAAACTAATCATGCAGGGCAACCAGCATTTGATTGGTGTTATGAGTTTCACCATCATCAGCTTGAAAGCCGCAATCATCCTTTTCGATCCATCATAAAAATCTTTCACTTAATTGGGAATCAACAGCCTTTCAACTCAGAAGGTGAAGAGAAGAGCAATAAAGAAATTTTTGAGCAAAGGGAGTTTTCTCTTGAAAAAGAGGAAACCTTTAAATAATCCCCTGCTCAAGAATACCATAACCTCTTCACAGAGTTTAGTTCACTGAATACAAGCATACAAAGGCCACAAGAGGACAACACTGCCAAATATGATGAATCCTCTAGTTCAGATAACGAAGAAGATGAAGGAGAAAAACAAATAGAAGACTATCCTGCTGTGGATATATCATCTTCTCAAGAAGAAACTTCTCCCTTCACTGACATTAGTCTGTCATATAAAGAGCCTGAATTTATATCAGAAGCAAGCATGTGTTTAGAGAAATAAAATATTTCACAGTTTGCTATTGTGCAGGTTAAGGATGACGAAGCTTCCAAGCAAAATTCTGAAGAGATGCTCCTCAAAGCTGAAGTCTTGGAAGAAGACAAGCTACCAGACGTGGAGGGCCAAAAAGAAGAGAATCTTCATATTTTCTTTGTTGATCCTATGGAAGAGTGTGTGGAAATTCCAACTGGCTTGAATTATCAAGCAGTAATCCTTTGTAAGAGCCAGAGACATGAAGAGCTGTCATCTTTTGTGATAGCTTTTATTTTGAATATTAATCTTCAAAATATACTATGGATACCCCTGACAAGCAGCCAGAGTTTCTTCTTCTTCTTAACATTACTTAGCTGGCTGCATTGGCAATTTTGTATCATATGAATATGTAAATACTCCACGTTTAGAATAGGTTAGATAGGAATGTCAATAAAGCTCACTTCTGAGCATGTAGTTAATTGTTGTTTTCTGCTTTGAAGAAAAATAAAAAATACAAAAACAAAGAAAAGAAAGAAAAGAGGGCAGAAATGAAAACAAGAAAGGCAGAGCCCCATGCCAAAAAAGAGAAACAAATCTGAAAGTGTGCAAGCTCAAATGCCACTCCTCAAAAACACACTTCTAGTTAGTCAAATTGTTTAATCTTGAGTAATTAGCTTTAAATTTTTCTGCTGATAGGACAGTGAATTCGATTTTCCAAACTGTTCAATTTTGGCTTATCAGTAGATAGATTAGAATAGAAATTGAAGGTTCAAACAAACTCAAAATCTGAACCACAGTTTTCAAAGGGAGAATGACTCAAAACTATTTTATTTTCCGAGTCATAAAAGAGAAAAACTGGTTCTAATTTTCTCAAAGTCTGAACCAGAAGAAAGCAAAGACAGCTCAAAAACAAAGCAAAAATAGAGCTGTGAAGAAAAAAGAAGGCCATGATGAGAAACTTCCAGATCTTAAGCCTTCCATTTTGATTTTAATTTTCTGCAAATAATAATCTATGTGCAGCTTGTTTTTATGCCATAGATTATACCAAGTCAAAAAGCTTAATCTTGACTTGACTATTTTTAAATTTTTGTTGTAGAATTTAGAGAATGAAAGTCTGTTGGACAGTTTAATCCCAACAGACAGTAGATTAGGTAGAGAAATATCTGAGCTCAACTGTTTAATATGAGTTTAGGGAGAAATAAGGAATATAATTAGATTAGTTTTTATGCTTTCAAAAGAATAAAATGTTGTGAAAAGAGTTTTCCAATCCAAGTGCACTCTGATGAAGAAAAAATGTTAGATTAGTAGGATTGGGTAGGTAGAAAGTTTTATTGATGAAGTCCATCAATTTTTCATAACTGATATGATTTTTCAGAAGAAAAGCAAGATCATCTAGCAAAAGAGGAGCAATCCAAAGGATGAGGCACATGGTCAGCATCCCAGAGAAAATAATGGATCAGGCACAAGTCAGCCTCCCAGAGAAATCAAGTCTGAATTCTTGATGCCTTCAAGAAGGCACCATCCCCAAGTGGAGCCACTGTTAGCCACCTATAAAATTTGTTATACCAAAAGGTGGCTAAATATGTTTTTGAGCCTTCAAGGAACAATTTTCATTACTAAAAAATGTTGGCTCTTAAAGGCTCTTGAAGGCCTCTTGCCTTTTTCCTCTATCCAAAAAATTCACTACTATTCCCATTTGACACTTAAAAATCCTGCTAATTTCCAAGCCAGATCACTACTGCAAAGGCCATTTTTCCTCCCCCCACTTCAGAACTAACCTTCATTTGTTTCCCCTTTTTCTCCATGAATTCCTCTATTTTTCATGAGTTCCCTTCTTCCATTCATGAAAATCCACTTTATTAAGGTTGAAGACTCATTCTTTAGCTTTACCGAAACCCCTCAAATAACCCATAGGTCTTTATAATAAAGACTTTATATTATAAAGCCCCACCTTTCTAACCACTTCCCCTTTTCCATACTCTGCCATACGTTATTGTATAAACTTTATTATAAAGTTCATATCATATAATATATGGCCCACCGCTTATCACAAATCGCAATGTCGCACTATCACATTTTCTATGGTACGTTCAATTGACCCATCGCAAAAACTTGCGATGCGATCGTTCCGCCCGATCGCAAATCACATAATCGCAATTTTGCATTTCATCGTTTACATCCGTTTGATCCATCGCAAATATTTGTGATGCGATTCGATCACGTCGCAAATATTTGCGATGCGACTGCCCATCGCGATTCCCTCCCCATCGCACTTTCCGCGATTGCGATCGATCCCGTCGGGCCCACCATACGATACCCCCACCATGCATATAAAAAAATGCCTTTTCCCTTTGTAAAGTCGAAAAATGACATATTTTGTTGTTTATAAAGGTTTTGCCCATTACATCCCGCTGCTGCATCTCTGCTGTTGATCCGCGCTCCCGCTTCAAGATCCAACGGTCCTCTGCGCATCTCCCCCCTAAACCCTCTCTATACGTCATTTCATTGCTTTTTCCGCTATTTTCACATAGCCACCTCGGTTTCTAGCGCACCGCCTTTGGGCGGGTGGTAGTTTTTCCCCGTTTCCCAGCGATTCCACACACCGCCCGACACGTGTCCCTTGTACGATTTAAAAAACGCCGTGCAACCGTCTTCCATCGCGCATTAAAGTTCAGACCAGGATGCCCAGCGGGTTTTGATCTCTGTCGTCCTATCTGGGCCCACTCATCCAACGACTATTGCTCGCCAAAGATGCCTGACAATTAGTGAAAGTGCCCACGTGATAACTCAGGCTTCCATGCAGTGGCAACGACATCTCCACCGTCGATCTGATCTGCAGATCGACGGTCCAAAATTCATCACCCAGACTCCCTCTGTTTTCCTTTCAACATCCCCTGATTTCATCTTGACCGTCCAAATTGATCTAGATCAACGGCGCAGTTTCACTGCGGGGGCATACCCCCAAAATTTTTCTCCATACACTTGGAACCCCCACAATCATCCCCGACCGTCGATCTCAGTGCGAATCGACAGCTCTGATCTAATCCTCCTTCCCCCATGCTTTTTTGACCATTCTGAGATTAAATCCCAACCGTTGGATGATGCCATCCAATGGCCCTCCTTCCTCCACACATCCTCCGATGCAGATTGACCTATAAGCATGCAGGATTTCGTAACATTTTCTTGTTTTTTTGTAGGGTTTAATGTTTTTTCCTCTTAAATGAAGAAATTTCGTAGGCCGAGGATGATGATCCTCTGGCCTTCGAGTACATTAGAGAAATCATCCACAGGGTATAGATTCACGTTTTTCATCAAGGTTTCATGAGCCTTTGGTGCCGTACGCCCTTGCTAAACCTGAAAGACATCAAATGAAGCACAGTTAAAGAGTATCTGTTTTTTGAAGACAGAGCGCAGTAGAATGAAGATTGAAGACAGTATTACAGGGATTACGGCTAAGACGGTTATCAAAAGCCTAATCCCCGACTCTAAAACATAGTTTAAAGGAAAACCTAAAGTGTTTTATCAGACAGAAAGCCTCCACCGCCATATCTGAGGCCAATTGATTCCTCAGCTACCACAGAGCCACTTGTCACCTAAAACCTTTCAAAATAGAGGCCGAAGTTATTAAAGAAGATCAAATATTCACCTCCAGCACAGCCAGGGAGTTACTTCTGCAAGGAAATCAATGCAGAAAATATCTGCAGAATTACTCCACACGTAACACAGAGCCTCAAAGTCAAATAAAGCTCCCACCGAACTTTGATATTTATTGTAAAAATAGTTAATACAGTGTTCCACCTGTAAAATTCTTCATCGGGCCCCTCAAAGGCCGAAGAAGTCTTCACTCTGTATTAATTTCCCTTGAGATATTTTGTTAGATCTCAGCTCCTCATCTTTCTATAAATACTTCTGTAGAATATGAGAAATTGTTGGTTGCAGAACTTTGAAATACATTTGAGCTCAAACTTCTGATTGTATATAGTTTTCACTGGCTCTTGGAGCTCTGCTTGTGGTAGATTAGTTAGACTGAATAGTGAAGATGATTGCTGAACTGAAAGATTGGACTTGAAGACTGTAACTGGTTTAACATCAATATAAAGGCTATTTTTTGGGATCCTGGTCTATATCATTGGTGAAGTGCACCTCCCTTTGTTATTGTTTTCCTTATATGTATGCCATATTGTTCATGTTCCTCTGTAAAGAACAGTTTAAACAGTGTTAGGACCTACTGTATATCGGTAGCCTTCTTTGGCTGAGAAATCTTTATTTAAATGTTTTCTTCCAATTGTGTTATTTGAATGTGATTCAATACAGTTTAAATAGTTAGGAATGTTGGCGTTCCCTCGTCCTTCTGTTTTCTTAAACATCATTTTTTAAAGTGATTTCCATTATTTTCTATTAAAATTTAGACTAGAGAAGATATGGTTTGCCCTGATTCCTAGCTTCTATTCTCCAAAGGCAGGTTTTGAAAGTTTCCCATGGTGTTGACTGAAAGCAGACTAGGTTTAAAAGTACTTTATCTGATCTTAAGTTGCACTTTGTTTCTCTTATGTGTTTTCATACTTTCTGAAGGTAATTATGTGGATTACTGGATTGTTTGTCAATTAAGCTACTTTAATACAGACTTTCCCAAGAAGTTTATGGTTAGCCCTGTTCTTGGTTGGTTTTAAATAGTTACTTAAGAGGATTTTCTTGTTTGGACTGACTATAAATCCCTTGAGAAATTATTATCAGTTTCCACCCCTCCAACACTTTATTGTTTCCATTCCATCATTTTAAATCTCAATAATCTTGTGGTATAGATGACTTGCCCCTTGGATCACTCTTGATGTTGTTGTTCAATTAAAGCCCTGTTATGACTCCATAGCCCAATGGACTAAAAACCAGTGTTATATCTATCTTTTAGCCTTAGCTGTTCTTCCCTCTTGCAACTTCTCACCTTTGAAACTATTTTCATTCAGGACCTTTCACCTCAAACAGTAATCATGCTCAACCATCCAAAACAAAACAAAACCCTTGGCCTTCATAACTAGCCTAATATCATTACCCTAAACTTCAAAGACAAATCCATCTTTGTACTTATTGGAGAGATCCCTCTCCGGGTTCAGGAGGGCTAGATCCTAGAATCCCAAAGTTGGTTGAAACAATGTTGTTTCTGTAATTGGACTCTGCCAATCTTGCTAATAAATTATAGATTCCTAACAGCAACACTTCCTTCTTTATAAAAGTGAGTGGTAGGCTTCTTTGTCGCCATAATTTTATATTCAATTTTTCTTGCCAACCTGAATGCCTTCTCCAATGAATCAAGTTCCAAAACGCAAACTTCATGTTGGATGTTATCCTTTAAAGTACCTATGAAGAGATCAATCCTGTGTTCCTCTGGAATATCAGTTACCCTTATATTCAATTTTTGGAAGTCCTCAATGTGCTTCCCCACTAAACCCTTTTGCTTGAGATTTATCAATTTGCTAAAGAAGATGTTGCTCTTTGTATCCTCATAATTTGCTATCATTTCCTCCATAAAAATTGACCAAGTGAAAATTTTTTTATGGGAGTAAAGCCATCAATACCATACAAATGTATTTTTTTCTAAATGTAAAGTTGCAATGTCTACCTTTTGTGTGTTTTGCACATGATGGAGATCAAAATATTGCTCCATCTGTAGTATCTATGGTGCAGGATCCTTTCCATCAAACTTCCTCATATCTATTTTTGGAATATGGTGGTTCTTCCTGCCAACATTAGAGTTTATGAAATCACGATTAAAATTTATTTTTTTCTCATCATGAGTTTCCTCTACTATATTTTCACCATTAGGAAACATTTCTTGTATCAACTTTGTCAAACCTTCCATGTCTGCTTTTAGATTATTCTTCATGTTTTCCATTTTTTCATTGATCTTAGCTTCCATGTCATCCATATTAGATTCCATGCCAGCTTCCATGCCATATATCTTAGATTCCATGCCTTTCTTCAAACCATCCATCTTCGCTTCCATGCCTTTCTTCAAAACTTCCATTTCATTTTTTGCTACTCTTTGCGAGAGCGAAATTTGGTGCACTTGCTCTTGTAATTTTGATACATCATGTTGCAATTCTTCATCTTCATGAGTCATAGTAGAGCCTTCTAAAGGCTTAATAGGTGTTGAATTATTTTTATGGGGCATTTTTTAGAACCCAATACTGATATATATTCTACAATACACTCTTGTAATCAATTCAAATTGATTCTTCAAACAAGACTTATGCAATACGGAAAAAAAAAATACACACCTTTTTCTTGCTTTTGAGGAGCTCGATATTGAAATTGGATTATCTCTGTGATTGTGGCTCTTCAATATATGAAATTTGGCACTGAGGTAGCCCTCTGAATTCTCTTTCGAATTCCATAGGTTTGACCTGATTTGGATTATCCAAGGAAAATTTATGTCTAATCTCCCACAATGACCTAATTATGGACTAGTTCAGTAGAGCAAACTTGTACGACTTGACATGTGTCATTGTTTCGTCCTTCGGATCTAAAATTGATAGCAAAGAAACTACAATCTGTGTACTTGCGACCACTTTTTATGGCACTCCAATCTGATGCTCAAATAGAGATTTATGAATCTTTTCCCATGATCACCTCTTTGAGATGAAATTCGTGAGCCTGAAAATGCACTACCTTCCATAGATTATATCTCCAAAAATATTGTGAACCAAGCTCTGAAATTTTGTGACACGTTTCCTCAGGATTTCGGCTTCGCACCTTAAAAATTTCAGATTCTGAACCTTTGTACAAAAAAATTTATAGTGAAAATTCCACAATGACCTGTTTAGAGCAGCGAAACCCTAGAATCCAAAGCTCTGATACGAAATGTTGAGAAACCGGCTCCAGAAATAGAAGAAAAGAGATATCAACGCCTTATAAATAAGCCACTTTGAGGGGGCAACCTCCAATAAATTACATAAATTAACAATTCTTGGATGATACAAATGACCAAAACTTCCTTCTATATATAGGAGTCCATGGGGCCACAATGTAATCCTAGCCGACCTAACAATAATAATTTAAGGGCACAATAATAACAATATTGGGGTTACAGGGGTACAACAATAACAATATGGAGGGCTACACTAACATAATAAGGGACTACACTATTAATATATGGACCTACAAACAACACTAATGATTGATGTGAAAGACTGCAAACCATTAGGATTTCTGAAGAAAGTGGCCAGAGAAGGTGGAAAAGTTAAGTTGAACTTAATGGTGGAAACTACACAAGAATTTGGATATTCTAGTGTGTGTAATCACCCTAATGTGTCAAAATGAGCTTTTCATGCCTCAAGAAGCAAAAGAGAGGTCAAATTCATCACTTTAGCAAACCTGCATAAAAAAAAAGTGTAAAAAGGTTAGTGAGAATAGAAAAAAGGGACTTGACATTAGAAATTGGGTTTTCAAAGTTAAATTAAACCTACAAGTCTATAAAAATCTCATATCACACTTCAATGAATCATTTTTATCATTCAAAATACCAAGATCATTCAGAAGAGAAGAAATTTAGAGTTTTCAAGCCGAATTTGGGCAAATTTGCCTTGGTGTTGCGCCCTTGGCTTGGTGTTGCGAGCCTGGAATTTGGCACTATGCGCTTGGAAGTCGACGCTGCACATTTTACACTTCTTCCCCGTTCATTTTCCGAAGGTACTGTATGCTTGGAATGTGGCGCTATGCACTAGGGGAGGTGCTGCACTCTTGCCCAGAACATACACCCTGCTCATTTTTAAAGGTGTTGCGCGCTCAAAACTGGTGTTGTGCGCTCAGAACTGGTGCTATGCGCTTGGGATTGGCGTTGCGCGCTTGGATAGGAAGTGTTTCTAAGCCCTCAAACCACTAAAATCACTCCAAATTGCTTCCAAGCTCTTGTCAAAGGTCCTACAAGCAAATCTTAAGAGGAAGTACCTAACATACACCTATCTTCAAGCAATTTTGGTGTTTTCTTAATCAATGAAAATGAAATCCTAATCAAACCCTAAGTCTCAAAGTTGGAGATCACTATTTAAACATCATTTCATCTTCCTAGATAGCGTGTCAGTGATAGACAAGGTAATTACACAGCTGGAGGGTTGTCACTGAGTTATTTTACCTCTCACTCATTCTCATACACCTATACCCTCACTCACTCATTCCCTCATTTACAAGGCTACCTTTTCATTTACCATCCCTTCATCTCATTTCCATTTACACTCCAGGGTTTTATGAAGGTGGAGTTTACAATGTCAGAGGGTGAAGACAGTGGTATAGAGGCATGGATGCCAAAGAGGCATGATCACAAGGGAGGCAAGATAAATATATTTGAACCCCTCAATACAAGAGAGCTCATGGCATATCCCCTTACTATTTCTTGTTTCAAACATGTAGGTTTCTATGAATTTTTTGAAAAGGTGCAGCAGGTGAAAAACCACCCTGAGCTAACTAGACTATTTATCATTAACTTACATGACAAACAAGTTAATCTTGTAGGGGTCACCTTTGAATTGTGTACAGATGCCATTGCCAATGCCACAGCCATACCTAGTGTAGGGGAGAAATGGTTCAAGCAAGCTAACCTTGACATGAGTTACTTTGAGCCATAACTAAAGCCCATGTATAAAGATCATAGCAAATCCATCTTTCCTTTCTCTCACATGCTTGATAGATATGCACCTATGATGAAGATTATAATGAAGTATTTTACGTGTGAGTGAAGGTTCTCCCACCTTTACTCCTACCACATCTGGCTTCTTATGCACTTTACCAGAGTGAGGATGCTACACATACCCTATTACCTTTACCAAAGCATTGATAAAATGGCATACATAGTGCAAAAGAGAAACTACCCTCAACAGATGCAAAGCCTCTTTCATCACTCACTTATTAAGATGGTTGCTATGCACCAACTACAATAGAAAGGCATTCCATGGGAGACCTTCATTGCCAATGAGGTTTTTACTGCTCCACAAGGCCATCATTAGCAAGATATACCTTCCTCATCCCATCCTCCAGAATCCATTCCTCCATCACTTCCTACTGTTCACACATCCCCACTCACTCACATTCCTTCACCCCATGATTATCCTCCTTCATCACCCTTTCAAAATCCTTCACCCTCATCTCATGATAACACAACATCAAACAGTGAAGAGAGCAGTGAGAGAGATGAAACTGAGATGGTTGACATAGAGCCTTTTCCTTTGACCTATCAAAGAGGTCATAGGCAGGTGTTTGCTCCACATATTATGGAAGGGGCCCTGCCTTCATCATCAACAAAACAACTTGATAAGGGTAAGTAAAAGGTTGCAGAGAAGGCCATTGTCGAAAAAGAGGATAAGCATGAAACTGAACTAGAGTTTCAGCTAATTCACCTTGACAGTGAGAATGAGGATGCAGAGAGGATCACAAACATGTTTCTCAAGAGCACGGATGCCCAAATTAGGGAGCTATAAACCAATCTTTGTAAGGCCAAAAATGTGATCAACTTCCTTGAGGTAGAAAACCAGCAGTTAGAGGCAGAGAAAGCCATCAATGAGGTCAGAGCTATTAGAACTTGGAAAGAGGCTGGAAAAGCCAAGGCTATGCTAGATGAGACCTTGGCACTCTTGATGACATTGAGGATGAGGAAGAGAAACATCCTAGGAAGAGGCCAAGGACAATTGGGTTGAAGAAGGCCTTAGCCTGGGAGATAGAGAAAGAGACAGAGTTGGGAGAGTAGCTCACTCCAAGTGAGATGCTTGCCATGGAGATTAGATATGACAGAGAATCTTGGCTAGAGAGAGCCAATGTGCACCTAGAGGGTCAACTTGAGAAGGAAAAAAGATACATTGACCTATAGAAGACGATGGCAAGACATTATGCCATGAGGAACAGAATTGCAAGGGCAAAGCTCAAAAGAGACCTTGGAAAGATCCAAGCACAAGATGAGGCAAAGGAGAAGGAGAAACTGGATATCCTTGTTGATGTATCCCTCCAAGCGTCCAAATCATGATCAGCAAGGTAAATTCCAAATTTTGGCATTTTGGTGTAAATTTTGATTTTTGACTGTTTGGCTAGCAGAAAAAAGGGCCAAACGCATAGCGCCAGTGGCGCTGCGCTATTTTTTGAGGCACCCAAATGATTAATGGATTAAAAATTCATGATCCTCATGGAAATTACATAATCCATAGAAAATTTCAGGTCATTTGGAGCACAACTAGTCCTTCAAAAGGGCCAAAAACCACCTAAACATCACCTTTCTTCCCTCTTTTCAACACTGGCATTGCACCCTGAGCAGTCTTAGGAGAATGTGTTTTTTCTAGGAAAATGGGCACCAATCTAGAAATTAAGGGGACATTTGGAAACTAGATAGGACAGGATTTCCAATGAGCTATCATGGAGCTCATTTGGAGACTGGGAAGGACTCCAAAACTCTATTGCAAAAATGGCATTTTTTCTAGTTTTGGCACTATGAATTTGGCTTGGCGCTGTGCCCTAAGCCAGTGGCACTGCGCCCTTGCTAGAAAGTCAATAAAATACACAAGAAGTTATTGAAAAATATATTTTGAGGACTCAAAGGAAAAATATCTCTAAAATTAGTTGAGGAGTTATGTTAGAAGTTATTTTTGTCATGGATGAGTTTGGGATATTTGTGTCTTGGGCCTTGCATGGTCTCAATGGTCAAATGCATTTATTATGTAATTAATGACATTTTGAAACCCTATATAGGGTTTACATCCTCACTTGGTAGTTAAATACTGCATGTAAGCCTCATGTTGACTGTTGGTTGATTGTTGAGATGAAAATCACATAGACTTGGAGTGATAAAGCGTTTTTGGCTTTAGAGCTTTGTAATATGTTTTCAACTGAATATCAATGGAGCTAGCACATTTACTGGATTCATGAACTTTTTCAATGGTGATGTTGTTCCTATCTTACACTTGTTTCCTTATGTTTTCATATTTTTCATTAATTTCTCTTATGACAGAACATAAATCTTAGCTTAAGACATGTTGTTGGAGGCACCTTAAGTTTATCTGATTTTTGTCATTTAAATTTTTTCCTCCACTAGGTTTGATTACAGAATCTAGTTTGTTGTCTTGAAATTTACCTAGTAGAGTTTAGCCATAGAAATCTATGGTTTTCCCTATCCTTTGGCTGTTCTTGAACTGTTGCTTTAAAGGTCTTCTTTGAATTTTGATTAAATAATTCTTAAATGCTTTTTAGTTTCACTAAATTTTTATCTTAAATGTTCTCTTTGTCTGAAAGTAATGATTAGAGAATTCTTAACTACTCTCTATGATTATTGGATTGTTGTCTTGAAGTTTATTTAGTATGGTTTGGTCAAAGAGGTTTACGGTGTGCCCTGTACTTTGGTTCTTTCTCAAGCATAGTAATCTTAAAAGGCTCTTCTTGTTCTAGTATGTTGAAGGATTCTTAATTTCCCTTTAAACCTACTAAATCCACAATTTAATGTTCATTTCATATCCACCTAAGCTATTAAGATCCATTTGGCTTTGTTAAAATTTCCCTATGAAACACCCTTGATTCATTGTTGTACTTTTCAAGCCTTTCACAGACTCCATAGCCCAATGGTTTGAATTTCTCTTATTTATCTATTCTTCTTGACAACCTACCTAGCCAAAAAAAACAAAACAAACAAACCCTATCATTATAACTAGCCTAAAATCAGCATCCTAATTCAAAAAAGCTAAATCTTTATACAAACATAGAGAGAGCCCTCTCTGAGTCCAGGAAGGCTAGGTCCTAGGAATCCAAAGTTGGTTTGATGTTACCCTTGTCTATTTGGTCTTGCTAATCTGACAAATTACAGGGACCTAACATAATGGCGACTCCACTGGGGCCACTTATTGAAAATATTAGTGGTACATAAAGAACTCAGAAAAACTAAACATATTTTGAGATTGGTATCCAATTGTTGATGGTGGACAACAAAAAAATCCTCAAAACCTTTAGCATCATCCACCTGGTGACTCCACTGGTCTCCAGTAGACTTGGTGACTCCTCCGTTTCTCACAGAATCCCCTGGGAATGTACTAATCAAACCTGATAGAAGGAAACTCAGTCACTCACTCTGTGAATTCCGTATTCATAAAGATTGGTTTTGTTTCCAAATTTTTATAAACTTTCAGCCTCTCTGTGTTGTGGGTGTGAAATTTGGCTTCAAAAATAATCTGCACCAGATCTCACCCTGACCCAAACCCTCCTATTATAGTTGATGACCCAGAAAGAATCTTATGGAAAACCTATAAGACCAAAGATTCAACTATTGTTAAACCAATTCAAAAATCAAGTTCTATCCCTGAAAACTTTACATCCTTGCAAGATACCCAATTTGAATTACACCATAGAAGAAACCTATTCAGAAATAAGTCTCAAAATTGGATAGACCAGATAGACGTTGAGCCTACAAACTTACAACAGTCCTAGTAGAGAAACATCTCCTTCCGCTCCTCCTGATTTTCACCTTCTCCAACACTTCGACTTCGTTTCGTTCCAAATATGCTCAATCTCAACTAGCTGGTCCAAGTATATTTTCTACCCCCACTCATACAACCACTGTGTAAACCACTCCATTTCATCCTCCACCCCCACTCATACACCCACTGTGAAAACCACTCCTTTCATCCTCCACCCCCACTCAAAAACCCTCCTCTTGTAAATCCTCCTTGGGTTCCATTACCTACTATCATGGCAGCATGGTATGCCCCCCTGGTACTACCACAACCTTTATTGCCTATGCCACAGGACTACGAATCTAAAATCCCTCACTTTACTGGAGCTGATTCTACAACTACCCAACAACATGTAGACAAGATGATTGACGCATTTGACTACCAAGAAATAGAAGAGGACACTATAAAAATGACAATGTTTGCCCAAAGTTTAGGAGGAGAAGCAAAGAAATGGTTCAAGAACTTAACTCCCAATAGCATTCATGATCTCCCTTCCCTTTATCAAACATTCATAAACAAGTGGGAGACTAAAAAAAAATCCTCTTAAAATCCTATCAGGGTATGATAACCTTAAGAGGAATGTTGGGGAAAGTGTCCAAGACTACTGCACTAGGCTCAATAGTATATATAATGCACTCCCTCCCCACATGAAACCCCCACAAGGCCTAGCCTTAGTAAAATTTTTAGATGGATTTGATCCAGACATGGCTTATCAATTAAGAGAAAGAGATCCCCTAACCTTAGAGGACATGAAAAGGGTAGCAGTAAGTGTAGAAGCCAACCTAATTGCTAAAAGGGCTAGAATGATAGCAGAAAAGAGAGTTACCTACAAAGAAGAAACTGTGGCCTCTAAAATTGATAGCCTAGTTAGGAAAATTGAAAGGATGATAGAGAGAATCAACTTGAATGAAAGAGCACCTCCTACAAAAAACCAAACAAACCCTCAAAACAGAAACAGAAACCAAAACCTCAGAAGGGACCGTCCTCAAATAAGACAAAGAGAAAATGACCAACAAATCAGACCTCCTTTCCAAGAAAACTATGTAGATGAAGAGGAGAGGGAGACTGAGGATCTAGAAGAAAATCATGTCAATCTAATAGACTCAAATAATGAGGATGTTGTTTTTCTCACGGAAGAAGAACAAGGTATGTTTTCTTCAAACCAAACTGAAAAAACTTATGAGGATTCTGAAGAATAAAAACTAGTGTTTGAAAATGCCATCATGGAGGTTCATAGGCAGTATGACCTCAGAAGTGGGAAAACACAAGACATCCCTAAAAGGAAAAAATCAGAAATTTCTGCTAGGAATACCCCTGAAAACATTCCTAAAAAGACAACAGAAAATACTAACATAATGGCTAAGAATCCCGATCAAAGCAAAAACAAAATCAGCCAGCATGATGGTGACCAAAACTACCCTAGTACATCAACTAGTGGCCCTGAAAAAACTGCTTTAACTAACATTCCAAATAAAAATCAGCAAGCTAAAATTACTGAAAAGACCATGTATGATAAAGATGATGTAAATATTCCAAGAACACAAACACCATTCAGTATTGAGGGAGACATTTCCAAAATCAAAATAGCCATACCCCTTACTGAATTAGTGACTTAAGATCTATATAGATCTCAAGTTTTGAATGCTTTAAACATAGGAAATGACATTGATACTCTAAATCTAACTGATGACAAGCCATAGTTGCTGTTTGGACCAGAGGTAAAGGGAAAGTTTCAAGAGGGATTTGTGCCTCCATTCTATGTCAGTTTGAACATCCATGACAAAATCCTACACAATGCTATGCTAGACTTTGGTGCTTCACACAACCTCATGCCAAAGGTAATGATGGAGAGATTAGCCCTCAAAATAACCAAACCATACAAAGACTTGTACTCTTTTGATTCAAGTAGAGTTAAATTTCTGGGCCTGATCAAAGATATGTGTGTCAATCTAGCACAAATACCAGCTAAGAGCCTAGCTATGGACATTGTAGTGGCTGACATTCACCAGAAGTATGGCATGCTTTTATCTAGATCATGCGGAGCCAAACTCCAAGGAAACCTCCAAATGGACATGAAATATGCTACCATTCCAGTCTTTAACCAAACAAGAAGACTATACAGAGAATATCACATGAAATACATGGTAAGCAGCCAAGATAGGCCAAAAAACACCCCTCTCTATTCTATCCATTCAGACCTTTGACTCATTTATCCTATACAATGAAGATGAAATTAATGAACAAGTAAATGAAAAAGTGGAAGAGAAAGACCTGTCAGAACAGTCAAACCAAATACAAAATGAAGAACATGATAGCCAAAACCCTAGCAGCCATGAACAACAACATAATGGTGAATCTGAACTTGAAACACTTTGGAACATGAGCTTTGATGGCTCTTGTGGAAAAGCTGGTTTAGGAGAAGGTGTTTGGATACACAACACTAATCAAGGTCACTCTTACAAGCTGGATTTTCAATGTACAAACAGTATTGCAGAGTATGAAGCTCTTCTCTTAGGGTTAAAAGTGCTAAAAAGTATAGGAGCTAAGAGGATTTCTATTCTAAGGGATTCCAAGCTAATCTTTAGGCAAATAAAACAATAATATTCAGCCAAGAATCCTAGGCTAAGAGAATATAGAAATTCTTCCTTAGACCTCCTAAAGAGATTTGAAAAATATGAACTTACCTCTATCCCAAGAACTCAAAACAACCTTGCAAATGAACTAGCCTTTACTGCCAACACTTGCAAACTACCTCATGTCAATGAAAAATACACAGTATAGGTCAAGTACAGACCAGCGGTCCCTAATAACATAGATTATTGGAAATTATTTGAAAATGAAAAACAAATTGAAGACTTTTTGCAACCCAAAACCAAGTTTGAAATGAAAAAATCAAACTCAGATCATCGAGAGGATTGCCCTGCTGAGGAACAAACACACAAAAAAGAGCCACCTTATCCTGCTGATATAAATATGCTAGAATAGCCTCATGAGGCAGAATTGTGTAAAGATTTAGACAAAAGGGACCTTGAGGTATTCTAATGCAAAGATAACTTATTGCCAAGAGGACTTTCCCCCTTAGAAGAATTGTTTGATTTCAGTGATGTTGCTAGAAAGCGTAAGATGGAATCTACTGAAACTGATGTAGAAGAATGCAACATAGGTAGTGAAGAAGAACCTAAAATGATAAAGCTATCCAAAACATTGCCACTCCTTATGTTAGTGTCCCGTGATTTAGCAGATTGGTAGACCAAATGCACAGGGTAACATTAGACCAGCCTTTGGAGTCCTAGGACCTAGCCTTCCTAGAATCAGAGAGGGCTCTCTCTATTATGTGTGAAGGATGTTGATCATCAGTTGTCATTGATGTCAACCCAAGAAGCACTAGGGGCTACCCCAATATTGCATGGGAATTTTGACCTACCAAATTAATATATTCTGGGTCAAGAATGCTTTTGATGGTTTCTACTTGTCGAGATGTTTCCGTTGATATATGGCACGCCATGTAATTCGTCAAGGTTTGAGAGATATTCATGTTTGAATTTTGTACCCTGAGTTAGTGGGCTAAAACCGCAGTTAGTGCCATATATTAGTATCAAATATCTCAGCAAGAGAAAGGAATATTTATATGTCAAGCCAAGTACATCAAGGAAATTCTCAAGAAATTAAAAATGGGAGATTGCAAACCTGTCCTTACTCCGATGGTAACAGGTTGAAAATTGAGCATAGATGACTCATTTAAGGATGTGGATCAGAGGTTGTACAGATCTACAGTTGGTATCAGAGCTTGGTTCCTTCAATAACAGTTTAACAATTGGAATGAGGTCATGGAGCATACCAATAATGGTGTACCTTTGTTCAATGAAAATAATTATGCACTATGGAAAGGAAGAATGAAGGTCTATCTCTTGGTGCAAGGTTACGAAGTATGGGACACTGTTCAAAATGGATATACATCAATCATGGATGAACAAGGTAAGAAGAATTTGGTAAATGATGCAAAAGCAAAGAATATTATTATCAGTGGACTTACTGAATTTTCTTATCATAAAGTGTTGGGTTGTAAAACTACCAAAAATGTATGGGACAAGCTTTAGAATATATATGAAGGTGACTCAAATGTCAAAGAAGCAAAGCTTCAAATCTATAGAGCAAAATTTGAGCAACTAAGAATGAAAGAATATTGCAACATTGTTGCATACTTCCAATACGTTGATGAAATAACCAATACTTTGGAAGGATTGGGAGAGCTAGTTGATGAGAAGACTATTATACGAAAGATTCTTGGAACGTTACTAGGGAGATCCAATCCAAAGGTATCGATCTTAGAATACAGTGCAAATCTAGATAAACTCAGCAAAGAGGAATTACATGGAGTTCTCATAGCATATGAAATGAGACTTGATGAAGAAGAGGGTACTTCGCATCTAGAAACTACGTTCCTTGCATCTAAGAAAACAAATAAGGACAAACAACCTTCAATTGAAAAGACATGCACCTGCAAGTTTGAAGAAAAGGGAGATGATGGAGAAGGTCTTTCAGATGAATAATATGCTTACATTAAAAGAAAACTAAAAATTGGTAAGGGAAAATTCAAAGGTAAACTTCCATTGATATGTTTTGGCTGTGGTGAGGTTGGGAATTTCATAGAAAAATGTCCGAACAGAAGTGATGGCAACTCAAAAGGAAAGAAAGGCTTTAAGAAATTCAAAAAGCAAAGATCCAAAAGGAAATTTCTCTCTAAATAAGATAGCTCATCATCCAATGAAGACAATGACAATGAAGAAGAAGCCAATGAGAGAGTATTGTTTATGGCCAAGCACAATAAACAAGAGGTATCAAACAACAAAGAAGAAGGATTCACCATAGAAGAATTTTCTAAGGAAGTAGTCAAGCTGATAAAAGAGCTCAAGGCAGAGAAGATCTGTTCCAATACTCTTGAAGAACAAGTTCAAGGTCTCAAAATTGAAGTTGAAGAACTCAAATGTATTGAAGAGTCACTTCAAAATAAGTTGGAAGAAAGAAAACAAGAAAGGGAAGCATTAGAAGTTGAATTATTCTCACTGTGTAAGGAAGTGAAGAAGGGAAAAACTATCCAAAACTACGCTAACAACTCAAGGGCATTGGAAGAAATCATCAACAATCAAAAGAACAAGCAAGCAAACAAAAGTCCAATTTAAAACAAAAGAACACTTTGCATCACATCCATTGGAATTGACACATACTAATCTATGTGGTCCTATGAGAACAAAAGGCTTAGATGAAGAATTATATTTCATGTTAATGATAGATGACTATACCAAGATGACAATCGTTAGTTTCCTAAAGAAAAAATCTGAAGCATTTAAGTGCTTTAAGACCTACAAGGAGTTGGTCGAAAATGAAATTGATTTGAAAATAAAGTGTCTAAGATCAAATAATGGCGGAGAATTCACTTCCAAATTATTTCAGCAATACTGTGACGAAAATGGAATAAAAAGACAAGTTTCAATAGCATGAACACCTCAGAAAAATGGAGTTGCTGAAAGAAAGAACAGAACCGTATAGGAAATGGGTAGAACAGTGTTGAAGGACTCAAAATTGTATGAAAAATTCTGGGTTCAAGAAATTGATACGAAAATCTTCATTATCAACCGAAGTCTTCTTAGAAATAATTGCAACAAGACCCCATATGAATTATGGAAAGGAAAACAAGCGAATGTAAAATATTTTAGAATCTTCGGAAGCAAATGTTATATCAAAAGAGAAGATCAAAATTTGGGTAAGTTTGAATTATGTGTTGATGAAGGTATCTTTGTTGGTTACTCACACAAAAGAAAGGCCTATAAATGTTATAATGTAAGACAAAAACATATAGTGGAGAGCATAAATGTTACATTTGACGAAGATGGTGTTCTAGCGAATAATGATGAGGATCTAGAATCTTTGAAACTTGAGACAGAGGCTGAAAAAGACACAGATAAAATTTTAGAACAAGAAGCAACTATCAACCAGGAAGAAGTAAATAATGATCATCAAAATATACCAGAACAACAACAAGAAGCTCCTCGAAGGAGAACAAAAGAATGGATTCAAAAGAACCATCCATCAAATCAAATCATTGGTGACATAAATGAAGGTCAATAGCTTCATTCATCACAACAAGCTCACATTGCTTTTCTATCAACCTTTGAGCCTAGTAGTTTTGAGGAATCCAGCCAGAATGAACATTGGATAGTAGCTATGAATGAATAATTGGATCAAATTGAGAAGAATAACACCTAGGAATTAGTTCCACGACCAAAAGATAAAAATTTCATTGGGACTAAATGGGTGTTCAGGAACAAATTGAATGAAGATGGATAGGTTACCAGAAACAGGGCAAGAGTAGTTTGCAAAGGCTATGCACAAATGGAAGGAATTGATTTCGATGAAACATTTGCACCGGTTGCTAGAATGGAGGCCATCTGAATGTTTCTTGCCTATGCATGTTCATGAAAAATCAAAGTCTACCAAATGGATGTTAAGTCAGGATTTCTGAATGGAGAATTAGAAGAAGAAATTTACATCAAACAACATGAAGGATTTCTACTATCAGAAAAAGAAGACTATGTTTGCAAGTTAGAGGGCTCTATATGGTTTCAAGAATTCTCCCAAAGCATGGTATGCTCACCTTGATGGATATCTACATCAACAAGGGTTCAAGAAAGGTACTGTTGATAACAAAAATAAATAAGAAATTATTTATGTAAATTCTTCCTTCAATAGCAATTTAACAGATGGAAGGAGGTCATGGAGCATACTAAGAATGGTGTACCTTTGTTTAATGAAAATAATTATGCACTCTGGAAAGGAAGAATGGAGGTTTATCTCTTGGCGCAAGGTTACGAAGTATGGGACACTGTTCAAAATGGATTTACATCAACCACAGATGAACAAGGTAAGTATAATTTGGTAAATGATGCAAAAGAAAAGAATATTATTACCAGTGGACTTATTAAATCTGCTTATCATAAGGTGTTGTGTTGTAAAACCGCCAAAAATGTATGGGACAAGATTTAGAATATATATGTAGGTGACTCAAATGTCAAAGAGGCAAAGCTTCAAATATATAGAGAAAAATTTGAGCAACTCAGAATGAAAGAAGATTGCAACATTGCTGCATACTTCCAATACGTTGATGAAATAACCAATACTTTGGAAGGATTGGGAGAGCTAGTTGAAGAGAAGACTATTATACGAAAGATTCTTAGAACATTACCAGGGAGATTCAACCCAAAGGTATCGGTCTTAGAATACATTGCAAATCTGGACAAACTTAGCAAAGAGGAATTACATGGAGTTCTCATAGCATATGAAATGAGACTTGATGAAGAAGAGGGTACTTCGCATCTAGAAACTACATTCGTTGCATCTAAGAAAACCAATAAGGACCAACAACCTTCAATTGAAAATACATGCACATGCAAGTGTGAAGAAAAGGGAGATGATGAAGAAGGTCTTTCATATAAAGAATATGCTTACTTTATGAGAAAACTAAAAATTAGTAAGGGAAAATTGAAAGGGAAACTTCCATTGATATGTTTCGGTTGTGGTGAGGTTGGGCATTTCACATCAAAATGTCAGAACATAAGTGATGGCAACTCAAAAGGAAAGAAAGGCTTTTATAAATTCAACAAGCAAGGATCCAAAAGGAACTTTCTCTCTAAAGAAGATAGCTCATCATCCGATGAAGACAATGACAGCGAAGAAGAAGCCAACGAGAGAGTATTGTTTATGGCCAAGCATAATAAACAAGAGGTATAAAACAATGAAGAAGAAGGATTTACCATAGAAGAATTTTCTAAGGAAACAATCAAACTTATAAAAGAGCTCAAGGTAGAGAAGATCTGTTCCAATACTCTTGAAGAACAAGTTCAAGGTCTCAAAATTGAAGTTGAAGAACACAAGTGCATTGAAGATTCACTTCAAAAGAAGTTGGAAGAAAGCAACCAAGAAAAGAAATAATTGGAAGCTGAAGTAGTCTCGCTGCGTAAGGAAGTGAAGAAATGAAAAACTATCCAAAACTATGCCCACAACTCAAGGGCATTGGAAGAACTCATCAACAATCAACGATCTTACAACGAAAGAACTGGCATCAGTTACAAAGAAGAAGAAGAAGGACCTTCTACAACAAAATACAATGAACCTATGAGATCTGACATGAATGTAGACTTCATTGGACAAGATTCGCAAGAAATACCTTGGAAGACAATTCCTCGATGAAGATTTCCATCCAGGTACAAACATATTTATTATGGCTACTCTTATTCATGTGGAAAATTTGGTCATAAAGTTGTAGAATGTCACACGTACCCTAGGAACAAATACAATTCCAGGAGATCTGTCAAATATGAACCTCCCAGGGCTCAGGAAAACATCAATAGATTTGAACATTAAGAAATAATATTGAATGTTACAAATGTCAAAACTTTGGACATAGAGCCAGAGACTGCAGACTTCAAAATCTTTCGAAAGAATCTTCGAAGTCACAGAATGAACGAACATGGAAGAAGAAGAAGACTAATAATTGTGCTCTCGCTCTCAAGGATCAAAACATAAAAGATGTGTGGCATTTTGATAGCGGTTGCTCAACGCATATGACTGGAGATAGAAATAAATTTGTATCTATAAAAGAGAAGAAGGATGGAACCGTGTCCTTTGGAAATTATGGATCTTCAAATGTTATAGGATTAGGTATTGTCACTCTCAGAAGCAAAGATGCTCTAGCCAAGAATGTTCTATTGGTTGAAAACATGAACTACAATCTGCTCAGTGTTGGAAAAATGTGTGATCAAGGACACACAATACTATTCAACTCCACAAAATGTGAAATCAGGAAAGGCAGGTATGGTGAAATTGTGGCTACATGAAGTCGAGCCCCAAACAACATATATGTTCTGGATGAAGCAACTAAAGAATGTCTAATAGCTAAAGAGGATGATATAATATTTGGTAGAAATGATGATCGAATAAGTAAGAAGTTTGCTACAAAGATGAAATGTGATTTCGAGATGTCTTTACTTGCTGAGTTGACATACTTCTTAGGGCCTCGAATATCTCAGCAAGAGAAAGGAATTTTTATATGTCAAGCCAAGTACATCAAGGAAATGCTCAAGAAATTTAAAATGGAAGATTTCAAACCCATCCTTACTCCAATGGTAACAGGTTGCAAATTGAGTATAGACAACTCATCTAAGGATGTGCCAGATCAAAGGTTGTACAAATCTATGATTGGTAGTCTTCTATATGTAACAACCTCCTGGCCAGATGTTATGCAAGCAGTTGGACAAGTAGCAAGATTCCAAGTAGCGCCAAAAGAATCACATATTATTTCCATCAAAAGAATTCTTCGATATCTAAAGGGAACAACAAAATATGGCTTGTGGTATCCCAAGGGTAACAATCTCATTATTCATTCCTTTATAGAGGCAAATTGGGCAGGAAAATTTGATGATCATGAGAGTACTCATGAAGCATTTGAATATCTTTGCCAGAAGCTTGGGATTCTCCCAAGTTCTCATTAAATATTCCTTATTTATAATATAAAGGGGGAGTGGAAGTGTGTACAGGTTTGCATGATGGTCATGTGTCATGGGGAGTTACCCTTTGCCATTGATGTCAAAGGGGGAGAGAATGTTGTAGGAAGAGGTGTCATGATCGCAACGGGAGTACTTGTGTTGCCATCAATGCCAAAGGGGGAGCTTGCTGATCAGTAGTTATCATTGATGTTAACCCAAGCAGCACCAAGGGCTACCCCAATATTGCATGGGAATTTTGACCTACCAAATTAATATATTATGGGTCAAGAATGATTTTTATGGTTTCTACTTGTCGAGATGTTTCCGTTGATATATGGCATGCCATGTAATTCTTCACGGTTTGAGATATATTCATGTTTGAAGTTTGTACCCCCAATTAGTGGGCTAAAACCCCATGGGGTTGTGGCATGGGTCATTGAAAAGTAATAATTAATATTTTTTAAGCTCCTAAAATCCCTCCCACATTCACTTGTTTAAGCGCCTCTCAACCTAATAATTTATATAAATTGTGATCCTCATATCCTCCTCATGCAAGGGATTTTGCCATCTGAAATATGTCATTGGGGAATTTTCACTCTAATTTTTTTTCTACGAAGGCTCAGAAGTTGAAATTTTTATGAGGTGAAGAAAAAATCACGAGGAAGCTCTTGTTGAAATTTTCGATCAAGGTGCACAATATTTTCGAAGATATGATCTGTGGAAGTCAGTGTTTTTGTAGGCTCTTGAAATTCATCTCAAAGAAGTGACCTTGGGAGAAACGTCTTAACTCTCTCTTTGAGTATCGGATTGGAATTATGTAAAACGTGGCAGATAGTACATCGACTTTATTTTTCGCTCTATAAATTTTAGAGTCGAATAAAGAAATAGTGACACGTGGCATGTCGTACAAGTCCGCTCTACTGAAATAGTCCATAATTAGGGAATTGTGAGAGATTGGGCATAAATCTCTCTTGAAGAATCCAAATTGGGTCAAACCTATGGCATTGGAAAGATGACTCAGAGAAATACTACAGGACCAAAAATCACATATTGGGGATCTGAAATAATAGAGATACATTAGATTCAATATTGAGCTCCTAGAAGGCAAGAAAAAGCTAGATCATGTGTTGTCAAGGGCTGCAAAGGACCAGACGTTCTTGGGAAGCAAAGCAAAGCAAGGTGCAACAGAGGGTAGCATGTCAAGAGTAGCAACCAAGGTGCAAAACAACATCAAGAAGTTCATTACATGAAGTGTTCAAGTGGGCAGCACTGCATACAATCATTGTAAAGGTATCATTGTACTAAGTCATTGTAAATACATTATTGTAAAAATTGTTCTAGTGTCTACCTGCCAAGAGTTGAAGAGGTAGTGTTGGGAGGTCTAGGATCATCATTAAGTGGTTGTGTCATAGTTGGGGTTATGGTCTAGGGTGTCTTCTTCTTCTACATCATTCTATATCATTGTAAAGTGGACCATTTTCCCTGGTACGGGAGTCCATTCTTATTTTATTCTTCTATAGGGTGGTAGGGTGGTGCTAGGGTGAGTTGTAGCTCATTGGGTGTTGGGGAATCCATTCAGTTGACTACTGAAGAATCTTAGGCATTGGAGCATCCATCCAGTGGGATTTGGAGAAGAATGATTTTCTAGATTCTAGGAAGTTGGAGCTTTATTTTCAATTGGAGTTGAATATTAAAGAATTATTAGAAAAGCATTAGGTGGTTTTTGTCCTGGAGTGGGTTTCCACCTTAAAAAATGTGTGCATTTGTGTTCCTTTTGTTTGCTGCTATCATTGTACAAACACTGATAATAATTGAAGATTAACTAATGCTCTAATTGAAAGGAATAATTCCTTCTAGGAGCTCAATATTGAATCTAGTATATATTTGTTATTTTAGATCTCCAATATCTGATTTTCGGTACTATAGTAGTCCTTTGGGTCCTCTTTCCAATGCCACAGGTTTGACCCAATTTGGATTCTTCAAGAGAGATTTATGCCCACTTTCTCACAATGTCCTAATTATAGACTGTTTTAGTAGAGCAAATGTGTACCTTATGCAACGTGTCACTGTTTATTTATTCAGCTCTAAAATTTATAGAGAAAAAACTACAGTCCGTGCACTATCTGCTACTTTTTACAGAATTCCAATTCGATACTCAGAGAGAGGGTTATGACATTTTTCCCAAGGTCACTTCTTTGAGATGAATTTTAGGAGCCTGCAAAAACACTGACTTCCACAGATCATATATCCGAAAATATTGCGCACCTTGATTTGAAATTTCTATAGGAGCTTCCTCCTGATTTCAACTTCATCTCATAAAAAATTCCACTTCTGAACCTTCGTATAAACAATTTTAGAGTGAAAATTCCACGATGACCTGTTTCAGATAGTGAAATGCCTTACATGAGGAGGATATGAGGATCACAATTTATATAAATTCTTAGGTTGAGAGGGGCTTCAATAAGTGAACGTGGGAGGGATTTAGGAGCTTAAAAAATATTAATTATCAATTTTCAATGACCCATGCCACAACTCCATGGGGTTTTAGCCCACTAACTGGGGGTACAAACTTCAAACATGAATATCTCTCAAACCGTGAAGAATTACGTGGCGTGCCATATATAAACAGAAACATCTCAACAAGTAGAAACCATAAAAAGCATTATTGACCTAGAATATATTAATTTGGTAGGTCAAAATTCCCATGCAATATTGGGGTAGCCCCTGGTGCTACTTGGGTTGACATCAATGACAATCGCTGATCAACAATCTCCCCCTTTGGAATTGATGGCAACACAAGTACTCCCCCTGCGATCATGACACCTCTTCCTATAGCATTCTCTCCCCCTTTGACACCAATGGAAAAGTGTAACTCCAACTGACACACAACCATCTTGCGGACTTGTACACACTTTCACTCCCCCTGACACACAGCCATCATGTGAACCTGTACAGACTTCCTTATATTCTGAATAAGGAAAATCTAATGAGAACTTGGGAGAATCCCAAGATTCTAGGGAAGATATTCCAATGCTTCATGAGTACTCTCACGATCATCAACACTTCCTGCCCAATCTGCATCTATAAAGGAATGAATAATGAGATTGTTACCCTTGGGATACCACAAGCCATATTCTATTGTTCCCTTTAGATATTGAAGAATTCTTTTGATGGCAATAATATGTGATTCTTTTGGTGCTGCTTGGAATCTTGCTACTTGTCCAACTGCTTGCATAACATCTGGCCGGGAGGCTGTTACATATAGAAGACTACCAATCATAGATCTGTCAACCTTTGATCCACATCCTTAGATGAGTCGTCTATGCTCAATTTGCAACCTGTTACCATCAGAGTAAGGATGGTTTTGAAATCTTCCATTTTAAATTTCTTGAGCATTTCCTTGATGTACTTGGCCTGACGTATAAATATTCCTTTCTCTTGCTGAGATATTTGAATCTCTAAGAAGTATGTCAGCTCACCAAGTAAAGACATCTCGAAATAACTTTGCATATTTGTAGCAAACTTCTTACTTAGTCGATCATCATTGGTACCAAATATTGTATCATCCTCTTTAGCTATTAGACACGCTTTAGTTGCTTCATCCAAAGCATATATGTTGTTTGGAGCTCGACTTGCTACAACCACAATTTCACCATACCTGCCTTTCCTAATTTCACATTTTGTGGAGTTGAATAGTATTGTGTGTCCTTGATCACACATTTGTCCAACACTGAGTAGATTGTTATTCATGTTTTCAACCAATAGAACATTCTTGGTTAGAGCATATTTGCTTCCGAGAGTGACTGTACCTGATCCTATAACATTTGAAGATCCATCATTTCCAAAGGACATGATTCCATCCTTCTTATCTTTCAGAGATAAAAATTTATTTCTATCTCCAGTCATATGCATTGAGCAACCGCTATCAACATACAACACATCTTTGTTGTTTTGAGCCTTGAGAGAGAGAGCACAATTATCAGTCTTCTTCTTCTTCCATGTTCGTTTGTTATGTGGCTTCGAAGATTCTTCTGGAGGATTTTGAAGTCTACAGTCTCTGGCTATGTGTCCAAAGTTTCGACATTTGTAACATTCAATATTATTTCTTAAATGTTAAAATCTATTGATGTTTCGCTGAGCTCTAGGAGGTTCATATTTGACAGATCTCCTGGAATTGTATTTGTTCTTAGGGTACGTGCGACATTCTACAACTTTATGACCAAATTTTCCACATGAATAACAGTAGCCATAAAAAAATATGTTGGTACTTGGATGGAAATCTTCGTCGAGGAATTGTCTTCCAAGGTTGTTCTTGCGAATCTTGTCTAATGAAGTCTACATGCATGTTAGATCTCATAGGTTCATTGTATTTTGTTGTATAAGGTCCTGCTTCTTCTTCTTTGTAACCGATGCCAGTTCTGTCATTGTAAGATCATTGATTGTAAGTTATATCATTTGTAAGATCGTTGATTGTTGAATGTTGATGAGTTCTTACTTCCAAGAGATAGACCTCCATTCTTCCTTTCCAGAGTGCATAATTATTTTCATTGAACAGAGATATACCATTCTTGGTATGCTCCATGACCTCCTTCCAGTTGTTAAACAATGATTTGTTCTTTTGTAACAACATACTCAAGTTTGATATTCTTTTCAGTGACTTGTTCTCTAAAAAAATGATATTTTATTGGAATGTGTTTTGTTTTTGAATGCATGACAGGATTCTTGGAGATGCTGATGGCACTAGTGTTGTCATAGAATATGGGAATAGGCTCACTGAATTGTACTTGAAGATCTTGAAAAGTTTGTTTCATCCAAAGGACTTGAGTACAACATGATGCCGCTGTAATGTATTCTGCTTCCCCTGTAGATAATGAGATTGAGGTTTTATTTTTGCTCAACCATGATACGAGACAACCACCTAGATAGAATGCTACTCCACTAGTACTCTTATGATCATCAATGCCTCCTTCCCAATCTGCATCTATAAAGGCTTGAATAATGAGATTGTTACCCTTGGGATACCACAAGCCATATTCTTTTGTGCCCTTTAGAAATCGAAGAATTCTTTTGATGGCAATAATATGTGATTCTTTTGGTGCTGCTTGGAATCTTGCTACTTTTCCAAGTACTTGCATAACATTTGGCTGGGATGCTGTTACATATAGAAGACTACCAATCATAGATCTGTAAAACCTCTGATCCACATCCTTAGATGAGTTTTCTATGCTCAATTTTCAACCTGTTACCATCGGAGTAAGGACGGGTTTGCAATCTTCCATTCTGAATTTCTTGAGCATTTCCTTGATGTACTTGGCTTGACATATAAATATTCCTTTCTCTTGCTAAGATATTTGAAGCCCTAAGAAGTATGTGAGCTCACCAAGTAAAGACATCTTGAACTCACTTTGCATGTTTGTAGAAAATATCTTACCTAGTCGATCATCATTGCTACCAAATATTATATCATCCACATATACCTCAATGATTGTTAAATTATCTTTATCTATTTGTACATAAATATTGCTATCAACAGTACCTTTCTTGATCCCTTGTTGACGTAGATATCCATAAAGACGAGCATACCATGCTCTGGGTGCTTGCTTGAGACCATATAGAGCCTTCTTTAACTTGCAAACATATTCTTATTTTTCTGATAGTAGAAAACCTTTAGGTTGTTTGATGTAAACTTCTTCTTCTAATTCTCCATTTAGAAATGCTGACTTAACATCCATTTGGTAGACTTTGATTTTTCTTGAACATGCATAGGCGAGAAACGTTTGGATGGCTTCCATTCCAGAAACTGGTGCAAACTTTTCATAGAAATCAATTCCTTCCACTTGTGCATAGCCTTTGCAAACCAATCTTGCTTTGTTTCTGGTAACCTGTCCATATTCATTCAATTTGTTCCTGAACACCCATTTAGTCCCAATGGCATTTTTATCTTTTGGTCGTGGAACTAATTCCCAGGTGTTATTCTTCTTGATTTGATCCAATTATTCATTCATAGCTGCTACCCAATGTTCATTCTAGCTAGCTTCCTCAAAACTACTAGGCTCAAAGGTTGCTAGAAAATCAATGTGAGCTTGTTGTGATGAACGAAGCTGTTGATCTTCATTTATGTCACCAATGATTTGATTTGATGGATGATTGTTTTGAATCCATTCTTTTGTTCTCCTTGGAGGATCTTCTTGTTGTTGTTCTGGTATATCTTGATGATCATTATTTACTTCTTCCTGGTTGATAGTTGCTTCTTGTTCTAGAATTTTATCTGTGTCTTTTTCAACCTCTGTCTCAAGTTTCAAAGATTCCAGATCCTCATCATTATTCGCTAGAACACCATCTTCGTCAAATGTAATATTTATGCTCTCCACTATCTATTTTCATCTTAGATTATAACATTTATAGGCTTTTCTTTTGCGTGAGTAACCAACAAAGATACCTTCATCAACACGTGATTCAAACTTACCAAAATTTTGATCTTCTCTTTTTATATAACATTTGCTTCCGAAGATTCTGAAATATTTCACATTAGCTGATTTTCCTTTCCATAATTCATATGGGGTCTTGTTGCAATTATTTCTGAGAAGACTTCGGTTGATAATGAAGACTACCGTATCATTTTCTTGAACCTAGAAATTTTCATCCAATTTTGAGTCCTTCAACATTGTTCTACCCATTTCCTGTACGGTTCTATTCTTTCTTTCAACAACTCCATTTTGCTGAGGTGTTCGTGCTATTGAAAATTGTCTTTTTATTCCATTTTAATCATAGTATTGCTGAAATAATTTGGAAGCAAATTCTCTGCCATTATTTGATCTTAGACACTTTATTTTCAAATCAGTTTCATTTTTGACCAACTCCTTGTAGATCTTAATGCACTCAAATTCTTCAGATTTTTTCTTTAAGAAACTGACGACTGTCATCCTGGTATAGTCATCTATCATTAACATGAAATATAATTCTCCATATAAGCATTTTGTTCTCATAGGACCACATAGATCAGTATGTATCAATTCCAGTGGGTGTGATGCAAAGTGTTCTTTTGTTTTAAATTAGACTTTTATCTGCTTGTTGTGCCGATAGGCCTCACATAGTGTGTTGGAAGCTTTTGAGATTTTTATCATTTCTTGTACTGCTTCCTTTTTTGTTATCCTGACAAGATTTTCAAAGTTTATGTGACCCATTTGTTTGTGCCATAACCAGCTTTCATCTTCTTTAGCTAGTAGACATGCTTTAGTTGCTTCATCTAGAACATATATGTCGTTTGGAGCTCGACTTGCTGTAGCCACAATTTTACCATACCTGCCTTTGTTGATTTCACATTTTGTGGAGTTGAATAGAAATGTGTGTCCTTGATCACAAATTTTTCCAACACTGAGCAGATTGTGATACATGTTTTCAACCAATAGAAAATTCTTGGCTATAACATCTTTTCTTCTGAGAGTGATGGTACCTGATCCTATAACATTTGAAGATCCATCATTTCCAAAGGATACAGTTCCATCCTTCTTCTATTTCAGAGATACAAATTTCCTTCTATCTACAATCATATGCGTTGAGCAACCACTATCAACATACCACACATCTTTGTTATTTTGAGCCTTGAGAGCAAGATCACGATTATCAATCTTCTTCTTCTTCCATGTTCATTCATTCTGTGGCTTCAAAGATATTTCTGGAGGATTTGCAAGTTTGTAGTCTCTGGCTATGTGTCCAAAGTTCTGAAATTTGTAAAATTTCATATTATTTCTTAAATTTTCAAATCTATAGATGTTTCATTGGGCCCTGGGAGGTTCATATTTGAAGGATCTTCTGGAATTTTATTGGTTCCTAGGGTACGTGCAACATTCTACAGCTTTATGACCAAATTTTCCACATGAATAATAATAGCCATGAAAAATATGTTGGTACTTGGATGGAAATCTTTGTCAAGAAATCGTCTTCCAAGGATGTGCTTGCGAATCTTGTCCACTAAAGTCTACATGCATGTTAGATCTCATAGGTTCATTGTATTTTGTTGTAGAAGGTCCTACTTCTTCTTCTTTGTAACCAAGGCCAGTTTTGTCATTGTAAGATCGTTGATTGTTGATGATTTCTTCCAATGCCCTTGAGCTGTTAGCATAGTTTTGGACAATTTTTCCCTTCTTCACTTCCTTACGCAGCGAGACTACTTATACTTCTAATGTTTCCCTTTATTGGTTTCTTTCTTCCAACTTCTTTTGAAGTGGATCTTCAATACATTTGTGTTCTTCAACTTCAATTTTGATACCTTGAACTTGTTCTTCAAGAGTATTGGAACAGATCTTCTCTGCCTTGAGCTCTTTTATAAGTTTGGCTGCTTCCTTAGAAAATTCTTCTATGGTCAATCCTTCTTCTTCGTTGTTTGATACCTCTTATTTATTGTGCTTGGCCATAAACAATACTCTCTCATTGGCTTCTTCTTTGCTGTCATTGTCTTTATCGGATGATGAGCTATCTTCTTTAGAGAGAAATTTTCTTTTGGATCTTTTCTTTTTGAATTTCTTAAAGCCTTTCTTTATTTTTGAGTTTCCATCACTTCTCTTCGGACATTTTGTTGCGAAATGCCCAACCTCACCATAGCCGAAACATATCAATGGAATTTTACCTTTGAATTTTCCCTTACCAATTTTTAGTTTTCTCGTAAAGTAAGCATATTCTTCATCTGAAAGACCTTCTCCATCATCTCCCTTTTCTTCACACTTGTAGGTGCATGTCTTTTCAATTGAAGGTTGTTTGTCCTTATTGGCTTTCTTAGATGCAACGAACGTAGTTTCTAGATGCGAAGTACCCTCTTCTTCATCAAGTCTCATTTCATATGCTATGAGAACTCCATGTAATTCCTCTTTGCTGATTTTGTCTAGATTTTCACTGTATTCTAATATCGATACCTTTGGGTTGAATCTCCCTGGTAATGTTCTAAGAATCTTTCATATAATAGTGTTCTTGTCAACTGGCTCTCTCAATCCTTCTAGAGTATTGGTTATTTCATCAACATATTGGAAGTATGCAACAATGTTGTAATATTCTTTCATTCTGAGTTACTCAAATTTTTCTCTATAGATTTGAAGCTTTGCTTCTTTGACATTTGAGTCACCTACATATATATTCTCAAGCTTGTCCCATAAATTTTTGGCGGTTTTACAACCCAACACTTTATGATAAGCAGATTCAATAAGTCCACTAATAATAATATTCTTTGCTTTTGCATCATTTACCAAATTCTTCTTACCTTGTTCATCTGCGGTTGATGTAAATCCATTCTGAACAATGTCCCATACTTCGTAACCTTGTTCCAAGAGATATACCTCCATTCTTCCTTTTTAGAGTGCATAATAATTTTCATTGAACATAGGTACACCATTCTTGGTATGCTCCATGACCTCCTTCCAGCTGTTAAACTACTACTGAGGAACCAAGCTCTGAAACCAATAGTAGTTTAACAACTGGAAGGAGGTCATAGAGCATACCAAGAATGGTGTACCTCTGTTAAATGAAAATAATTATGCACTTTGGAAAGGAATAATGGAGGTATATCTCTTGGCGCAAGGTTACAAAGTATGGGACACTGTTCAAAATGGATTTAAATCAACCGGGGATGAACAAGGTAAGAAGAATTTGGTAAATGATGCAAAATAAAAGAATATTATTATCAGTGGACTTATTGAATCTTCTTATCATAAGGTGTTGGGTTTTAAAACCACCAAAAATGTATGGGATAAGCTTGAGAATATATATGTAGGTGACTCAAATGTCAAAGAAGCAAAGCTTCAAATCTATAGAGAAAAATTTGAGCAACTCAGAATGAAAGAAGATTGCAACATTGTTGCATACTTCCAATACATTGATGAAATAACCAATACTTTGGAAGGATTGGGAGAGCTAGTTAACGAGAAGACTATTATACAAAATATTCCTAGAACGTTACTAGGGAGATTCAACCCAAAGGTATCGGTCCTAGAATACAATGCAAATTTGGACAAACTCAGCAAAAAGGAATTGCATGGAAATCTCATAGCATATGAAATGAGACTTGATGAAGAAGAGGGTACTTCACATCTAGAAACTATGTTCATTGCATCTAAAAAAACCAATAAGGACAAACATCCTTCAATTGAAAAGACATGCACCTGCAAGTGTGAAGAAAAGGGAGATGATGAAGAAGGTCTTTCAGATGAATAATATGCTTACTTTTTGAGAAAACTAAAAATTGGTAAGGGAAAATTCAAAGGTAAACTTCCATTGATATGTTTCGGCTGTGGTGAGGTTGGGCATTTCGCATCAAAATGTCCGAACAAGTGATGGAAACTCAAAAGGAAAGAAAGGCTTCTATAAATTCAACAAGCAAGGATCCAAAAGGAACTTTCTCTCTAAAGAAGATAGCTCATCATTCGATGAAAACAATGACAATGAAGAAGAAGCCAATGAGAGAGTATTGTTCATGGCCAAGCACAATAAAAAAGAGGTATCAAATAACGAAGAAGAAGGATTGACCATAGAAGAATTTTCTAAGGAAGTAATCAAAATTATAAAAGAGCTCAAGGTAGAGAATATCTGTTTCAATACTCTTGAAGAAAAAGTTCAAGGTCTCAAAATTGAAGTTGAAGAACACAAATGCATTGAAGAATCACTTCAAAAGAAGTTGGAAGAAAGAAACCAAGAAAAGGAAGAATTAGAAGCCGAAGTAGTCTCTCTGCGCAAGGAACTGAAGAAAGGAAAAACTATCCAAAAATATGCCAACAGCTAAGGTCATTGGAATAAATCATCAACAATCAACGATATTACAATGACATAATTGGCATCGATTAAAAACAAGAAGAAGCAGTACCTTCTACAACAAAATACAATGAAACTATGAGATCTGACATGCATGTAGACTTCATTAGACAAGATTCGCAAGAACAACCTTGGAAGATAATTCCTCGATGAAGATTTCCATCCAGGTACCAACATATTTTTTATGGCTACTGTTATTCATGTGGAAAATTTGGTCATAAAGTTGTAGAATGTCGCACGTACCCCGGGAATGAATAAATTTCCAGGAGAT
Source organism: Pinus albicaulis (assembly GCA_034641835.2). Taxonomy (NCBI): domain Eukaryota; kingdom Viridiplantae; phylum Streptophyta; class Pinopsida; order Pinales; family Pinaceae; genus Pinus; species Pinus albicaulis. Next base: position 848,210,934 of record CM076583.1, read on the forward strand.
CTGTCAAATATGAACCTCCCAGGGCTCGGCGAAACATCAATAGATTTGAACATTTAATAAATAATATTGAATGTTACAAATGTCAAAACTTTGGACACATAGCCAAAGACTGCAGACTTCAAAATCCTCCAAAAGAATCTTCAAAGCCACAGAACAAACGAACATGGAAGAAGAAGAAGACTGATAATTGTGCTCTCACTCTCAAGGCTCAAAACAACAAACATGTGCAGTATGTTGATAGCGGTTGCTCAACACATATGATTGGAGATAGAAATAAATTTGTATCTCTGAAAGATAAGAAGGATGGAACCGTGTCATTTGGAAATGATGGATCTTAAAATGTCATCAGATTAGGTACTGTCACCCTCGAAAGCAAAGATTCTCTAGCCAAGAATGTTCTGTTGGTTGAAAACATGAATCACATTCTGCTCAATGTTGGACAAATGTGTGATCAAGGACACACAATACTATTCAACTCCACAAAATGTGAAATCAGGAAAGGCAGGTTTGGTGAAATTGTGGCTATAGCAAGTCGAGCTCCAAATGACATATATGTTCTGGATGAAGCAACTAAAGCTTGTCTAATAGCTAAAGAGGATGATATAATATTTGGTAGCAATGATGATCGACTAAGTAAGAAGTTTTCTACAAATATGCAAAGTGATTTCGAGATGTCTTTACTTGGTGAGCTAACATAATTCTTAGGGCTTCAAATATCTTAGCAAGAGAAAGGAATATTTATATTTCAAGCCAAGTACATCAAGTAAATGCTCAAGAAACTTAAAATGGAATATTGCAAACCCATCCTTACTCCGATGGTAACAAGTTACAAATTGAGCATAGATGACTCATCTAAGGATGTGGATCAAACTTTGTATAGATCTATGATTGGTAGTCTTCTATATGTAACAGCCTCCCAGCCAAATGTTATGTAAGCAATTGGACAAGTAGCAAGATTCCAAGAAACACCAGAAGAATCACATATTATTTCCATCAAAATAATTCTTCGATGTCTAAAGGGAACAACAAAATATGGCTTGTGGTATCCCAAGGGTAACAATCTCATTATTCATTCCTTTATAGATGCAGATTGGGAAGGAAGTGTCGATTATCGTGAGAGTACTCATGAAGCATTGCAATATCTTCGCCAGAATTTTGGGATTCTCCCAAGTTCTCATTAGATTTTCCTTATTCAGAATATAAAGGGGGAGTGGAAGTGTATATAGGTCCGCAGGATGGTTATGTCTCAGGGGGAGTGGAAGTGTGTACAAGTCCACAAGATGGTTGTGTGTCATGGGGAGTTACCCTTTACCATTGATGTCAAAGGGGGAGAGAATGTTGTAGGAAGAGGTGTCATGATCGCAAGGGGAGTACTTGTGTTGCCATTAATGCCAAAGGGGGAGATTATTGATCAGCGGTTGTCATTGATGTCAACCCAAGCAGCACTAGGGGCTACCCAAATATTGCATGGGAATTTTGACCTACCAAATTAATATGTTCTGGGTCAAGAATTCTTTTGATGGTTTCTACTTGTCGAGATGTTTCCGTTGATATATGGCACACCATATAATTCTTCATGGTTTGAGAGATATTCATGTTTGAAATTTGTACCCCTAGTTAGTGAGCTAAAACCTATAATATCTCAATTTGTCTATATTATAATTATATTGATATTAAAAGATATTAGTATCTTTTTCTATCAGTACAATTATAATATAGATAGTATATTATAAATATAATTATATATATAATTATTTGTTTTTATAAGTATCTTTTGCTATTAGTATCTATTAATATCAATATAATTATCTATATTATAATTATATATAATTATTATAATTAGTGGTTGTCTCGTATCTGTTATACTAATACTAATAATTAGTATGGTTGAGTAGTTTCTTCTAAGATACTAATATACTAATTGCAAAAGATACTAGTCATGAGATAGGGCACACCATTTACTAAATGACAATACATTTAAACAAATAAACATTCAAGATAAATAATCTAGTGGAACAAAGGGAGCAAGAAAACTTATCTAACTCCAATGATCCTACTTTCAAGATTTAAAAACATATAAGAGACAAATAGAATCAATAAATGAAGCAGAAACTCCTAAGCATCATTCATTAAACTATAAAGAACTTTGAGGCAAACTGATAAGCATATACAAAGGGAAAGATCGAAAAAATACCTCTTTGGCTTAACCTAACAATCAATACATCAAAGAGATATTTCAAGAGAGAGTTTAGATAGCATAAAATAAGCAAGGCTTACCATAAATCATATTTGTAAACTTGCATATTAATCCAATGATGAAATAAACAAGCTTAGATGGGCTTAAGGAGCAACTAAGAATTCCTTAAACTAACCCAGCAGAGGAAAACATAAAGACAATAGCAAACAGGAGGACTGAGGTGCCTCAAACAACATTTCTCATCCTATACTCTTATGAGATATTGCAATATAGAAATATGGACATATGATCAACAATAAAACATGAAAAAATAAGGCATACATCACCATTAACTAAACTCAGGGATCCTGCAAGCAAGCCTTCATCATCATCAATCAAGGTAAATCATCCACAAGCTCCATAACACCAAATTGCTCTTCAACCTCCAAGAACCATGTATTTCTCTCAAACTCATCAAAAGCCCACAATTACAATGAATCCTCATGCTCTATATAACAAGAAAGGAGGAGGAAAACCTAAAAGAGTATCTAGAAGTCTATTGGCTAATCAGAAGTATCTCTATTATCCGTAAGGCCTTGCAAGGCCCAAGGCACAAAATATCTAAAATAAATATCTTTTTAGCCATTTGTAGCAAATAAATTGACATTTAGGCTCTGAAAAGCCTCCTAAAACTTTCCAAATGCACATTTTGACTTTTCAACCACAAGAGCGTAGCACTGTGTTTTGAAATGAAATCTTATGCCAGGAGCGTAGCACAGAACAAGAAAAATGGGTCTTCTTACAATAGTGTTTTGAAGGCCTTCCCAATGTTAGAAAAGGCTCTGTGATGGCTCGTTGGAAATAAATTGAAGTCTACTTTCCATATCTACCCTTGGTTCTCCAATATGACCTCTGGAACCTATCGAAAAAGTGAAAATACCAAAATTGGTAGGAGCGCAGCACATGTCCTGAAAAATAGGCAGAATGATGCAAAATTGGGTGTTTTTGACCCTTTTGGGGGACTAAAACAACTCCAATTGATCTAAAACTTTCTAAGCATATTATATGAGTGATTAGGAACCCAAAAATGCAAGCCTTTCCTCCTAAAGATGCTCTGAAAAAGAGAGTAGCACTAGGTGTGCTGTGCTCCTAGCCTCAAAATTTGCAAAAAACAAAAAATTGTCAAAATTCTCCCAAATTTGGTGGAAGTATGGCTCATGGGCCTTGGGAGACCTGTGGAGAAACTTGAGCCAAAATATTAAGGCTAGCTTGGCTCTTTTCCTTCTTTAGTGCTTGGATCTCAATTTGGTCCTTTTTGATTTTTTCCCTTGCAAATTGGTTTCTTTGGGCATAATGCTTAGTCATTCTTCTTTGTAACTCCAAGTCTTTGTTAGTTTTCTCAAGCTTGGCCTCAAGGTGTATGTTGGCCCTCTCAAGCCATGATTCCCTATTATGCTCAATTTCCATTGCAAGGAGTTCATTTAGAGAAATTTGTTCTGCTTGGGCTGATTCTTCTTCCCTCTACTTTGCTAATGCTTTCTTTAGACCCATAGTTCTAGGTCTCCTTCTAGTTTGACCTTCTTCATCCTCACTCTCTTCATAAGTTCCCATGAAATCTTCCAACTTCACCTATGCCCTTTGAGCCTCTTTCCGATACTTGAGTGTTCTTGTTTCATAGATGGCCTATTGGGCACTCATTTGCTTGTTTTGCATCTGATAGAAGTGAATGGCATCTTTTGCTCTTTCTAATTCAGTTTCCAAGTCCTTGATTTGTGCATTATTGTCTTGGAGGATGGATTTTGAAATTCTTGTTTCATTCACATCATCACTGTCTATGTGAATAAGTTCAAACTCTCTTTCTTCTTCATGATCTTCCTCTTCTTCTTCCACTTTTTTCTTACCTTTGTCAATCTTATGAGTTGAGGAAGATGGAATGGCCCCTTTCCCTTTGGAGGCAACAAACACATACCTCTTTCCTCTTTGATAGGTAAGAGGGAAAGGTGTAATAAGTTTCATCTGGATATCTCCATCATTGATGACATTAAGAGTGCTTTTCTCCTTTGTAATGACCCTTGCATGTGTTTTTTCTTCTTTTTTCTCTTCACTACCTTCTTGAGAGGCACTTTCATTTCCTCCCATGCCAACATCACTACCTTGATCTTCATCACTGTCATCTTCCTCCATGTCCTCTTCGTTGTCATCCTCCATGTCTACAACATTATCATTTACATTGTCATTTCTTTGTTGTCATGGTTAGAGGTGTCCTCATGACTGTTTGGTGCATTTTCATCCTCTTGGCTACCCGTTGAGTTCATGGGATCACTTTTGTCACTTTTGTTAGGGATACTAGTCATTAGGTTTTCTTCATTATGAAAGTCATTAGCCCCTTCACTATTTGGCCCAATGTCTTCATTATTTGGCCCACTGTCTTCACTTTCAAACTCTGCCTCTATCTCTGCATCTTCATTGTTTTCATAATTTGACTCCTCATCATCATTGCTTTTGTTGTTCAATCCTTAGCACTAGCCATGGGACTACCAAAAGGAGGAACAGTCCTTATATTAAAGTTTTATATCAAGTGGCAAGTGTTAAATTAAATCAGGCCGAAAAGAGAAAGGGTGGTGAACGCATACATATTCAAACCAATGAACAAACAACACTAAGCGGTGATAGGCGCAATAATATACGAGCATCAAATACAAAGTAAAGGGGACGCGGCATTGTATGTTAATCCATATATTTGAAAAAGGCTTCGGGTCATACACGGCAGCGTACGGTGTAAGTCCGAGGGGGTCGAGCTGTGGGGAAGGGACGAGGCCCTTACCCCCGCGGATCTGCGACACGTGGCGCGGTAAGACCTTACGGTAGGAAAGGAATAGCAAGGTTAGGCCGCGGGACGCTGTCTTGTGGCGGAGTTAAGGTGGGCCTACGCAGCGGGGAAAGATAAGTGTTAGTCCGGCCAGGGGAAGTCCTACGTGTTAAAAATTGGACAGCGCATATGGAATAACGGTAAGGTAAGTCTATTAGGACAGTTGGTACTGAGGCCCGTACCAACTTTTAACCCGACACGAGGCGCTCACCTACATCCTGATTTACCCAATCCCCACGCGCCACGTGTCTCAGTGTCAGTGTCCTTACGACACTTGCCCTCTGTTCTCTTACATTTTCACCTTTTAACCTAAACAGTCCTCCCGAATGGTAAAAACTCCCGTATTTCTCTCTGGTAAATCATTTCAGGTAGTTTTCTACAGCGAATACCAAGTAGGGAAGAACGCCGGGTTTGTCCAAGTCACTGTCACGGTTCCCCTCGTCGCTTTCCCAAGCATTGTCACCCTCTGCTCAGGTAATTCATTTTCCTTTTTTCCATTATTTTTCCCTTTCTCTCTTTTCCGAATTTGTTGAATAACTGCCATGGGGAGAGGAACGCCCAAGAAGAACGAACCTGAAACTCCCCAACTCCATGAGTCTAGAAACCCCCCTGGTTTCGAACCCCTTCGTGACTTACAGGCGGGTATCTGTGACCCGAAATACCCTTTCGACATACGGAACATCAAGCCCCTACTGTTCGGTCGCCACTGTAAAAGTGCTGATCGTTTCCGAGTTGTCGCGTCCGGCTTCTATCACCACATTACCCCCCAAGTCCATTCCTGTGTCTATTTTATTGTCTGGCTTAGGGACTCCTACGATACACACCGGGATGCTTTCGTTTCCCCTCAGGGTAACATAATTTTCTCCCTTTCTCCCGATGTTATCAGGCAGGCCCTCCGTTTCCCTTCCAGCGATGCCTACTTCAGTTTCAAAGATGAAACCTTGCTCACACAGTTTAATAGACTGACGAGGGAAGCCCACCGTGCCTTCATAGCTGCCATAACCATTGATCAGGCGACGGCCCTACCTCCATTGGAGCCGTTCCCATTGAGTCTGTTTAATGAAGAAGTCTGACCAGTTCTGTCCCTCATTGTCGGCCTCCTAGGGGTGGGGAGTCCTGAAGACATCTCTTAGGTATGCATTCGATTTTTGTGGCTTATGATACAGAATGCGGTTACACTTTACATTCCAGGTTTCCTTTCCTTTACCATCCGGACCCAATTTCGAGAGCTCGCTCAAGCCCGAAAATTCCGTTTTTGCTCATTGGTGTTTTACCTCTTCCTGTTCCATCACGCTGATAAGTTCAATCATTTGGGGCTGGACAGGATGTATTCTGAAAATTCCCAGCCCAGGCCAGTCTTCGACTGGAATTGCTCTGTTCGTCAGTTGCCTAGGGGAGAAGGTTATGTCAATTTCGTGAATACCTTCATGTCCATTGCTTATACCATCATTCACGACGCTCCTTCCCCTAGGGTTTTCCCAGAGATGAAGCGCTGGTTACAGGCTGGGAAGTACCAGTGTACCGGCGATTGGTTCCTATCAGAAGAGTATACTGAAATCCGTGTCTATGGAGCCGAAGTAGCCCCCTACCAGCTGCCAGCTTTTTCTGTCCGGCGAGTCTACGCCCTTGAGTACATCCGGCAAGCCCTCAAGGCTGACCAGCTCCATTTCGTCCCCGCTAAGAAAGGTTATATCTTGAAACTCCCTGACAATATTGGCCCCTTTGTGGTAAACTCTAGATATGCCCTCCCAATTGTTGAAAAAATGTTGCAGAACATGGACCTGAAATTAGGGGAGAGTTGGGCTTATGAACCACGGGAAATTATCTCAAATAAAAGAAAGAGAAACAGGTCTGCGCCCTACATTCATGAGTCCAGGCCATTTCTGGAGTGGAGGGCTAATCTTGAAGTCTGGCCTATGTTTTCGCAGATGGAGACAGACTCGTCTGCTACAGGAGGAGAAGAAGAAGTGAATAAAGGGGGCAATGAGCAAGAAGCTGGCACTTCCGGAGCACCACCACCCAAGAGGCAGAAGGTGGCCACTAGTGAAGCTGAGGTCATCGGGGAAGGGATAATTTTGGAGCCCTTTACGAAATTCGGGGAGTTTGATAAAGGCAAGGCAGGAATAGTGGTTCTAAGAGACATCGTTGCCTCCTCTGACTACACTGAAGTCACTCAGGCCATCGTCGAGCCTCCTCCTTCCAAGACAAAAGAAAGGGAGCTGACAAATAAAGCTGTCCGAGACAAATACAGGGTCGAATTAGGAGGATTCGTTGAGAAATATCACACCAGACTCTCCGCTTCGGTCAATGCAGACACTGAAGACCTGGTACTGTCTATGACCGAGGCTATCCTGGACCCGAATTCAGATGTTCCGAGCTATAAAGTGCTTGAACTGGTTGTCGATATGAAGAAGGTTCCGGTACAGGACCTGACTGACCTGTTCCAAACAATCTGCGACATGATGAAAGATAAGCTTTCACAGATCACCCTTGCCCTAAGGAAGACAGAGCAGAAATACGAAAACCTGAGGGACTCTTTTGCAGCAGAACAGAGTGCTTGTCGTGCCAACGCACATCAGGTGCGCGTTCTTAAAGAGCAGATTAAAAATTCAGACGAAGGAGGGAAGGGAATGCAAGCTGTAGTAATAGCCAAGTTGCAGAAGGACATTACAGCGGCTAAGAAACGGGCTGGCATACCAGCTTCACATCCGGTACAGACCGATGAACTGGTGCATGTGGAGGAGGAGAAAAACGAGCTATCTGCTAGACTTTCCAGAGAAAGAGAGGAGAAGGAAAAAATGGCTAAAAGGATTGAAGAGCTTGAGAGCAGAGCTACTGAGCTGCAGACCCGGTGGGATACGCACAGTTGCCATGCAGCCGAAACATCAAGTGGGACTGGTTCAGCAACAGCACAACTATCCACAGCTATGGCTGAGATAGAAGTGTTGGAGAAGCAAACCACGACAGCCAAGCAAAAGGTGGTAGAGTTGGAGGGCGCCCTGGCCGAAAAGGTCAGAACAATCGAAGGGCTGCAAAGAGAAGTTGAGGAAGGAAAAAAGACCACGACTGAGAAACAACAGACCATTGCCGAGTTGAAGAGTAAAGCGAAGGGAAATCTCACCGTGGTCGAGGCCAGAAGCCTGATCTGGTCGGATATAATCGTAGCTGTGACTGAGCAGTGGGAGTTCTTGACGATGATAGGAGAACTCAAGTCTACCCTTCCCTATCTAAATAGAAGGTTGCAGGAGGCGGGGGATAATCTGCCTAATAGAGCTCGACATGCCGGCAATTACATATCCTTTCTCTATACACTAAGGGAAAATGACGTGGTAAAACATGGCATTCCTAGTCGGTTTATGGAAATCAACGAATGTTAGAAAATTATAGAGAAAGAGGAGGCTCGATTGGCAGCTTCGAGGGTTCTCCAACAGGTAGCAAACATTGTGGAGCAGTTCGACAAGGTGTGGGATGAAATCATCACAGCTGGCCTCCCTTCATGTTGGGAACCAAACGCCCCTGCAGTACTCATGCACCCCGATCAATACACACCACTCCTAGAAACAGAAAGGGATCGGTCAGATCTTCAAATGGGCAAAGAAACTCAGCTCAAGGCCACTACCATCGTCACGATCCTCAAGAAGGAGTTTAGTCTCCTCCATATGATCAAGTATCGGCTCCCAACTAATGCAGACATTCACACCCTCGGCGAAGCATTTACCAGGGTGGAGAGACTCTCAGAGATGTCAGAACCGAATCCAGATAGCCAGCATAGGTTGACACAGTTCCTGACTCAGCATGCTAGTCCCTCCACCGATGTGCCTCCTCCAGCGTCTACTACAGCCTCGACCCAGCAGCACTCATGACACCTCATGTTTACTCATGACACGGCCTAAAACGGCCTTTTACTTTCATTCAGTTATGTTTTGTTTAAATTTCCGAGTGGGTGGTTTTTCCCCCCACTCTCGCATTTTTTACTTTTACATCAGACATTGGCCTACGTTTTTGTTTTTAGTTTGGCCCGGGGCCTGTTACGCATGATGGGAAGGGCTGTTTTCCCCATCATGCCATTTTGTGGTTTTGACAATGACTGTTAACAATTTTGTTCACGCGAGAGAGATATTCTCAGAAAATATCTTCTCGCTGAAAGGCAGAAGACATCCTATATAATACAGGAAAAAGAAGAAAACAAGGTTCCACTTCTTCAGAAAAATTGATTGTGTAAGAATTTCCTGTGTGTATGTTTTGTGAAAGCTCAGATACTGCCCGGAAGAGCCCGTTGGGTCTCAATAATAAGAAGTTTTATCTTAGTAAGGATTCTGGACATGGTTGTATGGTAGTGTGTGTTCCTCTATTGTTCAATTCATTTACGTTCATGTCTCTATTATTACATCCTGGAATGCGAGTGTCCCTCGTCTTTTGATATGAATTTATCGTGTTGATACTTATATCAGTAGCGGCTTGATACTTTAAATGGCTCAGGAGTAATATATTGTTCCACCTGTATTTCACGCGTATTTCAACTATATTGGCTGTATTGAAATGTTATTGACGGGAGTTCTTGGTATGTATGGATTCTTAGCAATTTAAGCCCATCCTATATCATGAAGTTCTTCTTAGTATCGTCTATTTGACAGCCGATATCTCCTTCTTGCTATACATCTTTGTAATCGTTTTTATATATACCTTCTCTACCATATATCATGAATCTGGCCCTGATTATGGTGACCTGTCTTAAAATTGTCTGATGCAGTAGTATCTGAATATAGCATTGCATTTGTTCAGTGTTATTCCTAATACTTCAAACTGTCCGAAGTTCTGGTTCCATTCTAGTTCATTCTCTGTTTCAAAGGAAGTAGTGTAAGAGCTCTGTCATGTTAAAGGATTAAACGCTGTTTCAAATACCCCGCTCTTTACACCTCATAAGATGTCCTAGGCACTGGTCTATAACAACTCTAGACTGTCTCTAGGAGTTACAACATCTTTTTGGCGTCGTTACCGGGGAACGAAGTTGAAGAAATTTAAGTCCCTGGGCCTCGACAAAACCCGTCCACTCTTCAGTTAGGTGAGCACGAAGAGTTGTGAGTTGTGCATACCTCACCTTGGCGACTCCACATTCATATTTCAGATAAACATATTTGCAGTCCTGGCTCCCCGTAAGCCACACCTAAGGTCAGATACGTCTCAGTTGAGGACACCCTCTGTGTCTGACCCAGAGCGAATCCTACATAGAAGAGGCTGGAGAGAAAGGCCACCAGTTCATACTGATATTCCTGAGTTTTCCCTCGAAAACTTTCCATATCTTCAACCCTCCTCTTCTCAGGTCGCCCAAATACAAAGCTCTAACCCTATTATAAGAGATACTGGCTATTATTCAGATAGCCCTTATCGAGAAGGCGTTCGTATCAAAGACGAAGCTGAGTCTAGTTATACTCCACATTATTCTTTTCATCCTACCCCGGAAGTTGAAGAGGTCAAAGAGGTCACTGAAGTATCTATCGTTGACAGCCTTACCTTCTCATCAAGTTCTCAAGCTGCTGCTCACTACATCCCCATCATTATTCATACTCAACTCCCACCACCTCCTCCACCACTCGCTGCTCAGGCTCTCATTCTACCTCCGCCTCCCCCAATGGAAAATATACCCGGCTTCTTACAAAATAGGTATGCCCCTTTACAGCTGCCTGTAGTTCTAAATGACATGCCACAAGACTATTTAAAGATTCTTCCCAGATTCAATGGGGAAAACGGCGTTGATGCCTACAAGCATGTTGAAATCTTCTGCGCTTTCGCAGAGAACTTTAATGTGGAGCATTTGGACGTGTTTCTGAGATTGTTCGTGCAGTCCCTAGATGGAGAGGCTAGAAAATGGTTTAAGTCTCTCGGGGCTAATTCCATCAACACTTGGGAGGCTATGGAGGATGCTTTCGTGAAAAAATGGGGAGATAGGAAAGATCACGGGGATACTCTAACAGAGTTTAACACCCTTAAAAAGAAGCACAATGAAGGGGTATCAGAATTCATCAGAAGGTTTAACAAATTGTATTACAGCCTCCCAGCTGAGATGAAGCCCCATCAGACCGCTGCCAAGGTTGTTTTCGTGGCAGCATTCGATTCCGAGTTTGGTTTCTCGCTGAGGGAGAGAAAGCCAGCCACTCTGGACGATGCACAGACAGATGCATTGGAAATAGAAGCAAACTTTGTCTCGACTGGCAAGTCCAAAATAAAGCAAGAACATGATACTAGAAGAAGGGGCAAAGAAGAAGTATCTACTTCAAATCAAGACAGAGACTCAGCAAATGACAAGATCGAAGAGATGAATAAAATGATCAAGAACCTCTCTAGCAAGTTGGTCAAGCTAGAGATGGAAGCTAAAAGTTCTCCACCAAAGAATTTTCAGAATGCTCCAAACAGAGGGTTCAATATTCAATACAGGAAACCACCCTTGCAGATACTGCAGAGGGGGCAGAAGGAGCAACAAGACCAAGTACCGCACCCTTTGTACTTGGAAGGACAAATGGAGGCTTCCCATGAAGATCCCTCCTATGAGAAAGATGAAACATGTCCTGTTTTTTCAGACAATGATGACATAGAGTGCCCTGTGCAAGAAAGTGAGGAAGGTGCACTACAACCTCACTCAGAAGCGAAGAATAGCGAGGATGCCGAAGAGCCAGAAATCGATGACTACTGCAAACAGTTCGTTGATTTCATGCAAGCTCAGTTTAACAGGAAATATGACCTCAGGTCCTCCAAGAAAAGGACCCGCACTCAAGATGAAGAGGAAGATGCACCCCAAAGGTCAGCACCTGCACAGAAAGAGGCCAATACTCAAGAATCTCCGGACAAAGGTAAGAAGCCTCTTAACCAATCCTCGCAAGCTGACAGTCACATGCCTTCGTCCTCTCAAACAGCTGTCTCCTATAAATAAAACTCCAGTTAAAGAAGTTAAGCCTCCCGTGCCAAACAAAGAGTCAAAAGAAAAGGAAGTCCCAATAGAAAAGCCCTCATCTGCCTTCAGTTTGCAAAAGGAACTTGAAAAAGTTAAAATACCTGTCCCTCTGTCCGAATTGTTGAAGCAGCCTGCATATCAGTCACAAGTCTCTTCTTTCATTTCAGCTCCTGAAGTCCCACACATTCCGGACAGTCTAAACTTACAAGAAGAAAGGCCCATGGTAGTGTTCGGCCCCCATGTCGAGGAGTTAGATCCCTCCACCCCCCCTTTCTATGTATCTCTAGTAATCCACGATCTACTATTGCATAATTGTATGTTAGATTCAGGAGCGTCCCACAATTTGATGCCCCTGTCTGTCATGGAACAATTGGGTCTCCAAATCACCCGCCCCTATAAAGATCTTTACTCTTTTGATTCCAAAAGAGTGAAATGCTTGGGCATGATCAAAGATCTAGCAGTCACCCTGGCTCAGATCCCGGCCAAGAGTGTGGTAATGGATATCGTAGTGGCTGACATCCCAGCCCGCTTCGGTATGCTATTATCAAGGTCCCGGGGGACTAGAATTGGAGGGTCGATCAAGTTGGATCTGTCATACGCCACAATTCCTGTCTTTGGTGGTCAAGAAAGGAGATTGTACCGAGAAACTAGGTTTGTCAAGACAGTCACAAAAGCAGGAGATTCAGTGAACTCCCCAGTTTACATCAGAGATGGAGATTTTTCCTGTCTAATGTTGGAGGAAGATCAGGAGTATGCTCATGAACCTTCATTTTTCCAGATAAAGACCGAGCTAGCAGCACAGGACCATGAATCAGACATCTGGACACTCCACTTTGATGGAGAAAATTCCAGAGAAGGAAACGGGGCTGGAGTGTTGCTTATTTCACCTATGGGTCAATGGGTCCCCCTGTCCTTTAAGTTAGAATATGAAGCCACGAATAATGTGGCTGAGTATGAGGCACTCATACTGGGGTTGCAAACAGCAAGAAGCTTGAAGATACAGAATCTAAAAGTGATGGGAGACTCAGAGTTGGTGGTAAGGCAAGTAAAAAACTAGTGTCAAGCGAAACATCCGAGGCTAAAGGCCTATAGAAACGAAGTGTGGGATCTTGTGGAGAATTCTTTTCTAGCATTTAACATTCAGTTTATGCCCAGGGAACAGAACAGAATGGCAGACTCCTTGGCTGTGGCTGCTAGTACATTCCGCCCACCTCAGAACCCTCTTCTGAGATACGAAATTGAAGTAAGATACCGGCCTTCAATCCCTGATAATGTCAAGCACTGGGAGGTCTTTGAAGACGAGGAGCAAGTAAAGAGGTTCTTAGAAACCGTGGGGGAGTTTTCAAATTTAGAGATTGACAATTGTGAAGAAGAAGAAGTCGCGGACATCCCAGAGGACAAGCTTGAAGAGAAAATAGCCGGCCACAGATTCCTGCAGCTGAAAGGGAACGTCATTCCCCGAGGGCTGGTACCTTTGGAGAGACTGTTCAATAAATATGATGTCCCAGTACAGCCAAACAAAATGGTGACCGAAGATCAGGTCGAAGATCTCAATCTGGGTACGAAAGAAGATCCAAAGATTGTCAAGCTCTCGAAGAAAGTTCCAGATGAATACAGACAGTCGTACCAAAAGCTGTTTCAAACCTACAAAGATGTCCTTGCTTGGTCATATCAAGATTTGAAAACCTTTGATGTCAGCGTGATGCAGCATAAAATTCCATTGAAGACAGATGCAAAACCCCACAAGCAAAAGCTCCGACAGATTAATCCTCTGTTGCTACCCTCGATTGAGCAAGAAATAAAAAAGTTACTGAAGGCTAAAATTATAGTGCCACTAAGGTATTCTGAATGGGTGGCCAATTTAGTCCCAGTGCGCAAGAAGAATGGTGAAATCAGATTGTGTGTGGATTTCAGAAACCTGAACAGGGCATCTCTAAAAGACAACTATCCACTACCAAAGATGGATCATATTCTGCAAAAGGTGGTAGGGGCCTCTAGAATGTCCATGATGGATGGGTTCTCGGGCTATAATCAAGTAGCGGTGTTCCCAGAGGACCAGAAAAAGACAGCCTTCACCACACCCTGGGGGACTTTTATGTATGCTCGGATGCCATTCGGGCTGATAAATGCAGGGGCTACGTTTCAGAGAGCGATGGACATAACTTTTGTGGGAGAACAGGATAAGTTTCTGGTGGTGTACCTAGATGATATAACAGTCTTTTCAAAGGATGATGTCGAGCACGTTCAGCATTTGCAGAAGACCTTTGAGAAATGCAGGAGGTATGGACTCTCCCTTAACCCTCAGAAATATTTCTTTGCATTAGAAGAGGGTAAAATCCTGGGACATATAGTAACTAAAGATGGGGTCAAGATCGATCCTAAAAGGGTGGAAGCTATAAACGGTATATCCCTCCCTAGAAACAAGAAAGAAGTACAGGTTTTCCTAGGGCGGATAAATTTCCTCAGAAGATTCATTCCCAACTATGCCGAAATAGTTAGACACATCACAGATATGTTAAAGAAGGATAATGAGGTAAAATGGGCACCGGAGTCAAGACAGGCCTTTTCCAGGATCAAAACTGCATTTGCTGAGGCTCCCGTGCTGGCAAAGCCTGACTTCACTGAACCCTTCATGATTTTCTCTTTTGCATCACCTCACACGGTGGCAGGGGTCCTTTTACAGAAGAATGGGAACGGGTATGAGCAACCCATTGCTTTCTTCAGTAAAGTCCTTCATGACGCAGAGCTAAAATACAACATACTGGAGAAGCAAGCTTATGCCCTGGTAAAATCCTTAAAGGCATTTTGCATGTACATTTTACAATCTCATGTTACTGCTTTTGTACCCACAGCAGCAGTTAAGGAAATCCTCGTACAGGGAGACAGTGAAGGCAGAAGGGGCAGGTGGATTGCTAAGATACAAGAGTACGACTTGGACATCAGACCCACCAAGTTAATTAAAGGACAGGGGCTAGCGAAGATTTTATCAGAATCGAACCACCAAGCTCTGGGCATCCATTTATCCATGATCGCAGGTGAAGCATCTGAGGAACAGACAGGGAGACAAGAGGTGGAAATGGCTACGCAAAAAATACAGATGAAGTATCTCACTAGCCCCTGGTACAAGGAAATTGTTGAGTATCTCCTGACTCTCAGCTGCCCACCCAGCTGTGATAAGTCCAAATACAGAGCCTTGAGGCTTAAATCTCAGAAGTATGCTGTAGCTAATGGTCAATTATATTGGAGAGATCCTTCAGGGATACTGCTATTATGTCTCATCGAAGGGGAGGTAGGAAACATCATAACCGAATTCCACGAAGGGATCTGTGGAGGGCATTACAGCTGGAGGAGCACAGCTCAGAAAATTTTGAAGGTTGGTTTCTACTGGCCTAAACTATTTGGAGATGTCTTCACTTGGGTCAGAGCATGTGACAAATGCCAAAAGTTTGCTGAAAAACAGAAGCTAGCAGCCCTACCCCTGATTCCTGTGCATGTTGATGAGCCTTTTAAGCAATGGGGTATTGACTTCATAGGTGAGATCCACCCACCCTCCAGTGGGCAGCACAAATGGATTTTGACTGCTACAGATTACTTCACGAAGTGGGTGGAGGCCATCCCCGCACGAAATGCCACGGATACAGTGGTCATAAAATTC
Source organism: Pinus albicaulis (assembly GCA_034641835.2). Lineage (NCBI taxonomy): Eukaryota > Viridiplantae > Streptophyta > Pinopsida > Pinales > Pinaceae > Pinus > Pinus albicaulis. The sequence continues at coordinate 848,226,580 of CM076583.1, forward strand.
CTAGAAGAGAACATCATCTCAAGGTTTGGATGTCCTGCCAGAATAGTCACAGACAATGCTCAGGCTTTCAAATCTGCTAAGATGGTGAATTTTTGTCAGCAATACAACATCACTCTGGGTCACTCCACAGCTTACTACCCCCAGGGAAATGGTCTTGCCGAGTCATCAAACAAAACGCTGGTCAGAGCACTGAAGAAGACAATAAATGAGAACCAGAGAAATTGGGACTCTCAACTGAAGTTTGCTCTATGGGCAAACAGGATAACCAGTAAAAGGGCAACAGGAAAGTCTCCTTATGAACTAGTATACGGACGAGAAGCTGTATTCCCCATACAGCTGGCTCTACCTGTGGCTCGTTTCATGCAGGAGACTCAGCAAGAAGCAGATGGCATGACCAGAAGAATCAATCAGTTGATTGAACTGGAAGAAACGCGTATTCAGGTGAACCATAAGCTAGTGGATTATCAGGAGAGGATGAAAGAATTGTTTGACCAGCATACAAAAGATAGGAAGCTGCAGGTGGGAGACTTAGTTCTCAGGTGGGATGTACGAAGGGCCGATAAGGGTAAGCATGGTAAATTTGACCCCCTATGGTTCGGCCCCTTCAAAGTTGCAGAGCAGGGAGGAAATAATACATTTAAGCTGGAGAATTTACAGGGAGATCTGTTGGAAGCCCCTGTAAACGGGCAATTCCTCAAACCATATTTCCAATTCTGAAGCAGGCTGAAAAGGCCTGACTGTATTATATTTTATATTAGTTGCTGTTTTTCATTTTCTGATCATAGATTATGCGTGAGTCATGATGATCCGTACAGGGCAGAGCTCCAAAAGCCGAAAAGTGTTGTTCAAAGGAGATGTACAGGCGGTCTGCGTAGTTCTCGACACGTTCAGGGACAAACGTGCCGTCCCCAGGTGGAGCCAATGTTGTTCAATCCTTAGCACTAGCCATGGGACTACCAAAAGGAGGAACAGTCCTTATATTAAAGTTTTATATCAAGTGGCAAGTGTTAAATTAAATCAGGCCGAAAAGAGAAAGGGTGGTGAACGCATACATATTCAAACCAATGAACAAACAACACTAAGCGGTGATAGGTGCAATAATATATGAGCATCAAATACAAAGTAAAGGGGACGCGGCATTGTATGTTAATCCATATATTTGAAAAAGGCTTCGGGTCATACACGGCAGCGTACGGTGTAAGTCCGAGGGGGTCGAGCTGTGGGGAAGGGACGAGGCCCTTACCCCCACGGATCTGCGACACGTGGCGCGGTAAGACCTTACGGTAGGAAAGGAATAGCAAGGTTAGGCCGCGGGATGCTGTCTTGTGGCGGAGTTAAGGTGGGCCTACGCAGCGGGGAAAGATAAGTGTTAGTCCGGCCAGGGGAAGTCCTACGTGTTAAAAATTGGACAGCGCATATGGAATAACGGTAAGGTAAGTCTATTAGGACAGCTGGTACTGAGGCCCGTACCAACTTTTAACCCGACACGAGGCGCTCACCTACATCCTGATTTACCCAATCCCCACGCGCCACGTGTCTCAGTGTCAGTGTCCTTACGACACTTGCCCTCTGTTCTCTTACTTTTTCACTTTTTAACCTAAACAGTCCTCCGGAATGGTAAAAACTCCCGTATTTCTCTCTGGTAAATCGTTTCAGGTAATTTTCAACGGCGAATACCGAGTAGGGAAGAACGCCGGGTTTTGTCCAAGTCACTGACACGGTTCCCCTCGTCGCTTTCCCAAGCATTGTTACCCTCTGTTCAGGTAATCCATTTTCCGTTTTTCCATCTTTTTCCTTTCTCTCTTTTCCAAATTGTTGAATAACTGCCATGGGGAGAGGAACGCCCAAAAAGAACGAACCTGAAACTCCCCAACTCCATGAGTCTAGAAACCCCCCTGGTTTTGAACCCCTTCGTGACTTACAGGCGGGTATCTGTGACCCGAAATACCCTTTCGACATACGGAGTATCAAGCCCCTACTGTTTGGCCGCCACTATAAAAATGCTGATCGTTTCCGAGTTGTCGCGTCCGGCTTCTATCACCACATCACCCCCCAAGTCCATTCCTGTGTCGATTTTATTGTCTGGCTTAGGGACTCCTACGATACACATCGGGATGCTTTCATTTCTCCTCAGGGTAACGTAATTTTTTCCCTTTCTCCCGAGGTTATCAGGCAGGCCCTCCGTTTCCCTTCCAGCGATGCCTACTTCAGTTTCAAAGATGAAACCTTGCTCGCACAGTTTAATAAGTTGTCGAGGGAAGCCCGTCGTGCCTTCATAGCTGCCATAACCATTGATCAAGCAACGGCCCTACCCCCATTGGAGCTGTTCCCATTGAGTCTGTTTGCCGAGGAAGTGCGTCATGTTCTGTCCCTCATCGCCGGCCTCCTGGGGGTAGGGAGTCCTGAAGACATCTCTTTAGTATGCATTCGATTTTTGTGGCTTATGACACAGAATGGAGTTACACTGGATATTCCAGGTTTCCTTTTTTTTACCATCCGGACCCAATTTCGAGAGCTCGCTCAAGCCCGAAAGTTTCGTTTTTGCTCGTTGGTGTTCTACCTCTTCCTGTTCCAGCATGCGGACAAGTTCAATCATTTGGGGCTGGACAGGATGTATTCTGAAAATTCCCAGCCCAGGCCAGTCTTCGACTGGAATTGCTCTGTTCGTCAGTTGCCTAGAGGAGAAGGTTATGTCAATTTCGTGAATACCTTCATGTCCATTGCTTATACCATCATTCACGACGCGCCTTCCCTTAGGGTTTTCCCAGAGATGAAGCGTTGGTTACAGGCTGGGAAGTACCAGTGTACCGGCGATTGGTTCCTATCAGAAGAGTATACTGAAATCTGTGTCTATGGAGCTGAAGTAGCCCCCTACCAGCTCCCAGCTTTTCCTGTCCGGCGAGTCTACGCCCTTGAGTACATCCGGCAAGCCCTCAAGGCTGACCAGCTCCATTTCGTCCCCGCTAAGAAAGGTTATATCTTGAAGCTCCCTGATAATATTGGCCCCTTTGTGGTAAACTCTAGATATGCCCTCCCAATTGTTGAAAAAATGTTGCAGAACATGGACCTGAAATTAGGGGAGAGTTGGGCTTATGACCCACGGGAAATTATCTCAAATAAAAGAAAGAGAAACAGGTCTGCGCCCTACATTCATGAGTCCAGGCCATTTCTGGAGTGGAGGGCTAATCTTGAAGTCCCGCCTATGTTTTCCCAGATGGAGACGGACTCGTCTGCTATAGGAGAAGAAGAAGAAGTGAATAAAGGGGGCAATGAGCAAGAAGCTGGCACTTCCGGAGCACCACCACCCAAAAGGCAGAAGGTGGCCACTAGCGAAGCTGAGGTCATCGGGGAAGGGATAATTTTGGAGCCCTTTACTAAATTTGGGGAGTTTGATAAAGGCAAGGCAGGAATAGTGGTTCTAAGAGACAGCGTTGCCTCCTCTGACTACACTGAAGTCACTCAGGCCATCGTCGAGCCTCCTCCTTCCAAGACAAAAGAAAGGGAGCTGACAAATAAAGCTGTCCGAGACAAATACAGGGTCGAATTAGGAGGATTCGTTGAGAAATATCACACCAGACTCTCCGCTTCGGTCAATGCAGATACTGAAGACCTTGTACTGTCTATGACCGAGGCTATCCTGGACCCGAATTCAGATGTTCCGAGCTATAAAGTGCTTGAACTGGTTGTCGATATGAAGAAGGTTCCGGTACAGGACCTAACTGACCTGTTCCAAACAATCTGCGACATGATGAAAGATAAGCTTTCACAGATCACCCTTGCCCTGAGGAAGACAGAGCAGAAATACGACAACCTAAGGGACTCTTATGCAGCAGAACAGAGTGCTTGTCGTGCCAACGCACATCAGGTGCGCGTTCTTAAAGAGCAGATTAAAAATTCAGACGAAGGAGGGAAGGGAATGCAAGCGGCAGTAATAGCCAAGTTGCAGAAGGACATTACAGCGGCTAAGAAATGGGCTGGCATACCAGCTTCACACCTGGTACAGACCGATGAACTGGTGCATGTGGAGGAGGAGAAAAACGAGCTATCTGCTAGACTTTCCAGAGAAAGAGAGGAGAAGGAAAAAATGGCTAAAAGGATTGAAGAGCTTGAGAGCAGAGCCACTGAGCTGCAGACCCGGTGGGACACACACAGTTGCCATGCAGCCGAGACATCAAGTGGGACTGGTTCAGCAACAGCACAACTATCCACAGCTATGGCTGAGATAGAAGTGTTGGGGAAGCAAACCATGACAGCCAAGCAAAAGGTGGTAGAGTTGGAGGGCGCCCTGGCTGAAAAGGTCAGAATAATCGAAGCACTGCAAAGAGAAGTTGAGGAGGGAAAAAAGACCACGACTGAGCAACAACAGACCATTGCCGAGTTGAAGAGTAGAGTGAAGGGAAATCTCACCCTGGTCGAGGCCAGAAGCCTGATCTGGTCGGATATAATCGTGGCTGTGACTGAACAGTGGGAGTTCCTGACGATGATAGGAGAGCTCAAGTCTACCCTTCCCTATCTAAATATAAGGTTGCAGGAGGCGGGGGATAATCTGCCAAATAGAGCTCGACATGCCGAAAATTACATATCTTTTCTCTATACACTAAGGGCAAATGACGTGGGAAAACATGGCATTCGTAGTCGGTTTATGGAAATCAACGAATGTTAGAAAATTATAGAGAAAGAGGAGGCTCGATTGGCAGCTTCGAAGGTTCTCCAACAGGTAGCATACATTGTGGAGCAGTTCGACAAGGTGTGGAACGAAATCATCACAGCCGGCCTCCCTTCATGCTGGGAACCCAACGCCCCTGCCGTACTCATGCACCCCGATCCATACACAGCACTCCTAGAAACAGAAAGGGATCGGTCAGATCTTCAAATGGGCAAAGAAACTCAGCTCAAGGCCACTACCATCGTCACGATCCTCAAGAAGGAGTTTAGTCTCCTCCATATGATCAAGTATCGGCTCCCAACTAATGCAGACATTCACACCCTCGGCGAAGCGTTTACCAGGGTGGAGAGACTCTCAGAGATGCCAGAACCGAATCCAGATAGCCAGCAGAGGTTGACACAGTTCCTGACTCAGCATGCCAGTCCCTACACCGACGTGCCTCCTCCAGCGTCTACTACAGCCTTAACCCAGCAGCACTCATGACACCTCATGTTTACTCATGACATGGCCTAAAACGACCTTTTACTTTCATTCAGTTATGTTTTGTTTAAATTTCCGAGTGGGTGGTTTTTTCCCCCCCCACTCTCGCATTTTTAATTTTACATCAGACATTGGCCTACGTTTTTGTTTTAAGTTTGGCCCGGGGCCTGTTACGCATAAGGGAAGGGCTGTTTTCCCCATCATGCAATTTTGTGGTTTTGACAATGACTGTTAACAATTTTGTTCACGCTAGAGAGATATTTTCAAAAAATATCTTCTCGCTGAAAGGCAGAAGGAATCTTATATAATACAGGAAAAAGAAGAACACCAGGTTCCACTTCTTCAGAAAAATTGATGGTGTAAGAATTTCCTGTGTGTATGTTTTGTGAAAGCTCAGATACTGCCCGGAAGAGCCCGTTGGGTCTCAATAATAAGAAGCTTCACCTTAGTAAGGATTCTGGACATGGTTGTATGGTAGTGTGTGTTTCTCTATTGTTCAATTCATTTACGTTCATGTCTCTAGTATTACATCCTGGAATGCGAGTGTCCCTCGTATTTTGATATGAATTTATCGTTTTGATACTTATATCAGTAGCGGCTTGATACTTTTAATGGCTCAGGAGTAATATATTGTTTCACCTGTATTTCACGCGTATTTCAACTATATTGGCTGTATTGAAATGTTATTAGCGGGAGTTCTTGGTATGCATGGATTCTTAGCTATTTAAGCCCATCCTATATCATGAAGTTCTTCTTAGTATCGTCTATTTGACAGCCGATATCTCCTTCTTGCTATACATCTCTGTAATCGTTTTTATATATACCTTCTCTACCATATATCATGAATTTGGCCCTGATTATGGCGACCTGTCTTAAAATTGTCTGATGCAGTAGTATCTGAATATAGCATTGCATTTGTCCAGTGTTATTCCTATACTTCAAACTGTCTGAAGTTCTGGTTCCATTCTAGTTCATTCTCTGTTTCAAAGGAAGTAGTGTAAGAGCTCTGTCATGTTAAAGGATTAAACGTTGTTTCAAATACCTCGCTCTTAACACCTCATAAGATGTCCTAGGCACTGGTCTATAACAACTCTAGACTGTCTCTAGGAGTTACAACAGCTTTCATCTGCCTTTTCTTTGCTACTATCTTTGTCTTCATAATATGCCTCTGTTTTTCCATCATCTTCAATCTCTTTATCATTGTTTTCATTTTATGTGGGGTCACTTTCAGAGGTATCTTCATTAGTTTCCCCTTCATTTTGACTATCATTTTCTTCTTCATGACTGTCACTTTTATTGGTTTGTTCTTCACTTGTTTCTCCCTCAATATTTGGCTCACTGCCTTTGGACTCACTACCCTCTTCCTTATCAACACTTTCTTTGTCTTTTTCTCCGCTATCTGGCTCACTGTATTCACTATTTTTCCCACTACAATTTCCTTCAAACTCTATCTCTTCTTGACTACTATTTTCATCTTTGTCACTACTCCTTTTATCACTGCTATTGGGCTCATTGTTTGCTTCTTTACCTGCACTATTTTTCTCATCAAAATCTGCCTCTATCCCTGGACTGTCATTGGTTTCTTCATCTTCATCTAGCTCACTGTCTTTGTTACTACCCTCTTCCTTATCACTGTCTTCTTTGTCTTGACTGTGATTTTCCTCTTTGTCACCGCTTTCTTCCTCCTCAACGCTTTCTTCTTTCTCTTCTTCCTCATCATAATCACTTTCTTCACTTTCATTTTCCTCTTCCTCATTACTTATTTCTTCCTCTTGATTGTCATTTTCTTCTTGATTTCCATTTTCCTCTTTGTCACTACTTTCTTCATGTTCTTCAACACTTTCTTCTTGTTCCGAGGCTTTAGGAGAAGGTGAAAGAGGGAGGCTTGTTTGGGGAGAGGATTCATGTGAAGAGGATGATCCATGGTCAGTGGGGGTGATGGAGGAGTGGAGGAAGGTGGATGAGATGATGATGGTTAACTTTACAGAGGAAGAGGCTGTGGATTTGTGAAAACATCACTGGCGATGAAAACTTCCCATGGGATGCCTTGTTGCTCTAATTGGTGTAAGACAATAATTTTGATGAGGGAATGGTGGAAAAGAATTTGTATTTGCTGTGAAGGATGTCTCCTTTGCACAATGGATGGAATTTTATCAATACTTTTATAAAGGTAGTAGGGAAAATGTAGCAGCTTGGCCCTAGTGAAATGCATGAGCAGTCTTATGTGGTAAGAGTAAAATCTAGAAAATCTACCCTCACAGGTGAAGTATTTCATAATGATTTTCATTAAAGGAGCATATCTGTCCAACAAATGAGAAAAGGGGAAAATAGTTTTGCAATCATCTTGGCAACTTGGTTTTAAGAAGGGTCAATAATGGCTTAGGTCCAGATACACCTGTTTGAACCATTTTTCTCCCATGTAAGGTATTTCAGTGGCCATAGAGATTGCATTGGTGGTCAACTCAAAATTCACTCTAGCTAGATGTACTGGTGGCCATGGAGGTTAAGGACAAAAATTTTGGTCAACTAAGGGTGAATTTGGACTTTTTGTACTTTCTCACAGAAATCAAGGCAACCCACCTCTCTGAAATATGCAACTATAGTAGGAGAGGTTGTTAATTCTTTAGTGTTTATAGGCTCAAACCTATTTTCTTTCCCAAACTTCCTCTGCTATTCTCTAGGCCTTTGGCCTCTCTCGCCACTGTCAACATTTCCTTCTCTAGGCATTTTTTCCTTTGCTCTTGCCTTTAAAAACAAACGCTGCAAACTGTTTGTTAAAGGATATGGAGAGAGAAAGTGAGAGGTTAATGAGGAAAGGCAATTATCTGCAAATTTGGAGGGGAAAAGAGGAGTGAATAAGGACACCCTTGGCCTTGATGTGTTTTCAGTGTGTAGATGGATGGGTGCTTTTTCAATCAACAATATTTGCAAACATGAGGACCTAACCTTTCTTCCTTTAGGGTTTTTTCTCTTTCTTTAAGTTCACCCTTCACATTTCTTTATAATTTTACCTTTAGATAATAGGAAAAGGTAGAGAATGTCTAAATAACTCTCAAAAATCTCACATCTGAAGCCAAAATACATAGGAACGCAGCATGGGCCAGTCAGGTGGCTTCTGCACGACCTGTCAGGTTTGCCCTGAACGCAGTGCAGGAGCGTAGCACGGGCGAGGCCTGAATGGGTAGTCGGGTCCTCCTGGGCAGCCCTGAACGGACAAGAGCATAGCATAGACTATTGGGATGGGTGGCCTCTACACGAGGTGTCGGGCAACCTCTGCACGCCTGGGTGCATAGCACAGTGGGGTGTCGGCTCCTCTGGGTGGAGACTGCATGTGTAGGAGCGCAACTTCGGGCGGTCGTGCACGCGGTCGGGTCAGGCTATGGACCTGCATGTAGTGTCCCTTTGAAAAATACACAGGTAGCTTGCATAGGTGCATAGCGCAACCTTTCAGGAGCGTAGCGCAAAGTTTTTTCCTGAATAATTGCCAGAAAACCCTGATCTTTTCTCTTGAAACCTTTTCTCTCTTTCTTGCATATGAGAAACGATTTTAAATGATAACCACAGTATTTTATACCCTTGGAAAAATTAAAAACAAAAACCCACCTTGACTAATGTTTACTTTTTGGTCTTTTTACCTTCGCTGATATTTCTTTTTCTTTTGTGCAGGAGGTGATTTAAGCAAAAAATGACCTTTGTTGGATGTTTCCAAACACACCTTTTTTCCTTTGGCCACTTATGTTTATTGCAAGTGCCATAATACAATGTTTTGTTTTCTTTTTCATTCTTTGGAATTTTGGAAACTTTAGTCACTTACTCAACAAACTCGTGATTTGCTTGGTTTTTCCATTTTGACACTTTGAACTTATGATCTCTTTCCTTTGACCATTTTTATGGATATTGAATATACTTGAGATTTTTTTCTCCTTCACACTGATAATTTTTTCAATTTGTCTTTTTGGTGCAGTGAAATAGTGTTCCTTAATAAGACTTATAAGTCATTCCCTGACATCATTTTTTAATCTCTGCCTGTTGTCATCAAGGAGGTCTCTCACTTTGATTTCTTGCTTCAATGAATCTATAATTTATGCACAGTTGTGCTTATGTACCTCTGTCTTCATGATCCTTTGTATGGGCTCTTTGCTGGGCAACACCTTATAGCCAATCCGTCATAGAACCACTGATACTCTTTTTTACTTGGGCATGTTCTTTCTCTTCTGTTGTGACTGTCCTTGAGGAGTTTGGCTTCTCACCCTACCTTTCTTCTGTTGATAACCATCATAAACCATTCCTGCAGAAATGCTTCAAAATAGGCAACTGTCTTTTTTGCAGACTTTATGCTCTGATCTAGGAGTTCCTTCCTTGAAGGCCTTCTTATACCCTTTGGAAAATCATGAGCTCACCTTATTTTTCATTTGATTTCACCTTTGGGAACATGAAAAATAGTGAGTCTAGAAATCCAAAGAAAATCATAACCTAGGAGACCCTACATGACCTATTGAGATATCTCTTGAAATAGGTCTTTGGCTTAATACTTGAATCAGGGTTTGAAGGTGTAAAATAGAGATTTGACCAACTTTTATGTATTGTAATCTTGGAAACTGATAACTTTGATTTATCTAAAGAGCCTAGAGAGGTAGTTAAAAATCACCCTTGCTTGAGGCACTTGTGAATAGGGGAAAATTTTGGGCTACTTGGAAATGCAAGGTGTAGGTAGATGGCTTAGGTAATCAGAAGCACAGTGGTAAAGTTTGAGGTGGCAAACATAGTGAGAATGAGGGACATAAGTCCATTATTTGGTCTTCTTGGAGTGAGAGATTGGCCATGCCTTGGTAGAGTAGTAGAATAGTAAAAAATTATCCTAAGGGTAATGAAGACAGTGATATTTCTTGGAACTCACAAGATTCATGAATTTTGTTTCTAGAAATATAGGATAAGCATTGAGTCATCTACAAAGGAAAAAATCACTTATGAATAACACCTTATAAAACATAAATACATTGAGTTGTTCAAAGAGTTCAAATATGTGTTTTCATGGGGCTATGAGGACTTGAAGTCCTATGACACAAACATCATTCAGCACAATATCCCTCTCAAGGAAAACCATAAACCATTCAAGCAGAAATTGCATAGGATAAACCTTGTCCTAATTCTTCTAGTTGAGAAAGAAATAAAAAATATGTATGATGCTGGAATAATAGTCCCACTTAGGTACTGAGAATGGGTCTCAAACCTTGTGTCAGTGAAGAAGAATACATGAGAAATTAGGTTGTGCATAGACTTTAGAAATTTGAGCAAAGCCTCCCTGAAAGATGATTACCCTTTACCTAAGATGGATCATATACTGCAAATGGTGGTAGGCTCCAAAAGAATATCATTGCTTGATGGTTTTTCAGGGTAGAATCAGGTGCTAGTACTTCCAAGTGATCAACAAAAAACAACTTTCACTACAACTTGGGGTAGCTTCATGTATGTCAAAATGCCTTTTGGGTTAATGAATGTCGGGGCCACTTTTCAAAGAGCCATGGACATTGATTTTTCCAAAGAAATAGGCTAATTCATTGTGATATACCTTGATGACATCATTGTTTACTTGAAAACTGATGAAAAACACCTACCTCACCTAAGAAAAGTCTTTGAAAAATGTATAAAGTATGGTTTATCCTTGAATCCTAAGAAAACTCTATTTGGTGTTCAAGAAGGAAAACTTCTAGGCCACATCATCTCTGAAGAAGGAATCAAAATAGACCCAAAAAGGATTGAGAGAATATTGTAGATCAGTCACCCTAGGAACATCAAAGAGCTACAATCTTTCATTGGAAAGATAAACTTCCTAAGAAGGTTCATACCAAACCTTGATGAACTCCTAAGAAACATTACAAACATGCTGAAAAGAGAAATAGGAGTCAAATTGACCATAGAAGCAAAGCAATCCTTTGAACTGGTAAAACAAGCACTTACCCAAACACCAGTTCTAATCAGCCCTGACTTTACCAAGGATTTTTTCATCTTCTCATTTGCATCAGAACACACGATTGTTGCAGTATGGATACAAAAGAACATAATGGGACAAGAACAACCCATAGCTTTGTTTAGCAAGGCACTAAGAGATGCACCTCTGAAATATAACATCATGGAAAAACAAGATTTTTCCTTAATCAAAGTGTTAAAATATTTCAGAGTTTACATATTGCATTCACATGTCATTGCTTTTGTTCCTCATGCAGTGGTTAAGGACATAGTAACTCAGGACCCTAATGGTAAGAGAGGTAAATGGATTGCTGTCATTCTAGAGTATGATCTAGAAATCAAGCCCACCAAGCTAATCAAAGGACAAGGACTAGCCAAACTGATGGCTGAACCAAAATTTCAAGCACTGGATATAAACATGATGCATTCCTTAGATGAACAAGAGGAGATGACGACTACACCTATTGAAGAAAAATTTCTGAAATCACTCTAGTATGTTGACATATTACATGTGCTTTTTAATCTAAATTCTCCTCCTATTTTTTCCAAAACAAAGGCTAGATTCTTGAAACTAAAAGCTTTAAATTTTTTCATTCTAGACAAAGCTTTATATTGGAAAAATTTTGTTGGTATCTTGCTTAAATGTTTACTTAAAGATGATGCAGACAGAATCATGCATGAGTTTCATGAAGGAGAGTGTGGAGGTCATCTCTATTGGAAAACTACTGCCAAAAAAATCCTTATAGTTGGTTGCAATTGTCCGACTCTTTTCCCTAATATCTACAAGCTAGTAGTGACTTGCCATAAATGCCAAATATTTGAGGGAAAAAGAAAAATATTGCCTTTGCCTTTACATCCCATCGGTGTTGAAACTCCTTTTCAATAGTGGGGTTTAGATTTTATTGGAGAAATCCACCCTGCCTCCTCTGTCCAACGCAAATGGATCCTCACTGCAACTGACTATTTCACCAAATGGATAGAAGCCTAACCTTCAAGGAATGCCACTAACTTGGTAACCATCAAATTCCTTGAAACCAATATTCTGTCTAGATTTGGTTGTCCAAGAAAGATCATCACTAACAATGTTTCTACATTCAATTCCAAGAGAATGATAGACTTTTGCCACAAGTATCACATTACATTAGGGAACTATATAGCTTATTACACTCAAGGTAATGGTTTGGCTGAGTCTTCTAACAAAATTTTGGTAAACGTCATCAAGAAGTTGTTGGAAAAGAACAAAAAATCATGGCATAGCAAACTAGTGCATGCACTATGGGCATAAATATTAACAAGCAAGAAATCAATTAACATGTCTCCCTATCAGCTAGTGTATGGCACGGATGCAGTTTTTCCAAAATCCTTGGGAGTCCCAGTGATGAAGCTCCTTCAAGAGGTACAATCAGAGGAGAATGATATCTAAAGGAGGTTGAACGAAACCATTCATTTGCAACAATCAAGGGAATAAGTATACAACAGAACACAGGCGGTGCAAGAGAGCATCAAAATTTTTTTTGATAAGAGGACCAAGGCAAATGATTTCCAAATTGGAGACAAAGTGTTGAAGTGGGATTCAAGAAGAAAGGACAAAGGTAAGCATGGAAAATTTGAAAATTTGTGGAAAGGCCCATACATCATCCATTCAGTAAGAGGTAACAATGCATTCTTTCTATAAGAAATGGATGGAACAAAGTTGTTTGGAGGTCCTATCAATAGAAAGATGCTCAAGCATTGTTTTTATTGAATTTGTTAGTTTAAAGCTTTGTTCATTGTATATAACATTGCTTGAGTAAAAAATCAGAAAAATGAAAACAAAAAAACAAAGAAAAGAAGAAAAGAGGGTAGATGAAAAGAAGAGGTAAAGCCCCAAGCCAAAAAAGAATATGTTTGAAAGTGTGCAAGTCTAAATGCCACTACTTTGAGAAATACAAGTCTTGTTCAATCATACAGCCTAACCATGATTGAACATGTTTTAAATTTTTGCTGAAAAGTTAGAAAAGAACGACTTTCCAAACCATTTAAACTTGGTTCATCAGTAGACTATGTTATGAAAAGATGTTGGTTCCCAAAGCTTAAATCTGAACCAAAGAGAAATGAGAGGGATAGGTAACAAAATCCAAATTATGAGCCCTCAACTTTCTAGTTTTACTTGTAAAAAAATAAAATCTGTGTGCCACTTGTCCAAGATGCCACAACTCATGACAAATCAAACTACCTAAACTTGATTTGATCATGTTTTGAATTTTATGTTGATAGCTTAGAGAATGAAAATCTGTCAAAATGTTTAACCTTGACAGATAAATAGATTAGGTAGAGAATAAAAGAGCTCATTAGCCTAATATGAGCTCTTGGAAGTTATAAGGGTAGACATAGATAGTTTTTATCCTTTAAAAAGAAAAATGATGTCCAAGGTTTGCCAATTCAAATGCACCCCAAATGAAGAGAAGATGTTATGAAAGTATGATGGGTAGGTAGGGTTGATATTGAAGCAATCATGTTTTTCATATTGTAAGATCATGGCTTCCGAGAATAGCAACAAATATCATCATTGCAAAATGAAAAAAGAGAAATTTGCTAATCTTATGAGGCATCTCATCTGCAAAATTAGAGATCTAAGGTTCTTGACACCTCCTAAAAGGATATGCCCTCCCCAAGTGGAGCCACTGTTAGTAATCAATATTTTTCACTATCTTTGGATGACTAAAGGGTGTTTATAGATTTCCGAAGACAATATTCCATGAATATCTTGAGTTTCAGAAATCTCACTACCTTCATTATCCTTATAGAAAATTTTTCACTATTCTATCAGTTTTCCATTTCATGGTCACCGTGTTGCTCCCAAAAAACTCCTTATTGGCTTGTATCTCTCATTTTCATCCTCCTTCCCTGCCTATGACCTCATTGCTCTATTTTCCCCTTCTCACTAAACTCCACCTTCCCTCTAGGGTTTTCCTATAGCTAACTCATTCCCATGTTCCCTAGGTCCCTCAAGCATTGATTGTCTCAAAAATATCTCTGTAGGCTCTTTAGATAAATCAAGTACATTGGATTATGGATCTTCAATAGAACACTTTTGAAAATACTTTGTTTTTCACTTGAAAACCTCAAAGTCAAATCCCAGTCAAAATCAGGTCAAAGGACCCTCCCACTAGGTCATCACGGTTTTTACATGTTTTAAGGTCATCATTGGATGTTTCAGACACTTCTTTTCCTTTGCTAGAATCTGGCTCAGATGTAATAGAATGTCAAGACATGGTTATTCAAGAAGGACCTAGAATATTACCTCATCAGTTCAAAATCTGCAAGTGAGGAAAATGCAAAGAGTTTCACACTTCTGTAGGAGTGTTGAAGGCTTTGTCAGCAGAAGGTACTGATGAGGTGGACTGTCTACTCCTGAATGAAAAAAACTTAGAGCAAAGGAAGGGGAAACAACTTGGTCCTATAAATAATTAGGTTTGATACACTTGATGGTCCAGTTGAGTGACAAAACAATGATCCATTGCAGAAATGACATGGAGGAGGCACACAAGGCCAAACATGAGGAAAATCTATCAGAAAAGATTGAAGAGATATGGAAAAAGGTGATTTGAACTGGAAAAAAATGAATGAACTTGAAAGGGCTATATAGAACTTATAAGACAACATTGATGATTGTTGTGAAAGACTACAAACCATTAGGGTTTTTGAAGAAAGTGGCCATAGAAGGTGGAAAAGTCAAGTTGAACTTAATGGTGGAAAATACAAAAGAATTTGAAGATGCTAGTGTGTGTAATCACCCTAAGGTGTCAAAATGAGCTTGTCATGCCTTAAGAAGCAAAAGAGAGGTCAAATTCATCACTTCAACAAACCTGCATTAAAAAAAAATTGTAAAATGGTTAGTGAGAATAGAAAAAAGGGATTTTGACATTAGAAATTGGGTTTTCAAAGTTAAATTAAACCTACAAGTCTATAAAAAGCCCATATCACACTTCAAAGAATCATTTTTATCCTTAAAAAGACCAAGAGCATTCAGAGGTGAAGAAATTTTGAGTTTTCAAGTCGAATTTAGGAAAATTTGCCTTGGCGCTGCGGCCCTGGAAGTCAGCGCTGTACGTTTGAAATTTCTTTTCCATTAATTTTTTGAAGGCACTATGTGCCTAGAATGTGGCGCTGCACGCTGGGGGAGGCGCTGTGCTCTTGCCCGGAACATACACCATGCTCATTTTCAAAGGCGCTGCGTGCTTTGGATTGGTGTTGCGCCCTTAGCCTTGGCACTGCGCTCTTGGATAGGAAGGGTTTCTAAGCCCTCAAACCACTCAAATCACTCCAAATTGCTTCCAAGCTCTTGAGAAAGGTCCTCTAAAAAATTCTTAAGGGTAAGTACCTGACATACACCTATATTCAAGCAATTTTGGTGTTTTCTCAATCAATGAAAATGAAACCCTAATCAAACCCTAAGTCTCAAAGTTGGATATCACTGTTTAAACCTCATTTGATATTCCTAGACAGAGTGTCAATGATTGACAGGGTAATTACACAGTTGGAGGGTTGTCACTGAGTTTTTTTACCTCTCACTCATTCTCATACACCTATACCCTCACTCACTCATTGCCTCATTTACAAGGCTACCTTTTCATTTACCATCCCTTCATCTCATTTCCATTTACACTCTAGGGTTTTATGAGAGCAGAGTTTACAATGTCAGAGGGTGAAGACAATGGTATAAGGCACAAATGCTAAAGAGGCATGATCACAAGGGAGGAAAGATAAATAGATTTGAACCCCTCAGTACAAGAGAGCTCATGGCACCTCCCCTTACTATTTCTTGTTTCAAACATGTAGGTTGGTATGAATTTTTTGAAAAGGTGTAGCAGGTGAAAAACCACCCTGAGCTAACTAGACTATTTATCATTAACTTGCATGAAAAATAAGTTAATCTTGCAGGGGTCACCTTTGAATTGTGTACAGATGCAATTACCAATGCCATAGCCATACCTAGTGTAGGGGAGAAAAGGTTCAAGCAATCTAACCTTGACATGAGTTACTTTGAGCCATAACTTAAGCCCAGGTATAAAGACCACAGAAAATCCATCTTTCCTTTCTCTCACCTACTTGATAGATATGCACCTATGACAAATATTCTAATGAAGTATTTTACTTGTGAGTGGAGGTTCTCTCGCCTTTACTCCTACCACATTCGGCTTCTTATGCACTTTACCAGAGTGAGGATGCTACACATACCCTATTACCTTTACCGAAGAATTGATAAAATGAAATACATAGTGCAAAAGAGAAACTACCCTCAGCAGATGAAAAGCCTCTTTCATCACTCACTTATCAAAATGGTTGTTATGCACCAACTACAACAGAAAGGCATTCCATGGGATACCTTCATTGCCAATGAGGTTTTTACTAATCCACAAGGCCATCATCAGCAAGATATACCTTCCTCATCCAATCCTCCAGAATCCATTCCTCCATCACTTCCTACTGTTCACGCATCTCCACTCACTCACATTCCTTCAACCCATGATGATCCTCCATCACCCTTTCACAATCCTTCACCCTCATCTCATGATACCACAACATCAAATAGTGAAGAGAGAAGTGAGACAGATGACACTAAGATGGTTGACATAGAGCCTTTTCCTTTGACCTATCAAAGAGGTCATAGGAAGGTGTTTGCTCCACAGATTGTGGAAGGGGCCCTTCCTTCATCATCAAGAAAACAACTTGATAAGGGTAAGGAAAAGGTTGCAGAGCAAGAAATTGTTGAAAAAGAGGATGAGCATAAAACTGAACAAGATTTTCAGCTAATTCACCTTGACAGTGAGAATGAGGATGAGGAGAGGATAAAAAAAATGTTTCTCAAGAGCAAGGATGCCCAGATTAGGGAGCTACAAACCAATCTTGGTAGGGAAAAAAATGTGATCAACTTCCTTGAGGTAGAAAACTAGCAGTTAGAGACAAGAAAGCCATCAGTGAAGTCAGAGCTTCCAGAGCTCGAAAAGAGGCTAGAAAAACAAAGGCTATGCTAGATGAGACCTTGGGAACTCTTGATGACATTGAGGATGAGGAAGAACATATTCATAGGAAGAGGCCAAGGACAATTGGGTTGAAGAAGGCCATAGCCCGGGAGAGAGAGAAAGAGATAGAGTTGGCAGAGCAGCTCAATCCAAGTGAGCTTCTTGCCATGGAGATCAGCTATGACAGAGAATATTGGCTAGAGATATCCAATGTGCACCTAGAGGGTCAACTTGATAAGGCAAAAAGAGACATTGACTTGCAAAAGAAGATGGCAAGACATTATGCCATGAGGAACAGAATTGCAAGGGCCAAGCTCAAAAGAGCCCTTACAAAGATCCAATAACAAGATGAGGCAAAGGAGCTGGAGAAAATATATATCCTTGCTGATGTATCCCTCCAACCATTCAAATCATGATCAACAAGGTAAATTCCAAATTTTGGCACTTTGGTGCAAGTTTTGATTTTGAACTATTTGGCTAGTAGAAAAAAGGGCCAAACGCACAACGCCACTAGCGCTGCACTCTTTTTTGGGGCCCCCAAATGATGAATGGCTTACATATTCATGATCCTCATGGAAAATACATCATCCACATAAAATTTTAGGTCATTTGGAGCAAAATTGGTCCTCCAAAAGGGCCAAAAACCCCCTAAAAATCACATTTCTGCCCTCTTTTGTAATGTTCCCAAATCGGGACAGCTAGCAAGGCATGACTGGAAAACGCATTTTCCAATAATGGATGCTACAAGATTTGAAACCAGGACCTAGATCCCTTGGATAAATGCATCTAAGACTGAAATCCAAGAGGAGGCTCCAAAGAAATCCTTCTAGAGTGGTTAAATAGATCTCCCACTACTAGATGTCCTAATAAAGTGCCCGATGAGGGACTGCAACATATCTTAAGCAAGAAATGGAAAGACAACATTATTATATAGTTGTGAACACATGAAGAGATTTATAACCAACAAATATTTGATATAGCAGCAAATGTATACAATGTGTGGAGGAATCACTCACTCCAGCTAGGCAATGGAAGCCTCAATAGAGCATATACAAGAAAATGAAAGAGCACTGCTACATATGAAAAGCCCTGGCTAAAATAATGCATTTTATATGAGACACTGCAATATAAAAACTTTAAATACAATGATATATCAATATTAGCTCAAATAAATGAGGGGGAGAAAGCTCTCAACCCCTAAAAACACTAATACAACAAAATACACAATCCTTGGAAAGATTGGCTACAATATACATGAAATTGGCAATTCTGTAGAAATTCCGGAGTTGCTGGGCAGAATTTGCAACTCAAACTGATACAATATGGGGATGGCTGAACAAGATATCCAATATGCAACAAATTTCCTCCAATAAATTTCCCAAGTACAAGGTTGATCCTAATACTGGAAATCTTGCCCTCTAAAATGCCGATGCAACCTCTCACTGTAGATGCACTCTAGAATAATGTAGTCAAGGCACTGGACTGCACTGCCTATGATGGGAGATGGTAGCCCTGATGCCAAGATGTGCAAAGCATCTCTGGAATCCCTTTCACTAACCTGTCGTAGGAATGCGAACTCTCTCCTCTGAAAGATGAGCCAAAGAGAAGTGTTGTGGAACCCTCCACTGCAACACCCAACTACACTACGTTATAATTCAGAATAATGGCTTTGGCCTTGAGCCAAGATGTGGAGAAGATGAAGTGAAATCCTTCAAGATGCCTCTCAAGAAGGAGGGGAAATACTAAATAGGAATTCCTCATGCTAAGCAGCACTGCAACTTAGCTGAACAGCTGGGACTGCAAATTTGTCTAAGCAGACAAATGATCAAATGCTCCAAGATATCTCATTATGGCTGCCTCTTCTCCTTTTATGAAAGTGAATGCCTCTTTGCCCTGGACCCCACACATTAGGGTTTCTTCCACAAAGAATATTCCTCCCTCTCAAACTGTGTTGTCTTCTCATGCAAGCTACACCTCTTTGGCAGCGCTGTTGACTTGGTCAAACTTGACCTTGTCCTCATGCAAATTGCCCCTTTTCACACTATAAGGCGCAAAATAAGCTACTCCAATGATCCTTTTCACACTATGAAAGATCTTATTCCTACTCATGGGCCTTTTACCCATTTTATTCACCTCCTAGATGAAATAAGAAAAAAATAATATTCTAATTTGCTGCTTGCAAATTTTGGAATATTACAATCCTCCCCTCTCAAAGATTGCTTGTCGTCAAGAAAGTGCAAGGATAGATTGAGTTATTTTCTCCTCCTATCCCTGTAGCATCCATGTATGATGATCTCCTCCAAGGAAAGTGATGCTATCTCATCAATCAAGCCTCCACATTGCCCCTCGTCAGCATGCAAGTTAGCTATCAAGCCATCATCATGTAAAGGTGGAATACTCAAGAGGATAGCAAAGTGACGTCTAGAGGTCCCTTTGAAGAATAGAATCTGAAATAAAATGGGAACTATCTTTCCCATATGGATCCTCCATCTCCAAGCTATGAGCCATGCAAAATGAGCTACCTCCCAACTAGGCAACTCCTGAAAACTGTCCTCCACCTTTGGCTCCAAAAAAGTAGGTGGGTTAAAAATCTACACGTGGTAGACAATGTAGCCTACCCCATGCTGTCCATCTCTCCACTTAAGATAAGTGTAGAGGGTCTTCTAATCCTGGGCTGCAATAAGGTTGCCCTCAAGTGGCAAGATGAGGACTAGATCTCCAAAGATCTCTCCTCCAACACTGCAAATCATGCTGGCCCAAATCCTTCCATATATGATGAGTTGGAAGTCACCATAATATGGAGTCCATCCAATCATGTCATAAAGAGACAAATATGATGTTGTGGTGGTCTTAAAATCTCCCATGCTCCCCTTAGAACATGTAGTGCAAAAAGTGTGAGGACTTTCTCCCTCAAAGGACACATCCATCCCATGTGTCTTTCTCCCAAACATGCTCCTCATAAAAACAGAAACAATAGAGCCATAGGGAGAAAAAATGAGAATCATACTTGCTGCCATATGCAAAAAATGAGAAGGATGATGGTCCCTCAAGTGCAACCAGTGTAGCTTGACCCTCAACTACAATAGAGACTGATAGAATAAGTGGCTTCTCAACCACTTGCCTACTTCTCCAATATCCTCAAAAGTATGGAGGAAGTGAATGATGTAAGGTGTACAGTGAGCATGTCCTCCATAATATAATTCTTCCCCAAGTCCTCCTAGGGAATCGCCATCGATCATGTTTATGGCCTCATTTAAACCATTTGGTCTAGAAAAAATAATTCTCCTCCTTGGAGCATCATCCTACACATGTATGGTTAAGGAATGCATACATACATCATACAAATAATCATGTAAATAATAATGAATACCCTTACCATACCTCCTACTCATACAAGTGGAGTCGCTCATAAGTGAGTCTACTCTCATCTCCAAAGGGAAAAGAGGTGGTTGTGCTAACTCTCTTGAAGAGTCATGTATCTCCTCCATCTGCATCTGGTCCATGCATCTCCTCATATGCTGATATATTTCCTCCTCAAAGCCCATACAAAAATGCCCTCCCATGATGGTGTGGTATGCTCTCATAGAACAAGTGGGACTAAAAATGAAATCCTCTCGAGATGCATGTAGCAACTTCTCCTTGATCTTGGAAGCTCTAGGAAAGAAGATCCTACCATGATAAAAGATGACCCCATCTCTGACTGAATATCCCTCCTCATGCAACTAGTCATCCAAGATCATGCAAGTGAAAATATCCTTGGAATACTCCACCAATAGCTGGGAGCTCCAATATGGATCTAACCTCCATAGTGACAACGTGTTGGGAAAAATACTGAGAGGGGGGGGGGGTGAATCAGTATTTACTGCATATTCAAACTTTTTACTTTTTCTTACTTCTAAAACCCATACGCTACTTTCCTGATACAGACTTGCGTATATACGCGGATACCTTTTATGAAACTCACGTATACACAGAGATATAATTATGTCATTAATTCTTCACTTATACCATTCCATCATTAATTCATCGGATGTTCAATAAAGAGTAAACATGTGCAGTAAGAACAGAATAAACCATCACACAAAGCATCACACATGAACACCAGGATTTTAGGTGGAAACCCAAGTCGGGAGAAAACCACCGCTGCCGTTGCTCAGCCTTCAATATTTTATTATAGAGAAAACATCTTACAACATATGTGCCGGTGCAGACTTACCAAAGACGCAGGCACCCACTCGCGCTCGTTTACCAGCCCTCTCCCGGAAGGGAGCCCAACCCCCCGACTCGTTTTACTCGGGCCTCTCTCCCGGAAGGAGCTACGACCCCCCGATCTCGTTTACCACCTTCTCCCGCGGGAAGGGGAGCTACAACCCCCTAACCGAAGGCTACAACCTCGCGCACCTTTTTATGGACCACGTTTCATCAATTATCACACTGGATCCAAACAACTTCAATAGAGCACAACTTGTAGGCCTCATTTCAACATATTTTCAGACTGGACCCATTCCACACATTTAAGCTCAATTATACAACCAACCGATAGTATAACTCATAACGTAGAATACAGACAGCGTTAACACAAAGATAACAGACTCAGAGATTTCATACCAGATACTTTAAAAGAACCCTTATTTTGCATATTGCCTTACATCAATATCTTCACATATACGCGCCTTCATTGCATGTATATAAACCTACCTACATACCGCACAAACTTCAGAACAGATTTTACTACTCATACGCGCTTTCACTTCATAAAACACGCCTATATACGCGCTTCCACTGTAATAAAGTACCGTATATATCTTCAACCATTACAGAGCTGCATACTTCTTCAGATCAGATATTCAGGTCAGATTCAACCCTTTACTTCAGACAGATGTTCGCCTCATCACAGATCTAATCACTTCATAAACAGATCCAGCAAATACAAATACATTTCAGATCTAGATATTCCGCTTCATCATTTCTTCATAGGTGCATCATAGATTCAGATCTATCATCAAACCTTTAACCCTTTCCATTCAGATATACTTCAGAGAGAAGTATTCATTCAAGCTTAGACATATTGCACCCACACTCATGATTTTCACAATGAATTTCTTCTCTTTATATAGGTTCTCCCTTTTTCAATACCATGAGCCCCTTTTACAATACCATGAGCGTCAAAATACCATGAGCCAAAACCACATTACTTCCGATGGTATTCCTAGACGGGGTCACATAGATGAATCATTACTCAATACAATGGGTCAATACCATGGTGGTTACCCCTAGTTTTGCACTTTATGAGCGCTTTTGCCCATACGCGACTTGTCACGTTATTTCTCGCGTGCATACGCGACTTCTCCTAGAAAAATCCGCGTATGCCTTGAGACATACTCTTTTCATCATAGATCTAGAACATACTGAATTCCTTTCTTCTTTACCTTCTCGTACTCACCGTAGATACATCGCATTTACATCATCTAACAGGTTCATCACGACATATTATATCAAGCACAACTTCATCACGTAAGTTGCCATCATCTTCATCAAGTCGGTTGCCATTCACGGACAACACTCTATCAAGTGGGTTGTCATCAAGGACAACACCGCATCATATTGCCAACAAACATCATATCACATCAGATTTACATCATTTACCAAGTCCATCAAGTCAAGAATAACCCACTGTGTGGATTTCCATCAAGGACAACACATGTCAACAGTCGGATGTCTTCATCTTCATTTAGTGGGCTGCCATCAAGGACAACACTCTGCATCATATTTCCAACAATCTCCCCCTTTGGACTTGATGGCAACCACGATGGTGTTTGGTTACCACAGCAGATAGATACTATGTCACTCTCCCAAATATGTCACATCATTATCTTCTCTTTATTCAAACACCATGTCACTATGTCACTCTCCCCCTTTGACATCAAGGGCAAAGGGCGGATCAAAACCAACACATTTTCCCCTTTTCTCCTCATGGAAGCAGTTGCCCGGCAGATCTGATGTATACTGACGTGACCAAGCTCCCCCTGAGTTCATGCTGAATCTTCAAACATATTTTTCAATGAAGTACATGACGCTATGAGCTTCCTATCACCAAAGACTCAAACTTACATCAAAGATCCAACCAAGTGGATTTACATATGAGACTCAAATACCCAACCAAGTGGGTTTACATATAAGACTCAAGTACCCATCCAAGTGGGTTTACACATTTCAACTCAGCTACCCAACCAAGTGGGTTTACAAAAATTGACCCAGCTACCCAACCAAGTGGGTTTACAAATTTGACAAGTCCTTACATGACTGAATATTACAATTTTACAACATGAGTCTCAACAAGACCTTTTCATCAAACTACAGATATAACTTTTAAGACCAACACCAGAAAGTCCCCAAGAAAGAGAACATATTTCAGAACCATCATAATGCCAACACTGCATTATACTCAGCAAAGCTAATGCTCCCCCTGAATCTGTGCAACCAAGCAATCTTTCCAAATGACTATTCTTATTTTGCATCCCGAACACTTTCACCAACAAATCATCAAGGCATCTCTTTATCAAACCATTAGAAATAGAATTATGAGAACCGGAACACAACCAGAGATACCAAACAAAAGACGTAGATACCAAATGGAAGACTGGCAGTCCAGAAGCCGAAGAAAGTCAATTCTACCGTAAAATTGTCAAGAACTAGACATACGTGGTTTTATGTGCATGAACTCGCGTATATACGTGACTGTGTTTCAGGAAATCCGCGTATCCAATACCATCTTCTATATTTTAACCAGATCTGATCCTCTGTGAGGCAAAGACAGTGTTCAACTTCTTTATGAGATATTTTAATGCTTCCCTGGAATACAGATAGATAGAACAATGTAGTTGTGTCTTCAAGTGTCATCCAATGGTTGTAGCATAAACACATTAGTAACGAAGCCTTCAGATTCTTTGCAGCATCAATACATTCTTTCCAAGAGAAATTATCATACCAGAACAACATCTTCACATAAGTGTCAAGCAATCATCCATGTGGTCCAACATCACCATGATATTTAAGATTTAACATGAAGTAACATATGTAGGGAAAAGATCTCAACCATAGTAACAAACTCTGCATGATCTATTCTTATCTCTGAATAATCATAAGACTTCCATTTCATCCAACAGATACTCTTCATCAAGTAAAAATCCGGGCTCATCCATGATCTTCAACATAAGAAACCAAGTATCATATCATCATTATTTAGAACTGAGAAAATAAGCTGATACAGAGTCAATAATACAATTATTAACAGTCAGACTGATGCTCCCCCTGAACTTCTGCTCCAGATCTTCAGCTATCGTATAAATTCTTTTATCATCAATGCATACGCGACTGTGTCTGCTGGAACTCGGGTGTATACGCGACTTTTGTTCATCGAACCCGCGTATGGAAAGTGAAGCATAGAAATTTTTCATCTTCCTTCATCTCCCCCTGAATTTGTACCTCCTGTACCTGTCTTTTTCATATCAGATGCTCTGTCAGAAATACATATAACCAGAATAATCAAATCAATCATGAGAGTCATCATACATTGCTCCCCCTGTGACGATACATTACTAAATCTCATAATGTATCCCACATCATTCCTGCAGTCAATAAGAAAAGTCAGCTTCATAAGCGGATGACTGCAGTAGGGTCAGAATACCCTACGTTTCTGATCAGTCCTCTATCTTTTTCCAAATTTGCTTGAGCTTTCCAACTGTGTGCTGAAAATTGTCCACTTTCCCAGATCTGTTCATCCTGCATTGTTTTTCTACATTTCCATACTTGTTACAAGCATAACATCTCATGTGACCAGAGAAATAAACATAAGAATCATAATGAGTATTTCTATTCTTCCTCCTTTTACAATCAGCTGCTTTATGCCCATACTTGTTACATGAGAAACAATATCCTCAAGCAAAACTAGAGTAATTTTCTATGTAGGATCTCGTTTGTTTGAGGTCGAAAATGATTCGCTCCCGCAATTTGCCGCAATATTCAAGAATAAGACATTTAAAGCATTCAACATTATTGACCCATTTCCCTTGAGATTTCATCAGTCATATCGACCTTTGTCTCTTTCAACACTTCGTGTTTCGCATTGACATCCTCTCGAATTTTTTAGCTTTTCTGTGAGCTAGATTTCCTTTAACAGTTTCATGAAAACCAAGACCAAGTTTAATAGCAGGAGATCTTTGATTACTAAGAATATTGTCCAGAATCTTAGTACTATCTTGAAACCTCAAGAGTTTATCCTTTTCTTCTAATTTACCTTCGAGAATGTTTACCTCAACCTCCAATTTTTGGCATTGCTTCTTCATGCTTTCTTTGACCCTTTTTCCTTCTTCTACTTGATCATTCAATTTTAAAATTTCTTCCTTCAACCAATTTTCTTGTTCTTCACATGTTTGTAGCAGTTCTTCATTCTTCTTATTTGATTTTTCCAGATCTTCTTTGAGAGATATGATTTCTGCTTCAAGTCCTTCCTTTTCAAATGGTTGTAGAGGTTCTCTATTCTTCTACTGGGATGCTTCAAGATCCGCTAAAGAGATGATCATAAATTTTCTCAAGTCCTTCATTCTTCTTGCTTGATTTTTCGAGATCCGCATTTAGATCGTTGATTTCTGCTTCTAGTTCTTTAATTCGATTGGATGCATAAGTATGAAACCTTTGATACTTGTCCACCTCTCCATTCAGCATTTCTATTTGTTCTTTCATTTGAGATATCATCTCTTTGTAGATAGAGTTTCTTGCTTCTTAGATGAACTTTGTAGTTCTTCAGCTTTAATCTTGAGAGCTTCTTCTAAATCCACAACTTTACTTTCACTATCTTCACTATTGTTTGCACAAAGAAGATTATTAGGACCCCAATCACTATCTGATTCATCTTCGTCAATTTCTACTATACATGTTTTCTGAGAGATCTCCTTTCTTCGAGTAGTCTTCTTCCTTTGCTTCTTTGCCATGAGCACTTGTAGAGCTTGGTCATAATCTTCTTCATCTTCACTGGACACTTGTGCCATGTCTTCATTTGCATAATAACTTTTCCTCTTTTCAAATTGTTTCCTTTACCACATTTTTCTCTATAAGGACATTTAGCAAAGATAGTGACCAATTTTTCCACACTCAAAACATTTGAAGGAAGCTTACCTTTGAGTCTTCCAAAGAGCCCAGTTGAACATTCTGCCAAAATTCGCTTTCTCTTGACATATAGTCAAGCCTTTTTTGACAACTTCCTTTTGTTTTCCTTTGGTGACACTTAAAAGTAGCTTCTTTGATTTGATAAGGACCCTCTCGGTTTCATTTCGTATGTACTTAATACCATGTAATTGAACAATAGTAAGAGTTTGCAGATCTTGCCTTTCTTCAATAGCTGAAACTTTAGAGTCAAATTTTGAAGTCAGGGATCTTAAGACTTTTTCCACCAGAGTAGTATCAGTTATGGTTTCGCCCAAATTTCTCATTCGATTTACAATATCATCCAAACATAAGAAGAAATGGGCAATACTCTCATCACTATGCATCTTTAAATTTTCATATTCAATTCTAAGAGTTTGGAGTTTTTCACTTTTTACCTTTGTGTCTCCTTCATAACTTCGAATGATTTTGTCCCATATTTCTTTTGTTGAATCTAGTTGCATCACTTTAGCAAATTCTGGTTCATACATGCTTCCTAATAAGACATTTACTGCTTTGGCATTGATTTCATACTTCTTCCTTTCTGCTGCATCAGTAGGAATACTTGCCGGATACTGATAACCTTCTTCCACGATTGCCCATACTGCGCACCAAGATTTGCGTATATGCTTTTGTTCGTACCTTCCGTAATATCCGTATTTGCTTCCATTGAATAGGAGTTGGCTTAGGGAGACATTACTCCTTCATGACTTCCATTGCGACGGATCTCCTTCTAAGCGATCGTTGCTATTGAAGGACCCTCGCTCCGATACCAATTGCGCGGGAAAAATACCCCAGAGGAGGGGGGGTGAATCAGTATTCATCGCATATTCAAACTTTTTACTTTTTCTTACTTAAAACCCATACGCTACTTTCCCGATACAGACTTGCGTATATACACCTGACACCTTTTTATGAAACTCGCGTATACACAGAGATCTAATTATGTCATTAATTCTTCACTTATATCATTCCATCATTCATTCATCGATGTTCATCAAAGAGTAAACATGTTAAAGAACACAAACCATCACACCAAGCATCACACATGAACACCCGTGATTTTAGGTGGAAAACCAAGTCGAAACCACTGCCGTTGCTCAGCCTTCAATATTTTATTATAGAGAAAACATCTTACAACATATGTACTGGCGCAGACTCATACCAGTACGCAGACACCCACCTGCGCTCGTTTACCAGCCTCTCCTGGAAGGGAGCACCGACCCCCTGACTCGTTTACCAGCCTCTCCTAGAAGGGAGCTCCGACCCCCTGATATCGTTTACCAGCCTCACCTGGAAGGGAGCTACAACCCCCTGACTGAAGGCTACAACCCTCAGAACCACTATGGACCACGTTTCATCAATTTTCACACTGGATCCAAACAACTTCAATAGATCACAACTTGCAGGCCTCGTTTCATCATATTTTCAGACTGGACCCACTCCACACATTTAAGCTCAATCATACAACCAAACTGATATAGACAACTCAGAATTGTAGAATACAGATAGCAAGAACACAACAGGTCGATCGTATATTTCATACTACGTACTCAAAGCAAACCCTTGTTTTGCATACGCGCTTTCCTTTTACTGATGTCGTGTATATACGCGCCTTAATGTATATAAACCTGCGTATACCTCTGCACAAACTTCAGAATATATTTTACTACTCATACGTGCTTTCACTTCATAAAACATGCATATATACGCGCTTCCACTGTAATAAAGTAGCGTATATCTTCAACCATTGCTGCAGTCAGCATACTTCTTCAGATCAGATATTCAGTTCAGATTTACCCTTTTACTTTAGACAGATGTTCGCCTCATCTCAGATCTAAGCCTTCCATAAACAGATCTAGCAGATACAAATACATTCCAGATCTAGATATTCCACTTCATCATTTCTTCATAGGTGCATCATAGATTCAGATCTATCATCAAACCTTTACCCTTTCCATACAGATATACTTCACAGAGAAGTATTCATTCAAGCTTAGACATCTTTCTCCCACACTCATGATTTGCACAATGAATTTCTTCTCTTTATATAGGTTTACCCTTTTTCAATACCATGAGCCCCTTTTTCAATACCATGAGCCAAAACAATACCATGAGCCCAAAACTACATTACTTCCGATGGTATTCCTGGACGGGGTCATTTAGACAAATCATTACCCAATACAATGGGTCAATACCATGGTGGTTACCCCTGGTTTTGCACTTTATGAGCGCTTTTGTCCATACGCGACTTGGAACGTTATTTCCCATGTGCATACGTGACTTCTACTAGAAAAATCCACGTATGCCTTGAGGCATACTCTTTTTATCATAGATCTAGCACATACTTAATTCCTTTCTTCCTTGCCTTCTATACTCACTGTAGATACATCAGATTTACATCATTTAACAGGTTCATCAAGACATATTATATCAAGCACAACTTCATCAAGTAGGTTGCCATTATCTTCATCAAGTGGGTTTCCATTCAAGGACAACACTCTATCAAGTGGGTTGTCATCAAGGACAACACTCAGTATCATATTTCCAACAAACATCATATCACATCAGATTTACATCATTTACCAAGTCCATCAAGTCAAGAATAACTCCATCAGGTGGATTGCCATCAAGGACAACACATGCCAACAATCTCATGTCTTCTTCTTCATTTAGTGGGTTGCCATCAAGGACAACACTCTGCATCATATTTCCAACACAGCGATGATGATCTCTCATGAAGAAAATCTGTCATATGGTCATTCTCCTTTTTGTCATCTCCCATGCCAAAGATGCAAGTTGGAAGGCTGATATCCTTCCCTTGCTGCTTCTTCCATAGTGCAGAATTTGATATGGAAGTGGGTACTGATGATGTTTAGAGGATTATCTCCCTCTCCTCGAGTCTACCCAAGACTCCCAGTGCTGTATCAAGCTCTCCCAAGGTTCCCACTCCTCTGAAATCACTGAGTGGTGCCTCAATGGATGAAACATCCATCCTCCTCTGCTGATCCAGTGGTCTCCCCAGCAAAATGTCTCCATGCAATGAGACATCATCATCAAGAGGTGATTGCATATATGAATGAACAAATTTGTCCATGCTTCCACTATGCAATCCAATCACCTTGTTAGGTGCATCAACCTCCAAGAATGAATAGGGATGTATACTCCTCATCTCATGATGCTGGGCCTTCTCCCTACCTTCTCCTTATGTCTCCCTGGTTCCACACCTCCTCAACAATGGCACAGGTAAAACATGAGTTGTGCCTTGATTTCCACACATGAGATCCTAGGGACTTCCTTGCAAAGATGCAAGCATCCCTCTGTTTGGAGGAAGAGCCCCTCCTTCCTCTGCATGAGGCACTAGATCAACTCCAGATCTATCAGCGTTGTTGCCCTCAATCTCTGCAACATGAGTGGGCAACTCTCCAATGATTGGATCTCTTTTTGAAAAATAGTTCTCCATGCTCCCTTGCTCAAAGGTGTGAGATGGAAGTTTCTCCTATGGAAAAGTATGGTGCAGGTTTTCATGTAAGGGTTTTGCTTGAGTTTTCTTGTTTTTCTCTACCATATGTGTTTCATTAATCCTTCTATCAAATATTTTCACTAATGCCTTAGTGAAACTAGCATAGGATGAAATGTTTACATTTCTCAAAGAAAAGGATTCAAAGATCGACCAGGCATAAGCCTTACCTCTCAAATGCAGCGCTGCAACTTTGATGGCTTCATCCTTCAGCATTTAGTGCTGCTGCAAGAAGGTATATAAATCCTCCACCCAAGTTTTGGCTGAACATGTAGGTGAAACCTCAAAGGTAGATAGATGCAATCTATCCTGCTGCTCTTTTCCTTTCACCTTCATCTTGCAAAACTCTAAAAAAATGAGACGATCTCAGAATTTCTGAGTTTGAAACTCATACTATTTCAAGAAATCGCTAAGAGTTTCTCTCCTAGCAACCCCTTCTTCCCTTTATATCTCTCTTCCAACAATCCTGGGTATGTGACTGCGTTGTACAAGATGGTGTGTAGTTGCATGCTCACACTCCTTATGTGCAAATCTAGAGTTTGCCTTTGGTACAAACCCTCTTGGATATTCTTTACACATCTCCCTCCGGATCTCCTCAAATTATTTATGAATCATATGTACATATTTAGGAAGAATATTTGTAAGCTTATCCCCTTTTTCTTTCTCTTTTTCTTCTCCAAAATATGGAGTCTTTCTCCTGCTTATTTCTTTGTCTCCTTCTCGATGAGAATAGGAAGTGCAGGGTTCTTCTTCTTCTTTATGCTTATCCTCCTTGGGGAGGTTCTTCATGGATATGAAATATGATGAGATAAATCCCATCCTCTTCAATATTCTGATCTTCTTGGGCTTAGACTCACAGGCTGATCCAAGAAAGCAGCTTCGATACCATTGTAATGTTCCCAAATCGGGACAGCTAGCAAGGCATGACTGGAAAACACATTTTTCAGTAATGGCTGCTATAGGATTTGAAACCAAGACCTAAATCCCCTAGATCAATGCATCTAAGATTTAAATCCAAGAGGAGGCTCCAAATAAATCCTTCTAGAGTGGTTAAACAGATCTCCCACTACTAGACGTCCTTAGAAAGTGCTTGATGAGGGGCTGCAACATATCTTAAGCAAGAAATGGAAAGAAAACGTTATTATATAGCTATGAACACATGAAGAGATGTATAGCCAACTAATATCTGATATAGCAGCAAATGTATACAATGTGTGGAGGAATCACTCACTCCAGCTAGGCAACGGAAGCCTCAATATAGCATATACAAGAAAATGCAAGAGCACTGCTACATATGAAAAGCCCTGGCTAAAATAACACAATTTATATGAGACACTACAATATAAAAAATGTAAATACAATGATATATCAATATCAGCTCAAATAAATTAGGGGGAGCAAGCTCTCAACCCCTGAAAACACTAATACAGCAAAATACACAATCCTTGGAAGGATTGGCTACAATATACATGAAATTGGAAATTCTGTAGAAGTGGTGGAGTTGCTGGGTAGCAGCTGCAAATCAAAATGATACAGTATGGATATGGCTGAATAATATATCCAATATGCAGCAAACCTCCTCTAATAGATTTCACAAGCACAAGGTTGATCCTAATACTGGAAATCTTGCCCTCCAAAATGCTGGTGCAACCTCTCACTGTAGATGCACTATATAATAACGCATTCAAGGCACTGGACTGTGCTATATATGATGGGAGATGGTGGCCCTAATGCTAAGATGTGAAAAAAAGCTCTGGAATCCCTTTCAATCACCTCCCGGAGGAATGGGAACTCTCTCCTCTGAAAGATGAGCCAAAGAGAAGTGTTGTGGAACCCTCCACTGCAACACCCAGCTACACTACATTATACTTCAACAGAAATATGCAGTGACTGAATAATGGCTTTGGCCTTGAGCCAAGATGTGGAGAAGATGAAGTGTAATCCTTCAAGAGGTCTCTCAAGAAGGAGAGGAAATCCTAAATAGGAATCCCTTGTGCTAAGCAGCACTGCAACTCAGCTGAAAAGCTGGGACTGCAAATTTGTCTAAGCAGACAAATGATCAAATGCTCCAAGATATCTCACTATGGCTACCTCTTCTCCTTTTATGCAAGTGAATGCCTCTTTGCCCTGGACCCCACACATTAGGGTTTCTTCCAAAAAGAATATTCCTCCCTCTCAATCTGTGTTGTCTT
Organism: Pinus albicaulis; assembly: GCA_034641835.2. Classification (NCBI taxonomy): domain Eukaryota; kingdom Viridiplantae; phylum Streptophyta; class Pinopsida; order Pinales; family Pinaceae; genus Pinus; species Pinus albicaulis. The sequence continues at coordinate 848,258,611 of CM076583.1, forward strand.
CTCATGCAAGCTACACCTCTTAGGCAGCGCTGTTGACTTGGTCAAACTTGACCTTGTCCTCATGAAAATTGCCCCTTTTCACACTAGAAGGTGCAAAATAAGCTGCTCCAATGATCCTTTTCACACTATGAAGGATCTTATTCCTACTCATGGGCCTTTTACCCATTTTATTCACCTCCTAGATGAAATAAGAAAATTTAATATTCCAATTTGCTGCTTGCAAATTTTGGAATATTACATCTTTTCAGCACTGGCGCTACCCCCTGAGTAGTCTTGGGAGAATGGGTTTTTGAATAGGAAAATTATCACCAATCTAGAAACTAAGGTAGAATCGGAAACTAGACAGGACAATCTTTCCAATGAGCTATCATGGAGCTCACTTGGACACTGGGAAGGCCTCCAAAACTTTGCTACAAAAGGGAGATTTTTCCTATTTTGGCGCTACACGTTTGGCTTGGCGTTGCGCCCTCAGCCAGTGGTGCTACGCCCTTCCCAAAAATTCAACAAAAGACACAAGAAGTTATTCAAAAAGATATTTTGAGGACTTAAAGGACAAATATATCTAAAATTAGTTGAGGAGTTATGTTAGAAGTTATTTTTGTCATGAATGAGTTTGGGATATTTGTGCCTTGGGCCTTGCATGGTCTCAATGGTAAAATGCATTTATTATGTAATTAATGACATTTTGAAACCCTATCTTGGGTTTAGTTCCTCACTTGGCAGTTAAATACTGCATGTAAGTCTCATGTTGATTGTTGGTTGATTGTTGAGATGAAAATCACATAGACTTGGAGTGATAAAGAGTTTTTGGCTTTGGAGCTTTGTTATATGTTTTGGAATGGATATTAATGGAGCTAGCACATTTACTGGATTCATGAACTTTGTCAATGGTGATGTTGTTACTATATTACACTTGTTTGCTTATGTTTTCATATTGTTCATTAATTTCTATTATGACAGAACATAAAGTTTAGCTTAAGACATGTTGTTGGAGGCACCTTAAGTTTGTCTAATTTTTGTCATTTAAATGTTTTTCTGCACTAGGTTTGATTACAAAATCTATTTTGTTGTCTTGAAATTTACCTAGTAGAGTTTAGCCAAAGAAATCTATGGTTTTCCATGTTCTTTGGCTGTTCTTGAATTGTTGCTTTAAAGGCCTTCTTTGAAGTTTGATTAAAGAATTCTTAAATCCTATTTAGTTTCACTGAACTATTATCTTAAATGTTCTCTTTGTCTGAAAATAATGATTAGAGAATTCTTAACTGCTCTCTATGATTACTAGATTGTTGTCTTAAAGTTTATTTACTGGGGTTTGGTCAAAGAGGTTTATGTTGTGCCCTGCACGTTGGTTCTTTCTCAAGCATAGTAATCTTAAAGGCTCTTCTTGTTCTAGTATGTTGAAGGATTCTTAATTTCCCTTTAAATCTACTAAATTCACAATTTAATTTTCATTTCATATCCACCTAGGCTATTAAGATCCATTTGTCTTTGTTAAACTTGCCCTATGAAACACCCTTGATTGATTGTTGTACTTTTCAAGCCTTTCACAAACTCCATAGCCCAATGGTTTGAATTTCTCTTACTCTATCTGTTCTTCTTGACAACCTACCCAACCAAACAAAACAAAACAAACAAACCCTATCATTATAACTAGCCTAAAATCAACATCCTAGATAAAACAAGTTATATCTTTATACAAACATAGAGAGAGCCCTCTCTGAGTCCAGGAAGGCTAGGTCCTAGGAATCCAAAGTTGGTTTGATGTTACCCTTGTCTATTTGGTCTTACCAATCTGACAAATTACAAGGACCTAACAGGGACAACCCAAAAATCAAAGAGAAAATCATAGTATCCATAGTGAAGGATATGCCAAAATATGATCAAATCCAAAAAAAGTTCCAAAGACCAATGATCGAGGTCAAAGGAATCATTAGCCAACACAAGTAAAGAAGGGATTTTTACAAGATGGAGGGTCCCCATATTTTTTGGACAAAATTATGGGGGTGTTGTGCCCACAACATTTTCTGTGACTAGTTTTAGGGTCCTATAATAATAGGCATCATAATTTTGAATTTACTATGTTATAGTCTTATGATATTGCACATACTTTTCTTTCTGCAAATGTTTTCCCATATTAAAAAATGTAAAGAGGGTTAGTCCTACAAGAAAAATCAAAGGACTGAAAGAAAAAGTTCAAAAAAGAATATAAAGTATGTAACCCACCAAAAAGAGATAAAAATAGATCCTGAAAGTGTTTCACATTCAAATGCCACTACCATTAGTTTACTTTTGCAAATAAAATTGTGTGTAGCTTGTCCCAAATGCCACAATTCATGATGATCATGTTATCACCTAATTTGAACCTTAGACTAAAAGAAGGAAAATCAGGGTAACCTCAAACCATGCTCAGCCTTATAGCTAGCCCTACAAGGTCAGGAGAGAGCTCTCCCCAAGAAAAATATTCAACAAAGTATAACTATAAACTGATTTTAGGCTAGGTATAATGATGGGAAAAGTTTTTATAAATTATCAGGGTTGTATGGAACATATGGGGCAGTTTGAAACTAGGGAATTAAATTAGAGATACAGGGTATTTCATGAGGCAAGGTAGGCAAGGAATTTAACAATTTAATTTAAATAATGATGGTATGGTAAGACCGGTGAGGAGCTGAAAAGGGCATAGGAAATGGATCCTTTTCAAACAGCAGAAAACATAGAGTGTTGAACAATTTCCCAGGGCAGAGCATTATACAATGGATTCTACCTATCTATCTTGAAATCATTCAACCAGAAAATGTGAATGAATGAATGGTAAACATAACAATTAACATATGAACACAAAGGAAGAAACAATGCTAAAATCCATACCACAGGGATCCCACAAATCAAAGATGCATATATTTATTAATTCTCTACCAAATTGTTACAAATGGAGAGCAGAGTGTCCTACGGTGATTTTCAAATAATTCCACACTATTTTCCCCCTTTACAATGACTCAAAAATTACATTAAATAGATAGAAATTGAGGGAAGTAGATCCACACAAAAGGGAGCTGTTTCAACAGCCCAGAAACTAAAATCTGATCATAGAAAATAAACCAACAATATACCCCTGAAAAAGAGGAGAAACAATACATTTTTAACCTTTGGAAGGTTTGCTATTACACTAAATGAATGAAAATAGGAAATTTGAAGAACCAATGCCTATTTTGTGGTTGTTGTAGATGTCTATAGTACATAATTAGCTCACGACCTTTGACTGTTTGTCTCTGTTTTTACTCTTTGAAGAAAAACCAACTGTTGAAGAAAAAGCCTTTGAAACCAATAAAAATGAATTTTCCATTTAGTGAAGAAAAGTCTCCCTTTGAATGAAAAAGAGCGAAGGGAAAGGAAGGTGGGCCCGTATGTGATTGCAAATAACAATCGGAAGGGAGGGAAGGTATTTAGAAATAGAGCGATTGGAAATATGTGATGCGATAGTGTATAGGGGAAAGGGGAAATCGCAATCGCAATCGCAATCGGAGATCGGAGCAGAAGAGGAGGGGAGGCACATTGAAATAATAATTTGCGATGCGATGGAGTAATACCATAGAGCGGGAGTAATGAGCGAAAGAAAACAATGTTCGATGATATAAATCCTTTGAAAACAAACAAAAATAATTTTTGTTCTTTACAAAGGAAAAACCCTTTCCATCGCAAAGGCGGAAGGAACTTAAGGTAGGGCCGGGGGAGGAATTTCAATCGCAATAGATAATCGAAAGGGGAGTGGGGCGGAAGTAAAAGACTGTGGGAAATGTCAATTGCGATTGGCGATGTGCTATCAATCGCATTGGTGGGGAAGCGCAAAGGTTTAAACATGGTAAGGAGAGAACATGCGATGTAATTGGAATACTTAGAAATATTTTCAAAATTTATTTATCGCTTTTAACAAAGGAGAAACTTGTTTTTATTTGGAACAGGCAGAAGATTTTAAGGTGGGGCCTAGTTCAATCGCAATTGCAAAGGGATAAGGGAGCGAGTTTAACACGTAGCGAAGGGAATGCGATTGTGATGGAGGAAAAACCTTTATAAAACAAATAAAAATGAATTTTGTGCTTTACAAAGCAAAAAACCCTTTTTCTTATGAATGGGAAGAAAAGATTTATGGTGGGACCCAACCAATCGCAATCGGGAATCGGAGGGTGAGTGGAGTGGGGGGTTAAGAATTTGTAGGAACTCTGATTGCGATAATAAAATGGCTTGCGAGCCATCCAATCATAAGGGTGGATCGACGATGCAGATGTAATTGGGGGAGTGCATCGAGAGTCAATCGCATCGGAATTTTTATGAGCGCGGGGAGACTGCGAAGGTGCGATGCGATTCGGTGATGCGATTACGTATGGGCCGTCGGATCATTAAGGAGATCTACGGTCGAGATGTAATCAGGTGGGGTCAATCAAAGGTGACTCAATCAGAGGCTAGCTATTAAATGTTGCGATCGAATTAGGGGAAAGGATTGCGATTGGATCGGAAAATGGAATTACAATGGAAAACCTTTAAAATTATATAAGTAAGGTCTAAGGGACAAATGGGAAAAAGGGCCAAGGTTAAGTTATGGGGGACTTTTGTTCACTTAGGCATAATTTTCAATCCAGGAGTCATTTTTGAGAGCGTAATATACCGTTGGAAAGCTCTTTCCGGGCTCCTTCTGATGGACATAGTTAGAACATGATCTTACACTGAAAATGTTGTGGAAAACACCTCTGAAAGGGAGGGTGGTGGCTTTGTGGAGATAGCAGCTTCTAAAGTGCAACTTATTACATATGAAGACATAAATTTACATAATGAATGATGATAATAGAAAAGTACCATGTTTTCACCTTTTGAGGTGAAAATTACATCAAGCTTAATAGAACAATTCTTTGATCCTTCCAGATATCGTGCCTCTGAGTTTTTTTGACCTCCTCATGACCTTGCTGATATTTATGACACTTGACTCATTAATTTTGACCATGATGAGACCCTAGAACCTAATGAGACCAACCCTATTACCTAGTAACATGAGTTAGGAGTGAAAGTGAATCATGACTGAAGACCATAGAGAGGGAAATCAACAAGTTTCACATGAGGGAAAACTGTTGAAAGACCACTACCATCAATGAATCCATGACCTAATGGAATGATGAAAATTTATGGGATGAGACTCCTAATATGCAGATGCAAAAGATTAATTTTGATCACTGATGGCAGTATGACAAGAATAACACTAACATTGGCTCCAATGGGGATGGTAGCTCCTTGGAGGTGCCAAGAACACCGTAGACCAAGTAGCCTTATCCATTGGGAAAATATGGGAAAAACACTGAAAATTGACACAGTGCAGACTGACTTTGACTCAAACTGTGACTGAAAACTTAAATAAAACCAGTAAAACTTACACATATCATTTGAGTTTTATAGCCTTCACCTCGGGCCCCAAAATTCAATGACTGTGTACTTGAAATCTAATCAATAACATGGTATATACAATGATTGTGATATAAACTTCGATCTATTATTTTCAATAGTGGTAGTGCTTCAAAAGCTTACCATTCACTGGTCCTCCAGGGAAATCTTGGCCATCCATATCTGAGAGCAAGAAAACATTTTGTCCTCTGTATGCTGAAATCTTGTATGGTCCTTTCCACAAGTTGTTAAACTTACCATGCTTCCCTTTGTCCTCATTTCATGCATCCCATCTCAACACCACATCGTCCAACTGAAACTTTTCTGCTTTGGTCTTATGGTCATATATTTTCTTTATCTTATCCTGCAACTGAATAGCGTTCTGAGACACTTCTTCTCTTGTTTGCTGAAGGTGGATCATTTGATTGATCCTTCGCTGATTATCGTCCTCTTCACTGCCAACCTCTTGCAATAGCTTCATGACTGAAATTGTAAGCGATATAGGAAAAACAACATCAGTACCATAAACTAATTCAAATGGTGACATACCTATGGATTTCTTGTTGCTGACTCTATCTGCCCACAACATATTGATGAGTTTTCGATGCCAATTTATCTTATTTTCTTCCAACATTTTCTTAATTATATTTATCAGAGATTTATTCGATGATTCTGCTAGGCCGTTGCCTTGTGGGTAGTATGTCGTTGAATGGCCCAGCACAATGTTGTATTTCTTGCAGAAATCCACCATATTCTTAGATCTAAATGTTGTTACGTTATCTGTTATAATTTTGTGAGGGCAACCAAAACGAGACAAGATATTCGATTCTAAAAATTGAATGATTACCGTATCAGTGGCTTGCCTTGCCAGAATGGCCTCGATCCATTTGGTGAAGCAATCGGTTCCTGTCAAGATCCATCGATGTTGTGCTGATGATGCAGGATGGATTTCCCCTATGAAATCAAGTCCCCACTGCTGGAAGGGAGCATTTACTACAACTGGCTTCAAAGGAAGAGGAAGCAATTTCCTTTTTCCTTGGAAAACTTGACACTCATGGCAGCTCATAACTATTTTATACAAATCTGAAAATAAGTTGGGCCAATAATATCCTGCTTTCAACACTTTGTTAGCTATTGTTTTCCAAAACAAATGACCACCACAATCACCTTTGTGAAAGTCATGCATTACCTGTTGAGCCTCATCTTCAACCAAAAAATTAAGCAGAATACCTCCTGGATCTTTCCAATAAAGAGCACTGTTTAAAATACAATATTTAGCAGACTTAAGTTTCAGTAATCTACCTTTGCTTCTAGACATCCCTGGAGGTGGCAAAAGGTGATAAAGAACATAAACAATGTTTGAATACCATGGGGATTGTAGAAAAATTTCTGAAACCGGAACAAGAAAACCTTCATCCTCATCCTATGACATTGTTGTTATGAGGTTTATATCCAGGGCATGCAGGTTTGATTGGACCATTATCTTTGCCAAGCCTTGTCCTTTGATCAAATTTTTGGGTTTAATCTCCAAATCATACTCCAACATTGCTGCTATCCACTTACCTCTTTGACCTTTTGGATCAGTTTGCATCAACACATCCTTTACTGTTGCATTAGGAACATATGCTATAGTATGTGAATGCAGAATGTATACTCTAAAATCCTTCAATGCTTTTATAAGGGCCAAAGCTTGTTTCTCAATAATATTATACCGGAAGGCAGCATCTCGAATGGTCCTACTGAAAAATGCAATGCGTTGTTCTATCCCATCTCTCTTTTGCATCAAAACCGCAACCATTGTATGCTCTGATGCAAATGAAAATATAATGAAATATTGAGTGTAATCAGGACTAATTAAGACTGGAGCATTGGACAGAGAAAGCTTTACCAGATTAAAAGATTTGATAGCCTCCTCACTCCATTTAATAGTGTTATCCTTATTCAACATGTTAGTCATTTCTCTTAAATGTTCAGCCAAATTGGGTATAAATCTGCGCAAGAAGTTCATCTTACCATTAAATGCCTGAATCTCCTTTTTGTTACATGGGGGGTCTATGTGCTGAATTGCTTCTACTCTTGAAGGATCGATGCAGATACCATCTTTAGAGATGATGTGCCCTAGCAGCTTGCCCTCATCCATATAAAAAAAACTTTTCTTCGGATTGAGAGAAATCCTAAACCTTCTGCATCGCTGAAAAACAACCCTCAAGCGGTGCAAATGTTCATCATCAGAACCAGAAAAAAATGTCAGATCATCCAAATAAACAACAAGAAAAACATCCTTTTCATTGGCAAAAGCAATATCCATTGCTCACTGGAAAGTGGCTCCAGCATTCTTCAATCCAAATGGCATTTTGGCATACTAGAAAGTTCCCTAGCATGTTGTGAAAGCAATTTTGTCTTGGTCTTTTTCATGTACCAAGATTTGATTATAGCCTGAGTAGCCATCAAGTAGTGACATCCTTGATGCTCCAACTACTCTCTGCAGAATATGGTCCATCTTCGGAAGTGGATAGCTATCCTTTAAGGATGCTTTATTCAAGTTTCAGAAATCTATGCACAACCTTATCTCTCCTGTCTTTTTACGTATCGGGACCAAATTTGAAATCCAGTCAGAAAATCTAATTGGGACAATGATACCAGCTTTATACAATCTATTCACCTCTTTTTCAATGGATGGGAGCAGCTTCGAGTTGATTCTTATTAGCTTATGTCTAAATGGCTTCTGATCCGGCTTGATGGGAATAGTATGCTGAATTATATTTTTGTCATACACCTTCAAATCTGAATAATCCCACGCAAAAACATCAAAAAACTCAAAAAATAATTTAACATATTGTTCCTTTACCTCAGGGGAAAATGCCTTTGATAACTTCACAAGCTTAGGCTTGTCACCTGTTCCAAGATTAACATCTTCAACTCCTTTATCAATAGGCACTAGGCTTAGTTTCTTTGCAACATCATCTTGATCAAAAAGCTCCTTTAAACGTATGAGACCTCTAGGAATTACATTGTCTTTCAGCTGCAATATGTCCATCTAATTTGCTTCGATTTCTTGATCATCGACCTCATAATCACCCTCTATGGAAGTGTCCTTGAATTTTCCTTCAGTCTGCAAAAAAGCATTGATTTCATTTTCATCCCAAAACACTTGCCAATACCTTAAATTATCTAGAACAACAGGCCAATGTTTGACATAAATTTCAAACTTGTTGCTGGAGTTCATTGGAATCTTCAAATTTCTTGTAGTAGTGGCAAGAGAATCTGCAATAACATTATGCATTCGGGGTACTGCTGTCAAAATGTACTCAGAAAATGTCCTTAAGATGTCTAGGACTACATTTCTGTAAGCCCTCAAACTTGGATGCTTTGCTTGGTACTCTCTCTTTACTTTTTTGATTATCAACTATGAATCTCCATAGACAGAAATCCTCTTTGCATTTAGCTTCTTCAAGATTTTCAAACCTGCAATCAAAGCTTCATACTCTGCTTCATTGTTAGAGCAATCAAAAGCCAGCTTGTAAGCACATACTCTAACATTACTGGGAACTTTTTCAGGGTGGAAAAAAAGGCTCCCAATCCATATTCCAATACTAGCACCATCCTTACCAACAACTCCATCAAAATCCATGCTCCAAATGCCTTCTTCTTCTTCTGCTAGATGCTGAAATTTTGCTTCTTTCTCCACTTTATCTTGACTGATTTCTGCATCTTTCTGTTGTTCATGGTTCTTTTGCTGCTGGCAGGAAGGAAGCTCAGAAATTCTTGCTTCTTTTTCTTTTTCCTGTATAAGGATTTCCCTTAAATTTTCTGAAATTTCAGGTATCTCATCTACTTCTACCAACTGAAAATTTTCATCATTCAAACCACCATCTGAATATAATACAAATGACTCTAAATCTGTGTGGACTACATTAATTGGATGATTAACTAGCTTCTCTTTGCTGGTGATCATGTATTTAATTTTCTTCTCCCTATATAGTTTCCTTAATTGACCGAACACGAGAATGGTGGCATAAGAGAAGTCAATCTGTATGGTTCCTTTCAATTTAGCACCCCAAGAGCTAGAAAAAAGCATTCCAAATCATGCTGGAACATCGACAACAACTACATCCATCAAAACGTTCTTGGTTGGGATTTGTTCTAAAGATAATACCAAGTCTTTGATAAGACCAATACAATGGACCCTACCAGAGTCAAAGGAATATAGATCATGGTATTTGCGGGTAATATAAAGAACTAACTTCTCCATAATGGCTTTAGGCATCAAGTTATGTGAGGCTCCAAAGTCCAACATGGCATTATGTAAAATGAACTCATGCAATTTAAGACTCAGGTGAGAGACTTCACTTTCTTCACACTGACCTTATATGGCTAGACCAAAAATGAGTTCAGGATAATCATCTTCAACATTTACCATATCTGATACATAGTCTATTTGCAAAATTATAGACACTTGATGTTTATACGTGCTATTTTTCACCAACTCAGTCAAGGGCATGGACACCTTCAGCTTAGAAATTTCATTTTCTAAAATAAAAGAAGGAATTTTTTCTACCTCTTTGACAGGAGGATATTTTTTCTCTACTTGCTCCTTTGTTTTGATATGCTGGTTCTTTTCATTTTCTGTGTTAATTACTGAGGATGGCTTGCTGGGAGAGGGATCAACAAGCTCTTTCCCTTTCCTTTGAGTATTTTAGGAGTCGTTATTTGATTGCAGCTCCTTCCTTTTCTGAATGGGATTGATCGGCACATCTCTGCTCCTCAAAGAATACTGCTTCTGTTTCACTCATAAAGTGTTCATGTATCCTCTTTGGTAATCATTGGACTCTTCCACTAGTGCTACATCATTGGCCAATATGAAATCTTCATCCTTTCGAATATCTGTAATCACTGTATATTCGTCATCTTCTATGAGAAAGATGGGCGCACCATCAGCAGTGAAGAAATGGTTGGCTTCAACGACTGGATCATCCTCATCATCTGTTTCCATTCCCTGAACATAATTTTTCTGCAAAGGAGTTCTGATCTGTTTTTGTTGTGTTTCTTGATCCTGCATTCTATGTTCTCTTTTCTTAATTCGAAATTGTGGCTGCTGCTGTCCTCTGAAATTTGGATTCCTAATTTGCATTTCAGGTCTATCCGAAATAGTCAATCGATCAACCATTTTCTCCACTGTCCGGATCAAAGTGTCCATCTTATTTTCTGAAGGAGATGCCTCTTCTTTCACGGTTACCCTCTTTCAGCTTTTTCTCGCGCTCTTCTGGCCAACAAATTGGCTTCTACACTCACAACTATCTTCTGCATGTCTTCAAGCGTGGTAGGATCTCTTTCACGTAGCTGATATGCCATATCAGCATCGAAACCATCTGGAAACTTGAGCAAGGCTAATCCCATAGGGGGTTTTAGGTTGGCTGGAATAGCGTTATATACAACATTGAATCTTACACAATAATCCTATACATTTTCACCCACATTTCTTTTAATATTTTCATATTTAGAAAAGATTTGAAGTGGGTTTTTCTTTACCTCCCACCGGTCTAAGAATTGTTTATGTAACTCCTACAGAGTGTGGATAGAGTGTGCTGGTAAGGCTCTAAACCATTTTCTAACTTCACCTCCAAAGCTTTGGACAAACAATCTTGTGGTCACATTTTCTGCCTCTACCTCATGTAGATCGAAGAATTCATTCATCTTATCAACATGCTGTTGGGTTGTGATTCTTTGAGTGGCATCAAAGATAGGAATTTTACTTTGATAATTAGTAGGCATATCATTCAGATTCTTAGGTAAAACCAGGGGCGCATATCGGGCAGCCATGACTCGAGGAGGATTAATAACAGTGTTTGTGATACTAGGATTCAAAGGAGGTGTTGATGGAGGAGATGGAAGCTGAGAATTGACTTCTGAAACTGATGGGAATGCTGATGAATTAAAGGGAGGAACTGTTGTTTCTGATAACTCTAAAGGCTCAGGAATATTGGTTACAGTGATAGATGTCTGAGGGGAATTTAAAATATAATCATCAATTGATGTGTTTGCCCTTTGAACTTCGATATCTATTAGAAATTCTGGATCTAAAACTATGTCATCAAGTGCAGTCTCAGATTTATTTCCGAACAAAGAAAGATCAAAACACTCATCAAAAGAAAGGTTTTCTACAAACAACCACTCACTGGGCCAAGTATGGGATCTGAAAATAGGCCTAGGACTTAGTGATCCTTCTTGCCTTTTGATTATTTTTGGAATAAGATTAGGATTTTCAAACACAGTGGGAGGATTTGGATCTGGGTTGGCCCTGGTGTATCTCCTTGAAGCCAGTGTGGTCAAATTTCTACTATACAATGTTTTATTTCAGCCTAGCAAATTCTGAATATCATCATTTAGAGTCCAGGAGTTCATATGAAGATATTACTGGGGTGATCAGTCCTTTATGCTCAATAGTGTCCCCAGTGTGGTCGCTAGAAATGTTATCACCTAATTTTAACCTTAGGTTGAAAGAAGGAAAATCAGGGTAACCTCAAACTACGCTCAGCCTTGTAGCTAGCCCTACAAGGTAAGGAGAGGGCTCTCTCCAAGAAAAATATTCAACAAAGTATAACTGTAAACTGATTTTAGGCTAGGTATAATGATGCGAAATGTTTTTATAAATTAACAGGGTTGTATGGAATAGATGGGGCAGTTTGAAACTGGGGAATTAAATCAGAGATACAGGGTATTTCATGAGGCAAGGTAGGCAAGGAATTTAACAATTTAATTTAAATAATGATGGGATGGTAAGACTGGTGAGGAGCTAAAAAGGGCATAGGAAATGGATCCTTTTCAAACAGCATAAAATATAGAGTGTTGAAAAATTTCCCAAGGCAGAGCATTATACAATGGATTATACCTATATATATTGAAAGCATTCAACCAGAAAATGTGAATGAATGAATGGTAAATATAACAATTAACATATGAACACAAAGGAAGAAACAATTCTAAAATCCATACCATAAGGATCCAAAAAATCAAAGCTGTATATCTTTATTAATTCCCTACCAAACTGTTACAAATGGAGCGCAGAGTGTCCTCAGTGATTTCCAAATAATTCCACACTATATTCCCACTTTGCAATGACTCAAAAATTACATTAAATAGATATAAATTGAGGGAAGTAGATCCACAGAAAAAGGAGTTGTTTCAACAGCCCAGAAACTAAAATCTGATCATAGAAAATAAACCAACAATATACCCCTGAAAAAGAGGAGAAACAATACATTTTTAACCTCTAGAAGGTTTGCTATTACACTGAATGAATGAAAATAGGAAATTTGAAGAACCGATCCCTATTTTGTGGCTATTGTAGATGTCTTTGGTTCATAATTAGCTCACGACCTTTGACTGTTTGTCTTTTTTTTTACTCTTTGAAGAAAAACCAACTGTAGAAGAAAAAGCCTTTGAAACTAGTAAAAATGAATTTTCCATTTAGTGAAGAAAAGTCTCCCTTTGAATGAAAAAGAGTGAAGGGAAAGGGAGGTAGGCCCGTATGCAATTGCAAATCTCAATCGCGAAATCGCAATTGGAAGGGAGGGAAGGTATTTTGAAATAGAGCAATTGGAAATATGCGATGCGATAGTGTATAGGGGAAGGTGAAATCGCAATCTCAATCAGAGATCGGAGCAGAAGAGGAGGGGAGGCACATTGAAATAATAATTTTCGATGCGATGGAGTAATGCCATAGAGTGGGAGTAGTGAGCGAAAGAAAACAATTTCCGATGATATAAATCCTTTGAAAACAAAAAAAAATAATTTTTGTTCTTTACAAAGGAAAAACCCTTTCCATTGCAAAGGTGGAAGGAACTTAAGGTAGGGCCAGGGGAGGAATCGCAATCGTAATCGGGAATCGGAAGGGGAGTGGGGCGGAAGTAAAAGACTGTGGGAAATGCCGATTGCGATTGGCGACGTGCGATCAATAGCATCGGTGGGGAAGCGCAGAGGTTTAAACATGGTAATGAGAGAAATGCGATGCGATTGGAATACTTAGAAATATTTTCAAAATTGGCTTATTTCTTTTAACAAAGGATAAAATTGTTTTTATTTGGAACGGGCAGAATATTTTAAGGTGGGGCCCAGTTCAATCGCAATCGCAACGAGAGAAGGCAACGGGTTCAACACATAGCAGAGGGAATGCGATTACGATGGAGGAAAAACCTTTATAAAACAAATAAAAATGAATTTCGCGCTTTGCAAAGGGAAAAACCCTTTTTCTTATGAATGGGTGGAAAATATTTATGGTGGGACCCAACCAATCGCAATCGAGAATCAGAGGGTGAGCGGAGTGGGGGGTTAAACATTTGTAGGAACTTTGATTGCGATAATGTGATGGCTAGCGAGTCATCTGATCGTAAGGGTAGATCGATGGTGCAAATGCAATTGGGGGAGTGTGTGAGGAGTCAATCGCATCGAAATTTTTATGGGCGTGGGGAGACTACGAAGGTGCGATGCGATCTGGTGATGTGATTACATATGGGCCATCGGATAGTTAAGGAGATCTACGGTCGGGATGTAATCGGGCGGGGTCAATCGAAGGCTAGCTATTAAATGTTGCGATCGGATCGGGGGATAGGATTGCGATTGGATCAGAAAAGGGAATTACAATGGAAAACCTTTAAAATTATATAAGTAAGGTCTAAGGGAAAAATGGGAAAAAGGGCCAAGGTTAAGCTATGGGGGACTTTTGTTCACTTAGGCATAATTTTCAATCCAGGAGTCAGTTTTGAGAGCATAATATACCGTTGGAAATCTCTTTCCAGGCTCCTTCTGATGGACATACTTAGAACATGATATTACACTGAAATGTTGTGGAAAACACCTCTGAAAGGGAGGGAGGCAGCTTTGTTGAGATAACAGCTTCTGAAGTGCAACTTATTACATATGAAGACATAAATTTACATAATGAATGATGATAATAGCAAAGTACCATGTTTTCACCTTTTGAGGTGAAAATTACATCAAGCTTAATAGAACAATTCTTTGATCCTTCTAGATACTGTGCCTTTGAGTTTTTTTGACCTCCTCATGACCTTGCTGATATTTATGACACTTGACTCATTAATTTTGACCATGATGAGACCCTAGAACCTAATGAGACCAACCTTATGACCTAGTAACATGAGTTAGGAGTGAAAGTGAATCATGACTGAAGACCATAGAGAGGGAAATCAGCAAGTTTCACATGAGGGAAAACTGTTGAAAGACCACTACCATCAATGAATCCATGACCTAATGGAATGATAATTTATGGTATGAGACTCCTAATATGCAGACACAAAAGAGTAATTTTGATCACTGATGGCAGTATGACAAGACTAACACTAACAGATCAAACTGTTTAATCTTGATTCATTCGTGCTTTAAATTTCATGCTGATAGTTAGTGAATAAGGTCTGACCAAACCATTTAATCTTGGCAGATCAATAGTTAGGTAGAGAATAATAATGAGCTCATTAGTTTAATCTGATCCATTGGAAGTTATAAGGTTAGAATTAGATTAGTTTGCTTATAAAAAATAAATAAAAGGGCTAGTTCAAATGCACCCAATAAATGAAGAAAAAATGTTAGGGTAAATGAAGGGTAGGAAGAAGCACTTTTACAAGTCGTGGAAAGCATCAATTGGTCATTTCATATCACTAATATCCCCCAAAATCCCCTTCCCCTTTCTTACAATCCCATTGCTACTCTTAGAAGGCATTTTCCCTTGTAAAATACCCCTTTCCCCTTATTTCACCCCTTTTCCCTTCCTAAAACCCCTTTCCTAGTTAAAAAACATATTTTGTTTTGAAAAGTAAAATCCCCTTTACTAATTCCCTTTTCTATTTAAAAACACTCCAAAATCCACTTATCCTAAGTTTTAAATGTTTAAAATATCGAGACCCACTATAAAATCCCTCCCCGATATCCTTTTAATGCTTATTCTTAGTGTATTTTAAACATCCTGCACATAGTTACTCCCCCTTTATATATTTCATTAACCCCCCATTCATATTAACCCCATTTAATATGTATTCAAACCTTCCACTATATAACCTGCATTATATATATCCCCTGCTTTTTAATACATTAATATCCCACATATATGATCTCGGGTCCCACTTTACTTTAACTCTGCATATATACCATATTAAACCCATTTCATATAATCCTTACCCACTACATATTAACACCTTCGCATTTATAATATTCCGTGGTCCTGCTTATTAAACACACAAACTCATCTGCAACACCCGTTAACCGTCTGATTGGTGGTACCCTGATCTAACCATTCACAAATATTTTCGCAACCTCAATTATCTGACTTTTAAAACCAATTAGAGGTTTGAAATGGGTGGTTTCACAACCCTGCTCCCCTGCCACATGTCAGTCCCAGGTTATATTACATCCCTCACACTAAAACCATTTCCCCGCTTTTTGTCATGCAAAAATCGCCAACCTATATTCGCGCATTGAAATGAAACCAGTCACTATTTGAAACTTAAATCTCTAAGCCAATGTGATTAACCACATCCGTTGAAAAGCATTAAAAGCCACCCTTTACCATTTATTCACTATTTCTATTGAATTTTGTGAAAAGGAAGCCTTGTCGACCTATTTTGAAGCCAGTATAAACCATAATTCACACCTTTGCTACCATAAGACATTAGCGACTCAGATTCGAAGTGTTATAAGACTAAGGAAAGCCCCTATTTCCTCCAAAACCCATTCTATAGACCGAAATCACCTTTTCACAGGTATTTCTAAGCACCTGAGCCATTACTTCAACACAAAAAGTAATAAATTGATAAAATAAACAAATCTATGGCTTCCCAGGGCATTGTGATTGTTAACCCTCAGCAACCTCCTTTATTTTATGTTGAACATACCCCCCTTGCAGAAAAATACTTCAAAATCAGTGATACAGTCGCTGATTTTAACCTATTAGACATCCACTACTGGAGCCATGATAAATCCATAGACCAGGCTGATGATATCCACCTTTGGGAATCAAATTTTCTTAAATGTATTTTCCCACAAACCTTCCAATTCCCAGAAATCATCAGACTCTATCAAATGAATTACTTTCCCAATGAAAGATCCCTAGTAATGCCTAGTAAATAGATTTTGTTCACATTCACTGCAGAATAAATAAACCAAATGTTACAGATCCAACCCAAGCCTGATGAAGCCCCATTGTCTATTGAAATCCTCACTTAATTATATTTAAAGCTGGACTTTCCCAAGAGGTTTCAAATATTCCAAACCTTTCTTCCTCCATCAGTGGAAACCCTAAAGAGTAACCCTCCTTACTCAGCTTGAATTTTTTCAGAGAGAACCAAACAAATTGTCATAATGTTATCTTGCATTCTAGGGTACTTCACAAATGAGTATGTAGATGATTCAATATTAGGTTTTCTATCCATTTTATGCCCAATACAACCTCCAGCTTCCACATTTAACTTTTCTCAATATCTATCAGAGGCCATCCATGAGAAATTAGTTAAATTACCAGAGGAAGGAGTGTTTAAGTATTCATCTTTTTTGCTTCATATGTTCCTCTACTTCCAATCTGAAAGGTTTGCAGTCAGCCTTCAAAAATTGGACACAGAGGGTAACCCCCAATCTGTAGTCTTCTATACTTCCATAATAAAAAAGGATTCCACATAATTCACCTATAAGGACTTAATTGATGCATTTGTTTATCCAATTGTCAACATGCAAAGCAGTAGCATTCAACCAATATTTAGTGATGAGATAAGGAAGGTCTTACAATTGTATGAACACAATAGAACAGGAGACTGGTATCTATACTAGAACCACACTAAAATTAGGGTATATGGATGTTAACCCATTCCATACAAACTGCCCAAATACCTCCCAGTGAGGTTATTTTCACTAGAATACATCAGGCAGATCCTAAACTCAGATGAGGTTAATTTTCTGACAGTAAAGAAGAAAATTCATTTTAAAATTAAGAACCATCTTGGTCCTTTCATTTGCAATAGTGGGAATGCTAGTCAACAAGAAGAAAAGTGTTTACAGGATTTCAAGTTCAACAATAGTTTCAAATGGCATTATGATCCTTTGGGAGTTATCAGCAAGTTAAGAGTAAAATTCAAATTGACTCCTTTAGTCTGTAAGTCTAAAGAAAATATTGAAAAGTATTCCAACCAGTTAGAGTGGTTGGAAAATACTTTGGAAGAGGTAGAGAAGCAAGGTGATACTAGTTCCATCTTGCAAACTCCATCCCCACAAGATAGGAACCTAAAGAGGCCAACAGAAGAAGGTTCATATTCTGTTGAAACCACTAATGAAACCAAATTCAAGTTAATGTATAATGAAAAGGACAAAACTAAATCTAGTAATTGAAAAAGAAGAATTAGTTGAAACAATTGAAATCAATGATACAAACATAATGGTCAAAGATAATGCACCTCCAACAGTTTTAGAGGAAACTCATAAATGATCAACCTCTAATACAAAAATCATTCATAAGCAACATAGTGTAGAGGTATATTCATCAAGAAAAATAGTGGACAAAGAACAATATATAATGGAAAAATATAAAGATATAAAATTGAGGAATAAGGCATTGAAAGTTGTCACCTATGCCCAATATTGGAAATAGACTCCTAGTGACCAAAACAGGTTTCTTTCAGCCTTTGACTATAAAACTAGGAAGATGCAAATGACCTTTTTGCAGCCAAAAGTTCAGGCTCCAAAGTCATCAGTAGACTATAAGAAAACAACATTTTAAGTTCAAGCTAAAGATCTACATCCAATAGATTAGATTTAGTTCCAGAAACAAGCAGGAGAAATGATCTACTCCACTGTGACTAACAAAGCTATGAGTGTACAAAAAATATAGAATTCTTTAGAAAACACTAGAGAACAGGTAGAACTACAGAAGTCTTCCTCACAAGACAAGGATAATAGAATTAAATCACTTGAATAATTGGTCATGGAGGTTGGATATGATCCAAAGAACATCAAAGCAACTGAAGAGTTGATCAAGAAGAAGAATGCAGATATTGCTGCATTGAAGAAGCAATTGAAACTACCTCAAATAGAGCATCCACAGATTAAAGAAGTTTTGGAAAATGAAGTTAAAAAATATGAAATGAGGAATCTCATCATTCAGTTGACAACTCAACTGAAAGATATGGATAAATTTGTGTAGGAAAAGAAGACCAGCATGGAAGCAATTCCTGCCACTGCCATTCCTACAGTTACTACAGTAGTTCCATCTACTTCATCAGCTCCATAACCTACAATAGTGTCAGTTACTACAGCAACACTAGCTACTACACCAGAAATAGATTCAACAGTAACAACTCATCCCAATGATGAGGCAGGTAAATTGATTAAAGCTATGAAAGACATGTCAATCCAAACAAATGAGATTAATAGACTTAAAGAACAAATAAAAATTCTAGAGGATGAAAATAAGTTGGTACAAATAATGCATAAATTAGAAACACAGAAGTCAAACATATTGACCGACAGAATTCAGAAGTTAGAAAAATAATTGACATTGAAAGAACCACTTGCCTAAGCAAAAAAATAGCTGTGGGTCAATATAATTAACTCTGTTAATGATATTTGACCTTCCATCCAAGTTATATTTGAGCAGAAAGATTTGATCAAGGAAGCTAGTGAAGCTATTCAGAAAGCTGAAGAAGAACTTGGGAAGAAACCAAAAGAGGCCACTTAGATTATAAAGTTTCTTAATTCCAAGAACAAACAAGAATTAGAAAAAAATGGCATAAGTGACATAATAGAAACAATCTTAGAGGTAAGAAAGGTAATTTCCAAGAGGAACCCGATGACACAACTTGAAGACAAGTGTCAAACCATGGAGCTAGCAATAAACAAGTTCATGATCAAATTTGATGTTTTGAGGAAGAAAGTTTTTCCTAATCCTTTGGTGACCGATTACATATTAAAGAAGCATGAAGATTATGACAAGAAAATAAGAGAAGTGGCTAAAGAACAATCCAAAAATTCCTCCATGAAAGGAATTCCTACAAGAAAAGTACTCTATCAGACATTTGAAAATATCTTTTACCTCCATCATGTGGTAAATCATCTCTTTATAAACAAGCCTACTTTTGCAAAATACACAAAAGATGATGAGATTTACAGGACAATATTAAAAATAAAAATACCAGATGAAGAGGCTTGGGAAAAACTGTATGATTTGCTGTGACAGTGAAAAGTAAAAGCAGGTAAAAGAGAAGTCAAGGTTAAAGTGAAAAAAGAGCAGTCAAGGTTAAATAGTAACAGAGGAGGTATATAAAGCAGTAATAGAGTTTAAAGATGAAAGATAGTGTAAAATAGAATCAAAAGGTAGCCAGCGTGAGAGAGAAGACATCAAAATATCAAGGAAAGAAAACAAAAAATTAAATAAGCAGGGGAAGCTTACATTAGTTACATAGGTGTCTCTATCTTCTTGCATGAAGACATTTTATTTCCCTTGAATAATTCCTAAATCAGTTTTAGGATATTTTGTATAAATACTTCATAAATTCAAAGTATTGAGTGTGGATTTCTAAACATTTCTATAGCTGTAATTGATCTAAATGTCTGATGATTTATTGTACCATTTTCAAGTCAACAAACAGGACAAGTAATAAAGGCATTGCATTACATGATTCATGTGTTGAGCCACTTCAGTGAAGTATCTTTTAACTGTTCATGTTTTTCCTTAAGTTTTCCATAAACTTGCATGTTTTCCAATTTAAATGTTATAACAGGAATATTATTACAGAAATTGTTTAAGTACACTCTGTTATGAACTTTTATTCATTTTAATGTTTTCTTCTAATATTCGGATCTGAGAATCCTTAATTTCTCTCCCATCTCGATTAACCTCTGTCACCTTCCTTCATTATCCAGTTTAAGGAATCCTTAATTGCTCCTTGATCCCGATTGAAAACCACTTCATCATCCAGCCTAAAAGATCTAATTTTGCTCAGCTACCTTTCCCTGTGAACACTTACTTTAGAACTTGATTCTGTCATGTTTTCTTGATACATTGACTCCATAGCCTAATGGAAAATAGATAGCCATATATCCATCTAAATCAGTAATTCCACCAACAAATTAAATTAAACCAAATCAATCTTACATAACTAGCCTAAATCAATTAAAAAACAAAGTTAAATCATAAAGAGAGAGCTCTCTCTGAGCGTTAGGAAAGCTAGATCCTGATCTCAAAAGTAGGTTGATAGTTACCTCTGAAATTTCTTTAAACACACAGACAATCCTTGGAAAATATTGGAGTGATAACAACTAGTAAGATAGTCTAAGCAAGAGTTGAGGGGAAAACCAAGAGTGGGCAACTCTAGAAATTTACCTAGATGAAATCTCTCCATCT
Source organism: Pinus albicaulis (assembly GCA_034641835.2). Lineage (NCBI taxonomy): Eukaryota > Viridiplantae > Streptophyta > Pinopsida > Pinales > Pinaceae > Pinus > Pinus albicaulis. The sequence goes on from CM076583.1 coordinate 848,279,429, forward strand.
TTTGGTATATTTTTTATGTTTTTACATAATCTTATAGTAGTACTGACAAGCCTCCAAGCTATGAGTCCTTGTTTCCAAGTTGGTAGGTAACCTTTGAAACTTTCTGTCATTTTATGAATATGTTGAAATAGAAGTACTTATAGTAGATTGAAAGAAATGGTAAATAACATATTAGATTTTTTTATTATAAAACAACAAGATTTATTATAAGATCTCAAAATCCAAAACACTATTATAAAACTCATAATTAATATGTCAAATTAAATATCTTATTTTTAAAGGACATTTTATAACTAATCAATGAAATAAAGTGCGCCAATAATATCAATATCTACATATTTATTTTCAAGAGCTTGAATTTCTTATGGAACATCATTTTTCTCTTTCATTGAGTCTTTTATGTCTATAATTTGTTTAAAGTGGTCCTTTCCAAACAATCCTTTCAACCATATTTCATTGGTGGTTGAGGCTCATTTCACATGTTTTGCCACATTTGATGCACTGGAATCTTGTTTTTTCAAGATAACTTCTTGTATTTCATCCAAAAGAGATTTAATAACATCAATTATATGATTAATAAAAATGCATATATTGTATTATTTTCAAAAATTATGTATTTTATTCCTTTTGTGAATAACACATTAATATTGTAAATAATGATTAAATAAAGAAAAATAATTAAATAAACATAGTGTAAATAAACATAGATTAAAAATGATAGATATTGACATATACTTTCATATCTATTATATCAAAAATATTATCTATACCCAAAAACAAATAAAAAACCTAGTCTCCTTAACTTGAAACATATCTATAGAATAATTAATTAATTTCTATAATTAATTAATTCTAATGGGTCTTGGTAGATGTTTGTACAGTCCGTTCGTTTAAATCCTTTTCTTCATCTTTCATCTTTCTATCCAAGTAAAAAAATTATTATGTTTTCCTTCAACTTTTCATTGATAAGAACATGATCATAAATATAATATTTTCCCACATGTATCATTTATGCTTTGAATGTCATTTATAAATGGATCACTATTTAGGCTATGAATATTATAATTTTGCATGTAACATAAATAAATAGGAGTTCATTTAACATGAAAGCAATTGAAGTTGATTTTAACTTTAAAAATTAAATAATATATTTTAAATCAATTTTCTTCATTGAATTCACTTTATTATTGAAGGTTGATAACATTAATTTTACTTGTGCATCTTAAGGAATAACTATAAATATAAAAGGTTGTGGCATTTTGATATTTATGGATCTCATAATCGTTTTATTGAATGCTTAGTAAGTATAAGAGTCACAATCATAAATTATGTTTTGGATATCATAACTATGACGAATATATACAATACGTAGGGAGCAAGTCGCTTTAGGATCAATTCTTGCAATATATTTTTTTTTATTTTTATTTTTATTTTTTTATTTTTTTTCAGTGAGCTAATATTACTTGATATTGCATGGTTTTAAGTCCATTCTGAATATAGTGATAAAGGATATCAATAATATGAACTCGATGTTACATTTTTTATCGTCAGAACTTCATTCCCTAAATATGAATTTATAGGTATTTGGTACTTGTTGAGTCCTCAACATCTTCTTATATTTTTCCTCGAAAATAAAGGGATTCCATAAAAAAATTTTGAAATATTTCTTTGGATTTATTTTAGTTCCCAATTTTTTGTGATTTTATAGTTTTATCATTTTACCTTTCCAATAATCCCATCATATTAATTTCATCAAGACCTTTCTAGCAATATAAAAATTGTCTTGCTTTGACTCTTAGATTAAGATTTAAGGTTGTTTGAAGTTTTACTTTTTTCGACTAGTTTGATGAGGTGACATGACATGTGGTGCTCTAATGAGGAAGAAATTACTAGGAATAATTCACATGGAAAAAATAATAAGTGTTTTCTCCACGTCGCCACCATCTATCAATGCATCCTTACTAAATCAAAACCTAGGCATGCATTTTCCACTTGCCACGTGGCACCTCCACATAGATGACACATCAACACTATTTTCCACATCATTGCCATGTGTCACCCCTACAAGAACATGATATTAGTACTTTTACCACATAAGTTGGCCTGACACATCATGTGAGATCTTTCCAATTTCTATATGAGTCAGTTTGAAATCGAATAAGAACTCCATCCTGAAGTTGACTTTGTTAGCTAACATGAATTTTTCATGTCTTGGAATGAGAATTTTTAACGACAAATTTCATGTCCCAAAACATAATTTTTTTTTTCATGAAAATAAGATATTTTCCCAATATTTGTCAATTGATGGACCCCAGATATGGAAATTTTCTATATTTTAAATAGAATTTTCAAATCCCTCAATCAAGTCCTCATCATGGGTCATCAGTATTTCTTGGTGCGAATTTTTCTTAGTGTGATGGCATGATCTGAGCAACTCCAAGAATGGTTTATATTTTGATCCTTGATAATCCACATATTTACTTATCATATACTCCACCTCATCACCATTCATGTGAACACCACCCTACATCATCTTAACTATATTTTAGTGTCAGCCTACTATGGCTTACCCAGGGTGACAGACTTCAAGCATAGTTTATATTTTGATCCTTGGTAATCCACATATTTCCTTATTATATACTCCACCTCATTACCCTCCACGTGAACACCATTGTACATCATCTTAACTATTATTTAGTGCCATCATGCCATGGCTTACCCTGGGTTTTGCATCGCACGAATTCTCCTTTCATTTTTGGTTTGGCATGGTCTAGGAGGGAACAATGGCACTATCATTTGGGATCATGGAGTTTTATTCTTTTATTATCACATGTCTCAATGAAGTGGGCATCTCAAGCATGGTTTTTATGTTTATTGTTATATTCATTAAATAACACCTCATCATGTCACCTAAGCTCCATGTGGACTCTACTAATAGATTTGAATTTATTCCACATATTAATAGTATAAGCATGAGGATTCATATTTCAAATATATCTAGTTCCCTAAGGTTGGCCTCGACTTATTATTATTTTATTCCTTATTTTTTCACTTCACATTGATTCAAAATTTATGCATGTGTGTCCTACACTATGGGTCCCACTACATGTTTCCACATTATAATTAAAGAAATAATATAAACACAAGAACTCTCATTTAACCCATGAGTATCAGATAATTATTTTTGAATTTTATCCATTTGAAAAAATGCACCAACCATTTTCCATAATGCACCTATCAAATTTATGAACTACTAGAAGACTCCACTTTCTAGAGGCCATATCTCGAGCTGTAGTGCATGAAATCGGGACCATGATATTTCATTGGAAAGATGAGACCTAGGAGAATAATATGGGATGGTTTATTTTTTAAAATATCTTGAAATACTAAAGCGGGGGGGTGTGAATTGATATTTCATTCCCAAATTAAACATTAATTATCTTATTTTATTTTATTTTATTTTCAATGCATCTGATCCATTATATCATTTGTAGAATATTGGGTCATGGATGTGAGCTTATTCAAAAAATTATGAGCAATATAAAGAATAAAATAATGTAAACAATAAAGCACATTGTCACATTAATTATATATGAACATGAGGAATTTAGGTTGAAATCTAATCTGAAAATGGGTTGGATAACTTGTTATGGTTTTCAAGAACCTCCCACTCAGTTAAACAAATAAAATATCTAGCTTATACTTGACTTTTGCGAAATTTTATAATTGAAACAAGCATATGTCTTTTAATTTTTTAAAGTTCTTTAAGTCCATTTGTTTTTTCTGATATTAAACATATGCAACAACCATATAATTCAGAATATAAACACCAATACATAAAATCAAATTTAATGCAGGAGTTCACCCGAATATCATGGGCTACGCCTCCTTGAGATTTTGTCATCTTGACTTGGCTCTTTGGGATTATGGAAAAATTTCTTTTACAAGTTACAAAATCAACTCCAATGGTTAACTTAAATAAACCAATGGGTTTAGAATATCATTTCTATCCCTGTCATGGTTGTCATCACTCTGAAAATATATCTAAGCTCCCTTAGACTTGATTCCTTCTATCGGTTTAGTTGAGCTACCTTGAGCTTCTCTATGGCACTAATTCCCTTAGAATTATTTTTGTCCCTGAAACCTCTCCTATTGTCTCCAACACATATCATACCTCCAAAATGGACTGATCATTTTCTCAAAATGGGCACTGCATCCCCAATCTAAGCCTCCCTCCACAGTTGGCCCTGGGCTGCCCAAAAATTCCCTGTGGCTCTTTGACCTTCAGAAGTCTTCAAATGGCTGTATAAATCCCTTAAATGGATTTAGAATGCAAAAAATAGTCATAATAGACTATTCGTTTGCTAAAATTTTTCTTCGGCTGCTTCGGTTTCACCTCCAACACCTAGTGGAACCCCCTGGTTCTCGGGTCAAAGAAAACTTCTTTGTGCGTTCTCGACCTCTAGAAGTCCTAAAAATCTTCTTAAAAATCCATCAATGGATTCATAATTCTCATTACAGTCATAAATTACTATTTTTTTTCTGAATAAGGCCTCTACTTGCCCTCACTAGGCCTCAAACTGTTGTTGGCACTTGCTGGCCTTGGTGGCCCGTGGAACTTCTCTGAAGAATCTTAGCCTTCAAAAGTTCTCTACAGGCTCTAAAAACCACACCATTAGCTCCATAACATCTGAAATATCCAAAATTTACTATTGGATTTCTAATAAAGGCCTCTAGCTGCACTGGTTAGGCCTCAAACTACTGCTAGCCCATGGTGGCCCTAATGGCACCTAGAAATTATCTGAAGCAAATACCTACTCAAAACTCCTCTGATGTCTTTGAAACCCTCACCAATGAGTCTAGAATGTTTGAGATAGTCAAAATTGACAATTGGCACTCCAAAATTGGTCGAATCTACCTCAAGATAGAGCTTGAACTCATTTTGCCCAATGACCCTTAAAAATCCTCCACCAAACTTGGAGGAACTGGACTTAACTCTAGTTAAAAGTGGAATCATGCCAAGAATGATGCCCCACCATAAACACCGCCATACTTGACCATGGTAATAAATATTAACCATCATGTGGGCACATGTCCCCAAAAATTTCGTAGTTTTCTGTACCTGTCAAGGTTTACAACTGTTGGAAAATAAACATTAACCTTGTGGCATCTGACTACACTTAGCATCTGCGAAAATGGTGGGAGATGATAACCATTGGTGGGTAGGGGGCTTACCCCATGGACTTGGGCTCTTGGTCACGCGGAGAGGGGCTGGCCCCTCTGGACCCCCAAACTGAAAACCATAACATAATAAATAAAATGCGCAGAGCATATGGGTTAAGAAATACCATAGCTTGAGTGGTAAGAGTGGTGCATGCCTGGGGGGAGGTCAGGTGGTTGACTCCCGAGGGGTCCATAAAATTTTTCTACATCAAACCTAGCCATGTGGCGGCCTGCAAGCTTGCCATGTGGCAGCCTCCCATTGGCCTGAAATCAAAATAGTCAATCCACTGACTAATACAGTTTGGATACTTGTCCATCTGCCATTCGCCCAGAAGGAATATTCCAAGGAATATTTTAGGAATATTCCCTGGAATATTCTCTTTTTTGAATTTTCAAAGACAAGTCAAACTTGGTCAAGAGCTAGAACAAATTGCGATAAATTCTTCATACGACGTCAGTTTTTTGAACCATTCACGGTGCCAGAATCAAGAAGACGAGATATATCTGGTCGCTTAGGTTTGGCACACTTCTGAACACTTTGAAATTTGATCTATCACTTAGGTCCTTGATTCAAATCTGATCACACCTCCCCATTGGGAATCTTTTGGACCCCAAAATACTGATACTAATCTGTACAGTACATGAGAGTACATCACCCTCACATTTCAGCCCCCATACACTTGCCTTGCATGGCTTAGTGCCTTTGAACCACAACTCGAAGGTAGTCAACACTTCCCTTATTGGATACAATTTTCCTCCTGTCAAGAATTGTCTTCCTTGAACTCACTCAGAAATTTCGGGTGACAAATTGATAGAAGGTAGCTGAACATCATGTCCTTGATCATCGATCCAAGGTGGCTCAAACAAACGTGAGATTACAATAGAAAACATGTATACATAATTGAAATTTGCATATGTACAAATGAGTGTATGTCTTACTGTGTTAAGAAGTCAAACCACTTCTCACCATGCCACTTCCACGGTGACTTTTTCTGTTGAAAATCTTCTTCATGTGAAACATTCCTTCTCACATCAATGATGGAATATTTGGTTCCACTTTTGCCACTCTTTCTATCCTCTTGACTCATGTGCTCGGGATGATTAGTTTGATGCAATGTCCAACATTGGGAACCAACATGTCCCTTTCTCTGGCAATGTGTGCAAATCTTTTGCACCTTCTTTGCAAGTTTCCTTTGTCTCAATTGTTTCCTGTATGCCTTCATCCTTTTCCAGCATTTTGAAACATCATGGTTACATAGACCACAATATGCACATCAAATATTTCTTCCATTCAAGCACATATATTTGTCATGATTATCTAAAACGTAATCAACGGGACTATGGGAAGAATTATACCTCAAATTTTGCTTTGCATGTCCATCTTTTTTACCTTCATGAGGAGATGAACTTGTAGAGGCTCCATCTTTCTCTTGAAGACTAACATCAGTTTTTATGTCTTGATAGCTGTCTGAACTCTCATGCTTGCCATAAGCTGCATGTCTACATACATCTTGATGCAACATAGGCTTCAAACATTGGCAATCAACTTGAAAAAAAACTTGACATGTTTGTGTATTAGAACTTGGAACAAAATTTCTCTTTGAAGTTCCCTCAAATGCCTTCATGGATGTAGAGTTTTCGCCATTAGACTGAACATAACCAAGACCAAATTTCTTAGGCATATCCTCAACCAAAATAGTTTCAACCATGCCTTACGCATGTTTTCCTAGAACCTTGCCTTCGTAGCCCATTCTAAAAATTAACTTGGACCCTATACCTCTAGTGTGCTTTTCAAATGAACCAACACATTTATCTGAAGAGGAAACTGAAGACAAATTTGAGTTAATTACCTCTGCTTCACACATGTTCTTGGTTAAGGCCCCTTGGGCTTGATGGAGCTACATCTCCATCTCATGCATTGTTTGAATATTTTCTTCTTTCTCTTGCTTCATAGCAACCAATTTCTCATGAAGTCTACTGCTTTCTCTTCTATCGTCAAAAAAAAATTGCACCATGTCCTTCATCCTGAAGAAGTCTCACTTCATGTCTACATCGAAGAATATTGTGAAGGAGGAGGATTTTGAAACCTCACTTGAAGAATTTTTCATCATTAAAAATGAACTAAATAACTTCAACAAAATTCACAAAGCTTTCAAAAACTATTGACAAAGCTTCTGAACAAAATGGTCATAGAGTCAAGCTCTTCTTCAAGTAACCTTTTGCAAACAAACCCTTTTGTGCTTCAAGGGTTTCCTTGAGGTCCGTTAGGTAAGGAAGATGCCTTCAGCCCTTCTTCCCTCTTGTCCTCTTCTAGACTTAGCTGACAGTATCTATCCCTTCACCTCTAGCAAACTCAAGCAACAGTTAGTTTGCAAATAGTCAAATTCCTTGCACTATTTAAACACCTTTCAAGTCAAACAAGAAAACTTGTGCTCTGTCAAGCAAGAAACCAAGTGATATGATACCATCCTGCTTTGAAAATGGGTTGGATAACTTTCCATGCTTTTCAAGAACCTACCACTCAGTTAAAAAAATAAAAGATCTAGATTATACTTGACTTTTGTGGAATTTTATAATTGAAACAAGTGTATGTTTTTTAACTATTTAAGTGATTTAAGTCCATTTTATTTTGCTGATATTAAACATAAGAAACAACCATATAATACATCAAATAAATATCAACACATAACAACAAATTTAATCTAGGAGTTCACCCGAATATCATGGGATACGTCTCCTTGAGCTTTTGTCATCTTGACTTGGCTCTTTGGGATTATGGAAAATTTTCTTTTACAAGTTACAAAATCAGCTCCAACGGTTAACCGAATTGAACCAATGGGTTTAGAATACCATTTATATCCCTTTCATGGTTTTTATCACACTGAAAACATATCTAGGCTCCCTTAGACTTGATTCCTTCCGCCGGGGCACTTGAGATACCCTGAGATTCTCTATGGCACTAACTCCCTCAAAATTATTTTTTCTGTCCCTAAAACCTCACCTACTATATCTAGCACTTATCAGACCTCCAAAATGGACTAATCACTTGCTCAAAATGAGCATTGCATCCCAAATCTAGGCCTCCCTCCACAGTTGGCCCTAGGCTTCCCAAACCTTCCCTGTGGCTCTTCGACCTTCAAAAGTCTTCAAATGGCTCTAAAAATCCATTAAATGGATTCAAAATTCCAAAAATAGTTATAATAGACTATTGGTTCGCTGAAATTGGCCTCTGGCTGCTCCGGTTTCACCTCCAACACCTAGTGGCACGCCCTGGCTCTAAGGTCAAAGAAAATTCTCTGTGGGTTCTCGACCTCTAGAAGCCCTCAAAAGCTTTTGAAAAATCCATCAATGGATTTATAATTCTCATTACAGTCATAAATGACTATTGGTTTGCAGAATAAGGCCTCTAGCTGCTCTAGGTAGGCCTCAAACTGTTGCTAGCACTTACTGTCCCTGGTGGCCCTTGGAACTTCTTTGAATAATTTCAGCCTTCAAAATTCATGTACATGCTTTTAAAACCACACCATTAGTTCCAAAACATCTGTAACATCCAATATTGACTATTAGATTACTGAGAAAGGCCTCTAGCTGCATTGGCTAGGCCTCAAAATGTTACTGGCCCATGGTGGCCCCTAGAACTTCTCTGAAGAAAAAACATACTCAAAAGTACTTTGATGGCTCTACAACCCTCACCAATGAGTCTGGAATGTCTAAGATAGTCTAAATTGACTATTGACACTCCAAAATTGGTTAAATCTAGCTCAAGATAGAGCCTGAACTCATTTTACCACATGACCCCTAAAAATCCTCCACCAAACGTGGAGCAACTGGACTTAACTCCAGTTAAAAGTGGCATAATGCCAAAAATGGTGCGCCCACCATATTAAATTACAACCTTGACTGTGGCAATAAATATTAACCATCGTGTGGGCACATGTCCCCAAAAATTCTGCAGTTTTTCGTAACTGTCGAGGTTTACAATTGTTGGCGGATAAAAATTAACCTCGTGGCATGTGATTGCACTTAGCATCTACGGAAATGGTGGGAGCTAATAACCGTTGGCAGGTAGGGGGTGTAGAAATTTTAATAATGGATGATTTATTCACCGAGATTCTCCTGATCACACACTATTTTAGCTTCATGCATAATACAGAATCTCTTCTACCATTGATCATCACATGCGGAAATAAAATCAATTGCATGCACACATTAAAGCCATAAAAATTCACACATATGAACACGGTATTTCATGGGAAAGCTTAAAGCTGAAAACCCCCAACTATCTGTATATTATACATGTCATGGAGATCATGTAACAATCATAGTACAAAGCTCTTTGCAAGCTCTCATGCACTACCTCCCATGCTACACACTATCAAGCTAGATCTAGCAAAACTCATGCTCCAACCTTTAGCCACTTGATAGCCAACCTGAATTGCGTTTTCAAGCTATGGGATGGCCTCTTTATATAGATAAACCACCTGGATTGAATTGCACAATCCTCATTGATTACTCCACCTATATGTGTGTTGCAAATAGCAACAGTATAGTCACAACTGATAGTTAACCTGCTCTTTCACCTATTTCTGCACTGGTCTCCACCGAAACTGTCCATGCACTGAAGTTAACTGATGTATTCTTTAGTTGATTTATGAGTTTATAATTAGTGAATTAATTAATAATTAATTCACACCACTCTCACTAATTGTATCGATTCGTTAACTTGGATACAAAAAGCTCAACTATGTTTAGATTAGTTAAACTGAATACAACTCCACTAACTTCCTCAATCAACTCCACCAAACTCTGTCACATGAGTTCTAACTGAAGTCTTCATGCAATAGCTTCACTTAAACCCTAGGAAAGTGCTGTTTTATTTTTGTCAATTTGCATATTTTAATGGGTATCATGCAAGTGCTCCAAGAGAGTAAACTGAAGTTTTTAGTCCAAATATTATTAAGAGCTAATAATAGTCGACATATCTATTTTAGATTGGCAATCTAAAAAATAGATTTCACATAATATGTCTAAAAATAGAAATCCATCTATTTTTCCAACTTGACCAACCATCCATAAATAGCATCCCGCAACTTATAGAATATGCTCCATATGTCTAAAAATAGACATAGTCTAAAAATAGACTTTGCGACAAAAACCACCTGTGTGGCCTTCACCTAGTTTAGGTGATCACTTTCCAACTAGGATCAGGAAAGATGTTTCAGGATGCCTCCTTCACTGTTTCTTGTTGTCATCTTCAACAGGGGGTTTAGCCCACGGACTATGGGTATTTGTCACACGGGGAGGGGCTGGCCCTCAGGGTTGGCCCCTCCAGACCCCAAACTGAAAAACCATAACACAATAAATAAAACAAGCACAACATATGGGTTAAGAAATACCATAGCCCGAGTGGTAAGAGTGGTGTGTGCATATGGGGAGGTTAGGTGGTCGACTCCTGGGGAGTCCACAAAACTTTTCTATGTCAAACCTAGCCATGTGGTGGCCTCTAAGCCTACCATGCGGCAGCCTCCCATTGGCTCGAAATCAAAACAATGAACCCATTGACCAATACGGTTTGGACACTTTTGCATCTTCCATTCACCTAGAAGGAATATTCAAGGAATATTCCTTGGAATATTCTCTTTTTTTAATATTCAAAGACCAGTCAAATGTGGTCAAGAGCCAGAAATTGCAGTTTACTAGACTTTTCAAATCGCGATAACTTATTCATATTGTGTCGGTTTTTAAAACCGTTTGCAGTGACGGAATCGGGAAGACAAGATCTATCTATTCGCTCAGGTTGGTCACACTTCTGAACACTTTGAGATTTGAGCTATCACTTAGGTCCTTGATTCAAATCTGATCAAAACCTAATATGGGAGAAAACCACTGCTACTATTGTTTAGTCTTCTTCTTTTATTATAATGAAAAATTATTCATTACATCATGGTCTTGTACTAGTGCAAAATCTTACCATCACGTAGGATCCTGCCTGCGGGAGGCTCCTACCTCCACTTGTTCTCTAAAATCCACTAGAAGGGAGATACAACCCCTTGACCAAGTTTTCTGCATTCTCCTAGAAGGAGGCTCCTACCTCCTCTTTGAATTCTACAACCATCATCTCCATGTGGACCTCATTTCATAATATTTCACATTATATCCACTTGATTCAAACAATCATCAAAACCTATAGGCCATTTTTCATCAATTTTCAAACTAGAAACACACCGACAATAAGCTCAAATCAAGATACGAAAAACAAACATTGATCAAACTGAATCATTGAATACCAAGTCACTGAATACTGAATCATTGAATTAGTGAAGAACCATTGAATACCAAACCAATATTGAATTACCAATGTTCCAAACATTGAACCAATACTGATATGCCAAATAGAAACCACTGGATACCAACTGAAACCAATCGCTAAATACTAATGTCATTATGCCAAGTCACTGAATATGAATCCCAATTACTGAATATAAAATCAATATGATAAAATCAGTATGAATGTGCCAACTAATTATACCAATCATGCCAATACCAATATATAATTCCAATGTTCCACCCATTGAATACTAATAGGGAATCATTTATTTTGAATACCAAGTCAATTACTGCATATAAATCATGCTAACTAGTGGCTCTATGATTTAATCCAATAATGCAATCAAGATAAAATCAATGAGAAAACCATTTCAATAATATTAACAAATATCAACCAATAAACTAAATACATCCCACTATCATGATAAAAAAGGGTGTAATGATACTTAATAGATATAAAAGACAAACAAAAACATTAATAGATTCATAAATGTTTCTCCTTTCTCTTGCACTAACCAATGACTCTAAGTCGTCATCATACTCATAGGCCTAGAGAGTTGTAACAACCTTGGGTTAAAAATCCATGTAATAAAGTTACTAAAGGAAAAATAAGATGAAGGTCATGGGATATGTATTTCAATTTCAATGTTGGGAAAAACATCCTAGTGGGTGTTCATTTGGTTTAGTATGGCTAAGGGAATTTGGAAAAGGAAATGGAAAAGGCTTTGAAAATGCAAAGAGACATTATTTGGAATTTTATATGTGAAAATAATGGAAAATAGGAGAAAAGGAAGGTGAAAGGTTAGATATTACATGTGAGGAGGAAAATGAACGAAAATAATGGAAAATTAAAGAAAATAGAGGGCACAATGATAAAAAGGCTTCTGAGGATCAGTACACAACTTTTGTCAGTTCAGTTTTGGAGCTCTCTCTATATTCTCTCTCTGACATACTCTTGCACACTTAGAGTATTATTGGAGAAATATAGCATTGGAGAAAGGAATGAAAAGGATGGAAAGGAAATAAAATGGAAGCAAAGATCAAGCAAGGAAGAGTTGAATCAAGCTGCTACAACGAGATCACTTGCAGGTATCAAGTTGCATGTATGATTTTCCTTGCTAGTTTTGGCACGCATCGTATATGCATGTGTGTATTTTGTTATCTTGCTGCCATTGGCATGGGTTTTTCCAGGTGTGATAGTAGTTTTAGCCTTGCCTTGCCATTTCCAGATAGCCACGGTGTGATGGGGTTCTTTTACTTGGTTGAACTGGATTTCCAGATGGTTTCGAAATTGAGTGGGGTGGTCTCAGGAAAATTCCCAAAGGCCTAGGAATCCCTTGACCTGAAATGGTAGGATATATGGTAAATCTTGAGGGATGAGAGAGGAAAATTACTCACATTTTAGGTGGAGAGACACAGAGGCATCCATGCTTGTTTATGGCCTAGTGATCCCTTGATTGATATATGGTGGGATTGCGATAAAGCCTGTAGTGTATGTTTATTTTTTGGCCTTGAAATCCATTGATCAATAATGGCCAAATACATGGTAAAGCTAGGATGTATAGATGATGGTTTCAAGCCTAGTAATCCCTTGATCAATAATGGAAGGATACACGATAAAACCCGAGGAATCCCTACTTGGTGTTATTGTGAGTCCCACATTCATGCTTGGAATATGGCACTGAGGTGTTTGGCTGAAAGAAACATTTGGTACGTGGGAGTCCCTGAATTGTTTGGATTTTGCATGTGTTAATCAGATCTCCTTTCCTCTTATGCATTATGTGTAAATGTTCTTGTTATTATTTGATTATAATGGTTGTTTTATCATTGTTGGTCTATATTTGTTTATGTTGTTATAAGCACAATCTATGGCATATTTGAGTTATATTTCTCATCATATTTTAATTAGTAAATGAATGAATAATAAATTATGACCTAATATGTGATATTGCAACTATTATGAGATGAAATTATACCTTCATGACAAATCTTATACAAGTATGAGGTCCTATGCTTAGATGTTTTTATATGAATTTTACATTACATGTTTATGATATGTTTGACAAAATTCTTGTCATGGATAGGATGAGTCTGGATAGGTTATTCTTCAATTTTTGAGTTAGAGGCCTTGTATTCTTTTTACTTATCATTTTTGAGAGTTTGATCAAGTAATGGGTAGGGGCATGAGTCCTAGCCCTGAAAAAAGTAGCTCAGAATTTGGGGTTGCTGGCAAAGAAATTCATAAAAAAGATTGTAGTCACACCCTTGTAGTGGTTATGCATGTGAATGGAGGCCTATAGTCACATAGATGTAGGATTTTTCATGGGTCTAGGAGTTTAGGTCAGTGAATAAGAAAATTAGCTCAGGTTATGGCCACCTAGAAGGGTGGTTCACCCCTTGGGAGTATTGTAGCACCTAAGGGAAGTGAGTAAGTTTTTGGTTTGTCAATTCCACATCCTTAACATGATATATGAGGTTGAATCATATCATAGTAACTCTCGATCACATATTTACTTTGAAAGACTAGTTATATTGGATAAGTGTGGGACAAGGGTGGTTACAAAGTGGTATAAGAGCATAGTTCAACACTTGGACTGGATGGGAGGAATGTGTTTTTCATGCATACATTTCGGTTGCATATGTGTTCGTTATGCTGGTGGTCCACGTGCTTGTTATGTATGCATGGTGATGGTCATTGTTATCATTGTGTAAATATGTAGAATTTGCTAGTGTTTTTGTTGGGATGTGGTTGTCATGAATGCATGCCAGTTGATTATGCATTTTTTATGCATGTTAGTGTCTATATCTTTCTTATGAATGCATTTTCATGGTTATGGTTGTTGTGCATGAGATCATAGTAAACCGTTTGTATGGACGTGCATGGTAACTATATAATGACTTATATGATGTTGATATATTGTTACAATTATGATTATACATTTATCGTGCTAATCTGGATTGATTTTTCAGATGAGATAACATCCCCTGAACTTCACTAAGGTATGTTTATTATGTTTATATTTTGGTTTAGCTGACATTGAATACTTGCAGAAAGTAGAAGGAAAAGATGAATAATAGAATGGTGGATTAAAGTTCTGTAGACTCTCCCTATAGGTCAAATTAAAAACCATAAGATGAATATTCCCTTCATATAGCATACACACTAAGAAGTTTGAATGAAAATATTAGAAGTTGTAAAGTAGATAGAGACAACCATTCAATCACAAGATATTCATGCTAGGGCACATGAGAAACAAGTAGAGGTTAATGGAATGATTCTTCAAAGCGTGTCATAGCAGTAGACTAGTTTAATGACATATAAAATTAATGGTTAAAAGATCCAAAATCACTATCCTAATCCATTAACTTAAAATAAAACCCCATGCATATCCAATATTTTCTTTGAATGATTAATAGCTTGATATAACACAAGTATTTACTCAAACAATAAGTCAACATTTAAATCATGCGGATTATTTGAACTACATTACCATTTGAAATATGCTCATTTTTGTACTATGAAACACCCCTTGAAGGACCCTATTATCACTCAAGTAATCATGGATAACACCTTTAAAATCCATCATATACCACAATGAATTGTGATGGACCATGGTTAGTCATTCACTAGTAATTATTGGCAAGAGTTGTTTTATGTCTAGGGTATTCAATTGAAGCATAGCACAACATATCACCACCAAAATAATGTTCAACCCAAATATATGAACAAGTACTTGGAAGAATATATATGTTTCTTTACCTCATAGATTGTTATGACCCTATTTTCCGCTTCACTATAGTGATAAAGACCCTAGTTCAACTTACCTCAGTTATTGGCTAGAATGCAACCCCTTTCACCCTTGTTTCTAATTATATGGGTCTTCCAGGGAAGTTACTATATGCTATAGGGGTAAAACTACATAATTTAGTAATTTACATAATTATTTTGTCACAATTTCATAATTATGAAATAATAATTACTTCATAATTAAGAAAAAAACTTGTAATTGAGAATAAGGTTCTTAGTGAGTTGGGAAAAGCTCATAATTAAATATAAAATTTTTGCATGAATGGTAATTTCTTGGTTCACATGCCATTTAGCCTAACTCCTCATGTCCTTAGGTGTCTAGATAGATCCTCCTATGTTAAAAAAAAGGGTTATATAATGAGACCCTTGTCGAGAAAAATACTGAGGGGGGGGGGGTGAATCATTATTTACAATAATCACAAGCTTTTACTTATGTACACACAAATAACTTAATGTTTAGATAAATATTCAGAAACATTTATTAGCCCAATTCATCAGTTATGCATCAGATATTTAAGTAGTAAACATGTGCTGTAATAACAGAACAAATCATCACACAAGGGCATCACACATGGACACCAATATTTAAGGTGGAAACCCAAGTGGGGAGAAAACCACCATTTTTGTCGTCTCTATCTTCAATATTTATAATATATAAAATTGCTTACAATGTTGTACTGATGCAAACTTATGTCAATACACAGGTACCCACCTACAGAAGGCTTCTACCTTCTCTCATTCTCCACTTGCTACTAGAAGGGAGCTCTAACTGCCTGATCTCTTTTACTATCCAATACTGGAAGGTAGCTACAACCCCCTAAAATGATCACCAACTTCTACTGGCAGGAAGCTTCGAATTCCATACTTAAGGCTTCAACCCTCAGAACCACTACAGACCACGTTTCATAAATTTTCACACTGGATCCAACAACTTCAATACAACAGAATTTGTAGATCAACACCAATAGCCATAAACCAATCTTTAAACAGAACAATGAGATCACTATAACCAGATCACAACAATAAACCCAAATTTTTGAATTAACATCCAGAATCAACTTCAATCCTGATCATTCATAAAATCAAATGTATAATCTACTTCACTTACTACAAGTATATACATGACGCTTTCTTGTGAATGAACCTCTATATAGATATTTATATACTAACTTTAGAAATCTGATCAGACTTAGAACATATTAGAGACATTCAGGCATACTTTTTCATATTTACAGAACCCTTATTTAGTCAGCAACATCCATCATATTCTTTCACTCAGTCACTGATCATATTTATACAAAATGAACTAGCAGCATATACAATATTCAATAAATATAGGTCTACATGAAGACTTCATTGACAAACAGCAAAAATATAACAAAAATGATTAGAGATTCTCTTCAAAAATATTCAAAAAAACCCTAACTTCAATACGCACTTTTGTTGAAACAAATCCGTGTGTATACGCACTTTCACCGTGACAGACCAGCGTATAGATCTGTAAATATTGAGGACTGCATAAAATTTGAAATCAACAAACTTACTCAGATCATACCCTTTACTTAAACTAACATGTGCCATATCATAGATCTAAACATCTCATAAACAGATCAAGAAAATATATAATCGTTTTAGGTATACAAATCCTGATCCATTATTATATTTATAGGTGCATCATTATTTCAGATCTATCAATAAACTATAACCCATTCCATGCATATATACTTCAGAGTGAAGTATTCAAACAATACACATACACTTGCACACTTTGCACTATGATATTCTTCTCCTTATATAGTTTGAGTCGTTCCCAATACCATGAGTCAAAACCACACAAGTGCCAATGGTATTCTTGGACGGAATCAAATAGACAACACAATGCTCAATACTATGGGATAATACCATGGTAAGGACCCCTAGTATCATACAATGAGTGTGTAAGTACATACGCGACTTGGCTTCTTTGTACCCACGTGTATACGTGAATTCTCTTCAAAAAAACTATGTATACGCTAATTCTGGTTATATACGCGGGTTTCCTTCATAAAACCTGTAAGTATACGTGGGTTACCTTCATCAAACTTGCATATAGATTTTGAAATATTATCTTTATCATTTCTCTGTCACTGACTAGAATTCATTTTTTTGTCACATCTGAACTGACCTGTAGATATATCATTTTAACATCTTTAACAAATAGGTTGCTATCAAAAGGAAAATCATCGAGTAGGTTTCCATCAAGGACAATATAACAACATATTACATCATAATGCCAACAATATCCCCCTTTGTACTTGATGGCAACCATGATGGTGTTTGATCTTGATCACCACAACTTGTGGATACCTGATAGACACATCAATTATAACAGTATTCAAACATACCCATGTTACTCTCCCCCTTTGACATCAAGAGAAAAGGGTGAACCGATACAAGAATGTCGATATTTGAACTGCACTATATGGATCATACTCCCCCTAAACACATGTTGAAGCTTTCAAAATAGATTTGCAAGACTCTATAACCTTTTCTATCACCAAGGAAGCATACATACATCAAATACCCAACTAAGTGGGTTTACATATTTAACTCAACTACCCAACCAAGTGATTTTACATTGTTGACTCAAGCACCCAACCAAGTGATTTTACAAAAAAAAAAGTCCATACATGAATGAATATGAAAATTTATACATCATATGCCTCAACATGACCCTTACATCAAATTTCAGATATGAATCTTATAACCAAGACCAAAAAACCTGAAGAGAGAGAAATCATAATTCAACAACCAACATAATGTCAACAATACATTATTCTCAACAAGACTAATGCTCCCCCTAAACCTGTGCATCCTGAACATTTTCAACAACCATTTCATCAAAGCATATTCATCAACAAGATAAATACCAAGGAAAGGAAATGTAATATGAACACAAGAACGCAAATTGTACCCATCAAAACCTGAAAAATAGAGCCAAACCAGATATGACAAAGATTGCTCTAAAGATTGACCCATAGATTTTATGAAAACAATATCCATACACAACTGTATATAGAGAAACTTGTGTATATACATGACTAGGCTTCATGCAACCTACGTACTAAATTTAATCTTCTGAATGAATCTTGGGTCCTAAATGTTTTCCACAAAATCCTTTCTGGGTTATCAACTATGGTAGGAGGGTTAGGGTCAGGATGAGATCTGGTGCTTATCCTTTGCGAAGCTAGATTTCAAACTCAATAATGCATAGAGACTAAAAGTTTAGGAGTGTCTTGAAAACATACCTATCTACAAGGATACTAAGCTCACACAATAAGTGACTAGGTTCTAGACTTTTATGATTGATTAATGTATTCCCAAGGGAGTCTATGAGAGCTAGTGAAGTTAGTAGGCCTACTGGAGGCTAGTGGAGTTGCCAGGTGGATGAGGTTTACTGCTTTGTGGGTTGGCTTGTTGTTCACCATCAACAATTCAAAAACCAATCTAGAGATGTTTTGGGTTTTTTGAGTTTCTTATGTAACACTAAGACTTTAATGAGTTTTCTCCAGTTGAGTCATCATGTTGCTAGTATGGTAAATCAATTAGATACTACTCTTGGATAACACTTGATTTTCTAATTTTGATAGGGATTTGAGAGTTCTTAAGGTGTACTTAGGATGTTACTGACCTAGAGGTCCCACCATGATCGCCATTATGTTAGTTCCCCATAATTTGTTAGATTGGCAAGACCAAATGTACAGGGGTAACATCAAACCAGTCTTTGGAGTCCTAAGACCTAGCCTTCTTGATGTCAGAGAGGGCTCTCTATACTTGTGAGAAAGTTGTAATCTTTGATAGTTTTAGGGGTTTTGATTTTAGGCTAGTTATTAGGTTTAGGGTTTTCCTGTTTGTTTGTTTGGTTGGATAGGTTGTGAAGAAAAATAGGTAGAGTAAGAGAGAATCAATCCGTTGGGCTATGGAGTCTGCAAATGTTTTGAAGAGTGAAAAAATAGGTCAAGGGTGTTTCATAGGGCAATTTAACAAGGCCAAATGGATCTAAGTAGGTTCAATGAAAGTGAAATAAACATGGAGTTATGAATACAGCAGGTTAAGGGGCAATCAAGGATCCTTTAACATACTTAAGAACAAGAAGAATCTTTTAAGATGATTAGCATAGTAAAAAATTGAAGAGAAATGAAGGATTCTTCAACTAAACTGTACTGAGTAGACCTTAAAAAAACAACATATAAGTAAAATTAGAGAGCAATTAAGGATTCTATAAAACTTAATTGCAAAAAAATATACCTTTAACATAACATTTTAGTAAAAAGAAAAGAGCATTTAAGAATTCTTTAGCTAAACTTCAAGGAGGAAAACATAGAAATCAAAAGAGGTAGGCAAAAGTAGGGTCCCAAGAAGCAAGTCATGTTCTCTATTTCTGTCTTTTGATCAAAGAAAACACGAAAATAATGAAACTAAAGAAAACATATACAAAGGTGGAATACATCACCATCTAACCAAGATTTATGAATCCTAAGAGTGTGCTCAATCCATGGATACTCAGTCCAAAGCCATCACAAGTCACCAAAAACCAATTTCACTAATAAACTCAAAGTCTATCTCATATTATGCTCAAAAAATATCCAACATGTACAATGAGGCCTCAGTGTTGTATTTAACAAGAAAATAGGACCAAAACCCTAACTAGGGTTCCCAAAATGCCATAAATACATCATAAATGCTAAATTTGCCCATTAAGACCATGCAAGGCCCAAGGCACAAAATATCTAAGGCAATAAATGAAAAATAACTTCTAACACCTAAATTTGGAGTGAATTGCCAAAAAAACCACAAAATATCTAATTTCCATAATTTTTTGTCTTTTTTTAACACTTTAGCAAGGGTGCAGCACAGAGGTCCAAGGGCACAACGCCTGCACTGGAAAAATGGCTCATCTTGAAACTAAAATTTGAAGGCCTTCCCGATGTTGGAATGAGCTCTGTGATAGCTCATTGGAAAGCCTGTCAAGTATACTTTCCAAAACTGCCCTTGTTTTTATGATTGGACTTCCCTTAGATATTAAAAAATAAAAACTCCCAAGGCTGCTAAGGGTGCAGTGCCAACCTTGAAAACAAGGCAGAAAGGTGAAAGTTTGCATGTTTTTGGCCCTTTTGGAGGACCAGTTTTGCTCCAAATGAGCTTAAACTTGGTGAGTGTGATTTCCTTGGCCTAAGGAACCCAATTTTTCCTTCAATGGATTCCCCAAGAAAAATCGCAGTGCCAAGGGCGCTACGCCCTTGGCCCTAAAAAACAGTGAAAAACCAAAATTTCCAAAAACTTGCCGAAAATTGAAGTTATCTTTCTCATGGTGTTTGGGATTACTATAGGGAAGCATTAGCTAAGATCTCAAGGTTTTCTTTCCTTTTTTCCTCCTTGACGACTTGATTTTTGGCAAGGGCTCTTTTGAGCTTGGCCCTTGCAATTTTATTTCTCAAGGCATAGTGCTTGGCCATCTTCTTTTGAAGGCCAATTGTTGGAAATATTGTCATTGATGGCAAAGGAAATGACAAAGGAGGAGCACTTGAAACAAAAAAAAGGGAGAGAGAGCATGAAACATGAAGCTGAGGAAGTTTTAGAAGGGTAGAGACATCAGAGGAAATAGAGACAAAGGAGATGGCAAAGGAGAGGGCTGCTAAGGAGAGACATGGTAATTAATTGAAGGGCCAATTGAATATCTGGCCAAGACCAGGAGGGTTTTGTATTTGATTTCATTTGTATATGTTGATGAATAAATATTCCTAATTTCTATGTGGAAATGTGTGGAATTGTGTGTATTGGAACCCATGATGGATTAATGGCAATACTGTATTAGGGTTAGTGTGAAACTCTGTATCATTGGATGAATTAGTGACTCTGTGTGACTTATAATCAGGAAGAATCGATCACTGTGTATATTCCTGTTTGTTTAATTTCCTGACTCAGTGTATAGAGGACAAGTTGTATGCATTCTGGAATGAACCGAAATTGTGAACCCATTGCAGGTTGAGAGAAAGGGGTCGATTCTTGTAATCCTTGATTTATTGCATTATGGGAAAATCTGAACTGCTAATCTCTATGTGGAGAGGCAATTTGTTCCAGAAGTTCTAATTGATTCACACATCCTGAAAAACCTCTAAAGTTGGAGGGTTCTGGTCTCTTCGAAATATGTGTTAAGTATTGTTGAGTAAATCTGAGTAAAGGGCTGATAGATTCGATTTCTGTAAAAGCATGAGACAAAAAATCAGTAAAGGATGTAATTTTGTATGGTGGATTCGATAGGGTTGACCCACTTGCTGAAGGATGCAATTGAATGGACACTTGATCGCAAAGCATGTTTTATGGAATATATATATATGACCTATGTTAGTTTAGATGCTCTTTAATGTATATTTGCATCCGCAAATAAGGAAGAATCCTATCCATTCCAATCTCCGTTGAGAGTATGAGTGCAGTTTGAATATGAAAGTGAGAACTGAATCGATGGAAAGGCATGGTGCATTGAGGAGTTATCATTCTCTACATAACAGTTGTCTAGGCTTGTAGAGATGAATCATTGGTAATTGCAGTATGGACCAAGAAACAGTGTTGAGGAATTTCACATGAAAGGTAGAGTTCATATATATATAAGTGCTGAAGAAATAAAGCTGAGTGGATAAGGAGGGACGTTAATCTCTGTTCGAGAATTCTGAAGCGATGGCATAATTCTGAAATGAAACATTAGAACTGTGTGATGGAACCCTGAGGGAAAAGGAGAGGAACCATGAGCGCTGTGAACAGTGATAGCGGGTTTACGAAACCAAACCCACCCATATCGCACTGCCTTGGTATGGAAGTGAAACCACTCCAAATCAACACGATATATGCTAGGAGCTGACACGTGGTCTTAAACGGGTTGGAGAAATCGCTCTCATTGCATGGCTATCGTGCGTTAACTGTCGACGGTGAAATGAACGCGATATTGGATTATGATCATCGGATCAGCTTGGACGGCGCGATAAGCCTCCCACCGTCGAATGAGAAGGGTGTGTTAAGAGGTCGGGCCCTAGTTCATCACGCAGTGTCTGAGGTTTTAAACCCGTGCAATTCAACTGCACGACCACCGTTGATTTGTCAGAGGGGAGCACGATATATTATTAACTGTCGATTGAAGAGATGCACTAATTAGTGGGGCCAAGTGATAATTTATATGAGCACTGGCATATTTAATGTCGTGAAGACTTTGCATAAAGGGTTGTTGATATGCATTGGGATGCAATGCATGTTAAACATGATCGTCAATGTGAAATATCACAATAGTGGCGTGTGAAAAATTTTGAATGTAAAGAATGTGGGACCCAATGAATGTTAGGGCTACTAAGTTCTTAATATAATGCCCAAGGTCTATTTGATGTTTATAACTACTGACTAGAGAACATTGATACATGGTTTAACCTTGGATTTAAATTGAATAGCAAGGAGTGTTAGTATGAATCTTTCGTCGTAAAAGACCACTTTAGCTACGCATAACAAATAGTCCTAACATCGATTATGGTTGCCAAACATCTCTAAATCTGCAATTAGGTGATCCAAATAATGCTGCACAAATCCAGATCCAAGCATAAAAATACATTAAGCAGATAAAGTAGAATATGGCTCCATGCATCCAAAAGACAAGAATAGTGTATTTGAAAGAATTTTTTATATTATATTAAAAAGGGGGCACCTGAGAGGAAAACAAGAAAGGTGTTTTTTGGTTCTCCTCAATGGGATGGGTTCTTGAAAGTCCTCAGTGTTTCAGATCTAAAATGCCTCTCTCTTGTTGGTGTAGAAAACCCAAACAAACATAGAACTCAATGGGAGCTCACAAGGTAAAAATGGAAAAGGTGACCAAGTATAGATCCAGAGTGATCTAATGCAATGGAGGTGACTAATGAATGGGGAAAACCCTTCTATTTATAACAAAATATTAGGGTTATCTAGAACTTGGTGTATGAATAAAATATTATTAATCAAATTCTAGAACCACCCTTTAGGAATATTTTATTATTTGTTGGAGGGAAAAGGTCTTTTGACTTGGGTCAATTCCTTTATTTATAAACAATAAATAAATAAATGATTTATTTATTATTTTAGGGAGATGGTGGGAATATAATTAAATAAATAATGATTTATTTAATTATTTAAAAATGATTTAGTCAAATTTAACTAGGAATATTATGTAAATAATGATTTAAATAACTTATTCCTAGGAAATAATCAAATAAATAATGATTTATTTAATTAATTTCCTTGTTTTGGGTTAAATATGACCAGGAAATATAAACAAATGTTATTTCACACGGTGAAAGCAATTTTACTTAGGGTAAAATTGGTCTTACATGGTGTACTTGGGTTCATCTAATGATAATAGGTTATATGACCAAACAAATGGTGTAACAGGGAGGATAACACAAGGTATGCCCGGTGGTGTTAATATTATTGAATAGCTATTTAATGTAGTAGATGTGTGGGCCCATGAAATGCAATGCAATATAAAACATCCTAGTGCCATAGGAGGTTCACGTTATACACCCATGGTTGTAATGTTATAAGTGCTTGCACATTGGTTTAAAGGCATCGAACCATTTGTTAGAGTATTAAGAGCTTAAGTCGGAAGAATACAATTACGATTAATCGCATCGGCAAATAGAAAAAGGGTTTATGAAGTTATGGGTTGAGCTTTAATACCAGGAACATATATTTTATGTCGAACCATTGAGTAGTGGAGAATTTCAATGGCCTTATGATCATGGTATAATTCATGACATAGACAGATACAAAGAGCTCAAAATTGTGGGTCCCGACATATATGATCTCATAATCAAAATATAAAAGGTAGAGAACGTTGGAGGCGCATTATGGACTTTATAATAAGGTATAATGTCATTAAGGCAAAGAAAAAATTTCTTGTATACATAATGTGTTAGACATGGTTCACAACCATAAGATAACCTTGGAAGAAAAAGGTCTCCAGATATGTTTATTTAAATTGTCAGATCAACAGTTCTAGATATATTGTAACGCAGATATGTGTATACAACAAACACACAATCACGGTGAATAGGAATATGCATAGGAATGAATTTGACAGGTGAAAAAGCACACAAATTTGGAAAATATGTAGAAGACAGTGAGCAGAAGAAGGAAGAATAGTTACCTGATAGTTGCAGAAAAGACAAAGCGAGCAAAGCCAAAAGCCAAAAAATGGGCTGAGTAAAATTGTCTTGATGTAACTAAAAATGTGAAAGTAAATGTTGTAATTTATTTTTATTGTTTGTGATGAATTGGCAAGTCTCTGGAAGAAAACAAAAATCCCACTGTAATATCGAAATTAGTACATACAATTATAATTTTCTAAGTGAGCTGGAAAAGAAATGAGAAGGCATAAGGCTAAGAGGTATGGCTGTCTATTTCGAATTATCTGTGGAATGCTAATAGTCATAAGGGAATTTCTATAAATAATATCATATTGATATGCATAGAGAAGTGAGTGAGTGAGGTTAGAGAATGCAGAATTGAGGCAGAGAGGATAAGAATAAACAGGAGCTAATAGAGAATCTAAGAAGATGCAAAGATGATACAGAACAGATATGAAGACTGGAGGACAGTAGTAAGAAGGTACAGAATAGAGCTGATATCTAAGGTAAATCAACAAATGTTTTTCTTTTGAAAGAGTGAGGAAGTTGGAGCTTCCCTATCAAGTTGTAGCTTGATATATGTCAGTTGTAGCTGACTGAGGTTGGTGCCTGCAAAAAATTGATGGGATTTGGAGCTTCCTTGCAAGTTGTAGCTTGCAGAATTGAGGTAGGAGCCTCCTCTAGGTTGGTGCCTACAGAAAATCAGTGGTGAGAGGGAGTTGGAGCTTGCCTTTGCATCACAACAATAATAAGATGTGGTTTTCTCCCTTTATGGGTTTCCACTTATATCTGGTGTCTCTATGCATGATGTTTATGTGTTGATATGGTTTATCTAATCTACTTAATACTTGCTGCTGTCATATTAAGTTTGTTGTTACATTATCTTAATACTTGTTGCTCACATTCTAAGATTACTCACATATTAAGTTGAACATGAAATGAAGGTGTAAATAAGTTTTAATGAAAAGTTTTAAAAGTCCATGTATGTGTTAAACTGATTCACCGCCCCCCCTCCCCCTCTCAGTTTAACTAAGGGTTCAACACCAATGTCTCTTTGTGTCTTTTCCAGATGATCCTCCAAGTGTGTATTAGCCCTCTCTAACCAAGGTTCCTGATCATACTCTATCTCCATGGAAAGCAACTCACTTGGATTGAATTGCTCTGCCAATGTTGTCTCTTGCTCCTTCTCCTTGACTAAGGCCTTCCTCAAGCCCATTATTCTTGGCCTTCTCCTAGACAGCTGCCCTTCTTCATCTTCATTTTCATCAAAAACACTGAAGACCTCATCAAGCCTAACCTTGGTCCTTTCAACCTCTTTCCAGACTCTGATTGCCCTAACCTCATAAATGGCCTTTTGTGCCTCCAACTACTTGTTTTTAGTCTCATAATAGTGGATAAAATTCCTAGCCCTAGTTACGTTGGCTTGCAAATCTTTGATTTGGGCATCTTTACCTTTTAGCACCATTCTTGAGATCCTTGCCTCATTTTCATCGGCACTGTCAACATGAATGAGTTAAAAT
This sequence comes from Pinus albicaulis, assembly GCA_034641835.2. Lineage (NCBI taxonomy): Eukaryota > Viridiplantae > Streptophyta > Pinopsida > Pinales > Pinaceae > Pinus > Pinus albicaulis. The sequence continues at coordinate 848,305,483 of CM076583.1, forward strand.
TCCTGCTTAGTCTTATGTTGATCTTCTTCTTCTTCCTCCATGAACTTCTCTTTGCCTTTGTCCAGCTGCTTGGTTTAAGTGGAAGGCATGGCCCCTTGCCTTTTAGAGGCAGCAAACACATGCCTACTTCCCCTTTGGTAAGTTCAAGGAAAAGGTTCAATATTGATCATTTTAGTTCCCTCAGTATTGCTGCCACCATGACTGCCATCATCATGGGTATTCTCACTGTCTTCATGGGTCTCATCAGCACTGCTCTTATGTATACCTTCATCATTGTTATCACCATTACTATTATGACCCTTTAACCCAATGTCATCTTTGATGCTCTCTGTTTTATCACTGCCAAGATTATCACTGTCATTAGCCTAATTTCCCTCACTGACATCATGGTCATCATTATTTGGCTCACTTCCTTGCTTCCTTCTTCATCATTGGTTTCTACTTCTGATCCACTGACTTGTGTCTCATTAGCATTTTTTCATTCTCTTCTGTTTGCGTGCTTTCTGCACTTCCTTCATCTTCTTCACTAACATTTTCTGCCTCATTACTGCTATGAACCTCACTGACATTAGCCTCATCTCCCTCATATGTACTGCTTTCTTCATCATTTGTTTCTACATCATTGTTTTCTGCATCACTGCCCTCATTACCACTAGGAGTCTCACTATTTTCACTTTCATCATGGCTCTTAGTTTCAATGCCACCATCATCATCATCATTTTTTCTTAACTCTTCATTACCTTCTCCCTCATTTTCATTTGACTGCTCATTGTCACTTCCTTCATTGTCTAATGCATAGTGAGAGAGTGATGAAGGAGGGTTGTTCTGAGGTGAAGGCATATGTGTAGATGGTGAAACATGCTCAACAGGAGATGATGGAGGAGTAAGGACAGGAGGATGAGATGATGAGGGCATGTTTTGTTGAGGATGGGATTCTGGGTTTGTGAACACTTCATGGGCAATGAAAACCTCCCATGGAATACCTTTTTTCTACAATTGATGTATCACAACCATTTTGATGAGAGAGTGGTGAAAGAGGCTTTGCATCTGCTATGAATGGTCTCTCTTTTGTACAATATAAGACATATTGTCAATACTCCTGTAGAGGTAGTAGGGTAGATGTAGAATCTTAACCCTAGTAAAGTGCATGAGAAACCTGATGTGATAGGAATAAAGCTGGGAGATTCTTCCTTCACATGTGAAATATTTCATAATGACCCTCATCATGGGTGCATACCTCTAGAGAAAATTTGAGAAAGGAAATATAGATTTATTGTAGTCTTTGTATCTGATTTTAAGCAATGGCTCATAGTAGCTCAGGTCTAAATTGGCCTACTTGAACCATTTTTCACCAACACTAGGTATCCCAGTGGCAATAGCAATGGCATCTGAAGACAGCTCAAATTTTATCCCTACAAGGTTGAATTATTTCTCAAGTAGGTTAAGTATGAAAAGCCTAGTCAGCTCAGGGTGATTTTGCACCTGCTATACTTTCTCACAAAATTGATAGCAGCCTACATTTTGGAAGCATGAGAAAGTTAGGGGAGATGCATTAAGCTCCATTGTGTTTAATGTTTCAAACATGTTAATCCTCCCACCTATGTGTTGATGCCTCCTTGGCACTTGGCCTTCTTCACCACTACCGCTGTCACCTTCCCTTGACATTCTAATCACTCTATTTTGAACAAACCCTATGATTGCACAATAAAAATGAGATGGAGGGATGGAGGATGACAGTCTTTGAAAGTGAATGATCTGAGTGGGTGTGCAGGTATAACAAGCTGAATGAGGGGCTAGAAAAACTTGATGACCACCCCAGCTGATCTGTAAAATATTTTCTTTTAAAATACTTAGGCTAAGTGTGCATTTGAGATGAAAGTGAGATGATCTAGTGGTAATGGAAAGAGAATTCCTTTTGCAAATAAAGGGATAGAGGGTTGTGAAGGAAATGGATCTCAGAGGGGAAACCTAGATATAGTGACAATTTATACAACACCTTATTTCACTATGTGTTGACTAATACCCTTAGTAGGCAGATGCAAGGGGCTTAAACAGTGTCCTTTAGCATGAAACTTATGTCTTCCCTTAGGGTTTCCAATTTTTTTTATATTTCAAACCATCATAATGCTTTGAGGAGGGTAAGGCATCCACTTACCACTTATTTTTTGCTTGAAAATCCTTGGTGGTAGCTTGATGATGTTTTTGAGCTGAGTTGAGTGTCTGCAGGGTGTGGAGGTCCTCATGGCCAAGCGTGGAGTGCCTAGGTGAACAAGGTGTTGAGTCAGGCTAAATGCAGCGCAGTGTGCCAGGCGCACAATGCCAACATTATTTTCCAGGCTTGTCGGTTATGTTGGGTAAATGCACAGTGCATTTCCAGGCACGCAATGCAAAGTAAATTTGCACGAGAAAAACGTACATGAGCGCAACGCCAACCTGAATGCACAAGGCCTATAAAACTTAGCCAATTTCGACCCGAAAACTCACTGTTTTTTCCTCCTGATTCTTCCAATTTTTTACAAGTGAATAATGAGGTATGTGAAGTGTTAGCTAACCTTTTATAGGAAAATTATCTAATTTAATTTCGCAATCCACTTTCCTAATGTGTAAAAACCTTTTTCATTCTTTTGACTAGTGCTCCTTTGACACTTTGTTGCAGGTGACAAAATATTGACTTGGATTTTGCTCTTGTTTGGTGAGGCATGATGACTTCTCTTTTGACAGTCTCAGGATGTTTTTAGACATTGTTTATATCCTTAAAACATTTGTGGCTTCCATTACATTATTGGACTTATCCCTTTCACCCTCTCTTACTAACAATTTTGCATGATTTTCTATGTAGGTGACTGTAGTGAGAAAACAGACTCTCTTTTCGTTCCTTGAGGCATGAAAGTTCATTTTGACACTTTGGTGATTTATCCATACAACAGTTTCTTCAAATTGATGTGAAATCCCCTTTATAAAACTCATATTAACCCTTTCACCTTTTTTAAAAACCCTTTTCACTATTTGTATGCAGGTTGATAAGATTATGAACTTGACTTTCTTGTTTCTCCTTGAAGCATAAAAAGCTCACTTCAACATCTATGGGGGGTTTCACTCATTAATACCTTCAAAAATACCCTTTGAAATGCACTATGGAATTTAAAATCATGCTTATTACCTTCTATTTTGGCCACTTCTGATTTGCAGGTGCCATAAGATACTGACTTAGCTTTTTTCTGATACTCTTTACATGATTGTTTTTTTGAGGCAGTGAGACATTTTACCTTGGAAAAAATTTGGATGTTTGCATAGTAGAACTATTTTCAAAATCCTTTTATTTGCTGGCATCATGGATTTTACCTCTCTTGACCTTTTTTGGCATGACAAACTCCTTGGGATAAGTTTGGAATCTTTACAAATAGTGACATCTTCAGAATCCCGTTGTTGTCATCATGGATTCCAGCTTACCCTTTCACCTTATTTGATCATCTTCCCAAAACCCTAGGTGTTTGGAGTGCTTGAGAACAATTATTAGTGTTGTCTTCTAAGTTCTCTATAGCCCTTTCAAATTCATTCATTTCTGTCAAGTTCACCCCAAATTTTTTCCTTGTTCATTAATAATTTCTAAAAAACTTCTCTTCATGTTTGGTTTCTTGGCGTACCTCCTCCATGGTCGTTTCTGCCATTTGTTTCACTGTTTGGAACTTGTTGGGCCATCAAGCTCAAAACCTTAGTTCTCCTTGAAAACAAATTTCTTCCCCTCTCTTTGCTATGAATGTCTTTATTGAGGAGCATGTCTCTTACGTTACCAACTTTCTGTTGATAGTCATTTTTAACACTCCTGCAGAAATGTCAAAATTCACATTCACCTCTTGCAGAACTTGAACTTCATAAAGTAGTCCTCCTTGGAGATTTTCTAATCTTTCTTGGACAATCATGTGATGATATTATTTTAAATTTGAGCCAGCTTCTAGCATATGAAAAATAGTGCTTAAAACACCAATGATGACCCTGCAACCTATGAAACCCTAATGACCTAGTGGGAGGGTCCTTTGACCTGGTCATTGGTCGAAACTTGGTTTGGAGTCTTTAAGTGTAAAAACAAAGTATTTCAAAAATTGATGTATTGAAGATCCAAAATCCAATGTACTTGGTTTATCTAAAGAGCCTACAAATATAGCTTTGAAACCATTAATTCTTGAGGAACCTGGTGAACATGGGAAAGAATATGCTGATTGGTAACCCTAGATGGGGGAGTGGAGTGATGGGCAAGGGGAAAAAAGTTAATGAGGTTATAAGTGGAAAAATGGGATGGAGATGAGTGGTACCAACCCATAAGGAGTCTTTTAGGAGTGGTAGTGTGACCACGAAATGGAAAAATGGTAGAATAGTGAAAATTTTTGTATAAGGATAATGAAGGTAGTGAGATTTCTAAAACTGACAATATTCAGGGAATTTTGTTTTTAGAAATCTAGAACCAATATTTAGTCATATACAGATGGTAAAAATTACTGATGACTAACAATATGTACAATCATGCAAAATGTTCCTTCCAGTGTAACTAATCCAAAAAATGGCTACATATTTGAATCATGCTCGCAGTTTCCTTAAGGCAGAAAAAACAAAAAGTTGGCCACTCCAAGTGTCTATTGAACATGTGCTTCTGGTCCATGAAAATAAGAAAATACATCTTCCCTCCTACCTGTAGCAAATCAGTAAAAGGATCTTCAAAAATATGAAATGCTACCTTTTCTTGAGATCCAGCAAAAACACAAGAATACCCTTCATTTTGATTTGAAAGAACACTTGGTTTTTTATCCATAGAAAGGCAGATGGAAGCATGACTTTATGCAAATGAGTGTTGGCTATAAATTCTAGAAGTATGAACAACTCTGATTCTATCTCTGGCATACTGTCTCTCTATGACTCATTCTCCTTCCATTCATAGTCTAAGTCATATCTAAACATAAAACATTCTTCAAGATTGTTAAACATGACAACCCTATCATCATCATGAAAGAAAATAGTCCCTGTTAGCTGATCTCCTTACAGGAAAACATCATCACAAATTGGCTTACTCACCACAACTCCTTGTATAGTCTCATCAGTCTCATGACTATCATCATTTAAACTTAGATTTTCATTTTCAATAATGGAAGAAGTTTCATTAACACATTCTTGACTATGTGAACACTATAAAAGCTGCAAATCTACATTAGCTTGGGTTGTAACATGATTGTTCAGGAGCTGATCTATTTCATCTTCAAGCGGAGGAGAAACTTCACTTTTATAGCAATCAATATTGGCTTGATGATTTTCATTTTCAGGATCGGGAATAGGAATTTCTTTTTTTTTGTCCTAGTTTATTTCATCCAAGGAGGAAGCTATTGATTCTTGTTGGGAGGAAAAATCATAAAGGGATTCTATGATCTCATCATCTAGACAGTCTTCGTACCCATACAAATTTTCAAGCAACTCAATGAATTTCTTAGAAGTCTCACAAAAAGTATCAACCATCGACAAGGAAAAATTAGAGCTTTGATAATGTTGAAATGAAATTGGATTTTATTTGATTTATGATGGTTGTGTTTTGAGCTAACTAGATGTGATATTTTTTGCTAATTTTTGGGCATTTTGACCCTCCAAAAGTGGTTGACATGGTTCCACCGTTAACTAATATTGTAGTACACATCAAAATTAATCCACCAATGTAGAGAATGAATCCATTGGACCTCCCAAACAAAAGCGCAACGTGACCCACACTGTGTTTTTTCCAGTAGGAATGGTTTTCAAAATTGGAAAATTTGACCAAAATTTCACAAAAACCAAAATTTGATCCAAAAATCTTCAAAATTGGTCCATATATGCCTGAAAAGGTATGTTATGCCACTAAGGAAGCATCAATAAGAAGCTACAAGTTACCCTTCTACTTTTGACTAATTAGGGTTTCCTTGAGTTTTGCTTGCAATTGTTTGACTTTGACTTTGTAAATTTGATTTCTGGTGAAGTAGTGGCCAGCCATGTGTTTTTTTTAACTTGTTGTCTCTATCGACCTTGTTAATAATATTCTCTAATTTAATGTTGGCTTTATCAAGCCAAAACACCCTATTTTCATTGATTTCCATGGCTATCCTTTCTTCAAATGTCAACTCTTCATCCGGTGGATTTTGATCTCTTTTATTCTAAAGTTCTCTTCAGAGACCCATTGTCCTTGGCCATTTCCTTGTCACCTTCTCTTCATGCTTATCTAAATATTCACTTTCAACTGTTTTTTTTCCTTTCACATCTTTCATTCTAGATTTAAATTGATTCTTCTCTAAAGACAACTGATTTACCTTCAACTGATTGTTCTCTTGCTCTAAGAAGGAAATTATGAAATTAGCCCTTTCCAATTTGACCTTGATTTCTTTGATCTAAGTATCTTTGTCACTGATAATCTACTGTAGGTTTTCATGCTCTTCACTGGCCTCCAAGTCTACTATTTCAATTTCATGATGGATGAGATCCTCATCATGCAAAGATGTCTATGATGTAATGGTAATCCCTCTTTTACTAATTTGGGCTTGGCCCCTCCCTCAATTTGAGGAGAAAACATAAGTCATCTACCTCTCTGGTATTTCTGAGTGACCTCAATATTCATCCTCACTTAAATTGTGCTAGTTGAACCAACCTCCACATGTCTAGATGGTGTTGATGGTGTTGATGGTGAACTAGGGCTAGTAGGTTGGCTACTAGATGGAGAAAAGACATACGCTTGCATGAAGGTTTCCCAAGAGATGCTCTTCTTTCCAAGCTAGTGAAAAAAAATGATTTTAATCAGAGCATGGTGGAGGAGGCCGGGTTCAAGACCACTCTGCTTATGTTGAACCTTTTTTTCCATATTTTCAAAACTTTTGTAGAGGTAATAGTGCAAATTGAGTGGCTTTAGCCCTGTGAAATGCATGAGTAATCTGATACGATACCTGTATAGTCTAGAAAATCTTCCCTCATAAGTGAGGTACTTGATGATCATCTTCATTAGTGGTGTATACTTCTCAAGGAGGTGCCCAACATGAAAAACCTTTTTCATAGTAGTGGGATGGCCCACTACATGTCTTTTCATTTTTCTTTGAAAACTTATGTAGATTTGGAACAAATATAACTTATTACATCATGATTGAATAAAATTACATATGAAACAATATTTATTGAGAAATATCCCTACTTATACTCCTTCATTTGTTGGATTTTATGCATGAAATGACTGATTTTTTTATGATTGAGACCCTAATGAAATAATTGAGACACTGAAGTGGATGAAGACCATGATGACATGGCCAAAATGAATATGAAGACCTTGCAATGATGACTGATTCAACTCAAGGATGGCAATGAACAACACATGAAATTTTTGAAAGGAGCAATAATAGAACTAGACACACTAGCCATGGACCAAATTTTTATTTGAAGACCTATTGAAACCATGAAAATTTGACTCGAAACCCTAATAAACATTTTGAAAGAGCCCATTTGATCACTAGTGATAGGCAGAATTGACTGACACTAACACCCCCAAGGGGGAAGGTTCTATAACAACCCTGGTTAAAATTCCATGTACTAAGATTTAATAAAGGAAAAATAATAACCACGGCTGATGGGACACTTATTCCAAGCTGAAAGTTGGGAAAAACATCCCAATGGGTGTTCATTTCGGTTATTATGTGAAAGGAAATTGGAAAAGGAAATAGCTAAAGCTTTGGATAGACAAAGTGGAATTTATTGGTATTTATTTATGAAAATAATGGAAAATTGGAGAAAAGTGAGATGAAAGCTCACAGGTTGTATGTGAGGAGGAAAATGAAGAAAAATAATGGAAATTGAATAAAATAAAGGCCTCATTGATAAAAAGGCTTCTGAGGATCAGTTCTTAAGATTTTGGCTCAAACCTTTTGTCAATGCATTTTTGGGTCTCTCTCTCTTTATCTCTCTCTCTCTCTTGGACACTTAGATTTTTTTGGAGAATTTTGGCATTGGACCAAGAAAGAAAAGAAAGAAGGATGAAGGAGGAAGCAAGAAAGGAGGAGAAGGAATCAAGAAACTACAACAAGATTATTGGCAGGTATCAATTTGCATGTGTGTTTTCCTTGCTAGATTTGGCATGCATGGTATTTCGTGTGGTTCTTTTTTTTCTTGCCATGAGTTTTTCCAGGTGTGACAGTGTTTTCATCCTAGCCTTGCCATTTCCCAATAGCCATGGTGTTGTGAAGTTCCCATTTTTTGGTTTAACAGTATTTCTAGATGGATTCGAAGCTGATTGAGGTGGATCTTTGAATAATTATGGAGCTGTTTCACATGTTCCCTCGGTTGAGGCCCTAGTAATCTGGGTTTTTATTGTGGTAAATGTTGAGAGGTGGTTTTCTCTCCATTCAGGCCCAGGAATCTTAGATTTGGGATATATGATAAATCCTTGAGAGCATGTCATGGTTTAGTGCCGAGTAACCCCTTATTCAGGTTGTGGGTTTCGGTAAAGCATGAGAGACTAGGAGATATGAAAATTATTCACGGTTTAGGTGGAGAGAATCCAATGATATCCATGCTTGTGTTCGCCTAGTGATCAGGTGTAGATCATGGTAAAGTCTGATTTCTATTTGACGAGGGTGAGGTTGTTTAGCCTCGAGATTCCTTGGTTGGTTCTTTCGATTTGAGTCCCACATTCATGCTTAGAATATGGCACGAGGGTGATTAGCTGAAGAGAGATTTGGATCATCCAATATATGGTCGGGTGGAACGTGGAAGTCGTATATCCAGTTGGTTTTTACATTTATTAATGAATATCTCATTCCTTTGTTATTTCAAGTATAATTGAACTGGTTATTAGGTGGATTATACTGCAATTGTATCCATGGTATTTATGTTGTTATTATGTCGGTTATAAGAATGTATTTTATCAATGATGATGTATGGATGTATCTATGTTTTTACCTATAAATGAATGCACAATGTATCTATGGTCAAATATATTGTATGGAATCTAATGATGTAGGGAAGCAATGATTCTTGGTGATTATCAGACAAGTATGATACCCCATTGCTTTGTTATTTTGTTTACACTTGTAGATTCAATGTTTGTGACATGTTTGACAAAATTTTTGTCATGGCTAGGAGGGGTCCAGATGAGTTCTTAATGATCTGATTTCTTTGTTATTATTTTTCTATTTTTATTTATAATCTTTCAACTTTTCATGAAGTTATCAGAAAAGCTTTGGTTTCTGGGTCCGAAAAGGTGACTCAAATCCTGGGGATGCAGCCACATAACTGAGTTTTTGGGGCCCTATCCATTAGCATGTAGTGTTATGCATGGGGATATAGTCTCATAGCTTCTATAATTTAGTGTTATTCTTGTGACTATGGTTCAAAGAGGCCAAAATGTCAATATGACCAAGGGGTAAGAGGACTCAATGGTTGGGTTACCTCCTTGGGGTGTTGTTGTTGTTGTAAAAGGTATGCATATTGTGTTTACATCAGTTCCACTTCCTTAACGTAACCTAGGAGGTTGAATCTCATTATAGTAGCCTCTCGTTGCATGTTTACCTTGATTATATGGTTACTTGGGTATATGTGGAAAGGTGTTGCTACAATTCCATCTCTAGTTTCTCTTTGTGAGGGAAAAAGTTGTTGCACTCGGTCATGCAATTTTGATATATCATGTTGTTATTATTCCTCTTCGTGCATCAAGTAGATATTTCGGAGGGTTTAATAAATATATAATTATTTTGTTTCGGAGGAATTTTAGAACCAAATACTTATATTTATGCTACAATATGCCCTTGGAATCACCTCAAAATAATTTTTCAAACAAAAGTTATGCAATTTTTAAAACAATACACACCTTTTTCTTATTTTAAGATATCGATCTTGAAACAGTTGTACCACTGTAATTTCGGCTCCCCAACATCATAAAATTACTTCCCTTGGTATCCCTCCAAGTATTCTTTCTAATGCCACAAGTCAGACTGAGATTAGATTTCTCAAGATAAATTTTTTCCCAGTCTCTCAAAATGACCTTGTTATGGATTGGTTCAGTAGATCAAACTTGTATGGAATTCATCGTGTTACTTTTTCAACCTTCGACCCTAAAAATGATATAAGAAAGACTACAATTCATACAATTTCAGTCACATTTTATGAAATGCAAATCTGACGCTCATAGAGAACGTTACGATGATTTTCCATCAGTCACCTTTTTGAGATTGAAGTTTGGAGCATGCAAAAACCCTAACATCTTCGAATCATATCTCAGAAAATATATTGAACCAGGATATGAAATTTTTACATAAATTTCACCAAGATTTTTTCTCCACATGATCAAAATTTCAACTTATGAAGTTTTGTAGAAAAAATGTTATAGCAAAAATTCCAAGATGACTTGTTTAAAGAAGCAAAACCCTAGAATCCAAAGTTCCAATACGAAATTTTATGTAACCAGTTCACATTATAGAAGAAAATATAGACTGATGAATTAAGAATTAACTTCTTTTACGGGGCAACAACCTTTATATAACATAAATGAAAAATTATTAGATTCTACAAATGATAAGACCTCCTTGGTATATATAGGAGTCTAAGGGTTCACAATATAATCAAAGACTACATAACAATAATAATGTAAGGGAAAAACAATAACAAAATTGGGCTACTATGGGGCACATAAATATCAATATGGGATCAACATGGGAACATCAATAACAATATAGGGATACTCTAACAATAACAATAAGGAGGCTATCCTAGTATTATAGGGACCTAACATATATATGGATAGTGATAATCTGATGTTTAAGGAAGATATGGTAGAATTCGACTAGCTTAACTGAGAAATAATATATATCTGTCTCTACCCTTGAGAGGGTTGTTGGAATTATGATGTAATATGTTGTTATATTGTCCTCGATGGCAACCTACTCGATGAGTTACCTTCTGATAGCAACCTATTTGTTAAATATGTAAAAATGATGTATCTATAGGTTAGTTTAGATGTGACAGAAAAATGAATTCCAGTCAGTGAAAGAGAAATGATAAAGGTAATATTTCACAATGTATATGCAAGTTTGATTAAGGCAACCCACATATACATCCAGAATGAGTGTATATGTAGCTTTTGTGAAGAGAAGTCACATATACATGTGAGTACGGAGAAGCCAAGTCAAATATGTACTTACACACTCATTTTATGATACTAGGGGTCCTTACCATGGTCTTAGTCCACAGTATTGAGTGTTGTGTCATCTATTTGATTTCGTCCAAGAATACCATTGTCACTTGTGTGGTTTTGGCCCATGGTATTGGGAAAGGCTCAAACTATATAAGGAGAAGAAGATCGTAGTGAAAAGTGTGCAAGTGTATATGTATTGTTTGAATACTTCACTCTAAAGTATATTTGCATGGATTAGGTTAGATATTATTGATAGATTTGAAATAATGATGCACCTATGAATAAAATAATGGATCAATATCTCTAGACCTGAAATGACTCTATATTCTACTGATTTGTTTGTGAGATGTTTAGATCTGTGATATGGCGCATGTTTGATAAAGTAAAGGGTATGATCTGAGTAAGTATATTGATATGAAATTTTATGGAGTCCTGAATTTAAAGATCTATACATTGGTCCGTCATGGTGAAAGCACGTATACACACGTGTTCATTTCAACAAAATTCCATATGGAAGTTAGGGTTTTTCTGAGGATTGATGAAGAGAATGCCTTATCATTTCTGCTATATTTCTACTGACTGTTAATGAAGTCTTCATGTAGATCTGGATTGTTTAAAAAATGTATATGCTGCTAGTTGATTTTGTATAAATATGATCAGTGGATGGGTGATAGAATAAGGGTTTTGTAAATTTGACAAAGTATGCCTAAATGTCTCTAATCTGTTCTGAGTCTGATCAAATTTCTAAAGTTAGTATATTTATATATATATATATATATACATATATATATATATATATATATATATATATATATGTATATATATATATGCAGGTTCGTTCATAGGAAAGCGCGTATACACATAGGTTGTAGTAAGTGAAGTAGCATATACATTTGACTTTATGAATGATTACGGTTGAAGGTGATTGTAGATGTTAATTCAGAAGTCTGGGTTTATTGTTGTGATTTGGTTACATTGATCTCACTATTTTGTTTAAAGATTGGTTAATGGCTATTGGTGTAGATCTAAAAATTGTGTTGCATTGAAGCTATTGGATACAGTGTGAAAATTTATGAAATGTGGTCTGTAGTAGTTTTTAGGGTTGAAGCCTTTAGTATGGAAGTCAAAGCTTCTTGCCAATAAAAGCTAGTGATCAGTTCAGCAGATTGTAGCTCCCTTCCATTAGTGGCTGGTAAAAGAGATCAAGGGGTTGGAGCTCCCTTCCAGTAGCAGCTGGAGGAGAGAAGGTAGCAGCTTTCTGCAGGTGGGTGCTTGTGTACAAACATGATTTTGCATTAGTGCAACATTGTAAGTAGTTTTCTATATAATAGATATTGAATATAGATACGACAACAATGGTGGTTTTCTTCCAGCTTGGGTTTCCACCTTAAATATTGTTGTTCATGTGTGATGCCCTTGTGTGATTATTTATTATTTTGTTACTGCACATGTTTACTTCTTAAATATATAATGCATAACTAATGAACTGGGATAAGAAATGTTATTGAATATTTATTTGAACATTAAGTTATTTGGGTATACATAAGTTTCTTTTAGGATATCTACGTACATATGCTAGTTGGGCTAATAAAAGTCGTGTATAGAAATCAGTAAAAGAAAAGTAAAAGATTGTGATTCTTGTAAACACTGATTCAACCCTACCACCCCTCAGTATATTTTTCCTAAAAATTGGTTTCAGAGCTAGGTCCTTTTGAAGATGCTTAATTATTAGAAGGAAGATCATCCGAGATGAGCAATCAAGATGGAAAAACATCTATCAGACCTCCACTCTTTAACAGAAATAATTCAATCTTCTGGAATAATAGAACAATATTGTATCTTCAGTCTCTTGGAGTAGATGTTTTGGTTATTATGGAAGGTATTTACCAATATCCAGCTCGAGTTCCCACAGATCCAGTAGTAAGGAAGAACTATGAAACCAATGCAAAAGCTGTCAATGCATTATTGGGAAGCCTGACCAAATAAAATTTTTTCAAGGTTATGTAGTTAAATACATCAAAGGAGATATGGGATAAAGTCATTCTGAGCTATGAAGGTGATGCCAAGGTAAACATTGATAAACTCTAATCTCTCAGAATTCAATATGAAAATCTCAGAATGCATAATGATGAAAGTATTGCTAGTTTATTTTTACGTCTAGATGAGATCGTAAATTGTATGAGAAATTTGGGTGAAGACATAAGAGACACAACTTTAGTAGATAAAATATTAATATCTCTAACTCCTAAATTCAAGTCAAAGCATCTGATATTGAAGAGAAGTAGGATCTACAAACTCTTACGTTTTTTCAACTTAATGGGATCCTGACTACTTTTGAAATGAGAAAAGGAGGTTCATCTGAAGTCCAAGAAGCATCATTTAGAGATACTACAAAAGGAAAGGACAAGGAAGAACACAAGGAATCAGGGTATGTATCAGAATAAGATGAGGAAAATTTCGTAAACAAAATTCAACTTGGCACTGGAAGGCTTAGAGGTAAGCTTCAATTCAAATGTTTTTCTCATGGAAGAGTGGGTCATTATGCGGCTAAATGTCCCCATAAAGATAATCATGATAAGGGAAAGGTTTTAGCAAAAGGTCATTAGAGACAATTTGTCAATAGAAAAGGTTACTATACTCATGAAGAGAGTGATGCCTTGTCAAATAGTGAAGACGGAGAATATGATCAAGATATTAGACTACTCATGGCATTTGAAAAAGACACTAGTGAGAATAAAGATACTTTTCTGGATGATTTATAAGAAAATGATTTTCTTGAGAAATATTTCAACTCAAAATATGCTTGGAAGAGAAAACAATATCCATAGATACTCTAAAGAATCAACTCATAGAAAAGGAGAAGCACAATGAGAAATTAGAATGCGAAATAGTAAGCTTAAGGAAGGAAATTGAGAAAGAAAAAACTCTAAATATTAGATTTGCTAAAGGATCTAAAACCTTATATGAATGTTGTGTAACCAGCTTCAAAAATAGAATAAAATAGATATCAACGCCTTAGAAATAAGCCACTTCGAGGGGGCAACCTCCAATACATTACATAAATGCACAATTCTTCGATGATACAATTTACAAAACCTCCTTTATATATATAGAAGTCCATGGGGCCATAATGTAATCCTAGTGGGCCACAATGTAATCCTAGCCAACCTAACAATAATAATTAAGGGCACAATAATAACAAAATGGGGGTTACAAGGGTACAATAATAACAATAAGGGGGTTACACTAACAATAATAAGGGACTATACTAGTGATATAGGGACCTAACATGCCCCTCTCCTTCAAAAAAGTGTTGTCCTCAACGCTTGAGAAGCTCCGGGTGCTTCTGTATAAAATTCTCATCCTCCCATGTAGAATCTTCAGTGGGTAAGTTCTTCCACTTGATGAGATACTCTGAAATTGATCGATTCCGTAGCTGTCGAGTTCTTGTTTCCATGACCGCTTCAGGTTCCAATATGATTTTCCTTCCTCATCAAGTTCTGGCAATATTGTTTGAACTGGAAGATTTTCACCTATAACATTTTTTAAGCATGAAACATGGAAAACTGGATGTACTCGCGAAGAAGCAGGAAGCTCCAATTTGTATGCCATAGAACCAATCTTTTGCAACACCTTGTAAGGACCATAGTACTTTGTTGATAATTTATTATCCTTCTTAGCTTGCTTGAGGGACATTTGTTTGTATGGTTGTAGCCCTAAAAATACCCAATCTCCTACATCAAAACTTCTCTCGCTGCGATGTTGATCTGCCTGTTGTTTCATTCGATTTTGTGCCAAATTCAGGTTATCCTTTAAGAGTTGGAGAACTTCTTGCTGATGCTCGATGTGATCTTCCTCTGCTTGAACCTTCGAATTTTCCCTTAAAGATGATGTGATGGATGGTGGATGATATCCATAAAGTGCCATAAATGGGGTCATTTTTGCTGCAGTATGGAAGGAAGTGTTATACCACCATTAAGCAAGAGGTAACCACTTGACCCATTGTGTTTGTTTATCAGATACAAAACAATGAAGATATCCTTCCAAACATTTATTTACGATCTCAGTTTGACCATCAGATTGAGGATGATAAGATTACCTATGAGCTAATTGAGTACCCAAACAAGAAAATAACTCCGTCCAAAAATTTCCAGTAAAAATGGGATCTCTGTTGCTCACAATAACCCTTGGGCTTCCATGTAGCTTTTGAATTATATCCATAAATGTAGTAGCAACTGTACTTGCTTTAAATGGATGAGATAATTCACAAAAGTGTACATACTTGGTAAGTCTATCAACTACCACCATGATGACACTCTTTCCTTTGGACTTAGGTAAACCTGTGATAAAATCCATTGAAATCTCATCCCAACGTTGACTTGGAATGGATAAAGGTTGTAGAAGTCTCGGGGTCTTAATTGTTTCCACTTTATTCTGCTGGCAAACCAAACATTCCGCCACAAACTTTTGAATATCAGATTTAAGGCCATCCCAAAAAAATTCTTTCTTCACCTGTGGTAAGTTTTTAAAAATCCTGAGTGTCCTCCTAAAGGAGAAGTGTGCAATTCCAGAAGAATCTTTTGTTTTAGTTGGGAATTCTTACAAAGATATAAGCGATCTTTGTACCATAAGGAATCATTTTTCCAACTAAATGTATCGGATGTACTAGGATCTTGCTGCAACTTTTGAATGAGTGTCCATACATCTTTGTCCTTCTTCCATTCATCTCTTGCTTCGGTTATCCAATCTGGTTGGATAATAGAAATGGAAAAAAGCAATGCTTCCACCTCTTCATTCTTTCTTGAGAGTGCATCTGCAACAACATTAAGCTTTCCTTTTTTGTAGATTATTTCAAAGTCATAACCCAACATCTTTGTGACCCATTTTTGCTGCTCTTCTGAAGATAGTCTTTGTTCCAAAAAGTGTTTAAGACTATCATAATCAGTTTTTACCTTGAAGTGTCTTCCCATTGGGTAAGTTCGCCATTTCTTTAGTGCATGCAGTATTGCTAACATTTCCTTCTCATAAATAGGTTTCTGTAAATACTTTCCTTTGATTGGATGACTTTCAAAAGCAAAGGGTCTTCCTTCCTGCATTAAAACCGCACCAATTCCATTTCCTGAGGCATCACATTCCACAATAAAGGTTTTCGTGAAGTATGGCGTAGCTAAGACCGGTGCTAGGCACATTGCCTCTTTAAGACGTTCAAAGGCCTTAGTTGCTTCAGGAGTCCATGAAAATGCATCTTTCTTCAATAATGTTGTTAGAGGTGCTGCTATTCTCCCATAATTCTTAACAAACTTGCGATAATACCCTGTTAACCCGAGAAATCCTCGCAACTTCTTTATGGTTGTAGGGACTTTCCATTCCTTAATGGCTTTAATTTTGTTAGGGTCTACTTTAACACCCTCGTGAGATACAATATGACCCAGATATTCCACCTCTTGTACTCCAAAGAAACATTTCGATGTTTTTGCATATAATTGTTTCTCCTGCAATAGTTTGAGCACCCTGTCAACATATTCAACATGATCCTTCCAAGACCTGCTATAGATTAGTATATCATCAAAAAATACTAGCACAAATTTTCTAAGGAAGGGTTTGAAAATGGAATTCATCAACCCTTGAAATGTAGAAAGTGCATTGGTAAGGCCAAAAGGCATGACCAAAAATTCATAATGACCCTCATGAGTTCGAAATGTTGTTTTTGGAATATCTTCGGTCTTCATTCTAATTTGATGATATCCTGAACGAAGATCCAACTTGGTAAAATAAATTGCTCCATGTAATTCATCCAATAATTCATCAATCACAGGAATGGGAAATTTATCTTTAATGGTGAGCTTATTGAGCTCCCTATAATCCGGACACATTCGCCATGATCCATTCTTCTTGTGTACCAATACTACGGGAGCATAGAAAGAACTTTGACTAGGTTGAATTATACCCGCCTCTAACATTTCTGCAATCATACGTTCAATTTCGCTCTTTTGGAAGTAAGGATATCTATAAGGCCTGATGTTTGGAGGAACACTTCCTGGAATCAAATGAATAGCATGATCATGATCACGAATAGGTGGGAGTCCTTTGGGAGTTTCAAACACCTTGGAATGATTGTCAAAGACTTGTTGGAGATCTGCAGAAATAGATGATTTTGATGTCGGAACTTCTAGTGAGCATAATTGTGCAATTACGCCTCGTTGTTCTTTCTTTAGAAGCTTTGTCATGACATTAGAGCTTATTATCCTTCCTGGCTTCCCTTCAATACCCGTAATTCGACTTCCTTTCCTTCTGAAAAAAATTTCAAGAAAAGTTCTTGAAAATTAAAAGCTACCGTCCCCAAAGATTGTAACCATTGTACTCCTAGTACAACATCAGCACCTCCCATGGGAATGGAAAGCATTGGACTTGTCAACACATATTCCCCCATGGTTAGCTTGATATTATGGCATTTTCCCGAGCAATTTATAGTTCCTCCATTTGCAACCATCACTTGACATTCTGGTGCTGGGTATAGGAAACAATTTAATTCCTTGGCTACCTTACAATGAATAAAATTATGGGTGCTCCCTGAATCAATCAACACTATTACCTTTTTCTTCTTGATCTGTCCTGCTATCTTGAGAGTTTGAGGAGTGGTAATTCCTGCCAGTGCATTACATGATATGGTCAGATTCATTTCTTCCTCTTCTATGGCTGGTTCCTGGTGTGTATCTTCTTCTTGTTCATTTTCTTCTTCTTCTTCACAATATATGTAAAATAATTTCTTTTCAACACACTTATGACCTTTGGTGTATTTTCTATCACAACTGTAGCAAAGCCCTTTTGCTCTTTTTTCTTCCAATTTTTGTGGTGTCAACCTTGTAGGTTGTGGAAATCTAGGCATAGCAACACTTCCTTCTTTATAGAATTGAGTGGTAGGCTTCCTTGTCGCCATAATTTTACATTCAACTTTTCTTTCCAACCTAAATGCCTTCTCTAATGAATCAGGTTCCAACACACGAACTTCATGTTGGATGTTATCCTTTAGAGTACCTATGAAGAGATCAATCCTGTGTTCCTCTGGAATATCAGTTACCCTTATATTCAATTTTTGGAAGTCCTCAATGTGTTGCCCCACTAAACCCTTTTGTTTGAGATTTATCAATTGGGTAAAGAAGGTTTTGCTCTTTGTATCCTCATAATGTGCTATCATTTCCTCCGTAAAAATTGACCAAGTGACAATTTTTTTACGGGAGCAAAGCCATCGATACCATACAAATGTATTTTGTTCTAAATGTAAAGTTGTAATGCATACCTTTTGTGTGTTTTGCACATTATTGAGATCAAAATATTTCTCCATCTGTAGTATCCATGTTACAAGATCCTTTCCATCAAACTTGCTCGTATCCATTTTTGGAATATGGTGGTTCTTCCCACCAACATTAGAGTTTATGAAAGCACGATTAACATTTATTTTGTTCTCATCATGAGTTTCCTCTACTATCTTTTCACCATTAGGAAACATTTGTTGTATCAACTTTGTCAAACCTTCCATGTCTTCTTTTAGATCATTCTTCATGTTTTCCATTTTCTCATCGATCTTAGCTTCCATGTCATCCCTCTTAGATTCCATGCCAGCCTCCATGCCATCCATCTTAGCTTCCATGTTATCCATCTTAGCTTGCACGCCATCCATCTTAGCTTGCACACCATCCATCTTAGCTTCCACGCCTTTCTTCAAACCTTCCATCTTCACTTCCACGCCATCCCATCTTAGCTTCCATGTTTTTCCTTTAAGCTAGTCCATTGGCTCTTTCACCTTTCTTCAAAACTTCCATTTCATTTTTTGTTTCTTTTTGCGAGAGTGAAATTTGTTGCACTTGTTCTTGTAATTTTGATAGATCATGTTGCAATTCTTCATCTTCATGAGTCATGGTAGAGCCTTCTGAAGGCTTAATGGGTGTTGAATTCTTTTTAGGGGCCATTTTAGAATCCAATATTGATACCTATTCTACAATATGCCCTTGGAATCAATTCAACTTGATTCTTCTAACAAGACTTATGCAATTCAGAAAACAAAATACACACCTTTTACTTGCTTTGAGGAGCTCGATATTGAAATTGAATTATCTCTATAATTGAAAATATTCAATATCTGAAATTCAGCCCTGTAGTAGCCCTCTAAAGCTTCTTTCAAATTCCAGAAATAAGCTACTTCGTGGGGGAAACCTCCAATACATTACATAAATGCACAATTCTTCGATGATACAATTTACAAAACCTCCTTTCTATATATAGGAGTCCATGGGGCCATAATATAATCCTAGTGGGCCACAATGTAATCCTAGCCGACCTAACAATAATAATTTAAGGGCACAATAATAAAAAAATGGGGGTTACAAGGGTACAATAATAACAATAAGGGGGTTACACTAACAATATTAAGGGACTATACTAGTGATATAGGGACCTAACAATGAAATTATCAAGGTTCAACACTCTCCTCTTGTGAAGATAGGTCTTGGATATATTGGTGAATATTTTTAGTCAGAAAAGTCCTCAGCTACAAGATATCTAAATGTAGCAAAAGCTAGCCAGCAAATCTTCGACACTCAGCAAAAGAACGAAAACAATGTCCAGGAAAGGCATGATCATTCAAAATCAAGGATGGACAATAACAAAAATATTAGTCCAAAGGTAACTAGCAGTAGAAGGTTCTATGATCGCATAAATTTCTTCTTTAATGGACAATGTTTCTCATGTCATAATTTTGGTCAAAAGATGCTCAATGTGTTGCATACAAAACCATCATGACCAGAGAAGCAAGAAAGAAAATAAATGAGACAGGAATAAAGAAGAATACTTATAAAAACTTTTCTCCTCTTCAAGATGAAATTGAAGGCTAATTTTGAAATAACTTTGGACATGAAGAATCTTAATGCAGAATCAAAATTCAGCCAAAAGAACAGATATCCACAAGTTCCAAGGTGTCGAGAAAGAACGACTTACAGTTTGAAAGTTGTGGCATAGCGTTATTTGTAGAAGGAGAATAAAATCAATGGTACAATGATAGCGGATGTTCAAAACACATGAAAGGTGATAAAGATAAACTTATTTCATTTAATGCATTAGAAAAGGAAAATAATGTTACTTTTGGAAATGAATCTCTTGCTATCATTAAGGGTAAAGGATCTATTTTTCGAAAACAAAAGGTTAAAGCTAACAATGTTATGTAAGTTGATGGATTAAAACATAACTTGTTGAGTGTTAGTAAAATTTTTGATCAAGGATATAAAGTTGTCTTTCGATCAAAGGAGTGTGTGGTTCATGAACTTGACACATCAAAGACTGTAATAAAAGGAACAAGAACACCAAGTAGTCTATATATATTGAAAGGTGGAGAAGAGCAATGTTATCCAGGTAAATCTACAAAAAAATGCTTATGGCACAGAAGATTGGGACATCTGAGCTTTTCTCAAATAAGCAAGTCAACCAAGCTCAAAGCAGTTTTTGATCTACCCAACATTACTTTACCTGAAAGTAACATATGCAAGTAATGCCAATTCGGTAAGCAAACCAGGGTTCAATTTAATGCCAAAGAAGGATCAGCAAGTAAGCCTCTTGAACTTATACATACTGATCTGTGTGGACCTGTAAGGAAAAATTCACCTCATGGAGAAAAATACTATATCTTATTCATTGATGAATTTTCTAGAATGTGTTGGATCGATTTATTGAAACATAAAGAGGAAGCATTTGAAAAACTTAAGGCCTTAAAATATTTAGTTGAAAATGAATTATATCTAAAAATCAAATGTCTTAGATCTAACCAAGGAGGAGAGTACATATCAGATGAATTCTTTGATTTATGTGAACAATATGGCATAGAAAGACAATTTTTTGTTGTTGGAACTCTGCAACAAAATAGCTTAGCATAAAGAATGAATAGAGCAGTTCAAGAAATGGCTTGTGCTATGGTTAATGAATCTAGGACTCCTGACACCTTTTGGGGTGAAGCTACTCATACTACAGTAAATATTCTCAACAAGGATCATGTTCGTGTAAACAATGATAAAACTCCTTATGAACTTTGGTATGGTAACATTCCCACTGTGAATCACTTTAAAGTTTTTGGAAGAAAATTTTATATCAAAAATAATAACGAAAAACTTGGTGAGTTTCAACCTAGAGTAGATGAAGGAATATTTCTTGGTTACTCCTCTAGAAGCAAAGCATACAAATGCTACAATAAGAGACTTTGGAAGTTTGAATATATTGATGTTGTGATTGATGAATCTCTCACAAATCCCAAAAGGGAAACAACAACAAATGAGGATGATGATGACGAATTTTTTCCCTCATTAAATAACAATAATATAGAGGGAGAATCTAATGAAGCACCAGAAGAAGATACATCGAAAAGAGAAAAGGCTCAATCCATGTATGTTCAAAAGAATCATACAGAATCTCCAATTTTGGGAGAAAAGGAATCATGGGTACAAAAAAGAAGAACTCTTGTATGATCTCCCAATTATCTATCATTTTTATCCACCATTGAACCACAAAATGTAAATCAAGCTAGTAAAGATGAATGTTGGATTCAGACTATGAATGAAGAGCTTGATCAAATTGAAAAGAATAATACTTGGGAATTGGTTCCAAGACCTCATGATAAAAATGTTATTGGAACAAAGTGGATATTCAAAAACAAGTTAAATTAAAATGGAGATGTAATTAGAAATAAATCTAGACTTGTTTGTAAAGGGTATGCTCAATAAGAAGGTATACAATTTGAAGAAACATTTGCATCAGTAGCCAGAATTGAAGCTTGTAATATCCCAAAATAGAATAAACGGGAATATTGAACAATGAAATGGAAATTGTAGTATAAATAATTACATAAAACATATGATAATATCGACTGAGTCATTTTATTACATTCAATAGAAGAGTTGAAGTAAAAATTTCTTGAAGAAAAGACACTCAAGCTAGATAGAAAATCCTGAAATGGCCCTAAGCCTCAACACATGATATGTTGTTACTGCAATAGTTGCTGGAATGCTGCCACTATGTAGTCCTGCTGGAAAATATAGCTGATGGAAACTAGGAATGTGTAGATCTGCTGATTGGGTGCTGAGAAATAGTCAGGATCAGATATTTGAGCTTTCTATCACTTTTCCAAGATAACCCAGAAAGGGTTTCTGGAAATGACAATAACTGAAAATGCAGCCCTAGGGATGATTTATGCATTGTAGTTGAGAGAATGCTAGGAGGTGGCTGAACTAATGAGAAATATATTGTTACTCCTCCCAATCAACTTCCTAGATGAAGGGTTTCTCCCCTCAATGGATGCCAAGCTAAGAAACTTGGGTTATTTCTACTCTAATAGATCTTCCCTCTTGGATTGCATAATTCCTGAACTAGACTACGTTGTTGATAGGGTCTAAATATTGGCCTGATGTCTGATGATGAAATGCAACTCAATAACCTTTCCTGAGTGGGAACTCTAAGTTCCCCGAGGATAAGGGTGGGATTTCCACTCGGAAACACCCATGTGCTAAACATCACAGAAGACTTACCTAAATAGTTGAAGCATGCAGAAAGTCATAAAAGACAATTCATAAACAATATTCAAAATGATTTCTATGGCTTCCGTCCCCTTCCTTATATGCTTTTGAGCCCTCACCCTCTTGGTCCCACACAATAATGATGCTACACACATGGTCACTAACCTCCATTATGACTGCATTGTCCTCCATTGTCTCCACTACCTCCATGACTGCGTTGTTGATTTGGTCAAATTGACCCCATCCACATGCACTGACCCACATTCACACCAAGAAATGGTTTATTCACCTTGACCCTATCTAGATGCATTGAACCACATTCACATTAAGAAGTGGTTTTATTCCTACTAAAGGGATTTATGGGTCCCTCTACCCTCTTATTCATCTATCTTGTTGACAATTTTTTTTTTTTAATTCTAATTAGCTAAAAGCTAATTAGGAATATTATAGTCCTCCCCTCTCAAATGTTTCTTGTCCACAAGAAACTACAAGGATGGATGCTGCAAAATATTCTCCCCTTCCCAAGTGGCATCCTCATACGAAAGGTTCCTCCATCAAACAAGATATTCTTTGATCACCCTATTTCTTAGCTTCCTCTCTCGAGTATCTTAGATAGCTTCCGGTTGTAAAACCAGATGGCCCTCATCATCAATAGGTGGGAGCTCCATAGTGGCAATTGCATGATTCCAATGGCTTTCTTGAGGCATGATACATGAAAATTATTGTGGATATTACTCCCAATGGGGAGTTCCAACTCATATGCTACTTCCCCAACAAGGTGGATCACCCTATATTGCCCATAGAAATGGGACTTAATCTTCTTAGCCCCCTTATCCTTCAGCGTAGATTGCTTGCAAGGCTGAAGATGGAGATAGACCAAATCATCCACCTCAAACTGTCTCTCCACCCAACCTCGATCTGCATATAACTTCTGCTAATTTTGGGTTGTAGCAATGGTGTCCTTAAGAGCACAGAGTATATCTTGACTCTCTTGGATCTAGTATTTGACTCTAGGAGCCTTGATTGCTCCAAACATCACATCAAAAAATGATAAAGCATCATAACCATATAGGGCCCGAAATGGAGACATATCAATCAACATATGCAATGTCATATTATAGAAATATTCTCCCAAGTGGAGCCAGCATAGCCATGCTCTCTGCTACCCCAAAACATAATTTTACAAGTAGCCTTCCAACCACTTGTTTACTATCTCTTTCTACCCATCTGTCTAGGGTTGATAACTGGTACTCAATGTCAACTTAGTACCCACCAAACAGAAAAGCTCCTGCCAAAGCCACCCATGAAGCGATTATCACTATCAATGACTATGGTCTTAGGAAGACCATGAAGTCTGAAAATATCTCTAAAGAAAATCTTGGCCACTTGTGAAGTAGTGTATCATGAAGAGATGAAAAATAAATGTGAATACTTTGTTAGTCAATCAATGACCACAAAGATACAATCATTTCCCTGCACTGCTGGCAAACTGGTAATGAAGTCCATAGAAATGTTCCCTCATTTCCCCTTCGGAATAGGAAGTGGTTGTAACAACCCTGCAGGATGGTTTTTCTCTCCTTTATTGCTCTGGAAGACTACACACTCCTTGATATATTGGAGCACATCCTCCTTTAGACCCTTCCATGATAATCTCTCTCTGATGGCCCGATATGTCTTTTTGAAACCATGGTGGCCTGAGAGCGGTGAATCATGTGCTGCATAAAAAATATTCTCCTTGAGCTTAGAATCTCTAGTCAAGAAGATCCAGACACAGTAGTAGATGACCACATCCATTACTCTATATCTCTAATTTGTCACCTACCCATCTAGTTTCTCACATGTGAAGCAGTCTTTGGAATACTCCACCAACATTTGGGCATTCCAATCTAAATCCACACTCATCAAGGATAGTGTTGATGGTATCCATGATAAGGCCTTAGCTACCACATTGTTTCAATTTCAAAATCATATGCTTGAATTTTGGTAACCCATTTTTCCTGCCTCTCTTGTAGTTGTTTCTTCTCAAGAAAATACAGAAGACTGTTGTGATTAGTCTTTACTTGGAATCTATTACCTACCAGATACCACCTAAATTTGGCCAATGCATGTGTAATGGACAACATCTCCTTATCATATATGGTATACAACCTCTCATGTGGCAGAAAATTCTGACTCTCAAAGGCTATGGGATTCCCCCCTTCATCAAGACTGCGCCAATACCCTCCCTTGAAGCATCACATTCCAGCACAAAGGACTGGGAGAAATATGGAAATTCCAACACCGAAAAACTACTCATCACCTCCTTGAGCCTATCAAAGGCCCTATGCGTAGTGTTTGTCTAACCAAAGTATCCCTTTTTGGTCAGATATGTGAGTGGTGCTTCTAGTTGGGAGAACACTTTGATAACATTTTGGTAGTAGGTGCAGATGCCTACAAAACCCAGAAGTTTTGTTACATACTTTGGCTCTGGCCAATCCCGAATAGCACGACTCTTCTCCTCATGGACACTTACTCCATCCACTCCAATGATGTGGCCTAAATAATGCATCTCTGTGAGCCCACACTCACATTTGGATAGCTTGGCATAGAAATTTTCCTCTTCCAGAATTCATAATACTGCTTCAATATGTTGCAGATGCTCTTCCCATGTGCAGCTTTAGATGAGAATTTTGTCAAAGAAAACCAACAAAAATTTCCTCAATTGAACACGGAAAATGTGGTTCATACAAGACTGAAAAGTAGATGGAGCATTGGTCAGCACAAAGGGCATTACCAAGAACTCAAAGTGGCCATAATGAAATCTAAATGAAGTCTTGGGGATATCCTAATCCCTTACCTTGATCTGATGGTACCCCAACCTCAAATCAATCTTTGAAAAATACTTCGATCCCCTCAGCTCATCCATCAGCTTATCAATCATGG
This sequence comes from Pinus albicaulis, assembly GCA_034641835.2. Classification (NCBI taxonomy): domain Eukaryota; kingdom Viridiplantae; phylum Streptophyta; class Pinopsida; order Pinales; family Pinaceae; genus Pinus; species Pinus albicaulis. The sequence continues at coordinate 848,331,127 of CM076583.1, forward strand.
GAATCAGGTACCTATTCTTCATTGTATTCTTATTCAAGGCTCTATAGCCAATGTACATCCTTTAGGTAGCATCCTTCTTCCTCACGAAGACCATAGAAGAAGAAAAAGGACCAGTGTTGGGTCAGATATGTCATAAATCCAAGAGCTCCTGAATAACTCTCTCAATCTCATCCCTTTAAGCTTTGGGGTGCCTATAGGGTGTGGTGATTACTTCTTGGATCCCCTACTCTAACTCAATAGTATGTTCAACCCCCCAGTCATGTGTCCTTCCTGGTGGAATTTCCCCATATATTGAAGAATAACGGTCTAGAATAGACTGCACATTAGAGTGGACTTATTTGTCCTTGTCTCCTGCCTATGACATACGTAGTTCTACTACCCATTCTATGTCTCATCTACACAAATCAACCTTCATCCTATCTGTTGAGAATACCTGAGGTGGATAGGTGTGCCTGCCCCTAATCATTTGGTGCTTACTGCTCTTCTTATATGTCCATTCCATCTCCAAGGTCTCCCAATCCATGGTGACCTTTCCCAGTGTGATCAACCACTGTACACCCAATATCACATTGGTGTCAGGAATATTGACCACAAAGGAGTGATATTTCAATGTGTGTTTCCCCAAAGTTACAGTCAATTCTGGAATGTACTTCACACAGTACATGGTTCTAGCTCCTAGAACCAAAACTGAGAATCCTTCAAAATCATCTGTGGGTATGCCTCTCCACTGCACTATTTGGGTATCAATAACATTGTGGAGCCCCATTGTCTATCAATATTGACACTCATTGACCTTGAACTATGCCTCGTACTCTCAATGCTAGATACTTGGGAACTCCCCGAAAAGCTGCATGGGCCCCTCCAATTGGAGAAAATTCTTGATTTCCACTTCGTGGTGGTGGTGGATCCTCTCCTGGTGCCACAACACTGGTGTCCCCTTCCAAATCATCCTCCGCTTACTCTTCACTATAGAATAACACTTCAATATAATGTGCCTTTCTAGCAGCACATTGATGCCCTGGTGCCCATGGTTCTTGGCAAGTGAAGCAAAGCTTCCTCCTCCTCAAATATCTCCGGATATCATCACTAAGAGGTCCTTTTCCTTGGTTCACTTTCAGGTGTGGAACCTTCATATATTTCGCCTTTGACTGGAATGTGGGTTTTTTCTAGAATGTATCTCTTTCCCTTGGCATAGAATATTGTAAGTCCCTACCCCTTTCAATGGCATCTTGGAGCGTAGCTGGTCTAGTGGAATTTACTAACCCATGCAAAGGTTCCGCTAGTCCATCAATGAACATGTATACCCTCCTAGCTGTGAACAGATCTGGCACCATGATGGAAAGTTTCAGGAACTCAGAGATATAATTATTCATGTTTATCGACTGCTTAAGCTTAGCTAGCTCAAAAAAGTGTGCCTCTGGATCTCTTCGGTCAAATCTCTCTACCAATTTCTAGGTGAACTCTGCATATGTAGTCACACCTGCATGTCCCAATGTAGACAGTCCATGGAACCACCATTCATGTGCTTCACCTTCAAGGTGCAGCGCTGCTATCTTAATAGCTTCATTCTCTAATACTTGTTTCAACTGGAAATAAATGTATAACCTTTCCACCCAAGGATTTTTCGTGCACTTGGATGACCCGTCAAAAGAAGGAATAAAGAATCTATGCATAGTATGCTACAAATCATTGTTCTGCATGTACCCTCCACCTCTATTATTGTTACGAGGTCTTAGATTATCTTTGATATGCTATAACTCTCAGAAGTTCAGATGTTCTTTAAATCTTTGAGACTGAGATTCATAATCTGGAAAAAAATCATTGAGAGCCTGCTACTCTTGTTGTCCTCTAGTCCCATTTCCTACTGCTAGGAAGGTAGGCATAGTGGAGTGATGTGAAGCTTGCTACATTGTTGGTTGCTCACACCAATGATGTGAAGTACCAAAGATTTATCCATTTTTAAACCCTCTTGGGGTTTCCCTATGTCTATCCACTCTCATCTCCTTGATCTCTCTGGAGAGATCCTACGTAGATTGGAGAAGAAGTTTTGGAAACTCTTTCTCATCCATTTCTCTCAACATTGGATACTTGCCTTTGTCTCCCATATCTTATGAGATGTGGTCTTCTTTGTTGGTTGTATATTGAAATTTGTGACCTCTATTAATATACGGCTTCTCCCGGTTTGTAAGAGGTTCTTCTTCAGATGTCATAGATGTAAATGTCCCACAGGTTGAACCAAGATTATGCTCTGATACCACTGTAATATCCTAAAATAGAATAAATAGGAATATTGAACAATAAACTGGAAATTCTAGTAAACATCATTACATAAAACATATGAGTAGATCAGCCGAGTCATTTTATTACATTCAATAGTAGAGATGAAGTACAAAGTGCTTGAAGAAAAGACACTCAAGCTAGACACAAAAGCCTGAAATGGCTCTAAACCTCAGCACATGATATGCTAATGCTACAACAATTGCTATAATGCTACCACTACATAGTCCTACTAGAAAATACAACTATTGGAAACTAGCAATGCATAGATCTGCTGATTGGGTGTTGATAAATAGCCCATATCATAGATCTGAGCTTTCTAGCACTTTTCCAAGATAACCTAGAAATGTTTTCCAGAAATGAAAATAACTAAAAATGTAGTCCTAAGGCTGATTTACACACTACAACTGGGGGAATATTGTGAGGTGGCTTAACTGATGATAAATATTTTTTTACTCCTCCAAATCAACTTCCCGGATGAAGGGATGCTCCCGTCACTCGATGCCAAGCTAAGAAACTTGGGTTATTGCTCCTCTAATAGATCTTCCCTCCTGGATTGCGCAACTCCTGAAGGAGACTACATTGCTGATAGGGGCTGAAGATTGGCTTGATGCCTGATGATGAAATTCATCTTAAGAACCTTTCCTGAGTGGGAACTCAAAGTCCCCCCAAGATAAGGGTGGGATTTCTTCTCAGAAACACTCGTGTACTAAACAACACAAAAGATTTAGCTAAACAGCCAAAGCATGTAGAAAGTCATAAAAGATAATTCATAAACAATATTAAATATGCTTTCTATGGCTACCATCTTCTTCCTTTTATGCTTGTGAGCCCTCACCCTCTTGGCCCCACACAATAATGATGCTACACACATGACCACTAACCTCCATTATGACTGTGGTGTCCTCTATTATCTCCACTACCTCCATGACTACGCTGTTGATTTGGTCAAATTGAACCCATCCACATGCACTAACCCACATTCACACCAAGAAGTGGTTTACTCACCTTGACCCTATCTAGATGCATTGCTCCACATTCACATTAAGAAGTGGTTTTATTCCTACTAAAGGGATTTATGGGTCCCTATACCCTCTTATTCATCTATCTTGTTGATAAAAACAAAAATAAATATTCTAATTAGCTAAAAGCTAATTAGGAATATTACAAAGCCATAAGAATGTTTCTTGCATTTTCAAGTTTTCAACAATTCAAGGTTTATCAAATGGATGTAAAATTTTCTTTCCTTAATGGTGATATGGAAGAAGAATTTTATATAGGAAAACCAGAAGGATTCATTCTGGGAAATGATGAAAAGCTTGTTTGAAAACTTAAAAAGGCCCTATATGGTCTAAAACAAGCCCCTCGGGCATGGTACTGTCATCTTGACAAATATCTTCAACAATAAGGTTTTACAAAATGATCTGTAGATAGTAACTTATACAAAAAATTGAGGCTGATAAATTATTGATTATTGTTGTTTATGTTGGTGACATCATTTTTGGGAGTAATGAAGAATCCATGAGTCAAAATTTTTCTTTTGTTATGTAGCAGGAATTTGAAATGTCTTTACTTGGGGAGCTCACATATTTTCTTAGGTTACAAGTACAACAAGAAAAAGGTGGCATTTTCTTTCACAAGCAAAATATCTCAAGTAGATCCTAAAGAAGTATGGGATGGAAGATTGCAAACCTGTGAGCGCTCTGATGGTGACTGGATGTAACCTCAGTTCTCATGATGAATATCCCAAGGTAAACCAACTAGAGTATAGATCTATGATTAGAAGTCTTCTGTAGCTAATAAGGAATAGACCATATATCATGCATGCAGTTGGGTTTGTTGGATGATTCCAAGCCAATCCAAAGGAATCACATCTTTAGGCCATAAAAATAATATTAAAATATCTACAAGGAACTCAATATTTTGGTCTATGGTATCCCAAAAATGTAGATGTTACTCTTCATTCTTACATAGATGCAGAATAGGCTGGAAATGTTGACGATCGGAAAAGCACTAGTGGTGGTGCATTTTATATGGGGCCCCGATTAGTATCCTGGTTCAACAAGAAAAAAAGTTCCATAACCTCATCTACAACAGAAGAAGAATATGTGGTCGCTGCATCATGTTGCACAAATTCTTTGGATGATGCAGACATTACAATATATTCAAATTAAATGTTCTCCTCCCATCTCTATCATGTGTGATAATACTAGTGCCATCAGTATCTCAAAAAATCTTGTTATGCATTCCAAAACCAAGCACATTCCTATCAAATATCACTTCTTACGAGAGCAAGTGCTTGAAAAAAAGGTTAAATTGGAGTATGTTCCCTCCAAAGAAAAAGTTGTTGATATATTTACTAAACCCCTTCCCAGGGAAGAATTTGAATATCTTAGATATAAACTGGGAGTTGTCTCTGCCTCACTTACCAAATATGTTTCAACTACTGTTAGGACCATTCACAAAGCAAGTTCTGTCCCTGAGAACCTCACAACCTTGCAAGATACCCAATTTGACTTATACCATAGGAAAAACCTTTTTAGAACTAAGTCTTAGAGTGGGATAGACCAGAAAAACCTTGAGCCCATAGATTTGCAACAGAGTCCTAGTAGAGAAGTCTCTCCTTCCACTCCTCCTGATTTTGAGCTTCTCCAAAAATTTGGCTCCTTCCATACCAAATATTCTCAATCTCACTTTGTTGGTCTGAGTACATCTACCACTACCATTCACACTTCCACTATGCAAAGCACTCCACTTCATCCTCCACCTCCTCTCACAAACCCTCCTTTGGTTCCTTTACCTCCAATCATGGTAGCCTGGTTTTCCCCCTTGGTACTACCCCAACCTTTACTGCCCATGCCTCAAGACTACCAATCCAAAATTCCTCACTTTACTGGAGTTGGCTCTACCATTGCCCAACAACATGTATACAGGATGAATGATGCCTTTGAATACCAAGAGGTAGAAGAGGAAACCATAAAAATGAGAATGTTTTCCCAAAGCTTAGGAGGAGAAGCTAAAAAATGGTTCAAAAAATTAACTCCTAGAAACATGCATGACCTTCCTTCCCTCTATAAAACATTCATAAACAAGTGGGAGATTAAGAAAAACCCTCTCCAAATCCTCTCAGATTATAAAAAACTTAAGATAAATGTCGAGGAAAGCATCCAAGACTACCGCATTAGGTTCAATAGTGTATACAATGCACTCCTGCCTCACATGAAACCTCCACAAGGTCTAGCACTAGTAAAATTTCCAGAGTGATTTGATCCAGACATGACCTACCAACTAAGGGAAAGAGATCCCCTAACCTTAGTAGACATGAAAAGGGTATTTGTGAGTGTAGAGCCCAATCTAATTGAGAAGAGGGCTAAGATGAGGTTAGAAAAGAAAGTCACATACAAAGATGAAACCATGGCCTCCATCTCGGATGCCAAAATTGATAATCTAGTGAGGGTAATGGAAAGAATGATGGAGAGGATCAACTTGAATGAAAGAGCACCTCCTAGGGAAAACCAACCAAATCCCCAAAACATAAATAGAAATCAAAACTTCAGAAGAGACCCTCCTCAAAACAGAGAAAGAGATAATGACCAACAAATCAAGCCTCCTTTCCAAGACCACTATGTAGATGAAGAGGAAAGAGAGACTAAACAACCTGAAGAAAACCATGTAAAATTTATAGGCTCTGATAATGAGGGTGATGTTTTTCTCACTGAAGAAGAACAAGGGTTATTTTCCTCAAATCAAACTAGAACAAGCTATGAGGATTCTGAAGAGTACAAATTAGGATTTGAAAATTCCATAATGGAGCTTCATAGGCAATATGACCTTAGGAGTAAGAAAACTCAAGATGCCTCCAAAAAGAACAAATTAGAAACTACTGTTAGAAAAACCTCTGAAAACATCCTTAAGAAAAAAAAGAAAACACCACTACAATGGCTAAGAAATCTAATCAAAACAAAGACAAAACTAGCCAACAAAATGGTGACCCAAGCTACCCTAGTACATCAATTAGTGGCCCTAGAAAAACTTCTCTAAATGACAGTCCTAGTAAAACTCAACAAACCAAAATTGTTGAAAAGACTATGTGTGACAAAACTGATGTAAATATAACAAAAACACTAGCACCTTTCAGTTTTGAGGGTGATATTGCCAAAATCAAAATAAGCATACCTCTTGTTGAACTAGTAACTTAGGATGTATATAGGTCCCAAATGTTAAAATATTTGAACATAGGAAATGACACCGACACTCTGAACCTAACTGATGACAAACCAGAGCTGTTGTTTGGACTTGAGGTATAGGGAAAATATCAAGGAGGAGTTGTCCCTCCATTCTATGTTAGCTTAAATATTCATGACAAAATATTGCACAATGCTATTCTAGACTCTGGTGCCTCACACAATCTCATGCCCAAGGTGGTAATGGAGAGATTAGGCCTTGAAATAACCAAACCTTACAAGTACTTGTATTCTTTCAATTCAAGAAGAGTCAAATGTTTGGGTCTAATCAAGGATCTGTGTGTCAATCTGGCACAAATACCTGCAAGAGTCTAATTATGGACATCATTGTGGTTGACATTCCCCTGAAGTATGGCATGCTTCTATCTATATCACGGGGAGCCAAACTCCAAGGGAACATCCAAATGGACATGTCCTGTACTATCATCCCGATCTTTAACAAAACAAGGAGATTGTACCAGGAATATCACATGAAATATATGGTTAGCAACCAAGATAGGCCAAACAAAACTCCCCTTTATTCCATCCATACAGAACTTGACTCATTTATCTTGTATAATGACTATGACATTGATGAAAAAGTAAATGAAATTGAGAAAGATCTAGGCTTGCCACAACATTCAAACTGAACACCGAATGAAGAACTTGACAACCAAAACTCTAGCAGCCTTGAACAAAAACATAATGGTGAAGTTGAACTTGAATCACTTTGGAACATGAGCTTTGATGGCTCTTGTAGCAAATATGGTTCGCGAGTTGGTGTTTGGATACATAACACCAATGAAGGCCACTCCTAAAAACTAGACTTTAAATGCACTAACAATATTGCAGAGTATGAGGCCCTTCTCCTTGGTTTACATTTGCTAAATGACATAGGAGCCAAGAAAATTTCTGTTCAAGGAGATTCTGAACTAATGATTAGACAAATCAAGGGAGAATATTCTGCCAAGAATCCTAGGCTAAGAGAGTATAGGAATGCTTCCTTGGACCTCCTAAAAACTTTTGAGAAGTATGAACTTATTTCCATCCCTAGAGCTCAAAATAGCCTTGCCAATGAACTTGCCTTTGTTGCTAACACATGCCAAATACAACATGCCAATGAACAATACACTGTGAAAGTCAAGTGCAGACCAACAGTCTCATATAACATAGATTATTGGCAAGTATTTTAAAATGAAAAACAGATTGAAAACTTCTTGCATCCCAAAACTAAGTTTGAAATGTTAAAAGCAGACTTAATCCATCAAGAATTTTTCTTTTATGAAGAACAAACCCTCAAAACAGAGTTTCCTTGTAATAATGACATAAATCTGCTATAACATTCTCTTTAGGTAGAATCATTTGAAGATTTTGATCAAAAAGAACTTGAGGAATTGCAATGCAAAGAAAACTCATTACCAAGAGGTCTTACCCCCTTAGAAGAGTTGTTTGACTTCAATGATGTTGCTAGGAAGCCACAAACGGAATCTACCGAGACTGATGTAGAAGAATGCAACATAGGTAGCACAGAAGAACCCAAAATGATAAAGTTGTCCAAAATTCTCCCTCCTCACATAAAACATAAATATATAGAGTTGTTCAAAGAGTTTAAAGATGTTTTTGCATGGGGGTATGAGGACTTAAAGTCTTATGACACAAGCATTATTCAACATAAGATTCCTCTCAAGGAAAATAAAAAACCATTCAAGCAAAAATTGAGAAGAATAAACCCCGTCCTAGTGCTTCTAGTTGAGAAAGAGATTAAAAAGATGTATGATGCTGGGATCATTGTCCCACTTAGGCACTCAGAATGGGTTTCAAACCTTGTGTCAATTAGGAAGAAAACCAGGGAGATTAGGCTATGCATATACTTTAGAAACTTGAACAAATCCTCCCTGAAGGACAACTAACCTTTACCCAAAATGGATCATATACTGAAAAGGGTGGTAGGTTCTAAGAGAATATCATTGCTTGATGGATTTTCAAGGTACAATTAGGTACTAGTACTGCCAAATGATCAGCACAAAACCACTTTCACAACACCTTAGGGCACATTCATGTACGTAAAAATGCCATTTGGGTTGATGAATGTGGGGGCTACTTCTCAAAGAGCCATGGACATAGCTTTCTCTAAAGACATAGGTTACTTCATAGTGATATACCTTGATGACATCAATTTCTATTCTAAAACTAATGAAGAACACCTAGTTCATTTGAGAAAGGTATTTGAGAAGTGTAGGAAGTATGGCCTATCTCTGAATCCTAAGAAAACATTGTTTGGTCTTCAAGAAGGAAAAATCGTAGGCCACATCATTTCTGAATATGGGATAAAGATAGACCCCAAAAGGATTGAAGGTATACTATAGATTAGTCATCCTAGAAACATTAAAGAGCTACAATATTTCATTGGAAATATTAACTTCCTAAGAAGGTTCATACCAAACCTTGTTGAACTCCTAAGGAATATCACAAACATGCTGAAAAGAGAAGTAGGAGTCAAGTGGACCACGGAAGCCAAACAATCCTTTGAACTAGTAAAACAAGCCCTTACCCAAACACCAGTTCTAATTAGCCCTAACTTTACCGAGGATTTCTTCATTTTCTCCTTTGCATCGGAACATACTATTGTTGCAGTATTGCTCCAAAAGAACATGATGGGACAAGAACAACCCATAGCTTTCTTCAGCAAAGCATTAAGGGATGCACCTCTAAAATATAACATCATGGAGAAACAAGCCTTTTCCATGATCAAAGCATTGAAAGACTTCAGAGTTTACATTTTTCACTCACATGTCATTACTTTTGTTCCACATACAGTTGTTAAAGACATTCTAAATCAGGACCCTGATGGCAAAAGGGGTAAGTGGATTACTATTATCTTAGAATATGACATAGAAATCAGACCCACTAAACTAATTAAATGGCAAGGACTTGCAAAACTCATGGCTAAAGAAATTTTTCAAGAATTAGACATAAACATGTTACATTATTTAGATGAAGAAGAAGAACTGACAACTCCACCCATTGAAGAAGAATTCTTGAACTCACTATGGTATGCTGACATATTGTATGTACTTGTTAATCTGAATGCTCCTTTTACTTTGTCCAAAACAAAAGCTAGATTATTGAAACAAAAGGCTTTGAATTTCTGCATTTTAGATAGATATTTGTATTGGAAAAATTTTGTTGGCATTTTGATTAAATCTTTACTTGAAGATGATGCAGATAGAATCATGCATGAGTTTCATGAAGGAAAGTGTGGAGGTCATCTCTACAGGAAAACCACAGCCAACAAGATCCTTAGAGCTAGGTACTATTGGCCCACTCTTTTCCCTGACATACATAAGCTAGTTGCAACTTGCCATAAATGCTAAGTCTTTGATGGCAAGAAAAAGCTACTACCTTTGCCCTTGCATCGTATTAGTGTTGAAACTCCTTTCCAACACTGGGATTTAGATTTCATTGGCGAAATCCACCCTGCCTCATCTGCCCAACATAAGTGGATCCTCACCGCTACTAATTATTTCACCAAATGGATAGAAGCCATCCATTCAAGGAATGCCACTGACTTAGTTATCATAAAATTCCTTGAAACCAACATCTTGTCCACATTTGGTTGTCTGAAAAATATCATCACCAATAATGCTGCTGCATTTAAGTCCAAGAGAATGGTGGAATTTTGCTACAAGTACCACATCACACTAGAGCACTCTACCACTTATTACCCTCAAGGTAATGGGTTGGAAGAGAACAAAAAATCATGGCATAGAAAACTGGTGCATGCACTATGGGCTGATAGACTAACAACTAAGAAATCTATCAATATGTCTCCCTATCAGCTAGTGCATGGCATGGATGTTGTTTTCCCAACATAATTGGGAGTTCCAGTTATGAATATTCTTCAAGAGGTGTAATCAAAAGAGAATGATATGCAAAGGAGGTTGAACCAAACCATTCATTTGCAGCGGTGAAGGGAAGAATTTTACAAAAGAACACAAGTAGTGCAAGAGAATATCAAGAAGATCTTTGACAAAAGGACCAAAGCCAATGACTTCCAGATTGGAGAAAAGGTACTGAAATGGGATTCAAGGAGACTGTAATATTCCAAAATTTTAGCCTCCAAGCTAAAATGTAATATTAGAGTTGTTTTATCACTAGGTAGGTGAATAAATGGGTAGGGAGGCCCATTAACCTCTTTAGAAGGATCAATAACACTCCTAATGTGAAAGGAGTAAGAATAAGTAGCTAATTTGAGCACCCTTGGGTGTGAACAGAGATGGGATCATGTTGATTCAGTCAACTTTGACCAAGTCAACTAAGCTGCCTAGATACATTGAACCTCCTTTGGACAACTCAAGTTTGGTGGAGGACAACTTGCATGAGCTTGATGGCACATGTGGATGGGACCCAATGTGGAGAGGTTCAATTGCTATATATGGAGAGGATGGGAGCCTTTGTTATTCATGCTTTGTATTTAATATTTTGATCTTGTCTGTTTAGACTTGGCTTCCTCTTGCTGTTTAGCAGGGTAGCAGTGTTGTTTATCACCGGGTGTTCTCAAGTGGGTATCCCACCTCTTCCCTTAAGAGGCCTCTTGGGAGAGCTTGTCCTGTATTTCTCCACATATAGGCTTAAGGCCAAGCATCATTCTTTAGTTCCAACATTATTTCTGTAGTAGGATATTGCTGAGTTGCAGGGTGTTGCAGTGGAGGTTTCTTACACCACTTCTAGGTCTGTTTCTCAGTAGAGGGTGCCTTCCTTCTCTTGAGAAATAAGCTAGGAATATTTCTGAGCATATTTCATATATTGGAAGTAGGCCAAAGTGTTTCTCATCTCCTACAATGTAGTCCCTTTCAGGAACTGCGTCATTTTGCATAGAGTTGCTGCAGCAAGGTTCAGACCCTTGTTTTTGAGCTAGTTTCCTAGGGAACCCTTCTCCTGGAAAGCTAGAGGAATGGATTCTCATCCCTCGTTTGTATTATTCAGCTATATTTATGTAATGTTGTAGTAAGACTACATTTTCTGAGCTGAATATTCATATTTTCTCTTTTTGTACTCATGATTTCAAGAAACCCTTGTCGGGTTACCTTTATAATGTAATAAGGAGGCTAGATCTTCATTTTTTTGGCATATTGTTCTCTAAAGTTCCAGATCCATGTTATTTTGTCATTATACTTTAGAAACCCTCATAAAATAACGTTGTACATGCTTCAATCTTTTTCTGCATAACATAAGTCATGGGATTTGGCTATTTTTAAGCTGATATGAAGCCGGGAGGTCTGTTTAACATATCAAAAGGGATTTATTTTTGATCCCCTTTTGTATGTGAGGGCCTAACATCATATGATAAGGGAACCAAGCATTATTTCACCCAGTAAAACCAAAGATATTCATAAATAACGTTTTCAGGGTCTATTTGCTGCATTTTCCCCACTTGGGAATTTGTAGAAATTCTTATTTTGTTGTTGTTTCACTCATTTGATGGCTATTTTTTTTTGAACACATCATATGAGTCTATTTGCTGGATCTCCAACTTAAGAATATCTTCATATATTCTTAGTGTTGTAGAAATTCCCTATTTTGGGATATTACAGTGGTATCATAGCTTCAATCTTGGCTCAGCCTATGGACTCAGCCATGCAGCTATCAAGAGATGGAGAGATCAACAGAAAGAAGACTCCATTATGTGGTGGAAAAAGGGAATATAGGATTACAAAGCTTCTTCCAAAATCTATGCAGTGCATCAATGAAGATCTTAAGAAGATGAGAGGAGAGATGGAATCTCTTAAGGAGTTTGGATCTAGAGCTAGATCTAGATTGGCACATGATAGGTGTGAGCATGCAGCTACACCCTATTATGCACATCGCAGTCAAATGCCCATATCTACTATGAAAGAGATGGAAGAAGAGGAAATGTTGGGGAGGGAAACTCTTAGTAATTTTTTGCAAGAGTATGAGTCTCAAACTGAGAAGTTTAGAGATCATATTAATTTCAAAGAGTTTTTCAAGATAAAGGTGGAGAGGAGCAAGCTACATGACATGGATAGATTTTCTCTAGCTACCTTTGATGAATCCCCAACTTGCTCAACCGAAGCTTGGGTGGAGGAGTTGTGTACTTATTTGCAGCAGCACCAAGTTTCTGAAGAAGAAGCCGTCATAGTTGCAGCGCTACACTTTGAAGGTAAGGCCTATGCTTGGTGGATGTTTGATTCATTGAAAAATGTTAATACTTTTTCTTTTGCAAAGTTCACTAAAATTTTGGTAGAAAGGTTTGATAAAAAACATGAGACAATCAAACCAATGAAACTTTTTCATAAGTTGGGAGGACCTGCAAACTCAAAACCGCTTCAGATTCCTGTTGGAGGAGATCACATCTTGCATGATACCTTGCTAGAGGCAAGATCCTTGTTTCATAACCTTGGAAAAGAGGGAATGAAGGTTCATTTTGCAAAGAAGGATCCTCTTATTGAGCAGTTGCCTCCTATTCATATTGAAGATGAGGAGAAGGATGGGGGTTACAATGTTGTCACATCTAGAGAATATCTAGTGCCTCATGTAGAGGAAGGAGGAGCACATGCTCCAACAAAAGGATTTCTTGTGTCAATGCAAGAAGTTCCCCAGGATCTCACATATGGAAGGCAAAGTAAAATCAATGAGCAGCATGATGGTGAGATGATGTTAATGGAAGGAGAAGGTAGGGAGGAAGGAAATCATCATTTGATGAGGAGCACACACCCCTATCTATTTCAGAGAGCTGGTGCAAGGAGGAGGGAGACTGGTTTGCGCTGTGAGGGAAAGGGAAAGGTTTCCCAACCATATGAACAATCCTCTATTGCCATGGATGTCTCACTACATCGAGGCATTCCATCGGGGAGGCCACCAGATTTGGAGTTGGTAAGAGGAATCTTACCAGTGGGTTCACCACTCTTAGATTCTGCAGAGGTGAAGAGTTTTGAGGGAGACTTTGGCACGGGGGATGTCAAAGTAGCAGGCAGCAGCATGAAGAGAGCTTCACATGGCAGATCACCAGTGCTGTCTCTTGGGAGGATTGATCCATACTGGAGGTCTCAACTCTTGGTAGAGTACTCCAAGGATCTTGGTGCTTGCATGATTCTTGATGACCCTGATGGAGATGATAGGTATATGGTGGATGATGTGGTCATCTATTCTTATGGCAGAGTCTTCTTGCCTAGAGCTTCTAAGCTCAAGGAGAAGTTTCTACATGCAGCACATGAGGACTTATTTTCCATGTATTTTGATGCATATCTTTCCCTGGCAGAGGAGTTCATTTGGGAGGGCATCCAACATGACATATTTTAGCATATGGAGAGATGAAAAGCCCGGATGGTGATAGAGAGGATGTCACAACCATTTCCCTACTCTTTGGAGGTGAGGGAGAATTTCTAGTTGAGCCATTTCAGCTCAAGACCTCAAGTACTTAATGGAGAATATACAATTTCACTTTATGTTTTGTACTTATTTTCTTTGTATGAGAAACATATTGTACCAAGGAGGCTTATTACTTCTTGCATATTGTATAATGATGTACTTGAAGCCATTTGTAGCATTGAGAGTGGCTATCTCATTAGTGGTTTGTGGGGGAAGCCACGTGATTTTTGATGTGCACCATTGACACCCTTTTGTACTTTCATGTTTATATCTTGTAAGATGATTGTGGCAGCAAAGAAGTGGCTGAAAAAGAACTTGTTTTTGTTTGATTTGATGCAGGAAAAAGATGCACTGTGCTAGTTCCTTGTGTGGGACCTTGATCCACTTTCCGGTTGTCATATGAAAACTTGTTTCTATTGGTTTTTGCTTCCATGTATTGCTGATATTTCTATGTTCATGGGAAGCTTTTTTTGGAGAGTGGGATATGAGTTGAAGATGCCCATTGGGAGTATGATTCTCCCTACTTTTCATGATGCATGTTTCACGAGAAGCAATGGGCAGCCCATGATTACCAAATTACATCTCTCTTCTTCATGTGGGAGGAGCCATTTGGAGAACTTGAGTTTTTGGAGGAGGCACTTCATGGTTTATTTTTTTGATGGGGTAGCTTGGGCCACTCTTGGAGGTCATGAAATTTCAGCCAAATATCAGCAGCAGCCCCATACTTATCATAAATGGAGAGAGAAACCACTTGGTTGGGAGGATCCAATCTCTCCATGCAGCCCCAACACATTGTATGAACTGGGGGTTGAGGATATTTTTGAGCCAACTAGATTGGCTCATTTCATTTGGATGATAGCATGGGTGTGGGAGTCACTCATTAGGAATACTATTTACCATGTTCATCATCACTCCTACCTTGAGGAGGCCACTGGATAGCAAGGTGGTTTCCACCTACATCTTCCACCTTTCTATGATGTAAGCCCTATGGTTTTGCATGCTTGGGAGGAAGCATTAGAGGATAGATTTGTAGCAAATCATGTTGAGCAGTGGTGGAGACTTTTGATGAGGAGGCCACAAGAAGAGGAGGGGATGATTTTTTCTCTCCTTATACAGTTGCTTGAGGACAAGCAATATTTTGGAGGGGAGGACTATAATATTCCAAAATTTTAGCCTCCAAGCTAAAATGGAATATTAGAGTTGTCTTATCACTAGGTAGGTGAATAAATGGGTAGGGAGGCCCATTAACCTCTTTAGAAGGATCAATAGCACTCCTAATGTGAAAGGAGTAAGAATAAGCAGCTAATTTGAGCACCTTTGGGTGTGAACAGAGATGGGATCATGTTGATTTAGTCAACTTTGACCAAGTCAACTAAGCTGTCTCGATACATTGAACCTCCTTTGGACAGTGCAGTTTTGGTGGAGGACAACTTGCATGAGCTTGATGGCACATGTGGATGGGACCCAATGTGGAGAGGTTCACTTGCTATATATGGAGAGGATGGGAGCCTTTGTTATTCATGCTTTGTATTTAATCTTTTGATCTTGTCTATTTAGACTTGGCTTCCTCTTGATGTTTAGTAGGGTAGCAGTGTTGTTTAGCATTGGGTGTTCCCGAGCGGGTATCCCACCTCTTCCCTTGAGAGGCCTCTTGGGAGATCTTGTCCTATATTTCTCCACATCTAGGCTTAAGGCCAAGCATCATTCTTTAGTCCCAACATTATTTCTGTAGCAGGATATTGCTGAGTTGTAGGGTGTTGCAGTGGAGGTTTCTTACACCACTTCTATTTCTGTTTCTCAATAGAGGGTGCCTTCCTTCTCTTGAGAAATCATCTAGGAATATTTCTGAGCATATTTCATATCTTGGCAGTAGGCCAAAGTGTTTCTCATCTCCTATAGTGTAGTTCCTTGCAGGAACTGCGTCATTTTGCATAGAGTTGCTACAGCAGGGTTGAAACCCTTGTTTTTGAGCTAGTTTCCTAGGGAAAGGGCCAACCCTTCTCCCGGAAAGCTAGAGGAAGGGATTCTCATCCCTATTTTGTATTATTCAGATATATTTCTATAATTTTTCAGTAATACTACATTTTCTAAGCTGAATATTCAGATCTTCTCGTTTTGTACTCATGCTTTCAAGAAACCCTTGTTAGGTTACCTTTATAATGCAATAAGGAGGCCAGATCTTCATTTTCTTGGCATATTTTTCTCTAAAGTTCCAGATCCATGTTATTTTATCATTATACTACAGAAACCCTCATAAAATAATGCTATACATGCTTTAGCCTTTTTCTGCATAGCATAGGTCATGGGATTTGGCTATTTTTAAGCTGATATGAAGCTGGGAGGTCTTTTTAACATATCAAAAGGGATTTATTTCTGATCCCATTTTGTATGTGAGGGCCTAACATCATATTCTAAGGGAACCAAGCGTTATTTCACCTATTAAAAATGTATATATTCAAAAATAACGGTTTTAGGGTTTATTTGCTGCATTTTCGCCACTTGGGAATTTGTAGAAGTTCTTCTTTTGCTGTTGTTTCACTCATTTGATGGCTATGTTTTTTTGAACAAATCATATGAGTCTATTCGCTGGATCTCCAACTTAATAATATCTTCAGATATTCTTATTGTTGTATAAATTCCCTATTTTGGGATATTACAGAGACAAGACAAAGGCAAGCATGGAAATTTTGAAAATTTGTGGAAAGGTCCTTACATCATTCACTCAGTTAGAGGTAACAATGCTTTCTTTTTACAAGAGCTGGGTGGAGTAGAGTTATTCGGAGGTCTTGTCAATGGTAGGATGCTCAAGCACTATTTTTGTCAAGATTCCTAGTTTGAAGCTTTCATTCATTGTACATAACATTTCTTGATGAAAGATCAGAAATAAAAATTTAAAAAAAAAAAAAAAAAGGAGGAAGAAAAAGAGGGCAAGAAAAAGAATAGGTACAACCCCATACCAAAAAAAAAAAAAAAGTGTTACTAAAAGTGTGAAATCCTAAATGCCGCTACTTGTTGAAAAGGAAGAGTCTTGTTTCAGTCATCTAGCCTAATCATGACTAAACATGTTTTAAATTGCTGCTGATAAGGTAGTGAAAGAAGACTTTTCAAACCATTTAAGCTTGGCTTGTTAGTATATTAGATTAGGAAATATTGTTGGTTCCCAAAGCATAAATCTAAACCAAGAGAAAAAGAGGGATGCCTAACAAATTCTAAATCAAAACCCTCATGTTTTCTAGTTTTTTTATTGTACAAAAATGATGTCTGTGTGCAGCTTGTCCAAATGCCACAGCCCATGGAAAATCAGATTTCTCAATCCTAGTTTGATCGTGTTTCAATTTCATGTCAATAGGTTAGAGAATAAGGTTTTTCAAACAGCTTAATCTTGACAAATGAGTAGACTAGGTAGAGAATAAGAGAGTTAATTAGCCTAATTTGAACTCTTGGAAGTGATAAGGGTATAAATAGATATTTTTTTATACTTTCAAAAGAAAAGAATGTCAAGGGTTTTTCAGTCCAAGTGCACCCAAAATAAGAAAAAATGTTAGGAAAAGTATGATGGGTAGGTAGAAATGAGGTTGAAGCAAACATGTCTTTCTGATTTTGAGATCATAGCTTCAAGAGAACATCAACAAATGAAGGAAGAAGGATCTGCAAAGTGCAAGTAAGGAATTGGTCTTCAAAACTTAGAGATTTGAACTCTGAGATCTTGGACACCTCCTGAAAAGGAGTTGCCCTCCCCAAGTGGAGCCATTGTTAGTCATCAGTAATTTTTACCATCTTTATATGACTAAATATTGGTTCTAGATTTCTAAAAACAAAATTCCCTGAATATTCTGAGTTTTAGAAATCTCATTGCCTTCATTATCCTTATACAAAATTTTTCACTATTCTACCATTTTTCCATTTCATGGTCACCCTACCACTCCTAAAATAATCCTTATTGGTTGGCACCACTCATCTCCATCCCTTTTTTCCACTTATAACCTCATTAATTTATTTTTCACTTGCCCATCACTCCACTCCCCCATCTAGGGTTACTAATCAACATATTCTTTCCCATGTTCACCAAGTTCCTCAAGCATTGATGGTCTCAAAACTATCTCTGTAGGCTCTTTAGATCAGTCAAGTACATTGGATTTTGGATCTTCAATACATCAATTTTTCAAATACTCTATTTTTACACTCAAAGACCCCAAACCAAGTTTCAGCCAATGACCAGGTCAAAGGACCCTCCCACTAGGTCATTAGGGTTTCATAGGTTGTAGGGTCATCATTGGCGTTTTAAACATTGATTTCCTATGCTAGAAGTTGGCTCAAATGTAAAAGAAGATCAGAAAATGCTTGTCCAAGAAAGATTATAAAATATCCAAGGATGACTGCTTTATCAAGTTTAAATTCTGCAATAGGTGAATGTGAACTTTGACACTTCTGCAGGAGCGTAAAAAATGACTATCAGCAGAAATTTTGTAAGGTAAGAGGCCTGCTCCTCAATAAAGACATTCATAGAAAAGAGAGTGGAAGCAATTTGTTTTCAAGGAGAAGTAAGGTTTTGAGCTTAATGGCCAAACAAGTGCCAAACAGTGAAACAAATGGCAGAAATGACCATGGAGGAGGTACGCCAAGAAACCAAACATGAAGAGAAGTTTTTTAGAAATTATTAAGGAAAAAGGAAAAAATGTGAGGTGAAATGGACATAAATGAATGAGCTTGAAAGGGCTATAGATAACTTAGAAGACAGCACTTATAATTGTCCTCAAGCACTCCAAACACCTAGGGTTTTGGAAATATAATCAAAGAAGGTGAAAGGGTAAGTTGGAATCCATGATGACAGGAAAGGGATTCTAAAGATGTCATTGTTTGTAAATATTCCAAACTTATCCCAAGGAGTTTTTCATGCCAAAAATGGTCAAGAGTGGTAAAATCCATGATGCTAGCAAAGAAAAGGACTGTGAAAATATTTCTGTTATGTAAGCATCCAAATTTTTGCCAAAGTAAAATGTCTCACTACCTCAAAAGAACAAGAATGTAAAGGGTATCAGAAAAAAGCTAAGTCAGTATTTTATGGAACCTGCAAATCAGAAGTGGCCAAAATAGAAGGTAATAAGCGTGATTTTCAATTCTACAGTGCATGTTAATGGGGAGTTTTGAAGGTATTAATGTGTGAAATCCCCCAAAGATTTTTAAGTGAGCTTGTTATGCTTCAAGGAGAAACAAGAAAGTCAAGTTCATTATCTTATCAACCTTCATACAAACAGTGAAAAGGGTTTGTAAAAAAGGTGAAAGGGTTAATATTAGTTTTATAAAGGGGATGTCACATCAATTTGAAGAAACTATTGTATGGCTAAATCACCAAAGTCTCAAAATGAATTTTCACGCCTCAAGGAACCAAAAGAGAGTTTTTTTTCTCACATCAGTCACCTACAGAGCAAACAATGCAAAATTGTTAGTAATAGAGGGTGAAAGGGATAAGTCCAATAGTGTAATGGAAGCCACATAAGTTTTAAGGATGTAACCATTGTCTAAAAACATCCTGAGACTATCAAAAGAGAAGTCATCATGCCTCACAAAAGAACAGCAAAAGCCAAGTCAATGTTTTGTCACCTGCTGAAAAGGGTCAAAGGAACACTAGTCAAAAGAATGAAAAAGGTTTTTAGACATTAGGAAAGTGGATTTTGAAATTAAATTAGATCATTTTCATATAAAAGTTTAGCTAACACTTCACATACCTCATTATTCACTTGCAAAAAGTTGGAAGAATAAGGAGGAAAAAACTGCGAGTTTTTAGGTCAAAATTGGGTAAGTTTTTTAGGCGCTGCACGTTCAGGTCATTGATGCGTGCTTGGAGTCGGGTGCTACACACCTAGGCGTTTCTCCCATGAAAATTTACTCTGCGATGTGTGCCTGGAGGTACTCACTACACACCTGGAAATGTGATGTGCATTTACTCGACAAACTTGATAAATAATGTTGGCGATGCATGCCTGGAACACTGTGCTGCATTTAGCCTGACCTGACACCTCGTTCACCTGGGCGTTGCGTGCTTGGCTAGGAGGGCCTCCACACCTTGCAGACACTCAACTTAGCTCAAAAACATCATCAAGCTGCCACCAAGGATTTTCAAGCAAAAACTAAGTGGTAATTGGATGCCTTACCCTCCTCAAAGCATTATGATGGTTTGAAATATAAAAAAATTGGAAACCCTAAGTGAAGACCTAAGTTTCATGTTAAAGGAAAATGTTTAAGCCCCTTGCATTTGCCTACTAAGGGTATCGGTCAACACAGAGGGAAATAAGGTGCTATATAAATTGTCACTACATCTAGGTTTCCCCTCTAAGATCCATTTCCTTCGCAACCCTCTGCCCCTTTATTTGCAAAAGGAATTCTCTTTCCATTACCACTCCATCATATCACTTTCATCTCAAATGCACACTTAGACTAAGTATTTTAAAAGCGAAGCTTTTAAAGATCAATAGGGGTGGTCATCAAGTTTTTCTAGCCTCTCATTCAACATGATATACCTGTACACTCACTCAGATCATTCACTTGAAAATATTGTCATCCTCCATCCCTCCATCTCATTTTTATTGTGCATTCCTAGTGTTTGTTCAAAATAGAGTGATCAAAATTTCAAGGGAAGGTGACAGTGGTAGTGGTGAAGAAGGCTAAGTGCCAAGGAGGCATCAACATAGAGGTGGGAGGATTAATAGGTTTGAACCACTAAACACAATGGAGCTTAATGAATCTCCCCTAACTGTCTCATGTTTCCAAAATGTAGGCTGCTATCAATTTTTTGAGAAAGTACATCAGGTGAAAAATCACCCTGAGATGACTAGTCTTTTCATACTTAACCTACAGGAGAAACAAGTCAACCTTACAGGGGTAAAATTTGAGCTATCCTCATATGCCATTGCTATTTCCACTGGGATACCTAGTGTTGGTGAAAAATGGTTCAAGTAGGCCAATTTAGACTTGAGCTACTATGAGCCATTCCTTAAACCCTGATACAAAGACTACAATAAATATATATTTCCTTTCTCACATTTTCTTGAGAGGTATGCACCCATGATGAGGGTCATTATGAAATATTTCACATGTGAGGGAAGATTCTCCTGGCTTTATTCCTATCACATCAAGTTGCTCATGCACTTTACTAGGGTTAAGATGTTTCATCTACCCTACTACCTCTATAGGAGTATTGAAAAAATGTCTTATATTGTACAAAATAGAGACCCTTCATAGCAGATGCAAAGCCTCTTTCACCACTCTCTCATCAAAATGGTTGTGATGATGCATCAATTGTAGAAAAAAATGTATTCCATGGGAGGTTTTCATTGCCCATGAAGAGTTCACAAACCCACAACCCCATCCTCAGTAAAACATGCCTTCATCATCTCATATTCATATCCTTACTCCTCCGTCATCTCTCGCTGAGCATGTTTCACCATCTACACATATCCCTTCACCTCAAAACAACCCTCCTTCATCACTCTCTCACAATGCATTAGAAAATGAAGTGACAATGAGCAGTCAAATGAAAATTAGGGATAAGGTAATAACGAGTCAAGAAAAAATGATGATGATGATGGTGGCAGTGAAACTAAGAGCCATGATGACAGTGAAAATAGTGAGGCTCCTAGTGGTGATGAGGTTAGTGATGTCGAAAACAATGATACAGAAACAAATGATTAAGAAAGCAGTACAGATGAGGGAGATAAGGCTAATGTCAGTGAGGTTGATAGCATTAATGAGGTAGAAAATGTTAGTGAAGAAGATGAAGGTAGTGCACAAAGAATGGAAATAGAAGATAATGAAACAAATGTTGATGAGACACAAGTCAATGGATCAGAAGAAAAAACCAATCATGAAGAAGGCAGCAAGGAAGTGAGCCAAGATGTTAGTGAGCCAAATAATGATGACCATGATGTCGGTGAGGGCAGTGAGGCTAATGATAGTGATAATATTGGCAGTGATAAAACAGAGAGCAGCAAAGATGATAGTGGGTTAAATGGTCATAACAGTAATGGTGATAACAATGATGAAGGCAACCATAAGAGCAGTGCTAATGGGAGCCATGAAGATAGTGAGAATACCGATGATGATGGAATTAATGGTGGCAGCAAGACTGAAGGCACTGAAATGATCAATATTGAACCTTTTCATTTAACTTACCAAAGGGGAAGTAGGGATGTGTTTGCTGCCTCTAAAAGGCAAGGGGCCATGCCTTCCACTTCAACCAAGCAGCTGGAAAAAGGAAAAGAGAAGGTCATGGAGGAAGAGGAATAAGATCAGCATAAGACTGAGCAGGAATTTGAACTCATTCATGTTGACAGTGATGATGAAAATGAGGCAACGATCTCAATAATTCTTCTCAAAGGTAAAAATTCCCAATTCAAATATTTTCAAGCCAACCTAGCTAGGGCTAGGAATGTCATCCACTATTATGAGACTGAAAACAAGCAGTTAGAGGCACAAAAGGCCATTTATGAGTTTAGGGAAATCAGAGCCCAGAAAGAGGATGAAAGGACCAAGGTTAGGCTTGATGAGGTATTGGGTGTTTTTGATGAAAGTGAAGATGAAGAAGGGTACTTGTCTATGAGAAGGCCAAGAACAATGGGCTTGAGGAAGGCCTTAGCCAAGGAGAAGGAGCAAGAAACAACATTGGCACAGGAGCTCACCCCAAGTGAGTTGTGTGCCATGGAGATAGAGTATGATCGAGAACCTTGGTTAGAAAGGGCTGATACACACTTGGAGGATCAGCTGGAAAAGACAAAAAGAGACCTTGGCCTTTAGAAGAAGATGGCCAAGCACTATGCCTTCAGAAATCAAATTGCAAGGGCCAAGCTCAAAAAATCCCTTACCAAAATTCAAGCCCTCAAGGAGGAAAAAAGGCAAGAAAACCTTTAGATCTTAGATGATGCTTCCCTACAGGCATCCTATACACCATGAGGGAGACAACTTCAAATTTTGGCAAGTTTTTGGAAATTTTGGTTTTTCATTGTTTTTTAGGGCCAAGGGCGCAACGCCCTTGGCACTGTGCTTTTTCTTGGGGAATCCATTGAAGGAAAACTTTAAATTTTTGGGTTTCTTAGGCCAAGGACATCAAACTCACCAAGTTTGAGTTCATTTGGAGCAAAATTGGTCCTCCAAAAGGGCCAAAAACATGCAAAATTTCACCTTTCTGCCTTGTTTTCAGGGCTGGCGTTGCACCCTTAGCAGCCTTTGGAGTTTTCACTTTTGAATAGGTAAAGGAAGTCCAATCAGAAAACTAAGGGCAGTTTTTGAAATTATACTTGACAGGCTTTCCAACGAGCTATCACAGAGCTCATTCTGACATCGGGAAGGCCTTCAAAATTAAGCTGCAATATGACCCATTTTTCTGGTGTAGTCGCTACGCCCTTGGACCTCTATACTGCGCCCTTGCTAAAAAGTCAACAAAAGACAAAAATTTATGGAAATTAGATATTTTTTAGTTTTTTGGGAAAATCACTCCAAATTTAGGTGTTAGAAGTCATTTTTGATTTATTGCCTTAGATATTTTGTGCCTTGGGCCTTGCATGGTCTTAATGGACAAATTTAGAATTTATGATGTATTTATGACATTTTGGGAACCCTAGTTAGTTTTTTGGTACTCTTTTCTTGTTAAATACAACATTGAGGCCTCATTGTACATGTTGGATATTTGTTGAGCATAATATGAGATAGACTTTGAGTTTATTGGTGAAATTGGTTTTTGGTGACTTGTGATGGCTTTGGACTGAGCATCCATGGATTGCGCACACTCTTAGGATTCATAAAGATTGGTTAGATGGTGATGTATTCCACCTTTGTATTTGTTTTCTTCAGTTTCATTATGTTCATGTTTTCTTTGATCAAAATACAGAAATAGAGAATAGGACTTGCTTCTTGGCACCCTACTTCTGCCTGCCTCTTTTGATTTCTATGTTTTCCTCCTTGAAATTTAGCTAAAGAATTCTTATATTCTCTTTGTTTTTTACTAAAATGTTATGTTAAAGGTCTATTTGTTTGCAAGTTTTAGATAATCCTTAACTGCTCTCTAATTTTACTTATATTTTTTTTTTTTAAAGGTCTGCTTAGTACAATTTAGTTGAAGAATCCTTCATTGCTCTTCAATTTTTTACTATGGTAATCATCCTAAAAGATTCTTCTTGTTCTTAAGTATGTTAAAGGATCCTTGATTTCCCCTTAAACTTATATATTCACAACTCCATGTTTATTTCACTTTCATTGAACCTACTTAGATCCATTTGGCCTTGTTAAATTTCCCTATGAAACACCCTTGACCTATTTTTGCACTCTTCAAAACCTTTGCAGACTCCATAGCCCAATGGATTGATTCTCTCTTACTCTACCTATTTTTCTTGACAACCTATCCAACCAAACAAAAAAATAAGCAAACCCTAAACCTAATAACTAGCCTAAAATGAAAAACCCTAAAACTATCAAAGATTACATCTTTCACGCAAGTATACAAAGAGCCCTCTTTGAGTTCAGGAAGTCTAGGTCCTAGGACTCCAAAGACCGGTTTGATGTTACCCTTATACATTTGGTCTTGCCAATATAACAAATTATGGTGAAGTAACACATATGTCTTCAGCAATCAGGTAGTTGTCATCAGGATTTGAAGCCCTCAAGTCTCGGTGATATACTACAATCAATAAGTTTTGTAAGACTTTGTTTCAGTCAGAGTTAATTCTGTTTTCCACTTTTTTTTTCGAGTTTTGAGTTCGGTCTTTTTATTTTTGACTCCTTGCCCAAATGGATAAGGCTACTTGGTCTACAGTGTTCTTGACACCTCCAAGGAGCTGCCATCCCTAGTTGGAGCCAATGTTAGTGTCACTCAGTTCTTCCTATCACCAATGATTGAATGGGCTCTTTCAAAATGTCTATTAGGGTTTCAAGTCAAATTTTCATTGTTTCAGTAGGTATTCAACTAAAAATTTGGTCACTCGCTAGTGTGTCTAGGTTTATTACTGCTCCTTTTTCATGTGTTGGTAATTGCCATATTTCAGTTGGATGAGTCATCACTACAAGGTAGTCATATTTAATTCAGTCATTTCATCATGGTATTCATCCATTTCAATGTCTCCATTAGGTCATTAGGGTTCATTAGGGCAATTTTGAGGTGTAAAATGGGCCTCCTAAGGAAATTATAAAATAATAGTGGAAATAATGAAAGAATTTTTTATTACACCATCAAATTTTAGAGGGAAAAAAGAAACAACTACTTTTTCAACTCGTATTTCGAACTTATCTCCCTAAGGTTTTACTCAAATTTGGAGCGGGAATACTCGTTAGATGAAAAATATAATTCATCATCCAATGAGTAGCCATGTTTCATACTTTTATGGACTATGCTACACGAAAAATGAGAAATACATAAAAAACGTGATTGCAAACACATTTTTTCATGTATTTCTCACTTTTCGTGTAGCAAGGTCCATCAAAAGTATGCAACATATGTACTCCTTGGATGAGGAATTAAATTTTGCATCCAAGGAGTACTCTCACTTGGAATTTTAGTAAACCCTAAGGGAGATAAGTTGAAAATACGAATTGAAAAAGTAGTTTTATTATTTTATTATTTTTTAATCTTTTTACTTTTTTACTCCAAAAATGGTAAATCATCCCCCATGGTTGACATCATCATCTTGAATCCTATTGGTTCTTATAAATTTTATTTTGGTTGTACATTTATCTTAGGAGGCCCATTTTAGACCTCAAAATTCCCCTGATGTCAGTCATGAAAAATCAGTCATTTCATTCATAAATCCAACAAATGAAGGAGTAGAAGTAGGGAGATTTCTCAATAAATATTGTTTCATATGTAAGTTTATTCAATCATGATGCAATAACTTCTATTTGTTCCAAAGCTACATAAGTTTTCAAAGAAAAATTAAAAGACATGTAGTGGGCCATCCCACTACTATGAATAAGGTTTTTCCTATTGGGCACATCCTTGAGAAGTATACATCACTAATGAAGATCATCATGAAGTACTTCACTTGTGAGGGGAGATTTTCTAGACTATTTAGGTATCATATCAGATTACTCATGAATTTCACAGGGCTAACGCCCCTCAATTTTCCCGATTACCTCTACAAAATTTTGACAAATATGGAAGAAAAAGTTCAGCATAAGCATAATGGTCTTGAACCTAGCCTCTTCCACCATGCTCTAAAGAAAATCATTTTTTTACACCAGCTTGAACATAAGAGCATCTCTTGGGAAACCTTCATGCAAGCAAATGTATTTTAACATTCTAGTAGCCAACCTACTAGCCCTAGTTCACCATTAACACCATCAACACAATCATCACAATCTAGACATGTGGAGGTTGGCTCACCAATCACAATTACAGTGAGGAGAAAGATTGAAGTCACTCAAACATACTAGAGAGGTAGAAGGCTTGTTTTTTCCCCTCAAATTGAGGAAGGGGTGAAGCCTACATCAACAGAACAGGGATTACCATTTCTTCATAAGAAATATTTGCATGATGAGGAGCTCATCCATCATGACATTGAAATAGTAGACTTTGAGGCTAGTGAAGAGCATGAAAACCTACATCATATCATCAAGGAAAAATATGCTCATATCAAAGAACTCAAGGACAGTTTGGCAAGGGTTAATTTCATAATTTCCTTCTTAGAGCAAGATAACAATCAATTGAAGGTAAAGCAGTTGTCTTTAGAGAAGAATCAATTTTAAGCTAGTAGGCAAGATGTGAAAGGAAAAAGTGTAATATTCCCAAATTGGAAAAGCAAGAATATAGTGCAAAATGATGGAACAACAACACAGATAATCATTTATAAAGAAGGAGACCAATATGGAGACCTTTCACATGTTATTACATCAGCAAAATATATGTAAACGATGGCCCATAAGATGCATAATAGGAAATACAAGCCTCTAATGAATAAAATCATGCAATAAGAGGTGTTGCAACCATGTATTAAAGCTGGAAAAACCTTATAGCGTTATTTTATTGCTTCTAAAACAACAATATATTATACATCAGATAGAGAGAAAATATGTGCCTCAAAAGTTAGATCTATATCAGATCCATGCACTATACAAGCTCCTCTAAAGAACCCTCTTGGGGTTTTCAGCAAAACACTATGTACAAGATGTAGATCTGAGATCTAAGACTACAGATCTACTGAAAAATACAGATCTAGAAAGTGTGGTTCATTTGATACGATCAATAAAATAGCCTCCTCCAATAGATCTTCAAAGTGAAGGGCAGATCTCCAACACTAGAAAATCAGCTCTCCAAATGGTGTGCCAAATCACCCTGCAACTCCACCTACACAAATAACGTAGATCTGGAAGTAAAATGCGCTGTAGGGATCAAAATATGGTTGGATTCATGCAAATATCTAAAAATAAGCTCCAAATCCTTCAATATTTTCCTCCCAATGAAGTGGAAACCTCCTCCACTAAAAAGGAGCACTAAAATGGCCTAGATCTGAAAGATCTAGTCTCCACTTGCTACAACTTACAAAAACAACCAAACCCTCAATAGGATCTGTGTTGTAGTTGAAAGAAGAAGCTTGGCCCTAAGCCTAATAGTGGACAATGCAATACAAACTCTCCCAAGATATACTCAATGGGAAGAGGTGGGATCCCTGATTAGAAACACCCAATGCTAAACAACATTCAATCTCAACTAAACAAAAAGAGAAAGATATATTCCTAAAGAGACCATGTATTCATAAAATATCATACACATCAAAAAAATTCTAATGCTGCCATCCTCTTCCTTTTATAAGTTAAGACCTTTCAAACCCTAAACCACATCCAATTATAACACTCCTTTCACACAAAGCATATCCATCTAAAACTACGTTGTACCTCATTGATGGCCACTCCTCCATAACAACGTTGTAGATTTGGTCAAGGTTGACCCAGTCAAAGTGATCTAGCCCCTTTCACACCAACGGTGCTTCAATTAAGCTGCAAAAATTTGTGTCTTTCACATTTGGCATTGATTTATTCATGATTAAGGAGAAATATGGAACTCCTTTTCCCTCTTATTCTTTAAATAGAGAAATAAAAAAAAAAATATTTCAATTAGCTCATGACTAATTGGGAATATTACAATCTTCCCTTCCCAAATGTTGCTTCTCCTCAAGCAACTGATAAGGTTAGTACTGCAACTCTTCTCCTCCTCCATTGGTGACACCAACATGTGATAAGCTTCCTCCATAAGCTAATTTTTCACCAATCCATCCCTCCATGAATTACTCCTCCAAAGTTCTCATGAGATGTAAATATTAATCCATCCCATCAGGAGACAATAGTTCCAATGAAACAAACATGGTTTGCCCAATGTTCTCCCTGAAACACATAGCATAAGATAAATGGAGAATCTCCATCCCATAGGGCACATAAATACCTCCCATCCTCCCTCCATACATTCCCATAAAAAGCACAAGTACATCATCAATGTATGGGATCAAAATTACATACACACAAACAGAAATTTGTGCATATGGAGGTGGGTCATAGTCCCACATGTAGAACCATCGTAGTGCATCTTCTGACTGCATCAAATCATGATGTGGTAAGTGGTTTCCCCACCACTTACTTGCTGTCCAAGTCATCTCACTATGGCTGAAAGTGTGAGATATACTTGGTGCCTTAGGAATGCACCCATCATGAAACAAAATCTCCCTTTGATCTCCAAGGGAGTGGCCATGTTCAGAAATCTTTGTGGCCCAAAGTTGGCCATGAAGTTTATATGGTATGGTTCTCCTCCTTAGAGTTGTGGCCTACATATACATGGTGAAATAATGAAAATAATAATCAAATGAAACATTATTTACATGAGCATATTCTTCACCAAAATTCCTCCTTAAACAAATGGAGTAGTGCATAGATCTATCTCCTCTCTCAAAAAGAGAAAGATATGGCTGAATTAACTCCTTTATAGAGTTATGTTGTTGCCCCATATCCACATGGTTCAAGAATATTTGAAAATGCTGATATATTTCTCCTTCAAAGCCCTTCCAAGTGTAGCTTCTCATGATGATGTTGTAGAATCTCATGGAATATGTGTGGCTGAAATAGAACTCTTTATAGGCCCTTTGTAGCAACTTCTTCTTGAGCTTGGAGGCTCTAGATAAGAATATCCTACCATGATAATAGATGACTCCTTCTTGGACTGAATCGCCCTCCTTATGTAGCTGGTCATCAAGTATCATGCATGTGTGAAGATCCTTGGAGTAATCCACCAACAGTTGATATTTCCAATATGGATCAATCTCCCATAGTGACCACGCTAATGATATATCAAAAGGAATGGCTGTCATATGGCTGATTTCCTCTTTGACATCTCCTATGCAAAAGGTATATGTTGGAAGGTCATTCCTTCCATGCTTCTCCTCCTTGACATCTTGCATGCCAAAGGTATATGATGGAAGGTTGTTATCATCTCCTTGTTGCCCTTCTTGCATATGCACATGCTCAAAATAATATGGAAGTTCTTGGAATTTAGTCTCCCATGGAAGGCTATCATCTATCCAAAACCTCCTTGGTCTTGCAAAATCATGCATGTGTGGCCACCATCTTCTATTATGTATGGAATATTTCTCTCCAAGTGAGATCATATTCTGAGTCTCCATAGCCAACAAATGCCTTCCTTGCCCCATGATGGTGTCATCCTCCAACCTTGGAGAATTTTCTCTCAGTGCAATATGAAATGAGAGAGTGGGTATTGGTGATAGTGGAAGAGGATATCCCCCCTTCTTGAGCTTACACATGCCTCTCAGCGCTATATTTTGGTCTTATAATTCTCCCATACTTCCTGTATCTATGAAAGGAGCACGAAGATGTGAGACATCTTTCACCAAACCTGAATTAGGTGGCCTCCCAAGGGGTTTACCAAAAGATAATGATGTCTCATGGATCATCCTGATGTGCATAATAGATGGGATCATCATATCCCTGCTTCCATTGTGCAAATTCATCTCTATTTCTTGTGTGGAAGTTTCATGACAGTTGGGTATCACTATTAATGATGAAAGAGTGCCTCTAATTGGAGAAATTGCTCCCTCCTCACCTCCAGGTGGTGGTGGATCATCTCTTGCTACTCCAGCACTGTGACCCCTCCCTTTTTCTTCCTCTTCTTCCTCCTCATAATCTGAGAAGACCTCTATGTAATGTGATTTTCCAGCTGCACATCTATGTCCAGGTGCCTAAGCTTCTTGGCTTGTGAAGCAAAGCTTCCTTATCCTTAGATCTTTCTAGACATCATCATCAAAAGGTTTTTATATGAGCTCTCCTTTGAAGGAGCAACATTTTCTTATTTTCCCTTTGATGGAAAAGATGGCTTATTCTGAAAGGTTTCCTTTGCTTTTGGCAAGGCATCTTGAAGGTCTCTAGCCCTTTCAATAGCATCATGTAGGGTAGTGGGCTTGGTATATTTAACCAACCCATGAAGAGGTTCATCTAACCCATCAATCAACATGTACACCCTTCTTGCTGCAGACAAATCAGGAACCATAACAAAAAGTCTTAAAAATTCAGAGATGTAAGTTTCTGCATTACCTGATTGTTTCAACTTTGCAAGACTCATGAATGATGCTTTAGGATCTCTTCTATCAAATCTTTCCACCAGCCTTCTAGTGAAATTTGAATAAGTAGTCACATTGGCATGACCCAATGTAGACAAGCCAAGGAAACACCAGTCATGTGCTTCACCTTAAATGTGTAGTGCTATAATCTTAATGGCTTCCATTTCTGGAACCTTGTTCAACTGGAAGTAGATGTCAAGTTTTTCTACCAATGATTTGGCAGTGCGCTTAGATGACCCATCAAAACTGGGTAAAAAGAATCTTCCCATAGTGTGGTGTCGATCATGATTCTGAATGAATCCACCACCTCTATGATGATGCCTTAGTCTTCTATTGTCATTTATTTGAAAAGACTCCTGAAAACTCAAGTGATCTTTGAATCTCTGATTTTGAGACTCATATTCTTAAAAATAGTCTCCAAGGTATTCTTGCTCTTGAAACCCTTCATTTCCCATAGCCAAAAATGTAGGCATGGAAGAGCGTTGGGAAACTTGTGGTTGATGCACTGGTTGATCATTCCAATGGTGAGACATTCCAAAGCCTTCTCCATGATGAAATCCTTTAGGGGATTCCTTGAATTTGTCCATCCTCATCTCTTTGATCTCTCTAGCAATGTCTCGCATGGCTCTAAGAAGGATTTTAGGGAACTCCTTCTCTTCATCTTCACCTCCAAATAAAGGGACTTTACCCTTGTCTTCATTGTCATTTGTATAATCAAACTTTCTATGTCTTCTCTTTTGATACCTCTTCTCTCTGTCAGTAAGAGGCTCTCCTTCTTCAGATGACATATTGGCTTTTTAGAATGCACAAGCTGTGCCAAGATGATGCTCTGATACCATTGTAATATTCCCAAATGAGAAAAGCAGGAATATAGTGCAAAATGATGGAACAAAAACATAGATTATCATTTATAAATAAAGAGACCAATATGGAGACCTTTTACATGTTATTACATCAAAAACAAATATGTAAAATATGGCCCATAAGATGCATAACAGGAAATACAAGCCTCTAATGAATAATACCATGAAATAAGAGGTGCTGCAACCATGTATTAAAGCTGGAAAACCCTTAAATCATTATTTTATTTCTTCTGCAACAGTAGTAGATTATACATCATATCTAGAGAAAATATGTGCCTCAAAAGTTAGATCTATATCAGATCCATGCACTATACAAGCTCCTCTAAAGAACCCCCTTGAGGTTTTCAGTAAACACCAAGTATAAGATGTAGATCTGAGATCTAAGACTGCAGATCTACTGAAAAATACAGATCTGGAAAGTGTGGCTAATATGATATGATTAATAAAATAGCCTCCTCCAGTATATATTCAAAGTGAAGGGCAGTTCCCCAACACTATAAAATCAACTCTCCAAATGGTGTGCCAAATCACCCTGCAACTCCACCTATAGAAATAATGCAGATCTAGAAGTAAACTGTGTTGTAAGGATCAAAATATGGTTGGTCTGATGCAAAGATCTAAAATAAGCTCCAAAGCCTTCAA
Source organism: Pinus albicaulis (assembly GCA_034641835.2). Taxonomy (NCBI): domain Eukaryota; kingdom Viridiplantae; phylum Streptophyta; class Pinopsida; order Pinales; family Pinaceae; genus Pinus; species Pinus albicaulis. Next base: position 848,363,116 of record CM076583.1, read on the forward strand.
TATTTTCCTCCCAATGAAGTGGAAACCTCCTCCACTGAAAAGGAACACTGAAATGGCCTAGATCTGAGAGATTTAGTCTCCACTTGCTGCAACTTGCAAAGACAACCAAACCCTCAACAATATCTACATTGTAGTTGAAAGAAGAAGCTTGGACCTAATCCATATAGTGGACAATGCAATACGAACTCTCCCAAGAGCTACTCAATGGGAAGAGGTGGGATCCCCGATCAGGAACACCCAATGCTAAACATCATTCAATCTCAGCTAAACAACAAGAGAAATATATATGTCTAAACAGACCATATATTCAAAAAATATCATATACGTCAACAACCTTCTAATGCTACCATCCTCTTCCTTTTATAAGTTAAGAGCATGCAAACCCTAAACCACATCCAATGATAACACTCCTTTCACACAAAGCATCTCCATATAAAATTGCATTATACCTCATTGATGGCCAATCCTCCATAACAACGCTGTAGATTTGGTCAAGGTTGACCCAGTCAAAGTGATACAGCCCCTTTTACACCAAGGGTGCTTCAATTAAGCTGCCAAAATTTGTCTCTTTCATATTTGGCATTTATTTATCCATGATTAAGGAGAAATATGGACCTCCTTTTCCTTCTTATTCTTTAAACAAAGTAATAAAACAAAAATGAATATTCCAATTAGCTCATGACTAATTGGGAATATTACAAAAAAAATAGTTTACAGTGAATATTTATATAAGCACGAAGATGAGGTGACAAGGAAAAGGCCAAGGACCATGGATCTCCAAAGAGCACTTCAGAAAGAAAGAGAGCAAAATCCACCATATGAAGAGTTGACATTTGAAGAAAGGATAGCCACGAAAATCAATGAAAATAGGGAGATTTGGCTTGATAAAGTAAATATTAAATTATAGAAGCTCCTTTACACGGCCAACAGAGATAAAAAGTTACAAAAACACATGGCTGACCACTACTACACCAAAAATCAAATTTACAAAGTCAAAGTCAAACAATTGCAAGAAAAACATAAGGAAACCCTATTTAGTCAAAAGGAGAAGGGTAACTTGGCGCTACTTGCTGATGCTTCCTTAGTGACATAACATACCTTGTCAGACATCTATGGACCAATTTTGAAAATTTTTCGAGAAAATTTTGGTTTTGTGTAATTTTGGTCAAATTTGGCAATTTTGAAAACTAGTCCTACTGGCAAAAACGCAACGTGGGCCACATTGTGATTTTGTTGGGGAGGTATAATGGTTGCATTATCTGCATTGGTGGATTCCTCTTGATGTGTACTTAAATCCTAGTTAGCAGTGGAGCCATGTCAGCCACTTTTGGAGGGTCAAAATGCCCAAAAACTAGCAAAAAATGACATTGTTGCCCTCTTTTTGGAGACCACATTGCACTTTATGAGTACTCTTTGGAGAATCACGTTTTGGAGGGATAGGAGCAACCTTTTTGAGTGCTTGAACATCCTATCATGTATCAAACGTCTAGGGCTTTCCATAGCAACTTTCAAATCAACATTTGGACAACAGGAAGGCCTTAAAATTTCCTTTTTCCCCAACACACTGCGTTGTCTCTAAAATTTGTTGTGTTTTCTCTAGTATGCATTTTTGATAGGTAGTTTGACCTAGTTTGAATTTTTACATGTGTAATTAATGAATTATGATGATTTTGTGATGTCATGAAGTGTAATTTAGTAGGTGAATAGTGAAATAGGGCAGATACATGCTTGTTGATGTAATTTTTGGTTAAATGTATCTTGTTTCCTAATGATGAGGTGAATTGGTTGACCTCCCTAGAAATTGGGGCTTTATTGAGAAAATCATGTAATCAACTCCATAACTGAGGGATTCAACCCTTGAGAGAGGAGAGAGGTTTTTTTGGTCTATATCTATCATTTTCAAAGTCATTTGACTGGTTGTACATTAGAGGATTGTAACTCTTGTAGCTTATAATTTCACTTTCGTATTCAAAAATCAAAGGATGCAGTTGTAGCTATAGTATCTAGGAATTTATGTGCACTGATTTTATGATCATGTATTTTCTCTGTTATAGTCTTTAATGAATTATATATAGCTCCTATTTCCATATCTTGTATCTTTAGAAGCTTTCCTTACAGTTCATAGGAATAACTCTATTAATTTAGCTCTATTTATATGGAAATGTCATTTTGTGTTTCATGCTTCCAGTTTAATGAATTCATGATTAAACATGCTCATTAAATCCCTCTACTTTTTCAGACCCTTCACCATACCTAAAAAACCCTAAATCCATCATAGATCCACTACTACCTTGCTCCTTTATATCTTTGTAGCTGTAAACCCTTTTGATACTTAGACCTAGCTACTTGGTTTCATCCCTGATCCAACATAAAACCCTAAAACACTCAAAAAATACCTAAGCCTATCATATCTAGCTTAATATCCTTCATATCACAATCAATCCTTGATTGTGATCTGATAGAGAGAGACCTCTCAGCCTAGTAGGGCTAGCTACTAGGTCAAAGTGGTTTGTGGTTACCCTTTTTAGTCTCCTTTTCAGCCTTCGAAGAACTGGTGGAGTGCTAATAGGGGGAATACCATCCTCAGTGTTCAATGATACCTGCAAACCAAGAAACCGATGAAAATAAAACATACTACCTATAGAGATTTATAACACAACTCATTGCAGTATTTCCAATGAGTAACGTGCTCCAAATCATACTGTGTATTGGAGCTTTATTACATAACTCATTATGGCATTTACAATAGTATACACATATCCACATTTTTTCAACCAACAAATAAAAGGATATGATGTTCATATCAACAACAAGGGAATCCAGACGCTCACACCGCCACCCTCAAATTATTATCGTGATTCACTTCTTTCCCAAAAATTCCATAGTCAATTATCGTAGTTAAATTTTGCATCTAGTGTCCAACGCTACAATCCTGCACTACTGTACTCTCAGTGAAAAGTTACAGGCTCATATTTTTAGGGCACACTCCCAATGTGCATATGATTCCATCTAGAAATGTTAATGAAAAAAAAAAATCATGCCCAACCTTCCATTCTCTTCTACACAGTCCCTTGGGAAATATGATCATCCCCTTCCATGCAGTCACTCACCTTCCAAGTTCCCCGACATCCCCTATCATGGGTGATCCATCCCTTGGAAAGGCTTCCTCATGTCGAAAGATAAAAAACCAAGACATATGCCTTCCTCAAAACCATCATATTAGTCATAACATGCTCATGGAAATCAATGGACATGGTTGTGTACTAGTGTCCCATAATAGCCCTACTTCTGAAGTGCTTTACCATCATACTACTGTCTGTTTCAATTCCTTTTGTTGTTACTTCTAATGTAATATCCCAAAAGGGAGAATCCAGTAATACTTCACACAATATAAGAACTTACAGCAAGATAAAACAAAAATTTAAGTACAAATCGGAATATGCAGAAAGAGTTGAGCTATTTTATTATATTGGAGATGATTTAATTACACAAGTATAGAATATAGGTAGATCTAGCCAAAAAGATGAGCTAGGATCACCCTGAAAACATGTATGAAGTAGGTATAACGTAACTGTTGAGGCTCTACAACAAATAATGCGATGTCCCTTCAGTAGAATATGAACATATGGTTGTAGGTTGAAAAGAGAAATGCATATCTACTCAAAAATGGAGCTCTGATGATGCAAAGATTCAAGATCTGGCCAATGTGATGGATTCCCAAGATAACCGAGAAAGGATTTTCCAGATCTGCAACTTTGGAAAATCACCTCCCTAGGATTTGATCCTTGATCTGCTGGGAAATACAAATCTAAAGCTAGATCTAAAGAATAGATGGCTGAAATATGTGCTCAGATTAGATCTATGCTTGAAGGGTTGATCCCTTCATCAGATCTATGAGCTGAGAGCTCTAGATCTACCTTCTCAATCCTCCAATGATGAATTCAGTTGCTGCAACACAGTTGCCAACAAAAACTTCACTCTAAGGGAAAGAGAGGCCTTCTTCCTATTGAAAAATGATGCAATAAGCTCCACGTTGATGGTGAGACTGATTGAAATGTGAAGGAATGATCCTCCACTGGATTGCTAGTTGAATTACTAGCAACTTATTCCCCCCCTTTCAGATTTGCAATATGGACAACGTTATTCCTGAAGGGAATACTGCTACTAGGAGGTCAATAAAATTTGGTGCCAGATCTAAAATGTGGCTCTGGGAGTGCTGATCTATAAGCCCAAGTGATGGGAATAATCCCTCACCTTGTTCTCCAGCTGAAGTACTGAAGACAACTTCCACCTTCCAAACTGATCTTTAGAAATTTGCATATTTTTTAATATGAATGTTCTGCAGAAAGTAGAAAAAGGAAATGGCACTTAAAGCCTGATGTATAATGAAGTAAAAACCTCTTCCTTAGAGATCACTCAAATAAAGAGGAGGGATTCCTACCCGGGAACACCCTGTGCTAAACATCACCTGCAATCTCTGCTAAACAGCCCAAGAATGCAGTGGAATGTCACTTAACAATTCCAGATCTAAAAGATCATACATCAAATAATCCAAGATGCCTTTCACCTTTGCCTTCATCTCTTTTATAAATATTGATCCATCCCAAGCCTTGGCCCTAATCTCAACTGCGCATTCTCATGTGGACAAGATGTTCCAAGTGGGGCTGTGTTGTTTGACCAAATCAACCAAACAGTCTAGGTGCAATGTACACCTCCTCCATCATGTGTGCTTCATTTGCGCATGATTCTCCATCACTTGATCACTAATGCTCAATGATCCTTTGTTTGACATATTTAAGATATTAGTTGACTAAATCAACCCTCCATGAACTTTCTCATTAAATGAGACATGATCTCCAATCTCATTCACCTTAGTAGTTGCTCAACTACCTCTTTTTGCAGATCTAGTCTAAATTTATCCACATTCACACACACAAGGTGAATATTTATTCTTATTGAGGATTGTGGGTCCCTCCACCCTTTTATTTTCTTAATTCATTAAGAAAATCATGGACTCTAATATTCCAAATATGATGTGAACTTTTGGGAATATTACATCTAATTCTTGTAGTAAATTTCAACCACCCAACTGGGAATTTCCATTATCTCTTGTACCAAGCATATAATTTCCATTAGATTCAAAATAAATTGAAATAAATTCAAATCATACCTCATTGGTAGCTCATCGATAAGGTATACTTGCAATCCTATTCACCTCATTTCACAAGAAGTTAAACTAGCTATTTGATCATTCATCATGTATAAAAATATCACATCTAGTTAGCTCAAAACACAACCATCATAAATCAAATCCTAAATCGCATGAAATCATCATAAACCATAATCATAAATCACATGCAACTATCATAAGTCAGAATCACAGATCACATGCATAATAGAACTGAAATAAAACATCTATACTTATCCTTCATCGTTCCTTACACTTTCCTTTGTTCTTTTGTGCACACACCAGATCGATTTCCATACCTGGAAAGCACCTCGTGCCTTTTCTCTTCTCGAACTACATACACATACACATACACACAATGTACATCATAACACATACACCCACACATGACATACAACACCATACAACACATGCGCCTTTACCTAACATACAACACATACACCTACACCTGGTGTAAAATACAACACAATTCATACACCTACACTGGCATACAACACATACACCTACATTTAGGAATTCAACACAACAAAAACGCCTACATTTAGGCATTCAACACAACACAATACACACACACACACACACACACACACACACATATATATATATAGAGAGAGAGAGGGAGTACCGCACACCGAATACACATGTCACGATACCACGAATACACCATGAACATACATATTACCACATTCCCTCAACACAACATGTATGACATGCACACAATACCACACGTATACCAACACCATATGCGCAACATGTGCACAATACCACCTATACACAACGCATGCACAACATCACATATAAATGACACCACCTACACAATGTGTACACAATGCCAAATGTACACCGCACCACCTGTGCAATGTGTACACAATACCACATGTACATAGCACCATGTCCATGATATGTACATGATACCACATGTACACAATAGCACATGCACGGCATGTAAATGACACCACCTACACACAACACCACATGTAAAAAATGTACACAACACTACATGGACACAACAACATATGTATAGTCATGCACACAACACCATGTACTGTACATAGCACCATATGTACAACATGTACACAACACCATATGTACATAGCATTGCATATACAACATGTACATAGCACCATACATACACAACATCGGATATCCGACATGCGCACAACACCATATTCATACAAAACGACATATCCAACATGAAAACAATACAATATGTACACAAAACCACATATCCAACATGTACATATCATCATCTATACCTAGAACTACATATGAAATATACAAACAACACAATACTAACACAACAGACATACAACATCATAGGTACACAATACTACATATGTTACATGTACACATCACCATAGGTACAGTCACTAAATATACAACATTCACAAAATATATACAACAGTTGTACAACATATCCATAGACCACACACTGACCCCAAAAGAAACCTTGTTTCTAGTGTCTTTCCACTATCCATGCTTATCCTAGCATGTCGCACATCACACCACTTTCACTTCTCTGATGTACCCCTCAGCATTAGCTACCAATAACATAAGCATAGGAATAGTACTAGCATATAACATTAATTCATATCCACATGATACTGACCTCATAGATCTGTCAAGGATAATCTCCCCTTGATTCCTCATAGCCAAGAACCTCTTCATGCCATTCAACTGCATAAGCAATAGTTCCTCCACAAGAATGATCCCTTACAACCCTGCCCGACAGTGACATATATACATAAATAAATATGTACATGCATTCATATATATATATATACTTGCATAAGAAACAATTCCTCATAGCCAAGAACCTGTGCATGCCATTCATCGGCACAAGAAATAATTCGTCCACAAGAATGATCCCTTACAACCCTATCCGACAATGACATATATACATAAATAAATATGTACATGCATTCACATATATATATATATATAATCATTAGCATAAAACAAACATCATCCTGTCAAACAATGACATTACACACATATATACATATAAACATTAGCATTAAAAAATCACGATCCATGACGACCTCGTCAAAAAAGACATACATGTATACATATATAAACATCAACATAATCATGCTCGCAATGTAATTTCTAGATACCATAAGCTCTAGGTTAAGAGAACTTCCTTTATTCGTGCATAACATGCAAAACATTGAGAATAACAGTTCCAAACATAGCCAAGGTATATAACACCTCAGATCAATTAAATTTACCTTTTGTGTTACCTTTCTCAGGTTTGTACCACCGCCATCCATTTTCCATGATGGACCCAACCATTCCACCCAATTTTCATATTCTTACCTTCCATTGCACTTACTCATGCATTAAGCTTCATCTGTGTCTTTCATTACCTGTTGGGTACAAAAAAACTCTCCCTGATCTCCATTACTTTCCTCTTTCCAAAAAAAAATCGCAAGACTCTCAAACATAAATGAAAGAATAAGAGCAAGCAAGAAGAAGACCATGAAGAACCAAAACCAATACAACAACACAACAAAGCGGTATGGCCATACACTAAACATAAACAAAGCCACAAATCAAGCACAACAACCACAAAAGACCAAAAGCACAAGACTGGAAAAAAACACAATGAATCAATCCCCATGCTTCCCAGTACTTCCAAGGAAAACTTAGCCTAATCCTTCTTCAAGATTTCATGACAATCTCTTGCCATGTAATCCCTCCATCATACTACCATAAACACATAATTGTTTGTGCATAAATAGCTATACAATATGAAAATTAATTTACCTTGTTCTGCCAACACATTTCCTTATAAATGAACACATACACCTCTCAAGGAACTCAAATTACTTGATGAATCCATCCATAGATGGAAACCAATTTTTTTACCTGTCAAATACATGTTTACGAATATAGCATATCCCCACATAATTTCATATTGAGTCAAGGTTAAGAAGATTTCCTATATGCAAAGCACTCATTCATTTGGGATTAGGGTTTCCAAACATAGCCAAAGGAATTCCTACCCAATTCCTTTATTTTTCCATTTACCTTGGTGTATTCATGTCCTACTATGTACTATCATATCACAAATATATTATTTATATAAACACATAAACTATCACCTTGTCATGCTAATACCAAGCATGTTTCCCTGCAACTTCTTACACATGTAAATCATATATTTCAAAGATCATGAAAACATATCTATTAATTTAAAATCAACCTTTACAAAATCTAAAAATCATGTCATAATCAACAATCAACTCACACTCATAAGTCATAATACATAATGCCACAACTATAACCTACTTATACTCAAGTACATATCAGTTTCCTCAACACATATTGCGTTAGTGCAATCATCTTAAAACCAAATCATTTCCTCATGCAATCTTATAAATACATACTCATATCATGAAAATAATAAAACATTAAAACATTCATATACATAATAGACACCAAAAACTCAAACACCAAATAGACAACATAATGAAATAATCAAGCACCATGTACATGACATAAGCAAACTGATGCCTTAATGTATCTACGGGGAGGTTATCTTGTCTAGAAAGTCAATCTATATTAGCATGATATAACTTCAAAACATATCAACTGAATCATAAATAAGGTAATGATATCCATAACAGTATATAGCTAACATGTTCACACCCTGAACTCATAAACAATTTTCATTCATGCATGCAATCACATATGCACAGTTAGTCTAGACATAATATAACACATTAGCATCATAACATACCAATATCATCATGATGACCTAATTTCATACAATGAACTTATGCACAACAACCTTTGTCCATACCAATGCAAACTTGACCGTATGCACCCACTTGATATGTATAACCAATCATGAATGACCAATGCATGTCCCACATATAACACATAAGAAATAATACATGGAAAACACACAAGCATGACCAATATGTGACCTCGCATAAACAAGAAATGCATACAAAACATGTAGCAACATGTAATAAAGTGTGGATGGATAATACATAAGTGTCAACAACACATAACCAGTCATAAACTCGTGACAACAACACCATCTGCCCTTCCATGGCGACACCACTGCCACCATGGCCAACACAACATGGATGCAACAAACACATACACCCTAGGTATGAGAAAAACATATGCAACCAACATAAAAGCATGACCAAAAAACTACCCATCTAGTCCAAGGGTTGATACATTCTCTAATGCCACTCTATGGTATTAGATATCAACCAAAGAGAACGGGAACTAGACATCACCCAAGAGAACAAAAAATCAACACTACTAAAGGAGAGCACGACCACAAACTGGTACCACTCTGTAACACCCCCTTCACATATCTACCCAAGTAACCGTCTAGCTAGGTAAACATGCGATGAGAGGCCACTATAATGACATTCAACCTCCTCTATGACCTTAAGGAAGTGTAACTGACAGAAACACAACATACATACATTTTACAACAACAACACCCCGAGGAGGTAACCCAACCTTTCAAGCCTCTTATCCCTGGGTCACACTCACATTTTTTCCTCTTTGAGCCATAGCCATAGGAATAACACTACATGACAGTGGCTAGGAAGCTATATCCTCAGGCATAAGACTGCATCCCAGTGGCCAGTGCCCTGAAAACTCAGTTTTATGCTTGCATCTCTGGGATTTGAACCACCTTTCGAAGCCGAGAACCTAGTGCTTTTTCAAGAATCTCATGAAATGTTCATAGATGATAAATAAAAGTAGGACAATGATAAGGAAGAAATCACATCATTAAGAACTCATTTGGACGCCTCCTACCCATGACATACATTTTGTCAAATAGGTCACAAGCATTGAATCTATATGCATAAACAACATAATAGAGAAAAGGGGTCTCTTAATTGTCTAAGAAACACAAAGAATCATTTATTCCTTACATCATTAGCTACCAAAAAATATATTTGACCATAGAAGCCATACATCATCAATGATCAAATACATGCTTATAACCAACATAATAACAACCGACATACCATGGATACAACAACAATAGAATCCACATAATAAACAGTGAAATTATACTTCAAATACCAAAGGAATTAGCTCTTCATTAATAAATGTAAAAACCAACTGGAGATGGGACTTCCACGTTCCACCCGACCATATATTGGGTGAGCCAAATCTATAATATTCCTAATTAGCCATGAGCTAGTTGGAATATTAATTTTTGTTTTTCTTTCTTGTTTGATGAATAAGAGGATATGGAGATCCATAAATCTCCTTAATATGAATAAAACAATTGACAATGTGAAATGAAGACATATTGGCAACTTAATTGAGCACCCTTAGGTGTGAAAAGGGGCTGAAAATGGGCTGGAACATATACACTGGGTCAACTTTGACCAAATCAACAACGTTGTCATTGAGGAGTGGCATTCATTATGTGACTGTGTAGTTTTAATTGGGGACTCTTTGCATGGAAGTAGTGCCTTAAATAAGTGGGGCCTAGGGTTAGGAAGCTCATCACTTATATAAGGAAGAGGATGGAAACCATATTCATGTTATGCTATGCATTTGATATTTCGATATATAGTTTGTTTAGACATATAGCTTTCTTTAGCTCTTTAGCTAAGATTGCAATGCTTTTTACCACAGGGTGTTCCCAAGCGGGAATCCCACCTCTTTCCTTCATAAGCCTTTAGGAAGAGATTTTCACTACATTTCCACATTCGCGCATCAGGCCAAGCTTCAGTCTTGTGGTATAGAGCAGTTTCTATTGAGAGATGTGCTAAGTTATAGGTTTCAGCAGTGGAGAATAGATTCGAGTGATTTCTGACCTGTTTTTTAGTGGAGGAAGGTTTTCTTCCATTGGGAGGCTAGTGAGGAAGACCATTGAGCCTTATTGCAACATTTGGCATTAGGCCACTTGATCATTCCCCCCTATAATGTAGTTTTTTTCTTAGACTGCGTTAGTTTAGGGAGGAGTTGCAGGGGTGGTTTCAGTACACCATTTGGAGAGGAGGTTTTATAGTGGAGGGATTAACCTTTCATCTAGAGGATATATTGGAGGAGGCTACATTATTTGTCATATCAGATCAGCCACATCTTTCCAGCTTATTTTTTGCAGTGAATCTTCAGCTCTAGGGCTTGGGTTCCCATCTTATATATTGGTGTATTTCTAAAAACCCTTTTTGGGTTCTTGTTGGAGGTTGTATAGAGCCTAGATCTACATTTTTTTTACATTTTGAGGCATATATAAGCCATATATATTTTTTGTATTCATTTTCTGTATCAGTGCACCTATGACTGTGCTATAGCACTCTTCCGACATTTTGATATAGTATCATCACCTCATTCTTGAGGGTTTTCTTTATTGGAGGCTTGTTCTATCTTGTTATATGGTTTGTGGCCCATTATATAATACATTTTTGCTACTGTTATAATGAATGGAAGGTCTCCATATTGGTCTCATGTTTTTATGTGATGTTTTACACTACTATTCCAACATTTTGTACTATATTCCTGCTTTTCCCATTTGGGAATATTACGGTGGTATCATAGCATAATCTTGGGTCAGCCTGTGCATCTTAAGTCATTATGTCATCAGAAGGAGGAGATCCTCTCATAGATAGAGAGAGGAGGTATCTCAAAATAAACCAGAAGTATGACTATACAGATGATAAATAAGACAAGGTTAAAACCCCTTTATCTAGAGGAGATGAGGAGAAGGAGTTTCCTAAGCTTCTTCTTCGAACTATGCAAGAGATTGCTAGAGAAATAAATGATATGAGGATGGATAGATAAAAGGAATCCCCTAAAGGATTTCTACATGGTGAAGGCTTCGAGATTTCTCATCACTGGAGTGATCAACTAATGAAGTAGCAATAAGTTTCCCAATGCTCTACAATGCCTACATTCTTAACAGTGGGAAATGAAGGGTTTCAAGAACAATAAAATCTTGAAGAATATTTCATGGAGTATGAGTCTCAATCTCAGAGATTCAAGGATTAATTGAGCACTTGAGTTTTCAATAATTCTGTCAGATCAAGGATAATAGGAGACCCAGGCATCACAATAGAGGTGGAGAATTCATTCAGAATCATGATCTACACTGAACTATGGGTAGATTTTTTTTACCCAACTTTGATGGGTCATCTAAATTCATTGCCAAATCATGGGTAGAGAAGCTTGACATCTACTTCCAGCTGAACAAAGTACCAAAGATGGAGGCCATCAAGATAGTAGCGCTGCACCTTGAGGGTGAGGCACATGATTGGTGGTTTCATGGCTTGTCTACATTGGGTCATGACAATGTGACTGCATATACAAATTTCTCAAGGAGGTTGGTGGAGAGGTTTGATCAAAGAGATCTAGAGGAACCATTCATGGGGCTAGTAAAGCTCAAACAATCAGGTAATCCAGAAACTTATATTTCTGAATTTCTAAAACTTTCTGTTATGGTTCCTAATTTATCTGCAGTAGGGAGGGTCTATTGTTCATTGATGGGTTAGTATAACCTCTTCATGGGTTGGTTAAATCTACTAAGCCCACTACTCTTCAAGATGCCATTGAAATGGCTAGAGATCTACAGGATTCCTTGCCAAAAGCAAAGCCAAAATTACAAAAAATTCTAACTTTTCCATCAAAGGGAAAAGAAGAGAAGGCTCCTTTCTCAAAAGAGAGCCAAATTAAAATACCTCTTAGTGATGATGTCCGAAAATATTTGAGGAGAAGGAAGCTTTGCTTCACATTCCAAGAATCATGGGCACCTGGACATAGATGTGCAGTAGGAAAGGCACATTATATAGAGGTATTCTCAGATGATGACGATGAAGAAGAAGAAGAACTAGAAAGCGATCACAGCGTTGGCATAATAGGAGATGATCCACCACCACCAGGAAGTGGGGATGGGGAATTTGCTCCAATTGGAGGGGCTCTTGCATCATTGAGAGGAGTACCCAAGTAATTGACCTTGAGGGTTTGAGATTCCATCTTAGATCAAAGGGTTTCATTTTTGAATGACAGTGGGGCTACCCACAATTTTATTGATGCCCAACTAGTGGAGAGGAGGGCAATACCCACTGATGATTTTGAGGGATTTTCTATTTTGTTCCCAGGACCTAGAACTATGCAGTGCATGCATTATGTTCCATCTTTATCTGTCACCATGGGGATATACACATTGACTGATCACTTATTTATGGTTGACATACCTGACACCAATGTGATATTGGGTGTGCAACAATTGATTACTTTGGGGAAGGTCACCACAGATTGGGAGACTTTGCAGATGGAATGGATGGATAAACAAAGTTGAAAAATCAGATGATTAAGGGCATGCACACATATCTCTCACATACAACTTCCACACAGAAAACAAAGATGGATTTGCGCAGTGGAAGAAAAAACATAACAGTCCCATCTATTATGCACATGACTTTGGCCCATGGGACATTATTGTTTTGTGGCAAACCACCTAGGAGGCCACCTAATCAGGATTTGGTGAGGAATGACTCACATCATGATGCACTAATCATAGATATAGGAGGAGTGGGGGCATTGGGAGGTCATGGTACAATGCTGAGAGTCTTGGGTAGACTCAAGGAGGAGGGAGACATTCTCCCAACTTCATCATTACCCACTCTCATCTCAGGTCTTGCGCTGAGAAAGGAGCAGCAAAGGGATGATAGCAGCCTTCCATTATGTGAATTTGGCATGGGATATGTCAAAGAGGATGGCAACCATATGACAGATGCCTTATATGATAGATCACCAGCACTGTCACTTTTGAGAGTAGACCCATATTGGAAATCCTAGCCATTGGTGGATTATTCCAAGGATATTTTTACTTGCATGATACTTGATGACCAACTACAAGAGGAGGGATATTCAGTGAGAGATGAGGTCATATATATCATGGTAGGATCTTCTTATCTAGATCTTACAAGCTTAAGGAGAAGTTACTACAAACAACACATGAGGATTTTCTCTTCAGCCACACTTATTCCATGAGGTCCTACCACGCTATCATGGGGAGGTTTACTTGGGAAGGCCTTGAAGAGGAGATATATCAACATTTGAGGAGATGTATGGATCATGTGGAGATAGAGGAGATACATAATACTTTGGGGGAGTTATCATAGCCACCTCTTTCCTCTTTGGGAATGAGAGGGGACCTATCTATGGATCGCTCCATTTGTATGAGCAGAGATTATCGTAAGGAACATGTTTACGAGCATAATTATTTACTTGATGATTATTTTCATTCCTTTACCATATATGTGGAAGCCATCGCTGTAAGTAGGAGCATTCTTCCATATAAAATTCATGGCCAGCTTTGGGCCATAAACATTGTTGAGCATGGCCACTCCCTAGGAGGATATAGGGAGATGATGTATCATTCAGGGTGCACTCCAAAGGCACCAAACATTTCTCACCTTTTCAAAACATGTGAGAAGAATATGGAAACAAGTAAGTGGTGGGGAAACCACTTACCATATCATTATCTGATACATTCATGAGATATACTGCATTGGTTCCACATGTGGGACTATGACCCACCTCCATTTTTGCATATTGTTGTTTATGTGCACTTGGTTTTGATCCCATACATTGATGATGCTCTTATTCTTATTATGGGAATGAATGAAGGGGGGATGGAAGGCTTGAATGTGCCCTTTGGGAGAGAGACTCTCCATGTTCATTATGCTACATTTTTCAGGGAGAACATTGGAAAAACCATGATTGCTACATTGGATCTTTTGCTTCCTTGTGGGATGAGTTATTTACATCTCATGAGAACTTGGGAGGAGCATGTCATGGAGGGATGGATTGGGAGACACTTGGCTTATGGGGGAATATTATCACATGGAGGTGTCACCAATGGTGGAGGAGAATAGTTTCATCACTCACCTTTACAGTTGCTTGAGGACAAGCAACATTTGGGAGGGGAGGACTGTAATATTCCCATTTAGCCATAAGCTAGTTGGAATATTAATTTTATTTTTCTTTCTTGTTTGATGAATAAGAGGAAATGGAGATCCATAAATCTCCTTAATATGAATAAAAAAAATGCCAATGTTAAAGGAAGACATCTTGGCAGCTTAATTGAGCACCCTTAGGTGTGAAAAGGGGCTAGAACACATACACTGGATCAACTTTGACCAAATAAAAAACGTTGTCATTGAGGAGTGGCATTCATTATGGGACTGCGCAGTTTTAGTTGGGGACTCTTTTCATAGAAGTAGTGTCTTAAATAAGTGGGACATAGGGTTAGTAAGCTCATCACTTATATAAGGAAGAGGATGGAAACCATATTCATGTTGTGTTATGTATTTGATATTTTGATATATGGTTTGTTTAGACATATAGCTTTCTTCAACTCTTTAGCTAATATTGCAATGCTTTTTAGCACAGGGTGTTCCTGAGTGGGAATCCCACCTCTTTCCTTGAGAATACTCTAGGAAGATCTTTGCACTACATTTCCACATTCACGCATCAGGCCAAGCTTCAGTCTTGTGGTACAACACAGTTTCTATTGAAATATGTGCTAAGTTGTAGGTTTTAGCAGTGGAGAATAGATCCGGGTGATTTCTGACCTGTTTTTCAGTGTAGGAAGGTTTTATTCCATTGTGAGGCTAGTGAGGAAGGCCCTTAAGCCTTATTGCAACATTTGGTATTAGGCCACTTGATCATTTCCCCCTACAACGCAGTTTCTGTCTTGGACTGCATTATTTTAGGGAGGAGTTGCAAGGGTGGTTTCAGTACACCATTTGGAGAGGAGGTTTTCTAGTGGAGGGATTTGCCTTTCATCTAGAGGATATATTGGAGGAGGCTACATTATTTTTCATATCAGATCAACCACATCTTTCTAGCTTATTTTTTGTAGTGAATCTTCAGCCCTAGGGCTTGGATTCCCATCTTGTATATTGGTGTATTTCTAAAAACCCTTTTTGGATTCTTGTTGGAGGTTGTATAGAGCCTAGATATACATTTGTTTTATCTTTTGAGGCACATATAAGCCATATATAATTTGTGTATTCATTTGTTGTAGCAGTGCACCTATGACTGCGCTGTAGCACTCTTCCGACATTTCGATATAATAGCATCATCTCATTCTTGAGGGTTTTCTTTATTGGAGCCTTGTTCAATATTTTTATATGGTTTGTGTCCCATAATATAATACATGTTTGTTGATGTTATGATGAATGGAAGGTCTCCATATTGGTCTCATGTTTTTATGTGATTTTTTACACTGCTATTCCAGCATTTTGCACTATATTCCTTCTTTTCCCATTTGGGAATATTACAAAATCTCTCTTCATCCAATCTCCGTCATGCCATATTCCAAGCATGAATGTGGGACTCAAAACGAAAGAACCAAGTAGGGAATCCTGAGGCTAAATCACCTCATGCTAATCAAATAGAGATCAGGATTTACCATGATCTACACCTGATCATTAGGCCAACACAAGCATGGAAATCATAGGATTTTCTCCACCTAAACTGTGAGGAATTTCCATGTCTCCTAGTCTCTCAGGCTTTACCACAACCCACAGTTTGAATTAGGGGTCACTAGGCCCTAAAGTGAGACATACTCTCTAGAATTTACCGTATATCCCAAACTTAGTATTCCTAGGTCTGTATGGAGATAAAACCACCTCTTAGGCTTTAGTGGAATCCAGACTTGGATTACTCAGCCCTAAATCAAGGCAAGGCATGAATCACTTTCATAATCATTCAGAGATCCACCTCACTTAGCTTCAAATCCATCTAACAATCTAGCTAATCCAAAACATGATAAATCCACAACACCATGGCTATCTGGAAATGGATAGGCTAGGCTAAAAACAATGTCACACCTAGAAAAACCCATGCCAAGAATGAAAAGAAACACATGCAATACCATGCATGCCATATCTAGCAAGGAAAACACACATGCATATCGATACCTATGAAGAATCTTTTTGTAGCTGCTTGATTCTTGATCATCCCTGATTTCTTCCTCCTTCTTCCTGCTTTCTTTCCTTTCTTGGTCCAATGCTAAAATCCTCCAAGAAACTCTAAGTGTCCAAGAGAGAGAGAGAGAGAGAGAGAGAGAGAGAGAGAGAAATGAGAGAGGTCCAAAAATGAACTAACAAAAGGTTTGAGGAAAAATCTTGCCAACTGATCCTCAAAATCATTTTTATCATTGAGGCCTCTATTTTCTTCAAGTTTTGTTATTTTTCTTCATTTTCCTCCTCACATGCAGCCTATGACCTTTCATATCCCTTTTCTCCTATTTTCCATTATTTTCATAAATAAATGCCAATAGATGCCACTTTTCTTTTCCAAATCCTTAGCCATTTCCTTTTCCAATTTCCTTTAGTCATAATAATAAACATGAACACCCACTGGGATGTTTTTATAAACATTCAGCTTGGAATAAGTGTCCCACCAACCATGGTTATTATTTTTCCTTTATTAACTCTTATTACATGGAATTTTCCCCAGGGCTGTTACAAGAATAAAAGGGGACATGGACGGTTTAAAATCATAATAAAAGGTGACATGAAGGTAAAATTAGAAATAAAAGGAGACATGAATGGTTTAAAAGAATACATGGAAGGTTTGGAGGAAGGTTTGACAAAGTTGCTACATCACATGCTTCCTAATGGCAAAAATGTATTCCATGAAACTCATGAAGAGAAAAAAAGGAATGATACTGATGATTTTAGAGACTCTAAATTTGGAATAAATACCAACCACATTCTAAAGATAGATATCAGGAATTTTGATGGAAAGGATCTGGTAACATCGATACTATAGATGGAGAAATATTTTGATCTACATGATGTCCAACACACATGAAAGGTACACATTTCAACTTTATATTTAGAACCCAATCAACTTATATGGTATATATTTCATTTTTCTCATACACCACTTTTTAGTTGGTCATTTTGTTTCTAAGGAAATGATAGCACATTATGGGTATACCAAGAAAAATATGTTCTTTATCGAATAGATAAATCTCAAATAAAAGGGATCAATAGTAGAGCACATTGAGGACTTCCAAAAATTAAATATCAGGGTAACTCATATTAGAGAGGAGCATAATATTGATGTATTCATAGGGACTTTAAAGTATAATTTTCAACATGAGGTTCTCCTTTGGTAACCTGATTCATTAGAGAAGGAATTCAGGGTCACAAGGAAGTCTACCACTCACAACTATAAATATGGAAGTGTTGTTTCTCCTAGCCTTCCACAACCTACAATTTTGACACCAAAAAAATTGGAGGAAAAACGAGAAAAAGGTATTTTTTATGATTGTGATAGAAAATACACTAAAGGTCACAAGTGAGTTGAGAAGAAATTGTTTTACATAGATCGTGAATAGGAGAAAGAAAAGGAACAAGAAACATCAAAAGAGGAGGATATACACCAGGAACCAACCCCAAAGAAAGAAGAAATGAATCCAACCATACCTTGTAATGCATCGACAGGAATTACCACTTCTCAAACTCTCAATATAGAAGGACATATCAAGGAAAAAAAGGTAACAATGTTGATTGATTCGGGTAGTACCCATACTTTTATTCATTGTAAGATATCTAAGGAATTGAATTGCTTCCTATAACCGGCACCGAAGTGTCAAGTGATGGTTGAAAATGGAGAAACTATACATTGATATGGAAAGTTCCATAATATCAAGCTAACCATGGGGGAATTTGTATTGAATAGTCCAATTCTTTCCATTCCAATGGGTGGTGGTGAGTCGGACTAAGAGTCTAATGGTTACAAAATTTAGGGACTATAGCTTTTAATTTTCAAGAGATTTTCTTTAAAAAAAAATTGGGAAGGAAAGGAATTTGAATTTAGGGGTATCACAGGGAAACCGAGAAAGATAATAAGCCCTAATGGCATGATGAATATTTTGAAGAAAGAATAACTAGGAATAATTGCATAATAATGCTCACTAGAGGTTAAAACATTGAAATTATATATTTCTCCAGGTCTCCAAAAAGTCTTGGACAATCATTCAAAGGTATTTGAAAATCCCAAAGGTATCCCAATTATTTGTGATAATGATAATGTTATTCATTTGATGCTAGGAAGTGTTCCTCCAAACATCAGGCCTTACATATATCCCTATTCCCAAAAAAGTGAAATTTAACATAGTGTTGCAGAAATGCTGGAGGTCAGTATAATTCAACCTAGTCAAATTTCTTTCTCTGCTCCAATAGTATTGATGCACAAGAATGATGGATCATAACATATGTGCCTGGATTATAGAGATCTCAACAAGCTCACTATTAAAGATAAATTTCCCATTCATATCATTGTTTAATTTTTGGATAAATTACATGGAGGAATTTACTTCACCAAGTTGGACCTTCATTTAAGATATCATCAAATTATAGTGAAGACTAAAGACATTCCAAAAAAAAACATTCATAAATCATGAAGATCATTATGAATTTTTGGCCATGCCTTTGGCCTTACTAATTAACCTTCCACATTTTAAGGTTTGATGAATTCCATTTTTAAACCCCTCCTTAGAAAATGTATGTTAGTATGTTTTGATGATATACTAATCTACAACAAGTCTTTGAAGGATCATGTTCAACATGTTGACAGGGTACTCAAACTATTAGAGGAGAACAATTATTTTAAAAAAACTCCTAATATTTCTTTGCATTATAGGAGGTGGAATATTTGGGTCAAATTGTATCTCACAAGGGTGTTAACATAAACCCTAACAAATTTAAATCCATTAAGGAATGGAAAATCCCCACAACCATAAATCATCTTTGAGGATTTCTTGGGTTAACGGGGTATTATCATAAGTTTGTTAAGAATTATGGGAGAATAGACGTACCTCTAACAACATTGTTGAAGAAATATGAATTTTCTTGGACTCCAAAAGAAACTAAGGCCTTTAAACATATTAAAGATGCAGTGTCCCAAGCATAGGTCTTAGCTACGCAAGACATAACAAAAACCTATTTTGTGTAATGTGATGCCTTAGGAAATGGAAATGTCATTTTTTTAATGCAAGAAGGAAGGCACATTTCTTTTGAAAGTCTTCCAATCCAAGGAGAGTATTTACACAAGCCTATTTATAAGAAGGAAATGTTTGCAATACTACGTGCACTAAATCAATGGTGATATTACCTAATGATAAGACACTTCAAGGTAAAAATATATCATGATAGTCTTAAATAATTTTTGGAACAAAGATTAGCTTTAGAAGAGTAGCAGAAATGGGTCACAAAGTTTTTGGGTTATGACTTTGAAATAATCTACAAAAAGGGGAAGAAAAATGTTGTTGTCAATTCACTCTCAAGAAAGGATGAGGATGTGAAAGCATTTCTTTGTGCCATTTCTATTATCCAACATGATTACATAATTGAAGCAAGGGATGAATGGAAGAATGATGAATAGTTTTTGAAACTCATTAAAAATTTGCAGAAATATCCCAGTACATCTGATACATTTAGCTGGAAAAATGACTCCTTGTAATATTCCCAATTAGTCATGAGCTAATTGGAATATTAATTTTTGTTTTATTACTTTGTTTAAAGAATAAAAGAGCAAAGGAGATCCGTAATACTCCTTAATAATGAATAAATCAATGCCAAATGTGAAAAGGCTAAATCTTGGCTATTTAATCAAGCACCCTTAGGTGTGAAAGGGGTTGAAACATTTTGACTGGGTCAACCTTGACCAAATCTACAGCGTTGTCATGGAGGAGTGGCCATCAATGAGGCACAATGCATTTTTAAATGGAGATTCCTTGTGTGAAAGAAGTGATCTCATTGGAAGTGGTTTAGGGTTTGCAAGCTCTTAACTTATAAAAGGAAGACGATGACAACATTAAAGGGTTGTTGATGTTGATCATATTTCTGAATATATTGTCTATTTAGACATATATCTTTCTCCTGCTGTTTAGCTTAAATTGAATGTTGTTTAGCATTGGGTGATCCTGGTTGGGATTCCCACCTCTTCCCATTGAGTAGCTCTTGGCAGAGTTTGCATTGCATTGTCGACTATCTAGCTTAGGGACAAGCTTCTTCTTTCAACTACAACGCATATCTTGTTGAGGGTTTTGTTTTTTTTGCAAGCTGCAACAAGTGGAGATTAGATATTTTAGATCTAGCCCACTTCAGTGCTTCTTTTTAGTGGAGGAGGGTTCCAGTTCATTGGGAGGATAGTATTGGAGTTCTTCAGCATCATTTTTAGATCTTGGCATGATCCCAACTATATTTTGATCCCTACATTGCAGTATAGATCTAGATCTCTGTTATTACTATAGGTGCATTTGCAGGGTGGTTCAACACACCATTTGGAGAGTGATTTTCCAAGTGTTGGGGATCTACCCTTCACTTTGGATCTCTATCGGAGGAGGATATTATATTGCCTATGTCAGTTCAGCCCCACTTTCTAGATCTGAATATTTCAGTAGATATGCAGTCTTAGATCTCAGATCTACACTTTGTACTTGGTGTTTTGCTGAAAACCCCAATGGGGTTCATTAGAGGAACTTGTATAGTGCATGTATCTGCAATATGTCTAACTTTTTATGCACATATTTGCTTTAGATCTGATGTGTAATCTACAGCTATTGCAGAGCCAATGAAATAATGTTGTAAGGCTATTCCAGTCTTTATATGGGCCACTTTTTACATACATTTTTCTATTGTAATAACAAATGAAAGGTCTCCATATTGGCCTCCTACTTTTTCTATTATTATGAATCTTAATCACAAGCATACGAAAAAGGCTCACTTTAGCCGTGCATAACAAACAAACCTAACAACAAAGATGGCTGCCAATATCTTTAGATCTAAAATTAGTTGACCAAGATAAATGCTGAAAAATCTAGATCTATGCATTAAAAGACATTAAGCAGTAAATAAATTCAAGAGTTTCTCCATGCATCCAATAGGCAAGACAAAATTGTTTTAAAGAATTTTTGTATTTTTTGACACCTGGGAAGGGAACATAGAAAGATGTTACCAGTCCCCCTCAATGGGATGGGTTCTTGTAAGTCCTCAGCACTTCAGATCTAAAATCCCTCTCTCTTGATGGTGTCTAAAACCCAGACAAAAATGGAACTCAAAGGGAGCTCACAAGAAAAATGGTAGCAAAATATGACAATGATGGTGGACCAAAGTCAGACCAAAAGTATAGATCCAGAGTGATCTTTAGGAAACAAAAGGTAATGAATGAATGGAAAACCCCTTCTATTTATAAAAAAATATTGAGTTAGTCTAGATATTGGTGCATAATTAAAATATTATTAATCAAATCAAGATCCAACTTTTATGGAATATTTTATTATATTTGTTGGAGGGAAAAAGAATTTGACTTTGGTCAAATCCATTTATTTGTAAATAATGAATAAATAAATGATTTATTTATTATTTTAAGAATGTGGTTAAGTAATAATCAAATAAATAATGATTTGTTCAATTATTTATAAATGATTTAGTCAAATTTAACAAGGAATATTATTTAAATAAAGTTTAAATAATTATTCCTTGAGGAAAATCAAACAAATGTGGGATTATTTAATATTTCCTCATGGGGTTTCCTGTTTAGACCATAAACAACTTAATAAATGTGGTTTACTAAGTTATTTTCCATAGTGAAAGCAATTTTACTTAGGGTAAAATTGGTCTTACATGGTGTACTTTGGTCCATATAATAGTAACAAGTTAGATGACCAAAAAAATGGTGTAACAAATTGCCCCACAGCATGCGAGTGTTAGGAGCTAATCATATGACCGAAGTACGTTGTAAGAACTCAATCACTAGACACCGAAGGGGAAGTAAGAGAGAGTGAAATATAAGGTAGACCAAAGCGCTAGAGGACTAGACCCTAAGGAGGTGAGAATTACAGGTATGACAAGTCTCTTTTATGAGTGAGTACCTATGCTATAGGCAGTGGGGGAGGCATAATTATGCCTGCTGAGACAAAGTACAAAGGATAATGCATCCATTAAACAAGGGACTAAACTATATAGTACATGCTGGCATAAACATGAGCCATATAAAAACATGATTATGAATCTCGCATACATATTGTGCCTGGGATAACAGCCAGGACTTATACAATAATATCTGAGTACATGAGATATAAATACAACCAAAGTGCCCCTGTAAAAAGGAAAGGGCTCTGAAAATCTGACTGATACATGGAAACTAAAAGGCGCTGCAAGCAGCTAAGGCCGACATCATCAAATCTATGGATCTGCATCAAAGGCTGTAATGAAGAGGTCATCTGGGCATGTGGGGGGCTACCTGAAGGGCCACCCCCTCATGAGGTCTGAAACATCTCACACACACCCAGTCATCATCTGTACAATTTGTTGTATCACTGAACCATCAGGTATATGGATCTCAATCATGTTGTAAGGAGTTGGAGCTGAGAAAAAACCAAGTCAAGGGCAATAAGGAGTTCCTTTGCCTAATCTGAGGCACCAAACAAGAGTGGAAGCTGGAACCAAGGTACACCGCCCTCTAGAACTATCTTCTAGAATGAATGATCTAATGTCAACAAAAGGAGGTCCACCATAGGTGATGTAATAAGGGATCCTCAACTAAGGCACGAAAGAAAATAGTAGAGAAACTGATAGACTCACACCAGGGATGATGATGAAATGGGGGGTACTAAGTAGCGAGCTGACGACCTCCCTTGTTAGATCATGAAGGGCATGGATGACCTGGCAGAAACTGACACAATATCAAAGGGGATAGGGGCTAGTAGGATTGAAGGTCATAATGTGTGACACAAGAGAGAAACCAAGCAATGAAGGATGGAGGACTATAGCGAGACACAAAGGGACTCGGGATAGACTCCATGGATGCAATGATGACTCAACTTGGATGCTCTAACAAGGGTGACTTGATGATGTTGCCACACAAAAAAGGTCCAATGGGGACCATAAAGACATGAGTACATGATGGTTACTCATGACGAAAATCAACATGAGCGAGGACAACTATGGAGGAAAAGTGGTGCTCCAAGTAAAAGTGTTGCAAGTGAAGAAATTCAATTTTGAGGAGTGGTGAAGTGACCCTTCTTGGACAAAATGTGTCCTGGTGAAGTATCAAATCATAAAAAAAATCATCATCTGGCTACCTAAAAGAAATAAAACATGCATTTCCAGAAGGAAACGCTAAGGTTAATATTTCTAAGATAGAGTGCATTGCGAGGATTAGGAAGGGGATGGCCTTCGAAATCCTCTAAGAGGTATGCCCTCTTACCTAAATCCTTACTGATGATTTAAGGACCTAGAAATAATGAGTCAAACTTTCCATGACCGAGGACATCATGGGCTTGGTCATACACTAGAACAAGATCACCTTCGTGAAAAGTACGAGGGTGGAATTTTCAGTCATACTGAGCTTTGGTGCATTTCTTAGCCACTTTGAAGGTTTGCAATGCAACAGGGTGGTCTTCAGAAGCATGCTCAAGCATGATAAGTCATTGGTCTAAAATTTGGGTGTGAGGGAGAAGCTCGATGGCTAGATGAAGGGAAGGGATTTCACACTCGATCGGTAAAACTATCTCCTCTCCGAAAAGAGGGTGGAAAGGAGTAAACCCAGTGGTGATTTTAACAGAATTTCTATAGGCCCAAAAAGTAGGGTAGAGAATAAGGTTCCATATGGTTTTGTGCTTATTCACCATCTGTTGAAGCATGTTTTTAAAGATTTTATTAACTGCTTCAACTTTTCCATTACCTTGGGGGTAATAGGAGGAGGAATATTGGTGCTCAAAGCCCAACAGTGAGGATAGTTCATGCCATATCTCATCTTCAAAATGCCAGCCATGGTTAGAGACCAATTGTTTCAGAACTATGAATCGAGCGATAACATGGTCAAAGAAAAAGAGGGCTGTGGTAGCTGCTATGTTGTTAAACGTTGGCATGGCCTCAGCCCATTCTATGAAATAGTCAAACACCATGATGATATACTTGTGGTTACCAGAAGATGAAGGTCGAAACTCTATAAAGTCTATGGCCCACTTATAAAAGGGACCAACTAAGATGACAGGATGGAGGGGAGCCGGAGGGGATCATGCCTTAGGGGAAAAATGTTGGCAATTGGAACTATGTTTGACTACTTCAATGCAATCACTAAAGAGAGAAGGCCAAAAATACCCAGCGCGCATGATTTCCTGGGTAGTGGCAAGACTGGAGAGGTGGCCACTACAAGTGCCGCTATGGTAGGTATTGACGACTTGCTTAGCTTCAGCGTGCGTGAGACAACAACAAAGGACAATATCTACACTGCGACGATAAAGGCCATCACCGATAAGAAGGTAGCAGGGGGCTTGGTGTTGGATACATCGTCAGGCATCATGATCAAGATGGAGGGAGAAATTTTGGGTTCGCAAATAATTGAGGATGTCACCATACCAAGGATCATCTATGGTAATGGAAAACAAATTTTCATCGGGAAAATCATCATTAACTGGAGGATCCTGCGTACCAATAGGTAATTCAGAAATGAGTTCAGTGAGGGCTAAACCTTTCTTACTTTTGGGTGTGACAAATTCAAGATAAAATTCCTGGAGGATAACGATCCAATGGGCATACTTCCCATTGATGATTCGACAACTCAATAGTAAGGCCAGAGGGTTGGAATCACTCACAACCTTGGTGGAACACATGAGGATGTAATGAAGAAGTTTTTGTTTGGACCGAGAACACGATATCTAGTGCTAATTTATCTTCATGTGAGTAGGATACAGTGGGGCCTACAAGGTTCTTACTAACATAATAGATAAAATGCTCGATTCTGTTGTCATCTTCCTGGATAAGGACTCTAGCGACCGAATAGGTGGAAGAGAAGATGTATAGGATGAAATCCCTATCAAAGTCAGAGGGATGGATCAAGGGAGTGGATATGAGAGCATGTTTTAGGGTATCAAAAGACTCTTGAGAATAATCATCCCACACAAATGGAATGTTGGATCGCAGGAGTCTAAGGAACCCATGCACAGTGGTGGCATAGTCACGTATGAACCAACAAAGGAAATTAGCTTTGCTTTGGAGGCTTTGTAACTGGTGTAAAGTATGAGGAATAGGAAGCTCAAGGATGGCTTGAAATTTCAATGGGTCAAGTGTTATACCATCTTTAGACACAATGAAGCCTAGAAGACGGCTCTCGGGAACACAAAAGATACACTTCAGCGAGTTGAGGTGGATATTATACTTGCAACATCGGAGAAAGATGGTACATAGATTGTGGAGGTGTTGCACCCGATGTTTAGAACATGTAGTGAGGTCTTCTAAATAAGTAAGGATAATATGAGCTAGGTGATGGAAACAGTAAGACATGGCCCGCTAAAAAGTGGCTCTGGCATTTTTAAGGCTAAACGGCATGACTCGATAGGTGAAGGTTCCCCACAGACTAATAAACGCAGTCTTAAATTGATCAACATGACGGATAAAAATTTGGTTGTACCTGGAGAAATGATCCATGAAGGATAGAACCTTGTTCCATGCACACTCATCAATGATTTATTCAGTAAATGGTGTGGGGAAGTTGTCTTTGGGACAATCTTTGATCAGGTTGTGAAAGTTAGTGTAGACATGGATGGTGCCTTGTTTCTTGAGAACGGGAACTGGGTTGGACACCCAAGTGGTGTATTCAATGGGATAGATAAAACCAGCTTGCTTGAGCTTATCGATTTCATCTTTGATAGCCTCTCATCTGGAAGCATTAATTGGTCTTAGCTTTTGATGGATAGGATTGGCATCAGGCCATGTATCAATATGGTGTTCGACAATGGCGGGATCAAGTCCAGGAATTTCTGAATAGGACCAGGCGAAAACATTGTGGAATTATTTGAATAGCTTGGTGTAAGCCTCAATTTATTTTGGGGTGAATTGGGCACCCAAGGTGTATTTTCTTCTACCCCCGGTTTTTCAGAAATGTCAATTTTAATGGTAGGAGAGATATTGGCCATATTTCCTTCTTCAAAAGCATTAGGTGCAGGGATGGGAATTCTAAACCAATCAAGTTCATCAGGAATGAAGTCTTTAGTTTCCACAACATATTGGTCATGGGACTACTGCGGGAGGAAGTACGCACTGTGGTGCATATCATCCCATGAAAAGTTAGGGTTAGTCATTGCTTCCATAATGTCTTCATTAGAATGGAAGATAGGGTGACTGGAGGAAGGGAGACCACCTGATGCGGTAGATCTACCTGACTCATCATCATGTGAAGAAAGGCTCATATGTGCAACATCATGGGGGATGACACAAGAGTAAGCAGATAAAGGATCTACCGATGTTGAGCCCAGGGTGATCGCTGAAGGGAGGTCAGGCGAAACATAAGGGGAAACCTCCAAGGGGGCTTCCACCGAGGGTCTCATGGATGATGATAGGTAGAAAATGGTGGCTGAAGGCTTTGTCATTTCAACATCAGGAGGATGAATGTCAATGGGAGTAGGCAGATCCTCTCGTTCTACCAAAGAAGAACTCACAAACAAGGGGGAGGTGAAATTGTTATGCTTGGCCTCGAAATGGTGGAAGCTTCCAAAGAGGAGTGAAACTCTTCAAGGTAGGGAGAGAGGTGAGTGTAGTGGCCATGGAAATCACACAAAGCACAAGGGTGATTTATGCACAAGGATTTGAGTTTCGGGACTTAATCGGGTATAGTGATGTAGACCTCAAGGATATCAGACTCTGGAAACGTCTCATTAACCATGGGCTTTAGGTGAGGTAACTCTGGATAGGTATGGGTGGCATGATTGACAACATCAGACAAAGCACACTAGATAGTATGCTATGGCGGACGAGGAGGGGTAGGGTTTGTCAGGGTAGCCTTGTCTTTAGATGCCTTCTTGTTGGATTTTCCCCCATTACCTGAAGTTTTCGCAACAGGAGGAGGTTCCTGTTGAGGTTGGTAAGGCGCAGTAGTAGCAGGAGGGGTCATATGGACCAGTTGAACCGGGGTCAAAGCAAGATAAGTTTTGGGTTGACCAGGTGGGGTAGCGATTGGGGGATTGATGTACCAGACGGGAATCCCCAGGGTCAGGTTAGGAAGGGATAGGGTATCCATGAAAAATACCAAGAACACTCTAGAAGGGGGAGCTAGGAATAATATCTGACTAGAGGGGTAATGGCCAGGTGGGATGGCTCTGAGATGGTTAAAAACTGGAGGAACCGTTCTAGGAGGGTAGAGAGGCTCATGGATACCAGCTACAGGTGAAGGGCTAGGATGGGTTCTAGAAGGATGAATCGAAGGGAAAGAAGCGGGTTGCGGAGGGTAGGGCTGCTGACTAGCTGAAGCAGGCCACTTGAGGGAAGCCCGAGATGATTGCATCATGAAAAAATTCAATGAGCTAGGATCAGATATAGGAGGAGGATGAACAGGAAATGAACCAAGTAGAGAGGAGTCTTTGTAGACTCTGGGTGAGACATTGGTCAAGGGGTCAACAATTTTCTTATTGGCCACCGAAGATATGATGGACTTAGGGGAGGTTTGAGACTTTGGTTCACAATATTTCAACTGGTCAATGGTGACTATCTTTCCATTATGGGGAAAGGACATCTTTTGATGAACCACAGATGGTACAACAGACATCACATAGGTGTAGTTATGACCTAATAGAATATTCTAATTTAAGGGGGCATCAATGACTTCTTCATCAACGCAAAGAGTCTTTCCCACAAGAGTAATAAGACAATTGTGGAGCATGCCAATGGGCTGGGAAGCATGGCCATCACACTCTCAGAGGGTGATAGTGGATGGGGCCAAATTAAGTGATTTGAGCTACTTCCAAACCGAAGTAGACATGACACAGGTGGATGCCCCCTCATCTATGATACAGCGGGAAACGTTGGCGTTCCAGATCTTGATGAGGATTTGAAGGTGATGGAAGAAGGAAGAGGATGATTTTCTTACCAGTCAACATCAAATATGATCAATCGATCATATGAAGGATCTAAAATGCCCATGGAATATAGTAGATCTTTTAGTTGTGAAGGGCATGACTGGAGGAGTTCCAGCGTTGACATGGCAGCAAGAGATTGTGCCAAATCATCTACTATACTATATGAATGGGTAACTTTTCTAGAAGCAACATTTCAGCGTAATGGTCCCTTAGGGATCTTCGTATGAACCTCTACCTTATGTTGAGGGATCTACAAAGGACCATTGGTTGTCAAAAGAGGCTCTATAGAACCTGAAGAAGGGGGCTTGGGGGCAGACATAGCGGGAGGCTTGTTGTACTGATGGGACTGAGTCTGAAGGTTGAGGTCAATGGTAGTGGGTTGGCCAGAGCTCATCATGAGAATCTGGTAATCGAATGTACCAAATGGGGGAGGTTGAGTGCCCGCTTGACCTTCAGGTGGTTGGGTAGCCACAAATCCTTGCTGAGGGAAAGGATTAGTAAACACAGCTAGCTAACTATGTGTAGCATGGGGAGGGAAAAAAGGGGAGGCTTGTTGTCCTCGTGATGTTTCTTGAGTCTCCCACATCTTCCATATCTATGGTAAAAGAGGACAATTGTGAGCGTAATGACCATAAACACCACAATAAGAATAAGGCTTATTCGTGTGAATAGGCCTGTCCTGCTTGGGCTAAATGCCTTATTGCTGGTTAGTGGTGTTAGGTGCATTACCTTGGGGATTAGGTCCAGGATTACTGGGGGCGGATTGATTTTGAGTTCGTTTCCTCTTCTTTTTTGAAGTAGGAGGATTAGTCGTGCCCTGCTATGAATACACCTACCCCTGAGGGGGCGGTGGCTACTGTTGCGGGGATCTAGAAGGCAAGGGAGGTGGAGGTGCTAATGCTTGAGAAGCTAGAGAACCATGCTATAGATACAGATAATAAGGAGGTTGAGTAACATTGTGGTAAACAGTTTGGGAAAAAGGAGGAGGCATGTCATATCCTGAATACATGCTACTAGGAGGGGGAAAAGTGTTGGAGGTGCTGGCCCCTCCCTGAGGGAAACCATAGCCCATGGGAGGCTAAGCGTATGGATGAGAAAGAGCTCCAATGAGACCATCGGCGACATGAGATGCCCCTAGTACATTGGCACCACTAGGTCTAGGTAGATCAGGTAAGACGGTATAAACATAACCTGACTGAGCATAGATTGGGTCATATTTTAATGCAATCTGGAGAGCAGCTTCTTCAGTTTGAGGGAAATGTGATGTGACATCTTTGCCTATAGCATGCAAAAGGGATATAAGGAACCAGTCTATGTAGACATGGTTTTTGAAGGTAGGGGCTCGACATAGGCTCTTTCTTCTCCGCCATTCCTGGACATGATCAGATAGGTGGGTCGTAGACAATTGACTGAAAGAAGTTAAAAGTTTAGTACTAGTGTCATAACCGAGGGGAAGCTGGAAATAAGACAGAAAATCCTGGGAAAGGGTCACAAAGGTGGTATGAGAGGATGAGGCCGGATCAACATACCACTTAGAAGCTTCGCCAGTAAGTGTGCATTGGAACAGCCAAAGACAAACATAGTCATCGGTAATGGAGTTAGACGAACACCACATGTGGAAAGATCGAACATGATTTGTAAGATATTCTCTAGTAAGACCTTCGAACTTGTGGATGTCGGAAGGGAGCTAGTTTGGCATATCATGCCAACCAGCGTCATGGTGTATAGGGTCATTGACCAACTCGTTAAAATTGGGAAGATTGAGGCATGCCATATAGGGAAGAAAGGGAGAAACTTGGGTAGTTCCTGTTGCGGTCCCACTAGTAGTATTGCCAGCATTAGGTCCATGGATACCACAAGTGTTAGGTCCTGAACCAAACATGGTGAAGGTGACAAGGGGAGAACCGGGGGTAGAACCAGAAGGGAAACCCAAAGAACTAGAAGAGGAGACAGTGTGCAGACTCGGTGGAGGACTAACTCAAATCCTACGCAGAGGAGTAAGTATTCCTACTGGAAATTGAGGATGAAGGCAAAGAAGTCTCTGGGATAAATGCCTTGGGGGCGCAATGATGAATGCACAAACACGACACAAAAGGAAGAGAGACCAAAAAGGGCAAGGAGGTGCAGGATCAACTGATTACAATGTCGAAGCAAGGGCAAAGAGGTGTAGGATCAATTGATTAAAATGTTAAAGTATTTTCTTGGCGGTGTTAACCAAGCTCTTCTTCATTTAGGGTGTGTGTGTTAAATGTGTAAATTTTAATTTTTAAACCCAAATGTTTGTAGAGAAAAAGAAAAAGTGTGTTGTATAACTAGAAATAAACCTGTAGATAATAGTATATGAACTGAAATAACAAAAAATAAACAGCTAATTATGCATTAATCTAAACCCAAGGAGGTGGGCCTCTCAAAAAATAGTTTGTAGGTGGGAAAAAATATAGTCAAAACACACCAAAATAGCCAATAGATATAAAGTCAAGAGGGAAAATGATTTAAAGGTCAGATCTACTAGAAAGAGGTGCAGAAAAACAACAAAAAATCAGAGGAAAATTTGTTGTAAATGAGGTGGCGAAAGGCTATAACCTAGAGGAAAGCAAAGGGGACCCTAGAGGAAAACCCAAACAAAACTAAAAGGAGGTTTTTTGGATGGATAAATAACCAATCTGAATTGGATCTGAAGTTAAGGGATCAGATCTGAAAAAATGGCTTAACACACTGAAATTTCAGACTTGTAGCAGCTAAAACTCTTCCATGAAAGGTGGATGGTACTGAAGCCCTAGGGGGCTAGTTTCCCACTTTGATCAGTAAAAAAGAACAATTACAAGTCCAAAATAGGCAAAGACAGAGGTTAGACAACCTTGAACAGAGGCCCAGACAAACCCAGGAAAATCTTAGAAAAATTCCCACAAAACGTTCAGGTCGCAATTTCTGACCTGTTTTCTGCAAAGGTTGCATGTTTTGGCTTGTTTTCTACACCTTGGAGGTTCAAGTCATAGGTTTTTACCCAAAAAGTGTCACCTACACTTCTGGCACTCTCAGGAGTAGGTTTCAGAAAAACATTTCGTCTCAGTTATGGCTGATGCCTGTCACCTGCGCAATAGGTCCGAAAACACATGGAATTTAGAATTTTTAATGTTTTAGGGTTTTATAGGTTAAAAACAACATCAAGAAAATCAAAACAAGAAGCTAAAGAGAAATCCTAGGGTTTGAAGCAGTTGGATATGCAGGGATCTGAAAAATGACAGAGGTCGTAATCATAAACCCTTGTGGAGTCGCCAGCTATTAGTATGAATCTTAATCGCAAGTGAACAAAAAAGGCTCACTTTAGCTGTGCATAAAAAACAACCCTAACAACAAATATGGCTGCCAATATCTTTAGATATACAATTAGTTGACCAAGATAAATGCTGCAAAATCTAGATCTATGCATTAAAATACATTAAGTAGTAAATAAAAACAAGAGTTTCTCCATGCATCCAATAGACAAGAAAAGATTTTTTTAAAGAATTTCTGTATTTTTTGACACCTAGGAAGGGAACATAGAAAGATTTTACCTGTCCCCCTCAATGGGATGGGTTCTTGTAAGTTCTCAGCACTTCAGATCTAAGATGCCTCTCTCTTGATGGTGTAGAAAATCCATACAAAAATGGAACTCAAAGGGAGCTCACAAGAAAAATGGTAGAAAAATATGGCAATGATGGTGGATCAAATTCAAACCAAGAGTATAGATCCAGAGTGATCTTTAGGAAACAAAAGGTAATGAATGAATGAAAAAACCCTTCTATTTATAACAAAATATTGATTTAGTCTAGATATTGGTGCATAATTAAAATAATATTAACCAAATCAAGATCCAACTTTTATGGAATATTTTATTATATTTGTTGGAGGGAAAATTAATTTGACTTTGGTCAAATCCATTTATTTGTAAATAATGAATAAGTAAATGATTTATTTATTTATTATTTTAAGGATGTGGTTGAGTAATAATCAAATAAATAATGATTTATTCAATTATTTATAAATGATTTAGTCAAATTTAATAAGGAATATTATTTAGATAAGGTTTAAATAATTATTCCTAGAAAATAATATGATAGATAATGATTTATCTAATTAATTTTGTTGTTTTGGGTTAAATATGACCATGAATATTAATTAAATTGTTGTTTAAATAATTATTCTTTGAGGAAAATAAAAAAAAATGTGGATTTATTTAATATTTCCTCATGGGTTTTCCTGTTTAGACCATAAACAACTTAATAAATGTGGTTTAATAAGTTAATTTCCATAGTGAAAGCAATTTTACTTAGGGTAAAATCGGTCTTACATGGTGTACTTTGGTCCATCTAATAGTAACAGGTTACATGACCGGAAAAATCGTGTAACATTGTCTATGATGATCTGCATTATTTTAATATCATTCTGCATTGTATTGCTGCATTCCCCATTTGGCAATATTACAGTGGTATTAGAGCATCATCTTGGCACAGCCCATGCCTTCTAAAAAGCCAATATGTCTTCTAAAGAAGGAGAGCCTCTTACTAACAGAGAGAAGAGTTATCGAAAGAGAAGACACATAAAGTTTGATTACAAAAATGATAATGAAGACAAGGGTAAAGCCCCTTTATCTGGAGATGAAAATGAAGATAAGGATTTCCCTAAGATCCTTCTTAGAGCCATGCAAGACCTTGCTAGAGAGATCAAAGAGATGAGAATGGACAGAATCAAGGAATCCCCTAAAGGATTTCATCTTGGAGAAGACTCTGGAATGTATCATCATTGGAATGATCAACCAGTGCATTAGACACAAGTTTCCCAATGCTATACCATGCCTAAATTTTTGGCTGTGGGAAATGAAGGGTTTCAAGAGAATGAATCCCTTGAAGACTATTTTTAATAATATGAGTCTCAGAATCAGAGATTCAAATCTCACTTGAGTTTTCAGGAGTTTTGTCACATAAAGGACAATAGAATACCAAGGCATCATCATAGAGGTGGTGGATTCATTCAGAATCATGATCGACACCACATTATGGGAATATTATTTTTACCCAATTTTTATGGGTCATCCAAGTGTTTTGCCAAGTCTTAGGTAGAAAAATTTAACATCTACTTTCAACTGAACAAGGTTCCAGAGATGGAGGCTATCAAGATTGCAACACTGCACCTTGAAGGTGAAGCACATGACTGGTGGTTCCATGGCTTGTCTACATTGGGTCATGCCAATGTGACTGCTTATTCAAAGTTCATTAGAAGTTTGGTGGAAATTTTTGATAGAAGAGATACAGAGGCACCATTCATGAGCCTTGTAAAGTTTAAATAATCAATTAATACAGAAACTTACATCTCTGAATTTTTAAGACTTTCTGTTATGGTTCCTGATTTTTCTGTAGTAAGAAGGGTGTACATGTTCATTGATGGTTTAGATGAACCTCTTCATGGGTTGGTTAAATCTACCAAGCCCACTACCCTACATGATGCTATTGAAAGGGATAGAGACCTTCAAGATGCCTTGCCAAAAGAAAAGGAAACTTTTCAACATAAGCCTTCTTTTCCTTCAAAGGGAAAGGAAGAAAAGGCTACTCCTTCAAAGGAGATCTCATACAAGAAACCCCTTGATGATGATGTCCAGAGAGATCTAAGAAGAAGGAAGCTTTTCTTCACCTTCCAAGAATCATGGGCACCTGGACATAGATGTGTAGCTAGAAAATTACATTACATAGAAGTCTTCTTAGATGATGAGGAGGAAGAAGAAGATGAACCAAGAAGAGGTCACAACGTTGACTGCAGGAGAGCCAACACCATCAGGAGATGGGAGTGGAGCATTTTCTCCTATTTGAGAGGAGTACCTAAGTACTTGACCTTAAGAGTTCAAGGTTCCATCTTAAATCAAAGGGTTTCTATTTTGGTTGATAGTGGGCCTACCCACAATTTCATTGATGCCCAACTAGTGCAAAGGAGGGAAATACCCACTGATGCTTTTGAGGGATTCTATGTTTTGGTCCCAAGAGATAGAAAAATGCAATGCATGTATTATGTCCCATCATTATCAGCCACCATGGGGACATATACATTGATTGATCACTTCTTTATGGTTAACATACCTGACACCAATGTGATATTGGGTGTTTAATGGTTGATTACATTGGGAAAAGTCATCACTGATTGGGAGGCTTTGAAAATGGAATGGGTGGAAAAAAAGAGTGGTAATACTCAAATTATGAAATGCATGCATACATATCCCTCACATACAACTTCCACACAGAAAATAGAGATGGATTTGCGCAGTGGAAGCCAGGACCTTACAGTCCCATCCATCATGCTCATGAGATTGTTGCATGGGACACTATTATATAGTGGAAAACCACCTGGGAGGCCACCTGATTCAGATCTTGTGGGAGATGTCTCACAACATTATGCTCCAAGCATAGATCTAGGAAGGATGGGAGCATTGAAAGACAATGATACAACGCTGAGAGCCTTGGGTAGGCTCAAGGAGGAGGGAGATCTTCACCCAACATCATCATTACCCACTCTCATTTCAGATTCTGTGTTGTGGGAAGAGATGCATGGAAGGAATGAGCTTCCAACATATACCTTTGGCATGGGATATTTCGAGGAGAGTAGCCATATGATGGACATTTCTATTGATAGATCATCAGTGCTGTCACTATGGGATATTGATCCATATTGGAAATCTCAACTATTGGTGTATTATTCCAAGGATATGCACACATGCATGATACTTCATGACAAACTACATGAAGAGGGCTATTTAATCCAAGAAGGAGTAATCTATTATCATGGTAGGATCTTCTTGTCCAGATCCTCCAAGCTCAAGGAGAAGTTACTACAAAGGGCCTATGAAGAGTTATGTCATTCAGCCACACATATTCCATGAGATTCTACAACATCATCATGAGAAGCTACACTTGGAAGGGCTTTGAAGGAGAACTATATCATCATTTTCAAATATGCATGTACCATGAGAAGATGGGGCAGCAACATAACTCTATAAAGGAGTCAATTCAACCATCTCTTTCTCTTTTTGAGGAAGGGGATAGATCTATGCACCATTCCATTTGTTTAAGGAGGAACTTTGGTGAAGAATATGCTCATGTAAATAATGTTTCATATGATTATTGTTTGCATTATTTCACCATGTATATGTAGGCCATAACTCCAAGAAGGAGTATTGTACCTTATAAACTTCATGGCCAACTTTTGGCCACAAAACTTTCTGAACATGGCCACTCCCTTGGAGGACAAAGCGAGCTTTTGTTTCATGATGGGTGCATCCCTAAAGCACCAAATATATCTCACACTTTCATCCAAAGTGAGATGACATGGGCAGCAAATAGGTGGTGGGGAAACCACTTACCACATCATGATCTAATGCAGTCAGGAGATGCACTGCGCTGGTTCCACATGTGGGACTATGACCCACCTCCATATGCACAAATTTATGTTTGTATGTATGTAGTTTTGATCCCATACATTGATGATGTACTTGTATTGTTTATGGGAATGTAAGGAGGGAGGATGGGAAGCATGTATGTGCCCTATGGGATGGAGATTCTCCATGTATCTTATGCTACATGTTTCAGAGTGAACCTTGGGCAAACCATGTTTGTTTCATTTGAGTTATTGTCTCCTTATGGGATGGATTATTTACATCTCATGAGAACTTTGGAGGAGAAATTCATGGAGGGATGGATTGGTGAAAACTTAGCTTATGAAGGAAGCTTATCACATGTTGATTTCACCAATGGAGGAGGAGAAGAGTTGCAACACTCACCTTGTCAGTTGCTTGAGGACAAGCAACATTTGGGTGGGGAGGACTGTAATATTCCCAATTAGTCATGAGCTAATTGGAATATTAATTTTTGTTTTATTACTTTGTTTAAAGAATAAAATAGCAAGGGAGATCCATAATACTCCTTACTAATGAATAAATCAATGCCAAATGTGAAAAGGCTAAATCTTGGCTGTTAAATCATGCACCCTTAGGTGTGAAAGGGGTTGGAACATTTTGACTGGGTAAACCTTGACCAAATCTACAGCGCTGTCATGGAGGAGTGGCCATCAATGAGGTACAACACAGTGTTAGATGGAGATGCCTTGTGTGAAAGAAGTGATCTCATTGGAAGTGGTTTAGGGTTTGCAAGCTCTTGACTTATAAAAGGAAGAGGATGACAGCATTAGAGGGTTGTTGATGTTGATCATATTTCTAAATATACTGTCTGTTTAGACATATATATTTCTCTTGCTATTTATCTGAGATTGAATGTTGTTTAGCATTGGGTGTTCCTGGTTGGGAATCCCACTTCTTCCCATTAAGTAGCTCATGGGAGAGATTGTATTGCATTTTCCACTATCTGGCTTAGGGCCAAGCTTCTTCTTTCAACTACAACACAAATCCTGTTGAGGTTTTTTTTGTTTTTGAAAGCTGCAGCAAGTGGAGATTACATCTTTTAGATCTAGTCCATTTCAATGCTTCTTTTCAGTGGAGGAGGGTTCCACTGCATTGGGAGAATAGTATTAGAGTTCTTGAGCATCATTTTCAGATCTTGGCATGAGGCCAACTATATTTTTATCCCTACAGTGAAGTATAGATCCAGATCTACGTTATTGCTATAAGTGCAGTTGCAGGGTGGTTCAGCACACTATTTGGAGAGTGATTTTCCTAGTGTTGGGGATCTGCCTTTCACTTTTGAGATCCGTTGGAGGAGGCTATTCTATTGCCCATATCAGTTCAGCCCCACTTTCCAGATTTGAATATTTCAGTAGATCTGCAGTCTTAGATCTCATATCTACACATTGTACTTGATGTTTTGCTGAAAAACCCAAGGGGGTTCATTAGAGAGCTTGTATAGTGCATGGATCTACTATATATCTAAATTTTTATGCACATATTTGCTATATATCTGATGTGTAATCTACAACTATTGCAGAGCCAATGAAATAAAATTGTAAGGCAATTCCAGTATTTATATATGGTTGCAGCACCTCATTTTAATGGATTTCTTTCATTGGAGGCTTATTTTCCTTGTTATGCATCTTATGGGCCACTTTTTACATACATTTTGCTACTGTAATAAAATATGAAAGGTCTCCATATTGGCCTCCTGCTTTGGCTATGATGATCTACGTTATTTTTCTATCATTCTTCATTGTATTTCTACATTCCCCATTTTGGAATATTACACTCCTTATGTAACAAACCTAGGCTAAAATTTCATATAATAAAATTTAATAAAGGGAAAAATAAGAACATGGTTAACACATATTACAAGATAAATTTTGGGAAGATATATCCTAGTGGCCATCATTGGATGTGTTTATGGCCAAGGGGAAATTGTCAAGGGAAATGGATAACGAATTAAAAAGGGAAAATGGTATTTTGACACATTTGTTTATAAAAATAATGGAAATTAGATGAAAAGGAAGGTGAAAGGTCACAGGTTGCATGTGAGGAGGAAATTCAATGAAAATAATGGAAAGTTGAATAAATTAGAGGCATGAATGATGAAAATAACTTAGAGAATCAGTTGGTAGCATTTTTTTTATTTTTTCAGTTCATTTTCAGAATTACACTCAGAGAGGAGAAGGGCACCTAGAGGAGAAAGAGATCAAGCAAGAAAAGGAATAAAAAAAAAGCAAAGGAAGGAAAATGAAAGGAAATGAAAGAAAAGCAAGGATCAAGCACGGAAGAGCAGGATCAAGCAGCTTCAACAGGAATACTTGTAGGGAATAGATTTCATGTATGATTTCTTAGCTGGTTTTGACATGCATGGTATGTGGATGTTGGTATTTGTTTCTTTTCCTATCGGTGGCATGGTTTTTCCAGGTTTTTATAGCAGTTTTAAGCCTTGCCTTTCCTTTTTCCAGATAGCCATGGTGTGAGGGGAGGTGTACATTTTAGGTGGTATCAGAGCATGGTTTTGTTCTCTTTGGTAAAAGTATGACGTTGTCAAGTTTATTGTCATCATGCATGGGATCAAGGTATAATATTGGTATGGTAATGCATGATGTCATATGTTTATATATTGATTATATGGATAAGTTTATGATTATAGATGTACATGCTAATGTGGACTAATTTTGGAGATGAGATAAACCTCCCTTGAACAACAATAAGGTAGGGATTTTATTATGGTATCTATTTATTTTTCTAACATGATATACTTGTAGGAAGAACATAATCAAGGATGACAAGAAAAATTGTAGACTATAGTTCTCATGACTCTCCCTACAGATTAGTTGGGTTGCAAGGAGATGATTATTCTCCTAGTGTGGAAGATACATTGAGGAGCTTAAGGTAAGAGATCAGAAGTTGTAAGGAAGATAAATACAAGTTGGTTGAGGCTCAAGAAAAGTAGATAGAGTTTAACGCGAGAATTATTCATAGCTTTTCAAAGTTGCAAAAATAGGGACAGATGAGGATCAATCAAGAGAATGAAGAAAATACTAATGGAGCCTATGGTAGTAGGTCTCGATCGGTACACAAGATTGATAGAGGGGATACAGTTAGAGGTGGTAGATCATTGGGCACACCTGATAGGAGGACTAGTATGTATGGGCATCATTCTAGTTTCTCTTCTCGGAGACATCATCGTAGGCGTTGTCGTAATCATCCTTATAACTGGGGTGAGTACTTGCCCAAGGAGTTCAAGAAATTCAAGGCACCTAAATTTTATGGGGATATGAATAAGTCAGAAGTGCAGAGGCATGGTTCCTCGGGATGAAGAAATTATTCAGATTTCCTAGCTATACAGAGAACATGAAAGTCAAGATAGCCAGTTTGAGTCTTAAAGGGAAAGCAAATATCTGGTGGGAGGATGTGAAGTATGCTAAAGGTATTTAGAAGGATGACTTGACTTGGGATGAGCTTGATAGGTTCTTCAAGGAGAGTTAGCCATCGGAGAGGTACTATGGTGCCAAAGCTAAGGATTTTTATGAGTTTCATATGGGTTCCATGACAAATGATGAGTATACTAGCAGGTTCTTAGAGTTGTTGAGATACATTCCTTACCTCGAGGAGGTGAAGGCCAAGGTTCATAGATTCATTAGTGTGATGCCAGTAGTATACAAATACCAGATTGAGTTTGATGAGCCTAGATCGATAGAAGAATCCATTCAAAATCTGAAGCATCATTATGATCATTCAAAGCACAAAGTTGATCCTAAGCGTGATTTGAAAGGAAATGAGAAATATAAAGGAATTTTTTCACCAAGGCAGGGAAGACCTCAAGATCTAGATGAGAAATAAAATGGGGTTCCTTACAAGAAGTTCAATAGAGCTGATAAGGGACATGGATAGCATCCGTGAGAGCAACATACTAGAGGTGATGATAGAGCACCATTGTAGTGTTGGATATGTGGAAAGGATCATCGCAAGATGAATTTTCTATAGTGTCATGGTGGTAGACCTCATATATATAGTGCTTAGGAGGCGTATATAGTTGGGGATGTTGGTGATAGAATTCCTCGGATTTATGCATCTATGGAGAACGGGTAGGCAGATCACTAGGAATCTATCACTGAGATGTACTGTAAGCTTTGTGATCAAATTATTTATATTTTGATTGATATTGGATATAATTATAGTTATGTTAAGCATGAATTGGTGAATAAGTGTGGATTGAGAAAATAAGTGGATGTATAATCTTGTTTGGTGCAGTTGGCTATAGGTATGAATAAGAGACTTCACCATTTGGCAAGAGCTTGTGCATTTGAATTAAATAGTATGTCTACAACAACACATTTGAATGTACTGCCATTGGGATCATATAGTATTATTTTGGGTATGGGTTTGTTGTAAATTCATAGGACAAAAGTAAACTATTATGATAAGGCCATTGAGTTCATGGATGATAATGGATAAAATAAATTTTGTAGGGAAAGAAGAAGTCTACATCAATGAGGATGGTCACCGTTATGCAGGATAAGCACAATTTTAAAAAAGGTGGTGTGATTTTTGCAGTGCATGTTTCCAGTGACAAGGGTAAGTATGTTGAGGATGTAGAAATCTTCCAAAGGTATCATGTATTTCAACAGTTGCAAGATGTGTTTCCAACAAATATTCCAGAGTTAATTCCTCACAGTAACTGGAATTTTCTATTGATATCATGTCAGGGGTAACACCATCATCAAAGGAACCTTACATAATGAGAATGATAGAGTTAGTAGAGTTGAAGTTGGAACTGAAGGAAATGATTGACAATGGATACATTAGGCCGAGTGTATCACCTTGGGGTGCACCAATGTTGTTCATAAAGAAGAAATATGGTACTCTTAGGTTATGCATTGATTATAGGTAGTTGAACAAAGTGACAATCAAGAACATGTATCCATTTTTGTGGATTGATGACTTGTTTGATCAGTTGAAGGGAGTAGCAGTGTTCTCTAAGATCAACTTGAGATCATGATATAATTAGGTACGCATAAAATAAGAGGACATCTACAATACCAACTTTAGGACCAAGTATGGCCATTATGAGTTTTTTTTAGCTCCATTCGATTTGACTAATTCCCCAACTACATTTATGTGTTTGATGAATAGTGTGTTGCATCCTTATCTGGAAAAGTTTTTTATTGTATTCATTGATGACATCTTGGTATATTCTGATAATGAGGAAGAACACACTGAGAATTTAGTAGCAGTGTTGATATTTCTAAGAGAGCATCATTTATATGCAAATCTTAGAAAGTTTAGTTTATTCTAGATATAGGTACACTGCTTGGGACATGTTGTTTCCATGAAAGGAAAAGTAGTAGATCCAAAAAAGATAAGATCCATCATGGAGTGGGGAAATCCTAAGAATGTG
This sequence comes from Pinus albicaulis, assembly GCA_034641835.2. NCBI lineage: Eukaryota > Viridiplantae > Streptophyta > Pinopsida > Pinales > Pinaceae > Pinus > Pinus albicaulis. Next base: position 848,405,015 of record CM076583.1, read on the forward strand.
GAGGAGGTCAGGCCATTTATGGGATTAACTGTTTACTATATTAGGTTCATTAGGAACTTCTGATGCATTGCATTTCATATGACATCTTTGTAGAGTAAAGGTAAGAATTTTGAATGGACAGAAAAATGTGAAACTAGTTTTAAGCAGCAAATGAAGTTGACTAACTATCAAGTTATTAAGACTGTAGATCCCGATAAATAATTTGTAGTGTGTAATTTTTTTACATAAAAGAGGACTTGGTGGAGTCCTTATGCAGGAGGGACATGTGGCATGCTATGATTCTAGGAAATTGAATGAGTATGAATAGAACTACACGAATCATGATATTGAGTTGGAAGTTATTATTCATGCGTTGAAAATGTGGAGGCATTATATTATTGGTAGGATATTTGTAATGCTGAGTGATCACAGTGGGTTGAGACATTTATTTGACCAACTGAATATGAATTCCAAGCAAGAGAGATAGTTGGCCACCCTTAGTGAGATTGACTTCGAGATCAGATACATTAAGGGAAAGGAGAATGGGGTTGAAAATAATTTCAGCAGGAAAGTACATGTGAACCATATAGAGCTTATGAGTTCCTATGGGAAATAATTACATTATGGTATCCTACAAGAAAGACGTCAGAATAATATGTATGTGGGGCTCAGACATAGCTTACAATAGAGTACATTTACGGGTGCACGTGATCAGAATGCAGACAATCATATCATGATAGATGGTTTGGTGAGATTTAGGGACATGATATATGTGTCAGATGACAATGAGCTCAAGAAGCTTATCTTCAGGGAATTTCATGTCGAGCCATACTTGGGTCACCTAGGATATCAAAAGAAATTTCTAAAGGTGAAGAAGTTCTATTATTGGAAAAATATAAAGAGGGATGTGGTAGAGTTCATGGCTAGATGTTTTCATTGTCAGAGGGTGAAGGTAGAATGTAAGCATCCAGGTGGTCTACTACAATCTATTCTAATTCCTGAATGAAAATGTGAGCTCATTTCCATGTATTTTATCAGAGGTCTTCCAAGGAAAGTGAGGCACCATGATTCTATCATGGTTGTGATATATAGGTTGAGCATGGTGCCTCACTTCATTCTAGTTAAGGCTAAATATTCATCTAGTGAGGTGGCACGTGTCTTCATCAAGGATATTGTTAGATTACATGGTGCTCCAAATAATATTGTGTCAGACAAGGATGCTAAGTTCTGATGTATGTGATGCACCAGCAAAGGAAATGGGAGGATTACGTTCCATTGGTTGAGTTTGCATACAACAATGGTTATCAAAATTCGTTGAGGTTTAGCCCTTTCGATGCACTGTATGGGAAAATTTGTAATACTCCCATAAGCTGGAGTGATCTAGTGAACAAGGTACATATTGGATCAGACATGTTGGCAAAAATGGAACAAGAGATGCAGGTTATAAAGAAGGATCTAAAGGAAACAAAAGACAGGTAGAAGATTTATGTAGACTAGCACATGGATTTTAAGTATTTTCAGGTTCGAGAGCATGTCTATTTGTGCATCAAGCTCAAGAAGATCTCCTTGAGCATTGGATCATGTTCCAAGTTAGTACCATGGTATTGTGGGACTTTTTAGATCCTCGAGAGGATTGGACTAGTGGCCTATCGACTTGCACTACCTCCAGCAGTGAATTTCCATGATGTTTTTCATGTTTCATTACTTAAAAGGTATATAAAGGATGTTGATCATGTTATTGATTAGTTTGTATTGCAGGTGGATCAAGAAGGATAATTAAAGCTGGAACTTTAGTGCATATTGCAATGGAAACAACTCATTCTCACGAATAGAGCCATAAAGGAAGTTAAAGTGCCCTGGAAACACTTTTGGCTCAAATAAGAGACATGGACGATGGTCAGTTAGATGTGGGTTATTTTTTCTTCATTGTTTTTTAGTTGAGGAAAAATAATTTTGGTATTATGTATGGTTTCTATTTTAAATACTACCATGAGCTAAGTTATAAAGCTCCAATAAGCGAAATGGTTGTTATATTGTCATGTTTTCATTATGGTTTTTTATTTTCAACAAGTTATTCATTGTAAATATTGCATCATGCTAGGCTATAAATGTCCATGGTAAGTATGTTTTCCTTTCATTGGTTTTGTTGAGGTATAGGTATGGTTTAACACCGAGGATGGTGTTCCCCAAGGGGGAGGGTTCTGTAATAAACCCAAGCTAAAAGTAATAAAAGTTAAGGTGGGAAAAAATAAGACCATGGTTAAGGGACACTTATTCCAAGTTGAATGTTGGGCAAAGATATCATAGTGGGCATCATTGGATGTGTTTATGGCTAAGGTTAAATTGGAAAAGGAAATGACTAAGGCATTAACAAGGAAAAAAGGTATTTTGGCACATTTATTTATGAAAATAAAGGAAATTAGGAGAAAGGAAGGTGAAAGGTCACATGTTGCATGTGAGGAGGAAATTGAAGGAAAATAATGGAAAATTGAAGAAATTAGAGGCATAAATGATAAAAATAACTCAGAGCATCAATTGGTAACCCTTTTTTCATATCATTTTTAGAATTACACTTAGATAGGAGAAGAGCACCAAGAAGAAAAATAGGTCAAGCAAGCAAAGTAATGACAAGGAAAAGAAAGGAAAGTAAGGATCAAGCAAGGAAGAGTAGGATCAAGAAAATTCAACAAGAATACTTATAGGTAACATATTTCATGTGTGATTTTGTAGCTGGTTTTGACATGCATGGTATGTGCATGTTGGTATTTGGTTCTTTTTTTGTCAGTGGCATGGTTTTGCTAAGTTTTGATAGTGGTTTTTAGCCTTGCCTTGCCTTTTTTTGGATAACCATGGTGTGAGTGGAGGTGTACGTTAGAAATTATGGTACAAAGATCACTTATATCTTTGGAAGAATTCCCAACTCAAACAAAATAATATTTTGGAATTGCACACCAAAGCCCTTGGGACGGAACTCAAGATTTTTAAAAGTTTACCACAAGGTCAAGAAGGAATTTTTTTTGGGATGGAATTAAATATGATATTCAGGAGTTTGTGGTAGAATGTTTGGTTTACCAACAAAATAATGTTGAGAAAATTAATACCTTGGGTCTATTACAACCTTTAGCCATTCCAAGTCAGTGTTGGGAGGAGGTCTTAAGGGATTTTATCATAGGATTACCCAAGTATAAAGGAAAGAGTGTCATCATGGTGGTAGTTGATAGATTTACCAAGTGTGCACACTTTTTTGCATTATATTATACTTTTAAAGCCATTACAGTTGCTACTTCATTTATGGAAATAATTCAGAAGTTAAATGGAAACCCAAAGTTTTTTGTAAACAACAAAGATCCCATTTTCACTAGATTTTTTTGGACATAATTTTTTTTTTCTTGGTATTCAATTAGCTCATAGCTCACCTTTTCATCCTCAATCTGATGAGAAAACTCAGATTGTGAGAAATGTTTTGGAAAGATATCTTAGTTTCTTTGTATATGATAAACAAATATAATGGGTCAATTGGTTACATTTGGATGAATGGTTGTATAGCACTTCCTTCCATATTGCAACAAAAACGACCCAATTTATGGAAATTTATGAGTATCATCCACCATCCATCACATCATTTTTAAGAGAAAATTCTAAGGTTCAACGATTAGAATATCACATCAAGCATCAACAACAATTTATCCAACACTTCATGGATAAAATCACTTTGGAACATAATCGAAAGAAACAAAAAGAAGATCAACATTGCAATGAAGAAGTATTGATGTAGGCATCTAGGTATTTTTACAGCTACAACCATACAAAAAAATGTCCCTTAAACTAGCTAAGAAGGATAGTAAATTATCACCCAAGTACTATGGTATTTACAAGTTGTTACAAAAGATTGGTACTATAGAATACAAATTGGAGTTTCCTGTGTTGGCTCCCTGTAATTTATGAGTGGAAAGAATAAATGCTACATGGGCCACATCAGAACCACTTTGGAATCCTAGGATCTAGCCTTCCTGGATTCAGAGAGGGATCTCTCTATTAGTGTCTTTAAATGATATATATTTATGCTTTGTTTATGATATTAGGCTAGTTATAAAGCTCGAAGGAACTTGTTTGTTTGATTGATTGGTTGGGATGGATATCAGAAAGGAAAAAGTCACTGGAAGGGTGAAGGTGGGAGTAGGTTGAGCAATGTTTCAGTTGATAGGATAGGTCAAAAGAAATTATCAATCCATTGGGCTATGGAGTCACAAAATGGTTTAACTGTAAAACATTTCTACAAGGGTTTCCATGGGGCAAGTCATCTATATCAAAAGATCTCTTTATATTGATTTGTGGCATGAAACATCAATGTGTTGTGAAAGAAGCAAAGCTAAAAACCAATTAAGAATCTATTACCTTCACTAAACAAGAAAAGCCTTTCAAAGTAACTGTTTGAAGTAAGCCAAAGGACAGGGCATACCATAGACTTCTTTGAACAAACTTTTACTAAAGCACAGTTTTCAGACAACAATCCAGTAATCCTAAGACCACTTTCAGAAAGGAGAAAACATATAAGAAAAAAAAGGACAGCCTAATATCAGGCAAGAAATTTGAATCTATCCTGCTTTTAGCATACTCTAAAGGGAAACTTTCAAAAAACTGTTAAAGATATGACCAGAAGGCAGGGCTAACCATAGAATTCCCTGGTTTAGATTCTACTTAGCATGCAATGAAAATATCATTCAAGAAAAATGTCTCAAGTTTTACACGTCATAACATGGGCTCACCAACATTCCTTAACTGGTTATACTCAATTGAATCATTCCCAAATTAACTATTAGAAGAAAACATAGAGATAAATCTTTCAGACAGAAATAGGGTACCTTGCAGTAAATCCTACACTAAATTTTCTCTTCTTTATTAGAGAAAGTGGACAGCATAAAAATCATAAGGGAAAACAAATACAGTGAGGAATAACATCACCATTAACATATACCAGGTTCCCATGAATCGGCTTTTATTATTGATGTTCAAACCAGTTACATACTTCCAGTCCAACAAGTCTTTACAGCTCTAATTTCTCTTCTCAACCTAGTATTCTTCAATTACATCACAGCACTTCAGCAGCTTTAGCAACTATTTACACTTGATAGTAATTCATCTAACAACCAACCAACCCTTTACAATGTTCTCCTTATGGAGTATTTATAGATGAAATGAGGAGGTGGAGTGAAAGAAATGGTTCTAATGTGTTCATTTAAGACAGAGTAAATGCTTCTCGACCTTAGGGAATTTACATAACCCAAGATAAGGAATATATGATGTTTTAACTCTGTTAAATGAATGTTTCATCAACTTCTGACCTACTTAGTCACTTTTGTTGACTTTTAGGCATGTTTGGTAGACTGGCAATAAATTCTGAGTTGTCTATGTAAAATATCTCCGACTGTGCATTCAATTTGTATGCTTTTGAGGAAAATAAACTTGTAGGTGGCATTTTTGGTCCATGGAGGGAGTAATTTCTCCACATATGTGTCATTCGAAGCATCTCTTTGGGTGATCTATTTGAATTTGTGGCTTTAAACATTGATTTTAGCCTTTGATTTTCTTTAAGGCCTCTCTAATCATCTTTATGCTTTATTAACTATGCTAACTGATTTAGCTTTAATCAATTTGTCTCCAACTATGTCTTTAACTTTTAATCTTCGAATTAAGCCTTAAAATCTTCAGTATTTAGGCTTTAATCCTTTAAAATTTATCTTCTGATACTCTTTACTGCCCTGTTGTATAGGTGGAAACGGTGTACTGGAGGATTTTCACTAAATGACCAGTGTTCATGATGCACTGGTGAAAATATGGAATTATAACCCTTATGTCCCTTTTAAGCTTTGAGGATCGTTACCCTTGGTCCTTTATCACTTTCTTGTGACCATGGGCAGCTTTGTGTTTTTAGCTGTCATTAAAACTTGCAACAAACAATTCAAACGTTGTAAAAACCTGCAAATAGGTTTGAACTGCTTCAGAAGGCTTCGAGGAAGCGGAAAAGTTTTGTAGAAGAGGTAAAGGCATTGAAAATGGCTTGGTAGTGAAATAGGTGAAAACTAGAGTTCAAAAATTGATTTGGCGCAAATTTAGGAATGGGCATTTTTTGGAAAATCGGAAATTTTTTTCATGTGGGGTCAGAGCAGTAAATGGTATTGAGCTGGGGGAACATGATTCATGCCGTTGGTTGACATGTGTCCCATTGAAAACCACCCACTTCGCATTAAAGTTGTGCATTGGGAGGCTTTGGGAGATAGGGTGCCGAATGAGGTTTAGACCGTCTGATCTGGGCAATCCATATCGACGGCTATAAGCGAGCACGATGATGAGAAGTTGCGCGATTAGGTGGGACCAGCCATGACGTTGTGTCAGCTAACTTATCGCGGAGCGGAATTTTTGTATGGTGGGGTGAAATGGTAAGGTTGAATGGGAGTCGTTGGATCATAAAGATCAACAGTTGAGATCATATCGGCGGTGAAAGGGAAGGTGAAAATGACCCCTTGCATTTTGCGATGGAGCGTGGACCGTCTGATCTGAGGGAGATTGACGGTTACGAATCCATCAGTGGAGGTTTGGGACAGTGGGAATGGGAAACGTCGAAGTGCAATGGCCGATCCGCCAATGGGAAGGTGGGAATGGATGATGGGGAAACGGGGACCGTTAAATCTTGAGGACTGATGGAAGAGATTAAATCAGGGGAGAACGCATATCGGCATTGAACCAAGAAGATAAGGGAGAGGAAATGAAAACTTGCGAAGTGCGACGGCCCAGGGAAACTGATGGCCGATGGGGCTTAATAATTTAGCCGACGGTCTCGGGCCACGGTCTTATGAAGAATGAAGGGCTAGTGGCTTAAGCAAAATGCGCTTAAGGCCTATGTGATAAAATGAGCACTTAAAGGCCAAAATGAAGGTTTTACGTGGCCTTTTAAGGGTTTTGGTAGAGTTAAAAAGGCCAAATTAAACCAAGTAAAAGAAAAATAAATGGTCTAAATGGGTTTTGATAGCCTTTTAATGGAAATGAAAGGTAAATAAAGGGATTCTTTAGAAGAAATGAAGGATAAAAAAAGGGGAAAAAATGAGTGATATGGAGGGAATTGTGAAGATGAAATGGAGGAATGAAATGATGGAGATCAGGCCATGAAAAGCAGTTTTCTCTTTGGAAAAAGCAGGATTTTGAGGTGAAGATATTAGTGAGATGGGTTCTTTGGATAATGAACATGGCAGGACTTCAAGAACTCACAGATTTACTTGAAATTTGTTTCTTGAAGGCCATATATTTGTTTTAGCCATCTTCATATATGACAAAAATTTATTGATGGCTAACAGTGGCTCCACTTGGGGAGGGCAGCTCTTTGGAGATGTCAAGAACCTCAGAGATAAATATCTGGAAAGTAGACCTGTGCCTTTGCACCTTGACATTTCTCTTTCTTCTTTGATCATGCTGCTTAAAAAGATGATCAGTATTTATATCAACAAAAAACTTTCTCCCACACAACTACCTACACAGCCTACTTATCCTAACATTTTTTCTTCAGTGGGTGAACTTGAACTTGCAAACCCTTTGACATCAGCATTTTATTCTTTTCAAAAACATGAAAAACTGATCTATTGCTACCCTTATAACTTCCATGAGTTCATATTAAGCAGTTGAACTCAACAATTCTCTACCTAAGCTACTATCTATCAAGATTAAGCTGTTTGACAGATCTACATTCTCTATATTCTAAAACAGAAATTTAAAACATAGTCAAATCAAGAATGAACTATCTGATATGCTATGGTGTCTATGGATGTATGTAAAAGCTGCACATAGACTTTAGTTGTAGAAAATTAAAACAAAATTGTGAAGGCTTAGGATCTGAAAATTATGAATCTCCTTCTTTTCTTCTTGGCTCAAATTTTGATCTGTTTAGAGCCATCTTCTTCTTTCTTTTGATTCTTTGGTTCAGATTTTGAGCATGTTTGAAGCATTTTTTCTTCTATCCTAATCTATTCTACTGATAAGCCAATATTAAACAGTTTAGAAAATCTCCTTCACTAACCTATCAGCTGTAAATTGAAATTTATCTAGGCATGATTAGGTTGTATGATCAAATAACAGTGTTCCTTTAAAGTAGTGGCATTTAAGCTTGCACACTTTTAGATTTTCTTTCTTTTTTGGTATGGGGATGTACCTTTTCTTCCTTCTATCTGCCCTCTTTTTTTATTTTTCTATTGTTTTTGCATTTTTCATATTTAAACTTTCTTTCAAGAAATGTTATTTACAATGAATTAAAAACTTTGAACAAAGATTTTAACAAAAATAATGTTTGAGCATCTTGCCATTGACAGGACCTCCAAAAAGTTCAGCTCCATCCATCTCTTGCAGAAAAAATACATTGTTTCCTATAGCAGACTGAATGAGATAAGGGCCCTTTCATAAATTTTCAAACTTTCCATGTTTGCCCTTATCTTCTTTCCTAGAATCCCATTTTAAAACTTTGTCACCAATTTTAAAATCACTTGCCTTTGTTCTTTTATCAAACAGCTTCTTGATGTTTTCTTGTACTTGTTGTGCTCTGTTGTATACTTCTTCTCTGGTTTGTTGTAAATGTACAGACTGGTTTATTCTTCTTCTCATATCATTTTCTTTAGACTGCACTTCCTGAATCAACTTCATGACTGGCACTCCTATACTGGTTGGAAATATTGCATCTGCTCCATAAAATAGTTGATAAGGGGACATTCCAATCAAATTTTTGACTGCCAATCTATCTATCCAAAGTGCATGTACTAGCTTATTGTGCCATGATTTTTTATTCTCTTCCAGCAATTTCTTTATAATGTTTACCAAACTTTTGTTTGAGGATTCTGCTAGCCCATTACCTTGAGGGTAATAAGTTGTAGAATGGCCCAATATAATCTGATACTTGTGATAGAAATCAATCATCCTTTTGGATCGAAATACAACAGCATTGTCTGTGATGATCTTCGTAGGACAACCAAATCTAGACAGGATATGATTTTCAAGGAATGAAATGATAACTGAGTCTATGGAATTCCTAGAAGGGATGGCTTCTATCCATTTGGTAAAGTAGTCTATTCCTGTGAGGATCCATTTTTGTTGGGCAGATGAGGCAGGATGGATTTCCACAATGAAGTCTAGACCCCACCGTTGAAAAGGAGATTCAACAGTGATTGGTTGCAAAGGTAAGAGAAGAAACTTTCTTTTGTCTTCAAAGATTTGACATTTATGATGGGCAATTATCATTTTATGGAAATCTTGAAAGAGAGTGGGCCAGTAATAACCAGCTCTAAGGATTTTGTTAGTAATAGTCTTCCAATAGAGGTGGCCTCCACATTCTCCTTCATGAAACTCGTGCTTGATCTTATCTGCATCATTCTCAGGCAAACATTTAACCAATAATCCACTAGCATTTTTCCAATATAGACATTTATCTAAAATGCATTAATTCACAGCTTTCAACTTTAAAAATCTTTCCTTTGTTTTAGAAAAACCAGGAAGGGTATTAAGATTGAGAAAAACATACGAAATATCAGCATACCAAGATGAATTCAGAAAATGATCTTCAATAATTAGAGTTGCCAACTCCTCCTATTCATCTAATGCATTAAACATGTTTATATCAAGAGCTTGAAAGTTGGATTCAGCCATAATTTTTGCTAATCCTTGACCTTTGATGAGCTTAGTGGGCTTGATTTCTAAGTCATACTCTAAAACTACAACAATCCACTTTCCTCTTTTGCCATCTGGATCTTGTGTTAAAATGTCTTTTACTACTGAATGAGGCACAAATGCTATGATGTGGGAATGAAAAATGTAAACTCTGAAGTATTTTAAGGCTTTGACCAAGGCAAAGGCTTGTTTTTCCGTTATATTATACTTCAAAGGTGCATCTCTTAATGATTTGCTGAAAAATGCAATTGGCTGCTCTTGTCCTTTCAAGTTTTTCTGTAATAGGACAATAGCCACTGTGTGTTCTGATGCAAATGAAAATATGAATAAATCATTTGTAAAATTATGACTAATAAGAAATGGTGTTTTGGTTAGTGCTTGTTTTACCAGCTCAAATGATTTCATTGCTTCTAAGTTCCATTTAACTCCTTCTCTTTTAAGAATGTTTGTCATGTTTCTAAGGAGTTCAGCTAGGTTGGGTATGAACCTTCTCAAGAAATTAATCTTTCCAATGAAATATTGAAGTTCCTTGATGTTTCTAGGATGGTTGATTTGCAAAATACCATCGATCCTCTTTGGGTCTATCCTTATTCCCTCTTCTGATATGATGTGTCCAAGAAGTTTACCTTATTGGAGACCGAACAATGTTTTCTTTGGATTTAAGGACAACCCATATGCTCTACATTTCTCAAATAATTTTCTTAAGTGTATTAGGTGTTCTTCATCTGTTTTAGAATAGACAACGATATCATCAAGGTAAATCACAATGAAGTAACCTATTTCTTTTGAGAATGTTATATCCATGGCTCTCTAGAATGTGGCACCAGCGTTCATTAAACCAAAAGGAATTTTCAATTACATGAAAATACCCTAGGGAGTAGTAAAGGTTGTTTTCAGTTGATCATCAAGGTGTACTAATACTTGGTTGTATCCTGAGAAACCATCTAGCAAAGAAATTATTCTAGAACCTACTACCCTTTGTAAAATATGATCCATTTTGGGCAAGGGATAGTTGTCCTTCAATGAGGCTTTATTTAAGCTCCTGAAATAAATACAAAGCCTTATTTCTCCCTTTTTTTTCTAACTGATACAAGATTAGACACCCACTCTGAGTATCTAACAGGGACAATAATTCCAACATCATACATTTTTCTAATCTCTTTCTCAACTAGGGGTAATTGAACACGGTTTATTCTGCGTAATTTCTATTTATATGGTTTTTGATTTTCTTTGAGGGGTATCTTATGCTAAATTATCTCTGTATCATATGATTTCAAGTCTTCATAACTCCATGCAAATACATCAGAAAATTCTCTAAAAAGCTTGATGTATCTCAGTTTAATGTGAGCTAGCAGTGTCTTGGATAGTTTGATCATTTTGGGTTTCTTTTCACTACCTATATTACATTCTTATACTTCAGCTTCAATAGGTTCTAGTTTTGGCTTTTTGGAAACATCATTAAAGTCAAACAATTCTTCTAAAGGGACCAGTCCTTTTGGCAAGCTTTTAGTTTTGGATTGCAGCACTTCTAGATCTTCTTTTTCTAAATCTGTGTAGTTTTATGTTTTATTTTTAGGTTCATGGGTTAACAGATTTATATCAGCAATCTCAGGAATTTCTTCTTCTTTAAAAAATGATTTTTCCTCAATAGGAAAGTCTTGTTCATACTCTGAATCTAATTTTGGCATCTCAAATTCATTTCTGTATTGTAGGAATTCTTCTATTTGTTTATCTCCTTCAAACACTTGCCAGTATTTTTCATTATCTGGGACAGCCGGTCTATAGTTTACTTGAAATGTGTATTGTTTGCTTTCATAAGGTTTTAGACATGTGCTAGCAGCAAAGGCTAATCCATTGGAAAGGATGTTTTGGTTTCTAGGGACAAAAGTGAGTTGGAATTCAGAAAAATATTTTAACAAATCCATGGCATCTTCTCTATAGGCTCTTAGTCTGGGATGTTTAGCAATGTATTGCCCATTCACTTGCCTAATTATCAATTCTGAATCCCCATGAACTGTTATCCTCTTGGCCCCTAAATTTTTCAATAAATGTAGGCCTAAAAGGAGAGCTTCATACTCATCTATGTTATTTGTGCATTGAAAATTTAATCTGTATGAATGGCCTTCAGCATGGTTATTCTCTGTGTTATGTACCCATATGCCTGCTCCTGCACCAGTTTTACTACAAGATCCATCAAAACTCATACTCCAAAGAGGAATGTCTTTAGATTTATCATTAATTTCATTGTTGTCCCCTCTGTTTTGTTTGCCTAATCTGTCACTGTGTTGTTCCTATAGGTCTGCACTATGTTGAATTTTGTTTTTTTCCTCATAATTTTCGATGTTTTGAGGATTTGTTCTTCGATTTATTTGATTGGTACTGTGTTCATGATTCTTTTGATGCTCAAGACCTGTGATCTGTTTGCTGTGATTTTCTAAATTAGAAAACTGTTTTTTAGTTTTCTCCTTGTTTTCCTCTTCTTCTATGGCTGCCACTATGTTTGGATGCAGAGTGGCCACTATATTGGTTGATGTTTCATTTACTAATCCTTGCTCATTAGAAATTTCATCATTGTAAAGAATGAATGAGTCAAGGTTGGTGTGTATAGAATAGAGAGGGGAGTTTTCTGGTCTTTCTTGACAACTCACCATATATTTCATGTGTGTTTCTCTATAGAGTCTTCTAGGTTGACTGAAGACAGGGATGGTGGCATAAGTCATATCCATTTGCATAGTACCTTGCAACTTAGCACCCCATGATCTTGAAAGGATAATTCCATATTTGGGGGATATATCAGCCACTACAATGTCTATCACTAGGCTTTTGGCCGGGATTTGGGCTAAGTTAACACAAAGATCTTTTATTAGGCCTAGGCATTTTACTCTGCTTGAATCAAAGGAATATAAATATTTATAAGGTTTAGTTACCTCAAGGCCTAATCTTTCCATTATTACTTTGGGCATGAGGTTATGTGATGCCCTTGAATTGAGCATGGCGTTGTGTAACATCTTATCATGGATATTCAAGCTGATGTAGAATGGAGGGGTAGTTCCTTCTTGAAAATTTCCTTCAATCTTTGGACCGAAAAGAAGCTCTAGTGCATCATCATTTAAGTTAATAGTATCATGAATCCTGGTTTTTAAACTTCTGTGGTTATAGCTATTGTAATCATAAATTGGATTATCCATGGTATCATAGAAGACTTGTCGACGTTTCGAATCCCAACGAGGATCCATCTTCAGGACGAGAAAGAATGAATGAAAAATTGAGAGAAGGAAGCAGGAGGAACAAGGTATAAATAGTGAGGGAAAAAAATGAGAGAGGAACCGATAGCAACTTAAGCTAAAAACTAAATTTTATTACAAAAAATTCATTCTAAAAACCCTACTTTCTAAAAATTTTAAAGTAATTATTTTAAAATTTTTAATTACAACCTTTCGCCTAAGTTCTAAAATATTAAATAATTAAAACCATTTCTATATTATATTCTAATAAATCATTTGAAAAACCTATTAAAATTCTTATTAAAATTTTTAATTAGAAACTAAGTTAAGAAAATAACCTAAATTAAATTTTAATACATATAAATTTATCTAAAATTTTAAAAGAAGAACCTAGAGAGACTAAAATAGTAGAGCTAAATTTTTATAATAACCCTACAAGATCTATCTCTAAAATGTACATACTAACTAAGCTTAGCTTAATAATTAAAAATATAATAATAAATAAAACCCTAACAAAACCATTTATTAACCAAATTACTAGATACTTATGCTAAAACTTATAATCCTACAACAAAAATTAAAATGATAATCCTATTTTACTTCTTATTTTTTAATTTTCTATATAGAAAAAAAAAACCTAGAATTATTAAAGTAGCTTAAATTTTTTAATTTTTATACTAATAGACATAAACTAAAGAAACTAAATCTTATAAATAAAACTAAAGTGTCTAACCCTAAAAAACTATAAACTATGAGGAAATAACTTAAAACTTGACTAAACCCTAATAAATTTTAATGATAAAATTTTTATTAACCCTAAATTAAAACAATTAATTATAAATATTTAATTTTGATACTAAACTAAGCCTTCATAGATTTTAAATATAAAAATATATACTTATTGACTAAACCTCCCTCTAGATTCTCAATTTTTAGACCATATTTAAATAAAAAGTTTGATTTGAATACTAATTTAATTACAATTAGTATTCACTCACTGATAATAAATATTAATTGATTAATTTTTATTTAAAATAAAAATTAATAAAATAAATATATATTACGAGCGAGGACAAAAAAGAGTTCTATCCTGACCCTAAACTAGCTTACTAAAAATGAAGAGAAGTAAACCTACCAACTCATACCTAAGAAGTGGATGATCTTATGTTGCAAATTTGTCTAATAAGGGGTCTCCAGCTATCACTGATCTCATATCCTCTGTCCCTATTGATGTTATCCGGGTGTTTTATAATTTCTAGCGCTTCTCTAACCTTACGTCTTATATAGTGTTCCTCCCTTGCAATGATTTTAGCATCCTCAAGATGCAAGTGATGCTTTGTTTTCAAGGAGTGATCAACAAGGGCAGAGGTTCGTGATCGCTCATGCTTAATATTAGAAGCATGCTCTTTCAGACGCTTTTGAAGAGAGCGTCCCGTTTCACCAATGTAACTCTTTCCACATTAGCAGTCGATTTTGTAAACACCTTTAAGCTGCCCCTCACTAATGTTGTCTTTAACAGAGCACATATTTTGTCTAATGGTTCCAGTTGCTGAGAATTGCACAAAAATGTTACTTCTTCCTAGCACCTTGGAGATCTTATCTGTTACCCCCTTGATGTATGGCAGAAAAACTCTTCCACGGCTTTCTTGTGGATCCTGATGTCTCTTGGATATGATGGTGCTTCTTGCTCTATTTATGGCCTTCCTGATTTCCCTTTCCATATATCCTAAACCTAGGAAAAAAGATGTTATATGAGAGATTTCTTCTTCCAGGTGTTCCTTATCAGATATTCTAAGAGCTCTAACGGCAAGAGTGTTTAGGACCCCAAATTTCTGAGCAAGATGATGGTAAGACTCAACGTGAAGGTAGCTGTCTGTGTGAGTTTTCTTCCTAAAGACTTGATGCCCTAATGTTCCATCTTCCTTTCTGGTAACCAGGACATCCAGAAAAGGAATGCTTCTATTTTCTTCCATCTCCATAGTAAAGTTGATTTCTGAAGAAATTGAGTTAAGGTGATTGAAGAATTTCTCAAGGCTATCTCTACCATGCGACCATTTTATGTTAGTGTCATCAACAAATATTTTCCACCAATCTGGACTTAAAGGAAAGGATGCAACGGCTTTCTTTTCGAAGTTTTCCATAAATAAGTTTGCTACAATTGGTGAGAGTGGTGAACCCATAGCGACACCTGAAACGTGCTCATAGAATTCCCCCTGGAAGCTGAAGAAGGTATATCGTAAGCAAATCTCAGCGAGCTTGGCTGTCTCATGATCTGTGACTCTATTAATAACCTCTATTGCTTCATCCAAATGGATCTTGGTAAACAATGAGATCACATAAAAGCTTACCAAGATTTCGTTCTCCTCCACCTTCTCTTTTTCAATAAGTTTCATAAAGTCACTAGAGTCTTTAATAAAGGACTCAGTGTTTCCCACTAGAGGCTTGAGAATTTTTGTGACATATTTTGCTAGTTCATACATGGGGGATCCAATGGTGTTAAAAATAGGTCTAAGGGGAACCCCTTCTTTATGAATCTTGGGAAGGCCATAAATTCTTGGAATCACTTCACTAGAGGGGGTCAATTTCTTCTTCAACCTATCATCGAGATGGGAGTTCGAGATTTCCTTCTTGACCTCTCTAAGGATCTTTGGTAAGGGGTTAGTCTTCAACTTCTTATAGCTTCCGCAATCAAGATGTTCCCTCATTTTCTTAATATAATCCACCTTGTCTAAAACCACAGCAGCCCCTCCCTTGTCTGCCTTAAGGACTACAATCTCGTCATTATTGCGAAGGGCTCTAAGAGCACCTATCTCCTCCTTGCTAAGGTTACTTCTAGGAGGTTTAGCTTTTCTTAGAATCATGGAGCATTCCTGTCTAGGGGCTTCTTTGTCATCCAGAGGTAAGCCTTGAATGCCATCCTTGATACTACATAAGATGTTTTCCTTCAAAATACCCTTGGGGGCAACAACAAATCCTAAACCTTTGCCAAGAATCCTGCGAGTCTCAAGAATTAATTCCACTGAAGAAAGGTTTACGACCTTTTTGTTATTATCATCCAAGAGCTTCTTATTGATAACATATGCGGGCTTTGTAATAATATCACTATTCTCCTCATATAAAAGGTTTTTCATAATCTTGGAATGAACCTTGTTATTATCTTTATTGGAAAAAGTCTTTTCATTAATTTATTTCTTCACCATGCCACCGTGGTCGTTATTACCTACTTTTGAAAAGGAATACGAAAAACTATATGGGCCATGTGGGCTGTGTGGGCCACGTTGCAACGCTTCTTCCCCATGAGAGTTGACATAATTCCTTTTACTTGATTTCGAAATGGACTCCAAAAAGCCACACGGGTCACATGGGCTACCAGGGCTTCATTGCATCGCTTCTTCCAAATGAGGGTTGATGCAATCATTGTTACCTATCTTCGAAATGGTTTGCGAGAAGTCATCTGGGCCACGTGGATTACATGGGCTACGATGTATTGCTCTGTCAAAATGAGGGTTGACGCATGAGTCAACACGACTTTTATGGACTTCACTGTTGCTGTCCACGTGGTAAGGCCCTACTTCACTATTTTCTGACCAGATCATGTCACTCCCGTTAAAGATTTCGATACCTATTCTTAGGTATGTGTTTCTCATTCCTAAACTCCGATCAAGACAAACTGAGTTCCGCCTATCCACTGAGTCATCTAATGTGGAAATTCTACCGCTATCAAACTTAGTATCTAAATCTTCGAGTGCATCATTCCATTCAACGCAGGTTGAGTTAAATAAAAGCTCGTTGTCAGGTTCTGTTCTGGTAAGAGCCGATGTGGTAATCCTACCGCTATCAAACTTAGAAGCTAAATCTTCGAGGGCACCATTACGTTCAACGCAGGTCGAGTTAAATATAGGCTCGTTGTCAAGTTCTATCCTGGTCAGAGCTGCGTAGACCAGGAAACCGATGTTGTCTGAACTATGAAGTCCCACTGGCATAACTAGAAAAACCCTATCCATACTCAAATCTCTGATTTTAAGAAGTTCTGTGCGTTTGTAGGCACACCTGTTCTTCGATGTAGAATCAGATTCAACCCTTGTCAAACAATCCTTTTCATCGAATCTGCTGGCATTGACCTTCTTCAGTGTATCATTATTGAGGTTACTATCGTCTGGCGCAATATTCTGATTTACTTCGTTAGTAGAACCGTTATTATAAGAACTGGTGTCGGAAATAATAGATCCGCTTGAGTCCATGGGTATGCAAACGGATTCAACATGTTCTTGGCAATCATTTAATGAACCATTAAAGTCTGACACATGCTTCTTAACGAGGGCCAGCTTCTTGAATTTGACCAGTTTCCTAGACTGTCTATCAAGCACTATCTGACCCTCCTTCTGTGCTCTGATAACCGCTTTTGCATCGATGGTTTTCCAGAGATCTGCACTAACTAGATTTGCCAGTTTCAAATGTAGGGAAAGGGCCATGCGGCCCAGCCTATCTAATGCTGCACGAGTGTGCGTAATATCCTCAGAAATAATGCTGAAACTAAGCTTACGAAAAAATCTACTGAATCTGCGAAGGTGAAGAGTGGGTTTTATGCAGGCGAAGTCAGGGATCAAGTTTAAGTCACAGCATTCTTTCAGAAAATGTAGATCTGCAGCCCTTCTCTCAATTTTGATTCTAGTACTTTCTAAAACACATATATCTGCCCAAACTTCCCCTTCGTGTAGGGAAATAATTCTGGTTTTTAAACTTCCGTGGTTATAGTTATTGTAATAAGAAATCAGATTATCCACAGTATCATAGAAGACTTGTTGACGTTTTGAATCCCAACGGGGATCCATCTTCAAGACGAGAAAGAATGAATGAAAAATTGAGAGAAGGAAGCAAGAGGAACAAGGTATAAATAGTGAGGGAAAAAAAATGAGAGAGGAATTGACAGCAACTTAAGATAAAAACTAAATTTTATTAAAAAAATTTCATTCTAAAAACCCTACTTTCTAAAATTTTTAAAGTAATTATTTTAAAATTTTTAATTACAACCTTTCGCCTAAGTTCTAAAATATTAAATAATTAAAACCATTTCTATATTATATTCTAATAAATCATTTGAAAAACCTATTAAAATTCTTATTAAAATTTTTTAATTAGAAACTAAGTTAAGAAAATAACCTAAATTAAATTTTAAACATATAAATTTATCTAAAATTTTAAAAGAAGAACCTAGAGATACTAAAATAGTAGAGCTAAATTTTTATAATAACCCTACAATATCTATCTATAAAATGTACATACTAACTAAGCTTAGCTTAATAATTAAAAATATAATAATAAATAAAACCCTAACAAAACCATTTATTAACCAAATTACTAGATACTTATGCTAAAACTTATAATCCTACAACAGAAATTAAAATGATAATCCTATTTTACTTCTTATTTTTTAATTTTCTATATAGAAAAAAAAAACCTAGAATTATTAAAGTAGCTTAAATTTTTTAATTTTTATACTAATAGACATAAACTAAAGAAACTAAATCTTATAAATAAAACTAAAGGGTCTAACCCTAGAAAACTATAAACTATGAGGAAATAACTTAAAACTTGACTAAACCCTAATAAATTTTAATAATAAAATTTTTATTAACCCTAAATTAAAACAATTAATTATAAAGATTTAATTTTGATACTAAACTAAACCTTCATAGATTTTAAATATAAAAATATATACTTATTGACTAAACCTCCCACTAGATTCTCAATTCTTAGACCATATTTAAATAAAAAGTTTGATTTGAATACTAATTAAATTACAATTAGCATTCACTCACTGATAATAAATATTAATTGATTAATTTTTATTTAAAATAAAAATTAATAAAATAAATATATATTACGAGTGAGGACAAAAAAGAGTTCTATCTTGACCCTAAACTAGCTTACTAAAAATGAAGAGAAGTAAACCTATCAACTCATACCTGAGAAGTGGATGATCTTATGTCGCAAATTTGTCTAAAAAGGGGTCTCCAGCTATCACTGATCTCGTATCCTCTATCCCTGTTGATGTTATCCGGGTGTTTTATAAAATTTTAGAAAGTAGGGTTTTTACAATGAAATTTTTTTAATAAAATTTAGTTTTTCGCTTAAGTTGTTGTCGATTCCTCTCTCATTTTTTCCCCTCACTATTTATACCTTGTTCCTCTTGCTTCCTTCTCTCAATTTTTCATTCATTCTTTCTCGTCCTGAAGATGGATCCCCGCTGGGATTCGAAACATCGACAAGTCTTCTATGATACCGTGGATAATCCGATTTCTGATTACAGTATCATGAATATATTCTATGTTCAAAGCTTTCAAAACTTGACATCTATATATATTTTGAGTGACTAACTTAGTTAGTGGGAAAGAGATCTTGATTTTGGAAATTTCATTCTCCAGGCTAAACAGAATTTGATTTTTCAAAATGTTTGATTCAACCTTGTTAGTCACTCCTTTATTAGCAAAATCAGCTCGCTGATTTCTAC
The DNA here is from genome assembly GCA_034641835.2 of Pinus albicaulis. Taxonomy (NCBI): domain Eukaryota; kingdom Viridiplantae; phylum Streptophyta; class Pinopsida; order Pinales; family Pinaceae; genus Pinus; species Pinus albicaulis. Next base: position 848,424,428 of record CM076583.1, read on the forward strand.
TATTTACAGTAGTCAAAATGGTTTTTTCAGGAGCATTAGCTAAAGTGCTAGTGCTACTAGGGTCACCACTATGTTTGTCTTGAATCCGAGCATTTTTTCCCTTATTTTGATCAAAACTTCCAGCCACTGTTTTATGATTTTATGCTATCTTTTTGGAAGCATTTACAGGGTTGTTTTTGGCAGAATTATCAGAGGCTGTCTTTTTGGGAGTTTCTTGGTTCTTTCTACTTCTTAATTCATATTGTTTAGGTGCTCCTATGATGGCATTTTCAAAGTATTGTCTGTAATCTTCAGTTTCTAATATGCCATCATCATAGGGTGTATATAGACCTTGTTTTCTTTCATGGAGGAAATCAGAATCCTCATTGTTCACCTCTAGCATGTTCATGTTATCATCCTCTTTTTGTTCAATTGTTTCTCCATCCTCATTAACATAATTTTCTTGAAAAGGGGGCCTGATCTGCTGATCAGAATCTCTTTGTCTGTTTTGAGGTTGATTTATCCTAAAGTTCTGATTTTGGTTTTGGGATTGGTTTCTGTTTTGAGGAGCTGTTTTGTTTTCTCTAGATTGAGCTCTCTCATATATGTTCATCCTTTCAATCATCCTTTCCATAGTCTTGACCACATTGTCTTCATTCTAGCTCTTTTGGCAGTCAAATTTGCCTCAACACTGACTGCCCCTCTTTGCATATCTTCTAAAGTTAGGGGTTCCCTTTCTCTAAGTTGGTAGGCCATTTCAGGATCAAATCCATCAGGCAATTTCATTAGAGCTAGGTCTTGTGGAGGTTTCATATGGATGGGTAGGGCATTGTACACACTATTGAATCTAGTGTAGTACTCTTGAACTCCTTCTCCAGCATTACTTTTAATGTTTTCATATTCAAATAGAATCTGGAGAGGATTCTTCTTGACCTCCCATTTGTTTAAAAATAATTGATGGAAAGCTTGGAGGTCATTTATACTACTAGGGGTTAAGTTTTTGAACCATTTTCTTGCTTCTCCCCCTAAACTTTGGGCAAACATCCTTAGTTTAATAGTTTCATCGACTATTTTTTGTCTGTCAAAGTAGTCATTCATTTTGTCCACATGTAGTTGAGCAGTAGTAGAACTACTAGCATCATATAATGGAATCTTGGACTGATAGTCCTGTGGCAAATTGAATAAAGGTAAAGGAAGCACTAAAGGAGCATACCATGTTGCCATGATAGGAGGTTGTGGAAAAAATGGGGGGTTTACAGGTGGAGGAAGGTGATGAAGTGGAGTGGTTTGAACTGTGGATGTATGAATGCATGTAACAGAAGTACTTGGACCAGCTAAGTACTGTTGAGTAGATTTAGGATGAGGGAAACCAAAATTATGAATGACATGAAAATCAGGTGGCATAGATGGAAGGGTTTCTCTGCTATCAGTATGATCACCACTAGGTTGGGGTGAACGTGGAGGCTCAAAGTCTCTCTAATATATACCACTAAGTGACTTAGTTCTGGATAGGTTTCTTATGAAAGGTAAGTCAACTTGAGTATCTTGCAGAGCTGTAAGATTTTCAGGAACAGATTTTGCTCTATGAATTGTTCTGACAACAGTTGGACTCTTAGATTTAGGAGACTTCCTAAGGATGCTTTTTGGATTTTCAACTATTTCAGGAGGATTTGGGACAGGATGGGCTCTAGTATGGATTATTTTAGAAGCCACTATATTATGTTTTGAGACCCAATGATGAGAAAATTTCAGCCAAGTATGAGAGTCTTTAAAAGGTCAACTAATCTTATGAAAGAAAACTTGATCCTTGAAGTTCTCTTTACTGAGTTTGTATGACGTTATGATAAAATATTTTCCCAGTGGAGTTTTTGGAAAACCAAGGGAAATTGGCAGGCCTACTAAAAACCAGTGGAGTCACCAGGTGGAGGATTTTTACTTGTTATCTAGGTCTGGTTGTTGTCCACCATCAACAATCAGTAACCACTCCTGGAAGACACTTGATTCACTTTAAGGAATGGGATTTTCTAAGTTGTGAAGTTATCTATTATTCAGTATATTCCCCAGTATGGTTGCCACTATGTTGGCTCCCTGTAATTTATGAGAGTGGCAAGAATAAATGCTGCAGGGACCACATTAAAACCACTTTGGAATCCTAGGATCTAGCCTTCCTGGATTCAGAGAGGGATATCTCTATTAGTGTCTTTAAATGATATATCTTTATGCTTTATTTATGATATTAGGCTAGTTATAAAGCTCGAAGGAACTTGTTTTTTTGATTGATTGGTTGGGATGGATATCAGAAAAGAAAAAGTCATTGGAAGGGTGAATGTTGGAGTAGGTTGAGCAATGTTTTAGTTGATAGGATAGGTCAAAATATAGTATCAATCCATTGGGCTATGGAGTCACAAAAGGGTTTAATTGTACAACATTTATACAAGGGTTTCCATGGGGCAAGTCATCTATATCAAAAGATCTCTTTAGATTGATTTTTGGCATGAAATATCAAAGTGTTGTGAAAGAAGCAAAGCTAATAACCAATTAAGAATCTATTAGCTTCAATAAACAAGAAAAGTATTTCAAAGCAACTGTTTGAAGTAAGCCAAATGATAGGGCATACCATAGAATTCTTTGGACAAACTTTTACTAAAGCACACTTTTTAGACAACAATCCAGTAATCCTAAGACCACTTTCAGAAAGGAGAAAAAATATAAGAAAATAAAGGGCAACCTAAGATCAGGCAAGAACTTCGAATCTATATTTATTTTAGCATACTCTAAAGGGAAAATTTCAAAACAAGTGTTAAATAAATGACCAGACGATAGGGCTAACCATAGACTTCCCTGGTTTAGACTCTACTTAGCATGCAATGAAAATATCATTCAAGAACAATGTCTCAAGTTTTACATAGCAAGACATGGGCTCATCAACATTCCTTAACTGGTTATACTCAATTGAATAATTCCCAAATTAACTATTAGAAGAAAACATAGAGGTAAAGCTTTCAGACAGAAATAGGGTACCTTGCAGTAAATCCTACTCTAAATTTTCTGTTCTTTATCAGAGAAAGTGGACAGCATGAAAAACATAAGAGAAAAAAAATACAGTGAGGAATAACATCACCATTAACATAGACCAGGATCCCATGAATCAACTTGTATTATTGATGTTCAAACTAGTTACATACTTCCAGTCCAACAGGTCTTTACAACTCTAACTTCTCTTGTTAGCCCAGTATTCTTCAATTACATCACAACACTTCAGCAGCTTCAACAACTATTTACACTTGATAGTAATTCATCTAACAACCAACCAACCCTTTACAATGTGCTCCTTATGGAGTATTTATAGATGAAATGAGGAGGTGGAGTGAAAGAAAGGGTTCTAATGTGTTCATTTAAGACAGAGTAAATGCTTCTCGACCTTAGGTAATTTACATAACACAAGATAAGGAATATCTGATGTTTTAACTCTGTTAAATGAATGTTTCATCAACTTCTGAGCTACTTAGTCACTTTTGTTGACTTTTAGGCATGTTTGGTAGACTGGCAATAAATTCTAAGCTGTCTATGTAAAATATCTCTGACTGTGAATTCAATTTGTATGCTTTTGAGAAAATAAACTTGTAGGTGGCTTTTTTAGTCCATGGAGGGAGTAATTTCTCCACTGATGTGTCATTCGAAGCATCTCTTTGGGTGATTTTTTTGAATTTGTGGCTTTAAACACTGATTTTAGCCTTTGATTTTCTTTAAGGCCTCTCTAATCATCTTTCTGCTTTATTCACTATGCTGACTGATTTAGCTTTAATTAATTTGTATCCAACTATGTCTTTAACTTTTAATCTTCGGATTAAGCCTTAAAATATTTAGTCTTTAGGCTTTAATCCTTTAAAATTTATCTTCTAATACTCTTTACTACCCTGGTGTATAGGTGGCAACGGTGTACTGGAGGATTTTTACTGAATGACTAGTGTTCATGACGCACTGGTGAAAATATGGAATTATAACCCTTATGTCCCATTTAAGCTTTGAGGATCGTTACCCTCGATCCTTTGTCACTTTCTTGTGACTGTGGGATGGCTTTGTGTTTTTAACCATCATTAAAACCTATAAAAAAACCATTCAAACGTTATAAAAAACCTGCAAATAGGTTTAAACTACTTCAGAAGGCTTCGAGGAAGTGGAAAAGCTTTGTAGAAGAGGTAAAGGCATTGACAATGGTTTGGTAGCAAAACAAGCAGAAACCAGGGTTCAAAACTTGATTTGGCACGAAGTTAGGAATGGGCAGTTTTTGGAAAACCAGAAATGGTTTTCGTGCGGGGTCGGAGTGGTAAATGGTATTGAGTTGGGGGAACGTGATTCATGCCAGAGGTTGACACGTGTCCCATTGAAAACCACCCATTTTGCTTTAAAGTTGCACATTGGGAGGCTTTGGGAGATTAGGCACGAAATGAGGTTTAGACCGTCCGATCTGGGAAATCCAAAACAACAGCTGTAAGTGAGCGCAATGATGAGAAGTTGCACAGTCGGGTGGGACCGGCCATGACGTTGTGTCAGCTAACTTGTGACGGAGTGGAATGTTTGTATGGTAGGGTGAAATGGTAAGGTTTTATGGGAGACATTAGATCGTAAAGATCAACGGTCAAGATCATATCGGCGAAGTGTGTATCGACGGTGAAAGGGAAGACGGAAATGACCCTTTGCAGTTTTCGATGGAGCGTGGACCATCCGATCTGAAGGAGATCGACGGTTATGAATCCATTGGCGGAGATAATCCTCGGCAGAGGTTTGGGACAGTGTGAACGGGAAATGTCGAAGTGCAATGGTTGATCCACCGATGAGAAGGTGGGAATGGATGATGGGGAAATGAGGGTCGTTAGATCTTGAGGACTAATGGCGGAGGTTAACTCAGGGGAGAACGCATATCAGCGTTGAACCAGGAAGAGAAGGGAGAGGAAATGAAAATTTGCGAAGTGCGATGGCCGAGGGAAACCAATGGCCGATGGGGCTTAAGAATTTAGCTAACGGTCTCGGGCCTCGGTCTTATGAAGAATGAAGGGCTAGGGGCTTAAGCGAAAGGCACTTAAGGCCTATGTGATAAAAAAAGCACTTTAAGGCCAAAATGAAGGTTTTACGTGGCCTTTTAAGGGTTCCGGTAGAGTTAAAAAGGCCAAATTAGACCAAGTAAAAGAAAAATAAATGGTCTAAATGGGTTTTGATAGCCTTTTAATGGAAATGAAAGGTAAATAAAGGGATTCTTCAGAAGAAATGAAGGATAAGCAAAGGGGTAAAAATGAGTGATATGGAGGGAATTGTGAAGATGAAATGGAGGAATGAAATGATGGAGATAAGGCCATGAAAAATAGTTTTCTCTTTGGAAAAGGCAGGATTTTGAGGTGAAGATATTAGTGAGATGGGTTCTTTGGATAATGAACATGGGAGGACTTCAAGAACTCATAGATTTACTTGAAATTTGTTTCTTGAAGGCCATAGATTTGTTTTAGCCATCTTCATATATGACAAAATTTTATTGATGGATAACATCCTGCATCTTCTCAAGTACACCCAGTGATCTGAAATGGGGGGCTGAGTTGTTATGCTATGCAAGAACCTCCCACTCAGTTAAACAAACTAAAGATCTAGCTTGTACTTGACTTTTGCAGAAATTTTTACTTGAAACAGGTGTATGATTTTTAAATGTTTAAGTGCTTTAAGTCTATTTGTTTATGCTGAAATTAAACATGTGTAACAAAAATATAATGCAGCAAATAAACATCAACACATAACAACAAATTTAATCTAGGAGTTCACCCGAATATCGTGGGCTACATCTCCTTGAGCTCTTGTCATCTTGACTTGGCTCTTTGGGATTATGGAAAAGTTTCTTTTACAAGTTCCAAACTTAACTCCAATGGTTACTAAACTAAAAAAAGGGCTTAGAATACCATATATATCCATTTCATGGCTGTCATCACTATGAAAACATATCTAGGCTCCCTTACACTTAATTCCTTTTGTATGTGCTCTTGAGCTACACTGAGCTTCTTTATGGAACTAACTCCTTCAGAATTATTTTACTGTCCCTGAAACCATACCTATTGTCTCCGTCACACATCAGACACCAAATATAGGCTGATCATTTGCTAAAAATGTGCATTGCATTCCAAAACTAGGCCTCCTTCCACAATTTCCCTTGGTTTCCCAACACTTCCATGAATCTTATCAATTTGTGTAAGTCTTCAAATGGATCTGGAAATCCCTTAATTGGATTAAAAATGCCAAAAATAGTTATAATATACTATTGGTTCACAGAAATTGGCCTCTGGCTGCTCCGGTTCCACCTCCAACACCTGTCGACACCCTGTGGCACTAGGGTCAAAGAAAAATTCTCTAATGGTTTCTCTACCTCTAGAAGTCCTCAAAAGATTCTGAAAACTCCTCCATTGGATTAAAAATTCTCATTACAGTCAGAAATGAATATTGATTCACTGCATAAGGCCTGTAACTGCCTTGGCTAGTCCCCGAACTACTGCTCGCAAAAGCTGGCACTAGTGGCCCCTCGAACTTCACTGAAGAATATAGGCCTTCAAAATTCCTCTGCATGCTTTTTAAACCACACCATTATTTCCATAACATCTGAAACATCCAAAATTCACTAGTGGATTTCTGAATAAGGCCTCTAGCTCCTCTGGCTAGGCCTCAAACTGTTGCTGACCCATGGTGGCCCTAGTGGCCCCTAGAACTTCAGTGAAGAAAAAACATGCACAAAAGTCCTTTGATGGCTCTAGAACCCTCACCAATGAGTCTAGAATGTTGGAGATAATCTAAACTGACTATTGGCACTCCAAAATTGGTCGAATATAGCTCAAGATAATGCCAAAACAAGATTTGTCTAGTGTCCCTCAAAAAGATCCACTAAATGTGGAGTAACTATAGTTAAAGTAGGGAACTAACCTAAATCTAGGCGCACTTCCAAATTTACGGCCAGATTAAACTAGTGCTTAACTTAACGTTAATCTGCAATTAGAGGTCGGTTAAATGCTTTTAAAAATGGACAAGCACAAATTAGTGTTAACTCCGTTTTTCATGGGTTAATCATGTTTAATCACTAATTAATCCACGTTTCATACATCCCGCCAGCTCTGGTCTTTAGCCTCTAGTTTTGGGTGCTTGGGAGCATGGGGAAGGGCTGGCCCCTCTATCCCCCCCCCCCACCATACGCGCTCATCAACAATAAAATCAAACAGCACCACTCTGATGTTAAGAACTGACGGTTAGCGTAATTGTAAGACTCTGGCTCTGCAGGCAAGAGGTCTTGTGATCGAACCTAGCCGGCTCCAAAATTATAATAGACCATTCTAGGGCCACATGGTGGCCTTCGGGCCTACCATGTGGCAGCTTCGTATTGGCCTGTACTCCAAAAAGTCAATCCATTGACCAATGAGACTATGGCACTTATCCATATATAATTGGTCCAAATGGAATATTTCGGGGAATATTTCAAGGAATATTCTAGGAATATTCCCTGGAATATTTTTTTTAATTTCCCAAAATTCCAAGTCAAACTTGGTCAAAGTCCAAAGTTTCCAGTTTACTTAACTTTTCAAACTGCACTAACTTCTTCATATGGTGTCATTTTTTCAAACCATTCATGGCACTAGAATCGGGAAGAGGAGATCTATCTGGTCACTCAGGTTCAGCACACTTACGATCACTTTGAATTTTGAGCTATCACTTAGGTCCATGATCTAGTTCTGATCACACCTCCCTATTAAGAATCTTTGGACCCAAAAATATTGATATACTGATCTGTACAATAGATGAGAGTACAACACCCTCTTCTCTTCAGCTTCCATACACTTGCCTTGGATGGCTAGTGCCTTTGAATCACAACTCGAAGGTAGTCAACACTTCCCTTCCTAGATGCACTTGTCCTCCTATAAATAATTGTCTTCCTTGCACTCACTCAGAAATTTCCAGCGAGAAATTTATAGAAGGTAGCTGAACATCGCTTCCTTGATCATCGATCCAAGGTGGCTCAAACAAACATGAGATTACAACATAAAACATGCATACATAATTGAAATTTTCGTATGTAAAAATGAGTGTATGTCCTACTATGTCAAGAAGTCAAACCACTTCCTACCAAGCCACTTCCACGGTGACTTTTGTTGCTGAAAATATTCTTCATGTGAAACATTCATTCTCACATCAATGATGGAACCCTTGGTTCCAATTTCACCAATATTTCTGTCCTCTTGCCTCAAATTCTTGGGATGATTAGTTGGATGCAATGTCCAACATTGGGAAACAACATGTCCCATCTTCTAGAAATGTGTGCAAGTCTTATGCACCTTCTTTGCAAGTTGCCTTTGCCTCAACTTCTTCCTGTATGCCTTCATCCTCTTCCAGCATCTCGAAACAACATGGCTACATAGACCACAATACGCATAGAAAATATTTCTTCCTTTCAAGCATGTAGAATTTTCATTCCTTGCAGAAACATAATCAAATTGACTATGGGAAGAATTATACCTCAAATGCTGCTTTGCATGTCCATATTTTTTTCCTTTATGAGGAGATGAACTTGTAGAGGTTCCAACTTTTCTTTGCAGACTAACATTAGTGTTCATGTCTTGAAAACTATCCAGACTTGCATGCTCACCATAAGATGCATGTCTACAATCCTCTTGTTGTAACATAGGAATTAAACAATGGAAATCAACTTGAAAACAAACTTGACATGTTTGTGGTCTAGAACTTGGAACAAAATTTCTTCTTGAAGTTGTCTCACATGCCTTCATGGCTTTGGAGTCTTTGCCATTAGATTGAACATAACGAAGACCAAATTTATTAGGTCGTTCCTCAACCAAAATATGATCAATCATGCCTTGTGAATGTTTTCCTAAACCCTTACCTTCATAGCCCATTTTAAACATTAACTTGGACCCTATACCTCTAGTGTGTTTTTCAAATGAACCAACACATATTTCTGAAGAGAAAAATGAATACAAATTTGAGTGAATTACCTCTGCTTCACACATGTTATTGGTTAAGGCTTCTTGGGCTTGATGGAGCTGCATCTCCATATCATGCAATCTTTGAATAATTTCTTCCTTCTCTTGCTACATAGCAAACAATTGCTCAAGAAGTTCAGTGCTTTCTCTTCTATCTTCAAACAATATTTGCACCGTGTTCTTCAAGATGTAGAAGTCTAGCTTCATGTCTTCATAGAAGAATCTTGTGAAGGAGGAGGATTTTGAAACCTCACTTCATGAATTTTTCATTATGAAAATGAAAAAAATAACTTCAACAAAATTCATAAAGCTTTCAAAAACAATGACAAAGATTTTGAACGAAAATGGCTGGAGAGTCAAGCTCTTCTTCAAGCAGCCTTTTGCAAATAGATTCTCTTCTGCTTCAAGGGTTTCCTTGAGGTCCTTTGGGTAAAGACAATTCCTTCAGCCCTTTCTTCCTTCTTTTCCTCTTCAAGACTTAGCTATCAGTAGCTTTCCCTTCACCTCTAGCAAACTCAAGCAACAATCAGTTTGCAAATAGTCAAACAGTCAAATTATTTGCACTTCTTAAACACCTTTCAAGTCAAACAAGCAAGCGATTGCTCTGTCAATCAAGCAACCAAGTTCTTTGATACCAACCTGATCTGAAATGGGTGGCTAAATTTTTATGCTATGAAAGCACCTCCCACTCAGTTAAACAAATTAAATATCTAGCTTGTACTTGACTTTTAAGGAAATTTTTACTTGAAACAGGTGTATGATTTTTAACTATTTAAGTTCTTTAAGTCCATTTTATTTTTCTGAAATTAAACATATGTAACAGAAATATAATGCAGAAAATAAACATCAACACATAACAATAAATTTATTCTAGGAGTTCACTCGAATATCGTGGGCTATGTCTCCTTGAGCTCTTGTCATCTTGACTTAGCTCTTTGGGATTATGGGAAAGTTTCTTTTACAAGTTCCACACTTAATTCCAATCATTACTGAAATGTTCCAAAGAGCTTAGAATACCATCTATATCCCTGTCATGGCTGTCATCACTCTGAAAACAGATGTAGGCTCCCTTATACATGATTCCCTATGTCTGTGCTCTTGAGCTAAACTAAGCTTATCTATGGAACTAACTCCTTTAGAATTATTTTATTGTCCCTAAAACCTCACCTACTATCTCCAGCACACATCATGCACCAAATATAAGCTGATCATTTGCTCAAAATGAGCACTGCATTCCCAAACTAGGCCTCCTTCCACAGTTGGCCCTAGGCTGCCCAAAACTTCCTTGAAGCTTCTCAAGCCCTAAAAGTATTCAAATGGCTCTTAAAATCCCTTAATTGGATTCAAAATGCCAAAAATAGTCAGAATATACTATTTTTTCATGGAAATTGAACTCTAGCTACTCTGGTTTCACCTCCAACACCTATCAGCACCCTATGGCACTAAGGTCAAAGAAAAATTCTCTGATGGCTTTTCGACCTCTAGAAGTCATAAAAAGCTTATGAAAACTCCTCCAATTGATTCATAATTCTCATTATAGTCATAAATGACTATTGGTTCACTCCATAAGGCCTCTAGTTGCCCTCACTAGGCCCTGAACTGCTGCTGGAAAAGGCTGGCACTAGTGGCCCCTGAAACTTCACTGAAGCATATTTCCTTTCAAATTTCCTCTACAGGCTCTAAAACAAACACCATCAGTTCTCGAACATATGAAACATCCAAAATTGACTACTGGATTTTTGAATAAGGCCTCTATCTCCCCTGCCTAAGCATCAAACTGTTGCTAACCCATGGTGGCTCTGGTGGCACCTAGAACTGCACTGAAGCAAAAACATGCCCAAAAGTCCTTTGATGTCTTTTCAATCCTCACCAATGAGTCTGGAATGTTGGAGATAGTTGAAATTGACTATTGGCACTCTAAAATTGGTCGAATCTAGCTCAAGATAGAGCCAAAACAAGATTTGTCTAGTGTCCCTTAAAAAGGTCCACTAAATGTGGAGTAACTGCAGTTAAAGTAGGGAACTGCCCTAAATCTGGGTGCACTTCCAAATTTACCACTAGATTAAGCTGGAGCTTAACTTAACGTTAATCCGCAATTAAAGGTCTATTAAACGCTTTTAAAAATGGATAAGCACAAATTAGTGTTAACTCCGTTTTTTGTGGGTTAACCACATTTAATACATCCTGCCAATTCTGGTCTTTAGCCTCCGATTTTGGGCACTTGGGCGCATGGGGAAGGGCTAGCTCTTCTGTGCCCCCCTCCCCCATATGCGCTCATCAACAATAAAATCAAACGGTGCCACTCCAATGTTAAAAAATAACAATTGGTGCAATGGTAAGACTCTGTCTCTGCAAGCGAGATGTCTCACGATCAAACTTGGCTAGCCCCAAAATTTTAATAGACCATTCTAGGGCCACGTGGCAGCCTCCTATTGGCCCATACTCCAAAAAGTGAATCCATTGACCAATGAGACTATTCCACTTATCCATATATAACGGGTCCAAACAGAATATTCAAGGGAATATTCTAGGAATATTCCCTACAATATTCTTTTTTTAATTTCCCAAAATTCCAAGTCAAACTTGGTCAAAGTCCAAAATTTGCAGTTTACTGGACTTTTCAAACTGCAATAACTTCTTCATACGGTGTCGGTTTTTCGAACCGTTTGTGGCACTGGAATCAGGAAGACAAGATCTATTAGGTTGCTCAGGTTCAACACTCTTCCGATAAATTTTAATTTTGAGCTATCACTTAGGTCCATGATCCAGTTCTGATCACCCAATTTTCCATGTTTCATGCTTAAAGAAGGTTATTAGTGACAATTTCCTAGTTAAAACAATATTTCTAAAACTTGACAAAGAAGGATAAATCATATTTGATCTTGGAATAGACATGAAATTAAGAACTCAATAGCAACATAATCGATTAATTTTAGAGTATCTCATTAAGTGGAAGAACTTGCCTGCTGAAGATTTTTCTATCACTCAAAAATTTTCTCTTGGATGAACAAAAATATCTCTAAGGTAACCTTTACAATCCAAACTTACAGATTGAAGGCTATCCCCTTCAATCTAGAGAGTGCTCTCTCTTATAGCCTAATCACTAAATTTAGAAATTAACTATTGTTATAGCATCATTTCTCACCTTGACATGATTCATGATTGCTTCATGGCTTTTGGGAACCCATTCCTACAAACTTGGACAAATTCACTTAAAAACAGTGTAAAATCCCCCATACGCGACTATGCTCATACTTTTCCGCGTGTATACGCGAGTCCAGCTAGACTTTTCCATGTATGCCATTAAAATGATTAAAAAATATATAAAAAATCCCTAATTTCGCGCTGGGTTGATGGTTACTCAGGTAGTTCAACCACCCCAGCCCGTGGCCAACTGTTTCTAACTGCTAAAACTACTTGGAGGGACTATAAAAAGCCCTCATGTGTATGGCCTAAGGGAGAGAGAGAATTATTGATATTATACTCTGTTGGTATTCCCTATCCAAGTCTGATTCCCCGTGCCTCCTACACTTTCCCAGTTCATTGTAGGAAACCCTTGTTTCCTTGAGATATACATCCCTTTATATGTTATCTCGTATGCACCAGTTTGGAAGGAGTCTTAGCGAGGCAAGGGCTGGATGGATCCGGACGACGGTCTGCGAAGGCCTTGGAAGGATCAGGTGATCTCTCCATTCGTTACTTTTTTACCTGCTATTTATAATACAGAAGTATCATGCTGTTCCCGAAATAAACGTGTTAGTGTATGCTTTTATGTATGAGAATATTTGTTATACAAACATTCATTATGATTTATTTAATGTTTTATATGAATCTCACTAACATTTAGAGTAGATATATGCTGTACAACCTGTCCTTTGTGCTGGTTTCTTCTTGTTTTTTAGGTTTAGAAGGAAGGACGGTTGCTAGGGGTTTGGACCCCACGTGGATCTACTTCAACCGTAGGACCTACGGGTAACTTTCTCATTCTGCTCTATTTGGTTTTTCTGAACGTGCATGGTTGTGTGAGTCTCTGTTAAGTAGCATGCCCCTGCTTTGTGGAGGTTGTATCCCAACCAACCTCTAGGGTGTTAATTCCCCGAAACAACTATACAGTCACACAATGGCTAGATAATTAGTTGAGTTGTGTTTAGGTAGGGTTTTTTTGGGCATGAGGGAGATAATCCATTGGGAAATGGAGTTAACAAGCTAGGTTCTATGGAAACTTGCAAAGATATTGGTTGTCTAAAAAATATTGAAAAAGGCAATGTAGATGGCACATCCAAGACATTTTAAATCATTGTTGTAGCCGGAAGAGGAAAAAAGAAAAATATTCCACTACATTAGGGCATATGAAATGAATCCTAAAGTAGATTTAGAAGATAAGAGTGAAAATAATTGAATCTATGAGATAGAGCATCAAAAACAAGGATGAATTCTGTAAAATTTATTCTCATTCAAATACCAAGAGACAATACATTCAAATGCTATTACAAAGAGGGAAACACTGAAACATGTATAAATTATAGACTAGAAGATACCATCATATGAAAAATTGTGTCACTGATCAAAATATACTGATCATGGAAAACTATAGATTAATAAAGCCTTTAAGACATAGACACTATCTATATTTTCATCAAAAATCAATGTTTATTCATCATTTCTCATGTAATATATAGGTAAAATACAATAAAGATAAGATCCACAAATTTTGGTAGCAATAACTGAATAATATTTATAATATCAAAAAGTTTAATTAACAAAAAATAATCAGAATCCTATCATTTTAGTTATTTAGATCTCTATCTCACACATAAAATTGGTCAAAGTATATTGTGGAACTGTTATGTGTATCTCCTTATATTCTTCTAGAAAAAGGATGAGTCAGAAATTCCTTGTGAGATTTGGAAATATTCACTCCTTTTTAGGTTTGATATATAGAACAACAACTCATCTTCCCTCTTCGTATCAAAACTAGTGCATGAACCTGTAAATTATGTCAAAACTGTGCTACTGCCCTTATAACTACTTGATCCTTTCAAACAAGAAAACCCTTTGACATATTACAATAATATATCGAAAATAACTTACTGTAAAAAAATATTAAAATGGATTAGGTGAAAATGTTGAGGTATAATTAGTGTTTGTTTGAAACAATTAGGATTTTCTATATTTCTCTACACCATGAATTAAATTGATCATTTTATCATAACTTCTGCAGCTTGAGAAAGGGTGTATAACTTATCCTAGCTTCTTGTGATCCTTCTTGTAGTTATCTATGCGATTTTTCCAGATTTTAGGGTTTCTCTCCCTTTTATATCATCATCCTTTGTTTGTTGGGAAAAATACTAAGAGGGGGGTGAATCAGTATTTTCAATAATCAAAATATTTTACTTTTCTCTTTACTGATTTATATATGTGACTTTGATTAGCCCGACTAGCATATGTACACGGATTTCCAAATAGACACTAGCATATACTTAGATAATTTTTTTGTTTAGATAAACATTCAGAAACATTATTTAACCCAAATCATTATTTATGCATCAGATAGTTAAGTAATAAATATGTGCAGTAATAATAGAATAAATCATCACACAAGAGTATCACATATGAACACCAAGATTTAAGGTGGAAACCCAATTTGAGAGAAAACCACCGTTGTTGTCATCTCTGTCTTCAATATTTGTTATATGGAAAACTTCTTACAATGTTTTACTGATGCAGATTCATATCAGTAAGTAGGCATCTACCTCCAGAAGGATGCAACCTTCTCTCGTTCTCCAACTACTACTAGAAGGGAGCTCCAACGCCCTGATCTCCTTTACCAGCCTCTACTAGAAAGGGAGATACAACCCCCTGATCAGAACACCAGCTTCTACAGGTAGGAAGATTTTACTTCCACACTAAGGCTTCAACCCTCAGACCCACGACAAAGCATGTTTCATAAATTTTCCCACTAGATTCAACAAATTCAACACAATTCAACATAAATATCAACACCAATAAACTTAACCTAAGCTTCAAACAGAACAGTGAAATCACTGTAACTAGAACACTGTAATAAACCCAGATTTCAGAAACAATATGAAAAATCAATTTCAACCCTGATCATCCATTATCTAAAATGCATAAGCTACTTCACTTAACTTAATCTGCATATATACGTGGTTTCCTGCACACCAACCTATGTATAGATCTATGAATACTGAATTTCCAGAAATTGATCAGTCTCAGAAACATATCTGAGGCCTTCAGTCATATATATTTACAAATATATAGAACCCTTAATCATTCATCATTATTAATCATACTTAATCACTCATTGATCATATTTTTATATATTAAACTTAGCAGCATATATAGTATTCAAACAACCCAGATCTCCATGAAGACTTCATTGACAAACAACAGAAATATAACAGCAGTAAACAGTTAATCTCTTCATCATGCTTAAGAAAACACCGACTTCAATACATGCTTTAGCTTAAAAAAGCCCGCGTGTATATGCGCTTTAGCTAAAACAAACCCGCATGTATACACACTTTCACCACAACGAACAAGCGTATCGATCTAGAAATATTAATTTTGCAGAAGGTTTAAGATCTATATACTTACCCAAATTTCTTCACTTCTCTTCAAAAAACATGCACCAGGTTATAGATCCAAACATATCATCAATAGATCATGCAAGTACATAGTCATTTCAGGTCTAGAGATCATGAACCATCATTGTATCCATGGGTGTAACAGAATTTCAGATCTATAAATAAACATAACCCATTTCATGCAGATATACTTCAGAGAGAATTATTTAGTTCAAACCCTTAACTCATGCACACCCTCTTCACTATGATCTACTTCTCCTTATATAGGTTTAGCCTTTATCAATACCATGAGCCAAAACCACACAAGTTACGATGGTATTCTTAGATGGAATCAAATAGATGAAACCACGCTCAATATTGTGGGCTAAAACCATGGTAATTCCCCCTGGTATCATAATTTTTAGAGTGAAAAAGGCATACGTGACTTGGATCATTCTTGTCCGCATGTATATGTGACTTTTCTTGAAAGAACTTGCATATAGAACCTTCATTTATAAAAATTAACCATATTCTATTGGACTTAAATTTTTCTTCTAGTAGACCTTCTGTAATATCACAGCGCTTTACCAAAAGTTATATACTTCAACATTTGCAAGAGAGTTTCAATCAAGGAAAACATATGCAACCATAAGAATAATATTGCCAAAAATCCCCCCCTTTGGACTTGATGGCAACCATGAAGGAGTTTGATAACCACTGCCTGAAGATGCATAAAAATTATTCAAACACCAAATATTCTCCCTCTTTGAAATCAAGAGAAAAAGGCAAACAATGGTTCCCCCTGAGCACGTGCAGAGGTTTCATATTTTCAATAAAATACATGACTCTTAAATTGAACCGAGTATGACCTTTCCTATCACCAAGGACACAAAATTACATCAAGGATCCAACCAAGTGGATTTACATATTGAATCAACTACCCAACCAAGTGGGTTTACAAATTTGAACATGATAATATTTACATTAGAGTTCTCAATTTGACCTTGATATCAAATTGCAAGAATGAATTTTATAACCAGGACCAAAGAATCTCAAACAGGAGATCATAACAGCAACCAACATAGTGCCAACAATGTAATTAGCATGGAAAATGCTCCCCCTAAACATGTGCATCCTGAACACCTTCAACAATGAACTCATCAAAGCATCTTCATCAAGGAGATAAATATAAATGAAAGGAAATGTATGACGAATACCAAAATAGCAGAGATTACCCATCAATACCACAGATTGTTCTAAACCTAGACCCATATATTTTCTATCAGTAAAAACCATACATAGTTTTATGCACAGAAACATGCGTATATACGCTACTTGCCTTCATGAGACCAGCATACTAAATTTCATATTCTAAAATTAAGCAGAATTGATAAGTGAGGCAGAGAAAACTTCGAGCTTCTGTCTGAGATAATGAAATGCTTCCTTGGGAAGAGGTTTAGTAAATATATCAGCAACTTGTTCTTTGGAGGGAACATACTCCAGTTTAACCTTTTGCTGAAGCACTTGTTCGCTTAAGAAGTGATACTTGATAGGAATGTGCTTGATATTGGAATGCATAACAAGATTTTTTGAGATACTGATGGAACTTGTATTATCACATAAGATGGAGATAGGGGAACATTTAATTTGAATATATTGTTGTGTCAGCATCATCCAAAGAAGTTGTGTGCAACATGATGAATCAGCCACATATTCTGCTTCTGCTGTAGATAAAGCAATGGAACTGTGTTTATTGCTGAACCAAGATACTAATCGGGGCCCCATATAGAATGCACCACCACTAGTGCTTTTTTTATCATCAACATTTCCAGCCCAGTCTGGATCTGTGTAAGCATGAAGAGTGAGAACAGAATTCTTTGGATACCATAGGCCAAAGTCTTGAGTCCCTTGTAGACATTTGAATATTATTTTTACATCCTGAAGGTGTGATTCTTTTGGATTAGCTTGGAATCGTCCAACAATCCCAAATGCATGCATAATATCAAGTTTAGTCCTGGTCAGATAAATTAGACTTCCAATCATAGATCTATACTTCAGTTTATTTACCATGGGAGAATCATCATGAGAGCTGAGGTTACATTGAGTTAGCATTGGAGTGAGTACAAGTTTGCAGTCTTCCATGCCATAATTCTTTAGGATTTTCTTGAGATATTTTTCTTGTGATAGAAATATTCCATCTATTTCTTGTTTCACTTGTAAGCTAAGAAAGTATGTTAGTTCCCCAAGTAATGACATTTAAAATTCTTGCTGCATAACAGAATAAAATTTCTGACTCATGGACTCTTCATTACTCCCAAAAATGATGTCATCAACATACACAACAATAATTAACAGTTTATCATTCTAAATTTTTGTGTATAAGTTACTGTTAGAAGATCCTTTTGTGAAACCTTGTTGTTGAATATATTTCTCAAGATGATGGTACCATGCCCAAGGAGCCTATTTGAGATGACATAGAGCCTTTTTCACTTTGCAAACAAGTTTTTCATCATTTCCCAGAATGAATCCTTCTGGTTGTTCTATATAAACTTCTTCTTTTAGATCACCATTGAGGAAAGCAAATTTTACATCCATTTGATAAACTTTGAATTGTTGAAAACTTGAAAAGGAAAGAAACATTCTTATTGCTTCAAGTCCGGCTATAGGTGAAAATGTTTCTTCAAAGTCCATTCCTTATTGTTGAGCATATCCTTTACAAACAATTCTAGCTTTATTTCTAATAACATCTCCATTTTCATTTAACTTGTTTTTTAATATCAATTTTGTTCCAATAAATTTTTTATCATGAGGTCTTGGAACCAATTCCCAGGTATGATTATTTTCAATCTGATCAAGTTCTTCATTCATGGATTGAATTCAACATTCATCTTTACTAGCTTGATTTACATTCTGTGGTTCAATAGTGGATAAGAATGCTAGATAGCTAGGGGATCCTACAAGAGTTCTTCTTGTTTGGACACCTGGTCCATTTTCTCCCAATATTTGAGATTCTGGATGATTCTTTTGAACATACCTGGATGGAGCCTTTTTTGATATATTGTCTTCTGGTGCTTCATTGGGTTCTCCTTCTATATTGTTGTTATTTGATGAGGGAAAATATACATCATCATCATCTTCATTTGTTGTTGTTATTTCTCTTTTAGGAGCTGTGAGAGACTCATCAATTATAACATCAATACATTCAACAATCTTCTGAAGTCTTTTATTGTAACATTTGTTTGCTTTACTTCTAGAAGAGTAACCAAGAAATATTCCTTCATTTTCTCTAGGCTCAAACTTACCAATTTTTTCATCATTGTTCTTGATAAAACATTTTCTTCCAAAAAATCTAAAATGCTTTACAATGGGAAGATTATCATACCAAATCTCATAAGGAGTTTTATCATTGTTCACACGAACATGAGCCCTGTTGAGAATATTTATTGCAGTATGCGTTGCTTCTCCCCAAAAGGTATCAGGAGTTCCATATTCATCAAGCATATCACGAGCCATCTGCTAAACTATTCTATTCATTCTTTATGCTATGCCATTTTGTTGTGGAGTTCTAACTACATAAAATTATCTTTTTATGGCATAGTGTTCACTGAAATGAAAGAATTCATCTAATATATATTCTCCTCCTTGGTTAGATCTAAGAAATTTGATTTTTAGATATAATTCATTTTCAACCAAAGCTTTGAAGATCTTAACTTTTCAAATGCTTCATCTTTATGTTTCAATAAACTGATCCAACTCATTCTAGAAAATTCATCAATAAATATAATATAGTATTGTTCTCCACGAGGTGACTTTTTCCTTATGGGACCACATAGATCAGTATGTATAAGTTCAAGAGGCTTACTTGCTGATCCTTATTTGGCATTGAATTTCACCCTAGTTATCTTACCAAATTGGCATGATTTGCATATGGTACTTTCAGACAGAGTGATGTTGGGTACATCATGAACAACTTTGAGTCTGCTAAATTTGCTTATTTGAGAGAAGCTCAAATGTCCCAATCTTCAGCGCCATAACCAATTTTCTTTAGATTTATCTAAGTAGCATTTCTCTTGGCCACCTTTCAATATATAAATTTTTCTTGGTGTTCTAGTTCCTTTTATTACCGTTTTTCTTGTGTCAAGTTCACGCACTAGACATTCTTTTGAGCTAAAGACAACTTCATTTCCTTGATCACACATTTGACTCACACTTAAAAAGTTATGCTTTAATCCATCCACATAAATAAAATTTTTAGCTTTCACCTTTTCTTTTAAAAAAATATAACCTTTACCCTTAATGACAGCAGGAGAGTCATTTCCAAAAGTAACATTATTTTCCTTCTCTAATGCATTGTATGAAAGGAGTTTATTTTTATCACCTGTCATGTGTTTTGAGAATCCACTATCAATGTACCACTGATTTTCTTCCCCTTCTACAAATAAATCTATGCCACAGCTTTCAACCTGTAAGCCCTTCTTTCTCCATACCTTGGAGTTTGAGGGTATATTCTCTTTTGGCTAAAGTGTGCTCCTGCATTCAGAACCATCATGTCCAAAGTTATTGCAATAAGAACATTCAATTTCGTTTTGAAGAGGATAAAATTTGTTATAAGTATTGTTCTTTATTCCAGTCTCATTTCTTTGATTTATTTCTTCTCTGGTCATGATGGTTTTGTATGTAACACATTGAGCAACTTTATGACCAAAATTATGACATGAGAAACATTTTCCATTAAAGAAGAAATTTATGCGATCATGGAACCTTCTATTGATGTTTACCTACTGAGTGATACTTTTGTTATTGTTCATCCTTGATTTGAAGTGGTCATGCTTTACCTAGGTATTCACTTTGTTCTTTTGCTGAGTGATGAAATGTTGTTGGATGACTTTAGCTGCATTTAGATAGATTGGTGCTGAATATTGAGAAGATTCTCCGATATATCTAAGACCTAACTTTACAAGAGGAGAGAGTTGTACCTTGATAATTTCATCTAAGGTTTCATATCCTTTAGCAAATATACCTTCAAGGTTTTCACTTTCTCAATTTCCTTTCTTAGACTTACTATTTCACATTCTAATTTCTCAATGTGCTTCTCCTTTTCTATAACTTGATTCTTTAGAGTATCTATGGCTATTTTGTTTTCTTCCAAACATATTTTGAGTTGATTGATTTCTTCAAGAAAATAATTTTCTCCTAAATAATCCATAAATGTATCTTTAGCCTCACTAGTGTCTTTTTCAAATTCCATGAGTATTCTAATATCTTGATCAGATTCTCCTTCTTTACTATTTAATAGACCATCACTATCTTCATGAGTATAATAACTTTTTCTATTCGTGAAACGTTTCTTATTTTCTTTTGCCAATTCTTTTCCCTTTTCATGATTATCTTTATGGGGACATTTAGCAGCGTAATGAACAACTCTTCCACAAGAAAAACATTTGAAAGGAAGCTTACCTCTAAACCTTCTAGTGCCAAGTTGTAGTTTCTTTACAAAATTTATATCATCTTCTTCTGAAACATACCTTGATCCTTCTTGTTCTTCCATTTCCTTGCCTTTTGCAGCAGCTCTAAAAACAACTTCTTTGACTTGATATGGACATCCTTTCCTCATTTCACACGTAGTTAGGATCCCATGAAGTTGAACAATATTAAGATTTTATAGATCTTGCTTCCCTTCTATAGTAGACTCTTTTTATTTGAATTAAAGAGTTAGAGATCTTAAAAAAAATTCTACAAGAGTGGTGTTAGTTATAGTTTCACCCAGATTTCTCATATGATTTACGATCTCATCTAGACATAAAAAGAAACTAGAAATTCTTTCATCATTATGCATTCTGAGTTTTTCATATTAAATTCTGAGAGTTTAGAGTTTAGCTCTTTTTACCTTGGCATCACCTTCATAGCTCAGAATGATTTGTCCCATATCTCCTTTGCTGTATTTAACTGCATAACTTTGACAAATTATAATTCATTCAGACTCCCCAATAGAGCATTTACATCATTTTCATTGGTTTCATAGTTTTTCCTTGCTCCTAGATATATTGGAACTAAGGCTGGATATTGGTAACTTCCTTCAACTATAGCCCATACATCTGCTCCAAGAGACTGAAGATAGGATTGTCCTGGTCTTCTAGAACATTAAATTGTTTCCATTTAAGAGTGGAGGTCTGATAAATGTTATCCTGTCTTTATTACTCATCTTAGATGATGTTCCTTATAGTGATTAAGCTTCTACAGAAGCACCTTATATAATTCCAATTATTGGGAAAAATACTTGGGGGGGTGGGGGGTGGGGGGGGGGGGGGTGAATCAATATTTTCAATAATCACAATCCTTTACTTTTCTCTTTATTGATTTCTATACGCAACTTTGATTAGCTCAACTAGCGTATGTACGCAGATTTCCAAACAGAAACTAGCATATACTTAGATACATTTTCTATTTAGATAAACATTCAGAAACATTATTTAACCCAGATCATTAGTTATGCATGAGATAGTTAAGTAGTAAATATGTGTAGTAATAACAGAATAAATAATCACACAAGAGTATCACATATGAACACCAAGATTTAAGGTGGAAACCGAATTTGGGAGAAAACCACCATTGATGTGGTCTCTGTCTTCAATATTTATTATATAGAAAATTGCTTAAAATGTTGCACTAATGCAGACTCATATCATTACGCAGGAATCTACTTGCAGAAGGTTGCAACCTTCCCTTGTTCTCCAACTGCTATTGGAAGGGAGCTCCAACCCCCTGATCTCGTTTACCAGCCTCTACTAGAAAGGGAGCTACAACCCCTTGATCAAAACACCAGCTTGTATTGGCAGGAAGCTTCTACTTCCACACTGAAGGCTTCAACCCTCAAACCCACTGCATACCACGTTTCATAAATTTTCACACTGGATCCAACAACTTCAACACAATTCAACATAAATATCAACACCAATAAACTTAACCTAAGCTTCAAACAGAATAATGAAATCATTGTAACCAGAAAATAGTAATAAACCTAAATTTTAGAATCAATATGCAAAATCAATTTCAACCCTGATCATCCATTATATGAAATTCATATGCTACTTCACTTAACTTAACCTGCGTATATACATGCTTTCCTACACACCAAACTGCGTATAGATCTATGAATACTGAATTTCCATAAATTGATCAGTCTCAAAAATAGATATGAGGCTTTTATTCATATATCTTTTCAAATTTGCAGAACCCTTAATCCATCAGCATTATTAATCATACTTAATCACTCATTGATTATATTTGTACATATTCAACTGAGCAGCATATACAATATTCAAACAACCTAGATCTAAATGAAGACTTCATTGATAGACAACAGAAATATAACATCAATAAACAGTTAACTTCTCCATCACGCTTAATAAAACCCTGACTTCAATACGCACTTTAGCTGAAACAAACCTGCGTGTATACGCACTTTCACCACAACGAACTAGTGTATCGATCTAGAAATATTAATTATGCAGAAGGTTTCAGATCTATAGACTTACCCAAATTTCTTCACTTCTCTTCAGCAAACATGCGCCAGGTCACAGATCCAAACATCTCATCAATAGATCATGCAAGTACATAGTCATTTCAGGTCTAGAGATCCTGATCCATCATTGTATCCATGGGTGCATCATAATTTCAGATCTATAAATAAATAGAACCCATTTCATGCAGATATACTTCAAAGAGAAGTATTCAATTCAAACCCTTACTCATTCATACCCTTTGCACTATGATCTACTTCACCTTATATAGGTTTAGCCTTTATCAATACCATGAGCCAAAACCACACAAGTGCCGATGGTATTCTTGGATGGAATCAAATAGACGACACCATGCTCAATATTGTGGGCTAAAACCATGGTAATGACCCCTAGTATCCTAATTTTTAGAGTGCAAAAGGAATACAAAACTTGGATCATTCTTGTCCGTGTGTATACTTGACTTGGCCTAAAAGAAATCGCTTATAGAACATTCATTTATAAAAATTAACCATATTTTTTTTTACTTAAGCTTTTCTTCTACTTAACCCTATAGAACATGACAACACTTTACTAGAAGTTATATACTTTAGCATTTGCAAGAGATTTTCTATCAAGGATAGCATATGCAACCATAAGAATCATATTTCCAACTTTGTTTTCCTCTATTTGGTGGCCTTCTTTCTACACTTTGAAACTTTTACATTCTCTTCATACTCATCAATAATCATTGTCTCCTTCAACTTAGGGTTTTTTTTTCCATGAAAGTCAACCTTAGGTTTTTTGTAGGGCGAGTATGAGGTTTTCTGCAGTAAACCCTAGGCTTTGTTTCATTTTCTTCATCCCCTGTTTCCATTTTATGTTTTCCTTTTTCAATTTCTGTTATTTTATATTTTTCCTCCTATTCTTCTAGCATTGGTTTACATTTTCTTCTTTTTATCCTATCCTAAACCCTAACCTCTAGTTATTTTACAAGTTTTTCAACGTTTTCTTCAACATGGTTATGGCTAGAATCTCCCTTTGTTTCCTGAGCTAGAGTTTGAACAGAAACTTTAGTTTGACCTCTCCTTGTTCTTTTGGGTATAGGTTGTCTTATGTTTCTCTATCTCGATTTTTTGATTTTCTTGTTTAACTCATGGGTATATATTTTTTTATCATGTCGTGATGAAAAAATGTCATGAGGTTGTAGCTCAAGTCTGGTTCTTGCTTTGTGGACATCTTTAGCAAAATTTGGTGAAGAAAATAGGGAAAATTCATCTTACTAAAACCTACTAAATGACATAAAAACATCATGTGATACAAAAACGCTTTAGAATACCTCCCTTCATAGGTGAAGAAAAGTTGCACAGTCCTGACGGCATTAGACCATTTAGGCTTCAACATATTTTGGAGGACCCCTACATTCCAGTCTTGATTATGGCATTCCTCCTTCAAGAAAAAAATCAAGTCCACATTCTGCAATCTTTGTTTCTTAAACCATCTCTCACCCTAAGTTATAAAACCCATGGCTTATGTAATGGATTTTTTTGGTGACTCGAAACTATAAGGTTCTAATTTTTTTTGTGTTGCCATCAAAATAATAGATGAAATCGTGGCACAAATTAAGGTTGTGTCCATTGAAGCACTGAAACAGTAGTTCCCATCCTGCATTTCTGAACAGAGTCAACATATCTGGATACACTTCAAAATACATCACATCATGCTCAAATCACTTCACATGACCCGATCTACCCATCTTGCAAAGACTCTAATATTGAAAATAATTCTACAATTTTGAATTCTCTGGGATGGATGCTGCAAACACTTCTAGAAATTTCCTGTGCACTTTAAACAAATTTCTGGATTTGCTGGATATTATCGCTTTAGGGTAAACTAGGCATTTTAGGGTTTGAGTTTAAACTTATTTATTGGGCTTTACAATAGAGCTAGCTATCAAATCATGGCTGAATATGGATAGGGCTTCATGAAAAAATTCATAGGCACTTGAAACGATTAGGTTGGCAGCTCGAAAACCTAACTTTTAATTTTTTCAATGAGCGCTACGAAAATATTTCATAGCGCCAAATATAGGCTTGTGATAGGCTAATTGCACTACGAAAAACTAAGGATAAGATTAGGGTTAGGTGAAAATACTTGATTAGACATGTTTCTAAGCTTATATATAAATTTAAACAAAATAATTTATAGGCCCTTTACATAACCATGACTTTACATAATGAACTGATAATTATAGCCTTTTTACCTTTAGGGAAATGTACAAACTTGATGCTAACAAATTCCACATGGGAGGATGATAATTTTATGCAAAAACATCGAGAAATACTCAAGCATGGAGGAAAAAACTTTTTGAATGAGAGCGAATGTTAGGCCCCTGTAATAATAGTATAGCTCCCTTATTGTTATTGTTAGTGTAGCCCCCTATTCCTATTGTTGTGCACATGTAGCTCCCACTTTTTTATTGTTGTTCCCTATAGTAGCCTACTTTTGTTATTGTTCTTCCCTTACATTATTACTTTTTTCTAGGATCTAATTATATTGTGACCCCTTAGACTCCTATATATACCAATGAGGTACTATCATTTGTAGAATCCAAGAATTTTTCATTTATGTCATATAAAGGAGGTTTCCCCCTCAAAGAGGCTAATTCTCAAGTGATTTTTCTATATTTTCTTCTTTTTGTGATCTGGTTGCATAAAAATATAATCCAAGGAGAGGAAGATACCCAGAATAAAAAAGGAGGCCTCACTATTTGAAGGTATATCATGTATTGTACTTTTGACTAATATGAATGCAATGTTATTTCCCTTCCAATATATTGTTTCTATTATGGATATCTTGATCATTTTTATGTGTTAAGCTTACTTGCTAAGATAATATACCTTCCATGGAGGAAAGAATCATTTATTTATGCTCATGATTATGTGAAGAAGATTAGGTTTAGCCGAGGGAGTGGGATCTCGAGAGGAGAAATATATTTGGTAGCAAAGGATCTATGAAATCTACATCAACCTATGAGGGTTGACGTATGCATTTCTTCCTTGCTTTTCTATTTTATAATTCTAACCTTTTACATTTAATTAACCACTTTTTAAAAATTTTCAATTTACATAGAATCTAAAAGAATTTACATCATATGTGTAAACCAATTTTTAATGCAGAAACCCGTCTAGGAGAAAAACCACCAAAGCTTGTTTATATTCTCATGTAATTTAAAAGAACCAACTCTAATTACATCAATATTTTGTGAGAACCCACTTAAAAGAGGCCCCAATCACCTTAGATAAGTAAGCAGCAACTTAATTTAAGGAATTTAAGTCATATCTATGTAGGCACCAAATTTATTCCACCAGTAATATCTATACTTTTATAGGATTTTCAAACTTAGACCTTTACCAATATTCTTTAATTTTGTTTCAATTTGATACCACTACTCTCACATAAGCGTATTTTCTTCTGTATCACACATAAGCCTCATCATACTCTTTTTTATTTTGCAGGAACACACAAACACAATCCATGACACTAAACTTCTACAATTCACTTCTTATCAAGTTCAATGGTACTTAATCTATGCTCTCTCAAATTAGCACACTCACTCTTGTTGTATCTCACACATACACTTCATCGTTTCTCTTTCTTTAAATTATAATCACACACTACTTGAAAAAAAGTGTTTCATTTAATTATACTTCACCTTAAGGAGGTAATTCAATTCATTTCAGCCACAGTTCACTATGACACATTTTTCCTTCACTTCAAAATTTCCAACAACTAATTTAATCTCCAATAACCATGCTTTTTATTTAAATCATATCCATTCACAATGTTGTGGTGTAATATCTATGGGAGGTTATCCATCATTTCTTATCAATAATCATATCCATGTGATCATGTAGTCCACATTCCTACTATTGAAACTAATTCCTTTTTTTTTCATACTTGACTTTGGCACCAAATTCTAACTATTTAAGATTTTGAAGCTTAAACACCTTGTTCATCTAACTGCAACCATGACCAGGGTATTTATGTTCAAAACACTAGTTCTCATTTATGATTTTTAACCATCTTACTCATGCACTTGAATAAATCACACAAACTCCCAAATAGTCATATTGACTCTTGTTTTGTGCCAAAAGTCTTGAATTTAATAGAATTTCAAAAATTTTATAACACAATAAATCATCCATTAACATAACCTATTGAAAAATCTCCCTACATAATGCACATTGTTTTCTAGCAACACCTCTCAGGTCATCATGACATCATCATGCCACATAGTGATATTTGAATGATGCCACATCTCATATGTATTTTTCCCATGTGGTCATCCAAAAACTCCAAATATGCTTGCCTCATGTCACTTGCATAAGGTTCCATCTCATAAAATCATTCCAGTGATGACCACCTATTTTCCACATCACTTCCTTCATCATCCTATCATTTAATCAACCTATAAGGGAAGGAAACACCAAGTTTGGATGATTTTATTGTTTTTATTTTATGGAGATATTCAAGGAAAAATGCTTGAACTATAATAGAATCATACTAGAAAATGGAACTCTAATAATATTTATAGGTATGAGACCTTCCTTTACACTCACCCTCCAATAGTCTACACCACTCAGATATCGGGACTACCCTAGAGTAGTGTAAGGCTTGCCTCTTCTTTAATGTATTACTTGCCTGGTATTTCTACTATCCCTATTAGTTTGAAGTTGTAGTATAAATTCCGTGTTATTTTCCACACATACCATTTGGCCCTCAAACGTTCTGGACCTATGGAATTGTGTTATTTCACTGATAACCCAACTTCAACCTACAATATCTCTTCATCTTTTGGGAGATTTGCTGAGTTCCATACATTTCTCTAAAGGTCTCTCAAATAACTATCCATTGATGCACTTTTCAGGGTCACCTACCTTGCGATTTTGTGCATAAAATTACTTATTGTGATTTCCTACCACTCTTTGAAGACTTTTTCAAGAAATCAATCTAACAAAACTATGAGGGTTCTTCAATAATGCCATAAAAACCCAAAATTCATATATTTTAATAATTACTTAGTTATCCATTTACTATGATGGTTCTTAATAAAATAACCTACATACGGTCTTAATACTACCTTTGACATTAATGACTCCACAATAATCTCCAATTACAATCACCAATGCTAATAACCAATTCCAATCAATGAAAACACTCGGTCCAACAATCCCCTCCCTTTGGAATTGATGGAAATTATGTCAAACATCTCTAAGGAATTGATGGAAATAACACGTAAAAACACCATGTAACAACAACAAAAAATATGCAAAAACACTCCCCTTGACACCAATCACACTCACTCTTCTCCCTCTAAGCATGCTCACGCTTCTTCACATTCAACACTCCCCCTAAGTTTGATACTTACCATGGTTGATTACACGTTGCTTCCTTTTATTTTCTAGAAAAACCATGTTTTTACCACTCGTATTCTTCTCACTGGTTTCCTCTCCCTATAAAATATTATACATGCCTGATATTGGATCCTCTTCTCCCCCTTTTGTTATGTTTTCTGCCTAAGATATATAAATTTTCTCGCACGTCTTCTTTTGCTTGGATTCTTAGACTACACCAATGTTTGGTTTCCTCTCCCCCTTTGAGATAAATGGTGAAGGGTGTAAATTATTTCTCCCCCAAATACCATGTCTTTTCCAACCAACACAGTTTCTTCTACAACCATACATACGAAGAAAAAAGTATACAACTCAATTTTATTCTCTTACTCAATGTCATGCTCTTGCAGCCTACTCGTGAGATTGTTTTTAGAATTGAATAGTTGTGTATTCTCAAGCAATCAGAGTCATGTTGATGAGATTGAGACCACTCCCAATTTGTGTATGATGTACTTAAACGGGCCCCTAGGAAGTAGCTTTGTAAATATATTTGGAAGCTACTCATTAGTAGCCATAGATTCCAATCTAACAACACGGTTAGTAATGTGATCTTGCAAGAAATTATGTTTAATTAGAATATTTTTAGTCTTTTAATGCACAACATGATTCTTGGAGATAGTAATGGTTATTTTGTTATCACACATAATGGAGCTTAGATCATCGAGGTCAACTTTGAAATCCTTCAATTTTTTCTTCATTCAAAGAAATTTAGTACATGAAGTATCCACAAAAATGTACTCAAATTCATATGTAGATAAAGAGATATCATTCTATTTCTTTCTTACCTAAGACACCAGGAAATTCCCCAAAATAATGCCACTCCACTGGTACTCTTCTTTTCATGAATACTACCATACAAATCAACATCAATATAATCCCTAAAATTAAAATCATTACCTCGTTCATACCATATACCATAGTTTATTATTCCTTGAAGGTACTTGAATATCCTTTTGATTGCATTATCATGAATTTCCTTTGTATTTTCTCCAAATTGAGCAACCAGTCCACTTGTTTGCATTACTTATGATCTTGAATCATTTAGGTATAATAAAATTCCAATCAAGGAATTGTACTTCATCTGATTGATAGTGGGGGAATCTCTATGGGTGTACACACATTTTTACAATCACCCATTCTAAGCTCTTTCAAAATTTCTTTTGGATACTTGGATTGTGAGATAAAAATACCTTTTTTTTATTGCATTATTCATAACCCAACAAAAAAATGGTAATTCTCCTAGCATGGAAATTTCAAATTCCTAATGAATTTCTTCAACAAACTAATGTTCCATATGTTCCAAATCACTTCCAAAAATAATATCATCTACATACACAACAGTTATAAAAAAAATTATCATTTTTATATTTAATGTATAAGTTGATATCCATTGTTCCTCTTTTAAATCCTTGTTATTGTAGATACTTATACACCTTAGTGTACCATTCTCTTTGGTCTTACTTCAACCCATATAAGGATTTTCTTAGTATGCAAACATGATTTTCATCTTCTGAGAGTTGAAATCCTTTTGGCTCCTCAATTTACACTTCCTCTTCCAATTCACGACCGATAAATGATGGCTTCACATCCATCTAATAAAATTTAAAGTTCTTATTGCTATAAAATTCCAAAAAACATTATTTTTTCTTCTAGTTTGTCTATAGGCGAAAATTTTTCTTACAAGTTTGTACCTGCAACTTGAGCATAGTCTTTACACACCCGTTTGGCATTCTTCCTCACAAAGTGGGCATATTCACTTGGCTTGTTCTTGAAAACCCACTTGGTGCCAATGAAATTGTTATCCTTTCGCCTAGGAACTAATTTCTCAGTGTCAATATTTCTCTATATGGTCTAATTCATTCCCATTTCCTTAATCCAACACTTGGATTAACTTTCTTGGTTAAAATTCTTGGGCTCTATCTCAGACAACAATGGAAAGTTTACTTGTCTACGAATATCGATGAAATTTCACCTTGTCCATGCATACATATATATTTCTCTAACGATTTAACTCTTCGGGTGTTTCTTTTGCACATATCTAGATGGATTTATCCATTTTTGAGGAGATATTTGAAATCCTAATATTTTTTTTCTTTTTTTTCTTCTTCTATCTCTTTTTCTTCTACATATTGGAAATCAAAAGAATCATACTTTTTTTATTTCTCTTGAGGCTTTCCTACACGAGGCACAACTGCATCCACTCTAACATCGATGCATTCTTCAATCTTCTTAGTCCATTTATTGTAGAATTTATACCCCTTTATTCATATTTCATTCCCTAGAAAAATGGCTTCATTTTCTTCAGATTCAAACTTACCAAGTTTCTTTTAATTTCTCTTAATATAGTATTTTATACTGAAAACCTTGAGGTTCATAAATAAGGCTTTCCTTCCTTTTCATATATCATAGGGTGTCTTATCGCTGTTTAGCCTCAACTTATTTATGTTAGCCAAATAGAAAACAACTTGGGATTATTGTCCCCAAAAAGTGTTTGTGGTGTTTCCTTCATCGATCATGGCTCTAGCCATTAACTGAATGGTTCTATTCTCTAGTTCTACAACTCCATTCTACTGAGGGGTTCTTGCCACATAATAATAAATTTTGATACCATGTTATTCAAAAAACTCTTCCAACTTCCTTGAACTACACTCTTCTCCTTTGTTTAACCACAAACACTTGTCTTCAAATCTTTCTCATTCTCAACTTGTGCCTTGAATATTTTAAATTTGATCAAATCTTGTGATTTCTCTTTTATTAACATGATCCATGTGGGTATAGTGAAATCATCAATGAAAAAAATAAAATACTTCTCACCTATTGGACTTTGTGCTCTTGTTGGACCACATACATCTGTATGAACTAATTTTAGAGGTATGGGTGAAGAATAATCTTCCTTGAAATGTACTCTAGTATATCTCCCACATTAATAGGATTTTCATATAGGGTTGTCTGATTTGATAGTTTTGGAAAGCTCAATACTGCCTTTATCATTCTAACCTTCATTTAGATATAAGCGTTTATGTGATCCATCCTCCAATGTCATATCCATGTCTCATTTGTTTTTCTCAGACAACATTTCACAATTGAATCATCAAGGACATATACATTGTTGGGGGTTCTTATTTATTTCACTACCATATTTTCATTCTCTTCCCTTCTAATTTCATAATTCTTATATTGAAAAATAACATCCTAGCCATTATCACACATTTGGATAAAACTTCGAAGATTGTGTTTTAGGCCATCCATATATAGGAAATTTTGATCCTTGGTCTTCTCATCCAAGTTTATTTTTCTTTGTTTTATTTCAGCTACAACATTATTCCCAATATTTACACTAACTTTCCTATACTCTTTTAGAAATAGGAGGTTGCTTCTATCTCCAGTCATGTGTTTGGAATATACACTATCAACATACCATTTTTCCTGTTGATCAAGGGAATACAGAGAACACTACATTCCTTAGTATTCTCTATCTTTTGTTTCCATTTATTCACATTATTCTAAGGGGATGATTTTTTAGAAATTTTATTTATAGTAGGATTAAATAATTTAATTCGAAAATCATTATTTCTTTGCACAAATTTGTGGGAGACATAACACTCAATCTCATTCATAAGAGGAGATAATGAGTTTATTTTTGCAACAAAATATTTTCTAGATATATAATTTTCACCTCTTTCAACTTTACTTACATTACAATAATAACATATTCATGACCAAAGTTATGAGAAGTATATAGTTACCATAAAATAACTTGGGGTACCTGAAAAAGTGCATATGTTGAGCTTGAGTAAATATATTAAATAATGTTTTCTGGCTTGTTAATGGACAAGTTTGTGCTAAGTTACAATTTTGGTCTTGACTCGGTTGACACGTTTCCAATTTTCCTTTGGCTTGGTCACCATTTCATCCTTACCATATCTTCCTTTAAGTGCTTCTACATATCTCTTATGCACTTTATTTCTAGGAGACCTAGAGATTGATTCTCCATCAAAAGTTTGTCGAGGCTCTTTATACCCTAGAGAAACATTACTTGGTGGTGCTATTTGAGAGCTCAAAATAACCTTGAATACTTCTAAACCTTTTTAAAATATAAGATTAAGATCTCACTTGGCCTTGGTTTTCACCAATTTTTTTCTTAGTGATACAACCTCTTCCTCTAACTCTTTGTGGTTCCTTTCTCATTCAACTACCTAATTCATAAGAAGCTCTTCTTTTCTCCTGGATTTTTTAAGTTTTGTTTTTAGAGATATGATATCTCCATCACATGCATCTAATATTGTCTTTCCCTACCTTTTTGACAGTTCTAAATTTAGAGCCTCACTTTCATCCTCTAGTTTATCATCAATCCTTTGTTTTTCTTTTAGTTTTTGCACTAGAACATATATGTGTTTAAAAAATGATTCCAATTTAACTTTCAAAATGTTACAATCTTAATTTTCATAATCATAAATACCTTCCTCAACTCTTAGAAGTTGTTATTTCAATGTTATATTCTTCTTTCTAATTTTATTTAATTCCTCTAATGCACTAACTAGTTCAAAATCAAGGTTCACCACTACTTATTGTTCAATTTCCCACCACCCCCAACCCCCCCCCCCCCCCCTCCTCCCCCCTCCTCAAAATTTGATTGAGATTCAAATTCTATAAGCATGCATTCCTCATGCAGATAATTATTCAGTACTAACCTTAGATAATTCACTCTCTTCCTTAGAATAAAAGTTCTATTTAATTTGAGTTTTGTTCTTTCAATATTTTTGAGTTTTGTCTCTAATATTTTTTTCTTTCTCTTACTCTTGCTTCTTAGCTTTAGTGTATGGGAATTTTGAGGAAAATTTTCCTACTCTACCATAGTGGAAACATGTAAAAGGAAACTTACATTTATACTTGCTTGAGTGGTATTCTAATTTTTCTCACAAAATGAGCCATCCCCTGATCTGAGTCACAACTAGAGAAATATTGATGTTCCCTATTATCTTTATGCCTCTTCAAGACTCTGAAAACTAATTCTCTTGGCTATAATTTCTCTCCTCCAATTATCATCTCATAGGAAGTGAGAGTTCCATGCAGTTGTTCTATTGTCAGAGTCTTCAACTTTGGCATCTCTTCTTGCGTTGAGATCTTAGCATTAAATCTAAATAAGAGAGATCTTAAGAATTTTTGTACAATTAATTCTTCTTTTATGCCCTTATTTATACCTCTAATCATATTTTCAACTTCATATATTGTAAGCAATTATGCTACAATGTTTTCATCACCATTCATACTCTAACTTTCAAATATCATTCTATAAGTTTGGAGTTTTTCTTTTTTTACCTTCTCATATCCCTAATATTATTTTTTCAGTGTATTCTAGGCTTCTTTTAATGATTTATAGTGCATCACCTTACTAGCTCAGATTGGTTAATACTAACTAGAATCATTCCTGGCCTTTTCATTATTGTTATAGGCTCTCCTTTCATCAAGATATGTTACTAGAGTTGTTGGAACTCTGTGTCTAGAATCTATAGTGGCCCATACATCCATGCCAAGAGACATGATGTATGTTTCCATTATAACTCTCTAGAATACATAATTTACTCGATTAAATTTTGGTACTTTTATTGAATAATATCCTTATTTTCATGGCTTTCCATTATTCCATGCATATCTACCTTCGAGTGGTTAAATTGTTCCTCAAGGAAACTTCTCTGATACAAATTGTTGGGAATGACAAATTATTGAGGGGGGTGAATACGTAATTATATATTTTTACACTTAATTAACCAACTATTCAAACATTCAAGTAATTTATACACAACAGACAAGAATTCACATCATATTTGTACACATTTTTTATTGAGGAAACCCTTCTCAGAGAAAAACCACCAAAGCTTGTTTTTGTTATGATGTAATTTAAAAGAACTAGCTTTGATTACATCAATATTTGGTGATAACCCATTCGCAGTAGGCTCCTACCCCCTTACATCAACAAGCATCGACTTGATTTGAGCCACCAATATCAAATTTGTGCAGCCTACTTCCACCAGCAAATCTATGATTTCATAAGATTTTCAAAATCAAACCTCTCGAAGAGTTCTTTAATTTGATTTCACCTTGATACTCCTATTTTCACATAGATACCTCTACTTTTGTAGCACACATAAGCCTTATCAAGATATTTTTATTTTGTAGGAAACATAGATGTAATATGCAACACCACACTTCTGTAATTCACTCACTATCAGGTTTATATACACTCTATATTTTCTCTATCAATTCAACACACTCTCTTTAGATGTCTATCACACACACACTTTTCTTCTGCTCTTTATTTACGCTCTAGCTACACACTTATTGAGAATAAGTGATTCATTTAATTCTACTTCGGCTTGAGGAGGTACTTCAATTCATTGCAATAAAAATTCATTATTGTTCTCCTTTGACATACTATTCCTTCACTTTAGAGTGTCCTACAACTAATTTAATTTCCACCAATGGTGTTTTTTATTTAAATTTTAACTATCTGTAAAAATTATGTTATATATTTACAACTTCTCATGAATTTTTAGTCAAAAACAGAAGACACAAACCTACTCTACTATTCTGCGAACATTATTTCACAATTTAGAACAAGAAATTCAAAAATGAAATAAGAAATCACACACATGAAACAATTATTTTTATCTGGGGAAATAAATTTACTAAAAACCCCAGTGCCTCTTGCATTAATTAGATGTAATAGAGATTTAATATAATTTCTTTGCTCAATTGAGATCACCCTACAAGTGAATTGTTGGCTCGATTTGGCTTGACCCAGGTTTAGCTTTTACTTTGCACCAACAAAACCCTCAGACGTCGGCCCTTTCGGCAATGACCTGCAAGCAGATGATAGTCTTACCTGAGGTGGCTATGGGTGGTGGCTTCTAGTTCACTTTTCTGTATTTTACTTATTCTTCTAGAATAAATATCATTACTGTGTTGTCTAACTAAACTACTTACTTTGACACATTCAATTTAACATATTACAAAATAATATAAATTGCGTTATCATAACATAATCAGTACTCTAAATCACAGATAGAAATAAAGCATAATTATACACATTAACACATAATATTGGCAAAAAATTCTCTTCTTATTTATTAATATGAGTCTCTTGAGTAAATTTAACTTCTCGACCTGCGCACACAACTACAGGTGTTCTACGCACTAAGCTACAGACTCTTCCAAGGTCTCTATGCACTCAGCTACGTAGCCTTTCCTTAAGGCCCAAAATAGAGAACAGAAGATACAACAACTTGCGCTCAATCTCTATCAGTAGATATGATTCATGATATCTACAAAGCATTATATCTCCTTATATAACATTACATCGCTACAAAAAAATGGTCCACATAGCATGGGATCGACAAAAAAATCAACTAAAATCCCAATACCGGTTAAAAAATTAGGGGCTTAGAGCTACCCCAAAGCCCCTAGAACACTCAGATGGTAGAGATGACTTCATGGTACCGCACACTCTGCTCCTCAAAATGAGGAGTGTTTGACAAAAATTGGACCAATTTGGGTTGCGCCCAACAGCTTGCCAACACTCACATGTGACTCTTCCCATGTCACTCAGTTGTTGTGCCCTGAATCTTGTCTGCGATGCTCATGTAGGCGGCGTTATACTATTGAAGTATTTCTACTACCTGATTTTCCTCTTTGCGCACTTCTTCCAGTAGTGCCTCTGTTGTTGGTCTGACTGTCTTCTTCAGTACTTCATTCTTCCTCTGTCATAGCTCCCTAAGCCTATCCTCGACTATCTATGAATTATGTAGGGCATCATCTTGTCACGACTGAGTCCTCTCTATCAAAATTTGTTCTTTTTAGTGAATTTCTTCAATATGCTTTTGAAGATTCTTCCCTTCAGGGATGCAGGCAAGCATTTGTGAGACTATTAAGGTCTTCACAGTTTCTCATATTTCTTCCAACTTCTTCTACTTCATCCGGATCTCCTCTTCAATCCTCTAAATATTTGGATCCTCTTGCAGTGAGGTGAAAATATACATGGTGTAATCTAGGAGTTCGTCACACTTTGCCACTATGTCAGAGATGCCTTTTACTGTAGCTTTTAGGTCCATCTTGATCTGCTCACATACTTCTAGTGGGGTGGCTAGCTATAGCCTCATTTATAGCTCAAAAATTATCACATCGTACTTGAACTTAATCTCAGAGAACTTATTCTTTGAGTCCTTGATTGCGAGGGTGAGCTTCATGACCTTCTTCACTAGTGACTCTTTTGTGCGGACCTTGAAGTTTGAAACGTCACTACAAGTTTTGTTAATGGCATCTTCTAGTTACTTATGTTGTTGGTGTGCTTTTTCCCTTTCTTTGATCAACAGGTCAAGCTCCTTCTTCAACTAAGCTCTTTCCTTCTCCACTTGAATGCTCATCAGCGAAGTGCATTGTTCTCTCTCCTTCAGGTCTTCTTTTATAGCTTCGTGGAAATCATGCAATATTTGAATTGGTAGTGCAATGATGTTCATACTAACATGATCCCACCCTTTCTCTCACTCTCTATATTCATAGGATTCAAACTATAATGCTCCAGTTGGTATCTGCATAGTCCTGGGCCTAATTTTCATCTTGATCCATCACTCTAGCTATACTAGCTGACCCATCTATGCCGGTTCTCTGGTTGTTTGTACCATTACCTTTAATTCTTCCATTATTTCCTTGACACCGGTTAAAAGTGTGCTATAGTGATCCTCTATCATATTCCATGACTATACTATCACTTCTTGAACTTTTTCCCCTATTTATTCGATGTCCCCCTCAATGAGGAGAAGTGGTGTTGCACCCCTAGATTTGTTCACCTTCTACTTCTTCCTACAACTCGTTGTATTCACTACAGGTGTCCTCTTTTTTATGATGAACGGTGAGTCAACTGTTGGATCTATGTCGTTGAGAGGGTCTTGGGTACCCTGATCATGCTTTGGTTCTGTCTCTTATGTGTCTTTTTCCTTGTCCTTTCCTCTTTTACCTGCATGCTACGTGATTTATTCCTGTACTTCCCTGTCTCCTATGGCTGGAGTCATCCACTTTGTTAACCAACGATGTATTATTATGAGAAGGTAATCTTAGGTGACCATATATGATAGAGGGTGTTGTGTCTCCATTGAATCTTTCTGAGCCTTTATGTATATCCTATAAAAATCTTCCTTAAAGTCTGTGATATTGCGATACTGCTCAAACAAACTTGGTGACAACATGGGATACTGATTCACCACCATACGCAATTCCATTTCAATTTATACCCAAAAAAATCTTGTTTTCCTATGTGCGTGTTGTCCCCTTTGTATGCCAGAGTGAGGCATACCGCGCAACTTCGCATACATCTGGTTTGACTGTGGGAAACTGGGATTTAGTCAGTTCCTTCCATTCTAATAGCATGATCATCAAGATCATCCATGCGAAGTGAAATGTAGTGCCTTCTTCCTATGCTTCTCGATAGTCCTCTAAAAATTCCCTACATAAATATCAGGCCGAGTAAAATTGAACCCCTTTACTGCATTGCACAGCTAAGGACACCATGGTTGCGGGGACTTCATTTTCTCTGCACTTTTTCATAATATTTCCAACCAAGATATGTGCGATGAATTGCACTACTTGTTCACTGATGGAGCTATGTCATAACCTCATGAATTCTTGAATATCCCGTATATGTCCTTCATATTTTGTGTTATTTCCTTGTCTTGGGTTTTTTCAACAAACTCTTCAGTGGGGTATTTTCCTTGGTAAGACAACCTAGTAATCCTTCTTATCAACATCTCATCAATCAAGATCCTCTCTCCCAGCTAGAGTTACCCATCATGTACTAATACAAGAATTTATCGAACACAAACTATGTTGATGGTACTTCTACCAAAGTGTGGCACACTTAACATATTTAGCAAGCATTCTCTCTAAAATCCTTCAGCCCACTGGTGTGGCTCCAACTTGGTGACATCACTCTCTCGATAGTATACTTGGTGTAGGTACCTACTCAACTTGAATTGTGGGTACTTGCTTCAGTCATTGAGGTCCCAGTCCTCCATATTCAATCACAAAATTTTTCCCAGTGGTTCTCCTAAAAATGACACTTTTTCTAGTAGCAACGGTGTGAAAATTCCAAATTTTTCATTTTCAAGGTCTTTAACCAGCTTGGCACCCGATTTCCTTGGTCGAAAATATGGTGGCAACATAGAGGGAAGTTCTACACCTTTTTTCTCCATCTTCTCCATCGTAGCTTCCTCCTCATTTTCATGAATTTGTTCTGGTTCCTTCTATTGCATTGGTTTCTTCGATTTCTTCGTGGGTTCCTTATCATGTTTGGTCTTTTTCCATTGTTGTTTTGCTACCTTGTTTCTCGGGGATTTACTTACTCCAAAGGCTTCATCTAGTCTCTTCTATTGTATTCTCTTCGACTCTTCTTCTTTGGCTGTTTGTTTTCAAGGCGACCTCACACGCCTTGAGGAGATAGGTATGCTCAGTGATGCAGCTTCCATGATGCCTACTAGCCATTTCTTAACAAATTCTCTAGAAAGCTATTCAAAAATTCTCTCAGACATATAGTGAAAGAAATTTCTCACACTTGGTCACAAATTTTCAACTAAATTCTCTAGAGTGCAAAGTGTAAAATGTGGAGTGGGACATATATTTTATAGAAAATTTGAATTTCAAACCTCTTGTTATCTTATATCTTGTTAATTTAATGCAAATATGGTGCTAGATATGACTAGTTGTGCTTCATAAATGTGTTTCTCGCACCCCTCTTAACCACAACTTTCTTTAAAAGGAAACGTTTTCCTTCCAACAGTCATATTTCCGGCTAGCTTTGATGCATCCCTTTCAGTTTCACACTAATCCTTCCTTCATCGTGGTTCTTTCAGACTTTGAAATACTCCTGAATATCGAACAGTAAACTTCCTTTTGGCAAAGTCTCTTCTACAGAGTATTTTATAGTCCATTGCACACTTTCAACTGTAGCTATCACTAAGACTGTTCTCCTTTTGTTTTTTAGTGAGAAGCTCTAGGGACAAATTCGTCCCTATATACCTTAAATATACTAACACTAAATCGTCCTAGAATCATCTGACCATCTAACTTCGTGAGTTAAATTGCGCCACCATCATAAATGTTCTTGATGATATATGGTCCTAACCAATGTGTCTTAAATTTTCTTGGGAACTTTGCAAATTTTTGGTCATATAAAAGTACAATATCTCCTTCTCAAAATTACTTTTTCTTGATGTGCCTATCATGCCAGGCTTTCTCCCTTAATTTTTGCACTTACTGATGAAAAACTGCTATAAATATGTCTTCTTCCAAAGCGAGCAACTATGTCATCCTTTATTCCATTATAACAGAGTCTTCCATTTCTTTGAAGGCTGAAATTCTCAAAATTGGCACAATGTGATCCATGGGCATGTTTACTTCTTGTCCATATACCAACCTAAAAGGTGTCTAACCTTTCAGTTTCTTGCATGTTGTCCTATATTCTGACAACATTGCTGGAATCCTTAGATACCAGTCATTCATTTTCACATTGCATACTTTTGTGAGTGTATTCTCCATAATCATATTGAAGGCTTCGACTGTCCCATTTTCATGTGGATGATATGGGGTACTGTTCTGATGGTAGACTTGGAATTCTTCATTCAATGCTTCAATAGTCTTATGTAAGAAATGTGAACCCCTATCACTCATTAATATCTTTGGGCACCCAAATCTGGAAAAAATATATTCAAAACTTAACTTGGCAATGATATCTGTGCTGCAATCCTTCACTGGCTATACCTCAACCCACCTCGTCAAATAATCAGTTGTAGTGGTTATATATCTTGTGCCAGTTTGTAATATTCCAAATTTTCCACAAGATAATTGGAATATTAGAGTTCTTAATTTTCATAATTAATTAAATAAATAAGAGGGTGGAGGGACCCAAAAACCCCAAAGATAAATAAAATCCACTTTTGATGTGTTTATGTGGATATTTCAGATCTAGATCTACATAATGGAGTAGTGGAGAAGCTATTTGATGTGAAAGGAGTGGATATCATGTCTCATTAATGAGATAGATCATGGAGGTTGAAGCACCCAACTAAGATCATGGAAGGAATCAAATGTAAGATCATAGAGCATTCATGATGAGTTGATGGAGGAAGTGGTGCATTAATGCACACATGATGGAGAAGGTGATCATTACATGCATACATGATGGAGATCATGGAGATATAGTGCAGTCAACATGGAGACCTATGTCCACATGAACAACGTAGTTATGAGGTGGGCAAAGGCAAGAGAAGGCTCATAATCTATATAAAGAAGATAAAGTTACAATAGAGGGTAGTCTTGGTATTATTGATTTGAGATCTATTTAGATCCGGAGTTGTCTTTTGACATTCTATGCACTCTTATTTTGTTTAGCTAAGTCTGCAGTGTTGTTTAGCACAGGGTTTTTCTGAGCGGGAATCCCACCCTTACCCATGGGGGACTTTGAGTGCCTTCTCTGGGAAGGTATTTTGAGCTATCATTAATCATCAGGCATTAGTGCTACATTATTACTACTCTTTGCAGAACACCTACATTCAAAATTTACGCATTTCAAAAGATCAGTTTGGGAGGAGGAGGTTGTATTCCATATTTCAGCTGAAGAATCGGCGAAGGATTATTCCTATCACCTTGAGCTTCAAGATCAACATTCCTAGAGCCTCATTTCAGATCTGGCATCAGGCCAAAAATTATTCACCTCCTATTAGCTGTTGGGTCATGAAGGTGACT
Source organism: Pinus albicaulis (assembly GCA_034641835.2). Taxonomy (NCBI): domain Eukaryota; kingdom Viridiplantae; phylum Streptophyta; class Pinopsida; order Pinales; family Pinaceae; genus Pinus; species Pinus albicaulis. Next base: position 848,465,749 of record CM076583.1, read on the forward strand.
AGTTAAAGGCAACCTTAATTCTTTTCATTAATTATCAACCCAGGGAAAGTCTTGTTATTTCAAGAGTGTAAGAAAAATATATGCAAGTGACATCAGAGGTTAACTACTCTAAATTTTCATAAGAAATATTTCCTAATTCTTGAAGTTCAATCAAATCAACTTGGAAGTGAATTGTGAAATGTTTATGACTATTCAAGGGAGCTAACTCTGTTCTAAGCCTATGCAGAAATAACTATTCAAGACTGAAAAGAATAAACTACAATTGAACAACACACTTTGACGAATTTAACATCAACCTTAACGAATTGAACAAAAATTCTAATAAAATTGAACAACAATCAATTATTCTATATTTTTCAATGGAATTCTCTTTTAATTAATTAACAACATCCTTCTGAATTAAACATCAACCAAATTCTCACAATGATGATGAAAATATACAAACGTTAACTATATGTAGAATTAAATAGCAATCGTGTTGGAATTAATCTAACAATTGTAAAAACATTGAATTCAAATAAAAGATCATGAATGGTAAACTAGTCTAGTAAAAATGAAGATATAACATCTCATGCTCGCAATTAACCAATTCAAACAATATATTATGAAATGCAATAGATAACTTGGAAATGAAAATTTTGTAAATAAATGTAAAGTACAAAGCAGCAGAAGAACCTGTAGGGTTGGGCCCAAATCCACTAGAAGCATACTGCTAAGGAATACTCAGAAGTTGTCTATTCCAAAAACGTCAAATTCTTCATTAATACAATGAGTAATACAATAGTACAAAACCTGACGATTCTCCAAATACGTTTATTATGGAAATATTATCTTACAGGAACTCCCTTTGTCTTGTTCATTCTTCGGCCTTTTATAGCTTAAAGGAAAATTCAAAAGTAGTAACAGGTCTTTCTCATTATGGGACCCTACTACTTCATGGTTATCGATTGACTACTCCAAGCGTGGTCGTACCTCTCCATCTTCCACCGATTCTTAGGAGCCAATATGATTTTGTCCACCTTCCTTGTCTACTGTCTTCTGGTCATCTGGTCAGTAGTTTGGTTTTTTTGCTTCTTTATCAATAAAGGCAGTGACAAATAGGTTTTTACATTATCAAACACTCCTTTTATCACTAGTTCATTCTGCCTCACTTTTGCATTATTTTCCTTTACTTTATTTCTCATATGAAGGGAAAATATATAAAAGTGCATGACAAATCATGGTAAAGATGGTGGTGAAACATTCCTTTTTCTTGGCCCAACATACTCCCTTACTTACCTTTTTGTAGGTCCTCGTGCAAACAAATTCTTGAGGTGTAGCTGGGTTAAACAATATGCAAGGTATACCTCTTCTTTTTAAATTCTGAAGCCACGTATTTGTTTAATCTTTGTGAATGCTACATTTGTGTGCCCCTCTCGTAACTCATAATCATGATGATAGTCTTCAGTGGGGTACCAGATCAGGGGGCATCTATATCTACATCCTATCTAGGTAGGACCCATGTTCAAAATTAGGATGCTATATAGAAGGAATGTGGAAGCAACATCTTTGAAGTTACTGTACCCAAATGGCTCTCTATTCTTCACATTATTTGTAGAGGCTAGCCATCTCTATTTCGTTGTTGCTAATGCTTCTTCTGGAATTTCTTGGAAGTATGCTCGCCCATTCTGCATAATATCTCTATGAATTAGTCCCAATTTGGATATTAGTCCCTTCCACTGCATGAATTTCTTATGTTGCTAAATAGGTACAGGGGTTTAGTAGGTTCCCCTCTAACCCAGGGGTCTAGGCCATGCTCTCTTTTTTGAAAAGTGTTTTAGGCCTTATCCCACTAAGTTTGGTTTTTAGCAAAATATAGGAAGGCTTGGAACAGAACGTCCCCTTGGAAGGTTGTGGGTTCATTGCAGAGAGAATTCCCCCCCATGGCTAATGTGTTATCCGAACTGGTTTCTTCTTCTGTCTGCGTCTCTTTTGACCCTGTTGGTTAAAACAAAACATTTCATTTTTTTTTTCAACATATATTATAAAAATGCAACCTTATATCATAAATGCCATGATCTCTTAGTCCCATCAGTGTATCCGAAGGGAGTTGTGTGGGTAATTTGCATGCTTATTCATTATGGATATTTGTACCCCCTCCATCGGGAGAAGGACGTCCACAGCCTTAAGCTTAAGATAAGGGAAAATATTGTAACAATCATGAATGCATAAAAGGCAAAGGTCAGAAATTGGAAATAATCACAACTGTATGAAAGAAGGGCATCCATGGCCTTGGAGCTCAAGAAAAGAGGAAAGATTGCAACAATCATGAATGCATATGAGGCAGAGGTCAGAAGCTAATAATCATCGTAGCTATATGTCAGGTGGAAATGACCAAAGAAAGGGAGAAAAGCGGAATATAAATTATTATGACAAGGTGTCCTATTTTGATGGTGTAGCATGATGGAAGCACGACAAATGACGGATTATGATTGGTGCTACCATCCCTTAATTAAAACATGAAAAGATAATTCATTCATAGTTCATTATGCGAGTAGGTAGTGATAAAACTTATTCAAGTAGCACGATTATCTTGGAAATTTATTAATATGAAATAGGGAATATAAAAGTAATTTCATATTATTAGAAAAATACTTCCATACCACAAGTAGAGCCACTACTGCCAGCAAGCCTTCATAGTCTCGACAGGTTTTCTATTTTAACTCGGAAATGAGCCAGAATTCTCTATTTAAAAATAGACATTTTTATTATTTTATAGAGAGGTCATTGTGTTGGTGTGGTAGCCAGATAATCAAAGTGCCATTCACTAGGATTGTAACAAAGTGATTAGGCCGGCTCATGATGAGACCTCCTATCCTTCAAGCAGTTTGAGCTGTCAAGAAGGTCACTACCCTGGTGTGTTGAAAATTGTGGGAATGTCACCTGTTAAACCCTTATGATCATGGTAGGCTGGCTCGTGATGAGACCCCCTATTATCTCTTAAAAATTTTCATATAGACATAATATTTTCTTTTTGAGAAGTATGCATTTTTCTTGTTTTATGGAGAGACTATTATGCTGTTGTTGTGGCCAAATAGTCATAGTGTCATTCACGGGGATTTTAACAGAGTGATCAGGTTGGCTCGTGATGAGATCTCCTATCCTTCAAGTAGCTTGAGTTGTTGAGAAGGTTACTACCCTGGTGTGTTGGCCATTGTGGGAATGTCACTTGTTAAACCCTTATGATCATGGTAGGTTGGCTCATGATGAGACCTCCTATTCTCTCTTAAAATAAAAATAAAAAATTCACATAAACATAATATTTTCTTGTCATTCATACATGGAGGGAGGTTCATTAACTCCTTAAGAGTTAGGGATGGTGTGAGAAGTAAAAATAATTCCAATACCATTAATACTCTTTATTCCTATATCCCCATTTCAAGGAGAATTAATACTTGAGAGTGTATAAAGATATACCAGCCTAAGACTATGGGAATGAATTGTGCAATAATGTGTTTGAATAGGAGATGTCCAACCTTTCACTGTATAGATAAACCATGTCAGCTTCTGGAGTAGATATGTTGGAAATATGATGCAGGATGTTGTCCTTGATGGCAACCCACTGAATGAACAGGAAGACATGCGACTGTTGACATGTGTTGTTCTTGATGGCAATCCACCTGATGAAGTTATGCTTGACTTGATGGACTTAGTAAATGATGTAAATATGATGTGATATAATGTTTGTTGACAATATGATGCTAAGTGTTGTCCCTGAAAGGCAACCCACTTGATGAAGATGATGACAACTTACTTGATGAAGTTGTGCTTGAGAGAATATGTTCCTGATGAAGAAAATATGATGTATCTTCAGTATGTACAAAAGGCAATAAAGAAAGGAATTCAGAATGTGCTCAATCTATGATGAAAAAGAGTATGTCTCTTGGTATACGCGGATTGGCCTAGGGTAAGTCGCGTATGCACGCGGAAAAGAACGTGCCAAGTCGCGTATGGGCTAAAGCGCTCAAAAAGTGCAAAACCAAGGGTAACCACCATGGTATTGACCCATGGTATTGGGCAATGATCCGCCTAATTGACCCCGTCCAGGTAGTTTTGGGCTCATGGTATTGTTTTGGCCCATGGTATTGAAAAAGGGGCTCATGGTATTGAAAAAGGATAAACCTATATAAGGAGAACAAATTCATTGTGCATAACATAAGTAAGAGCAAGATGTCTGAGATTGAATGAATACTTCTCTGTGAAGTACATCTGTATGGAAAGGGTAAAGGTTTGATGATAGATCCGAATCTATGAAGCACTTATGAAGAAATGATGAAGCGGGATCTTTAGATCTGAAATGTACTTGTATTTGCTAGATCTGTTTACGGAGTGATTAGATCTGTGATGAGGCGAACATCTAGGCTACTATACAATCGAAGTAAAGGGTATCCGAATCGAATATCCGATTCGAAGAAGTATGTCGTTCGTAATGATTGAAGATCACACTACTTTGTTGCGGGAGGAAGCGTTGCGTGATGGTCGAAGCCGCTGAGTGAAAGCGCGTATGCGCAATAAAATATACACCGAGGTATACGCTGGTTTGTGTGGACGGAAGCGCGTATATACGCGACATCAGTGAAGTAAAAGCGCGTATGCAAACTAGGGTTTGCTGAAGCAAGGGGTATGAAATATCTGATCTGTTCTGCTGTGTTTCTGCTATCTGATCTGTGTTGATATGTATCTGTTGGTGATGTATGGAAAGGGTCCAGTATGAAAATATGATGAAATGTGGCCTGCAAGTGGTGTTCTATTGAAGTTGTTGGATCCAGTGTGAAAATTGATGAAACGTGGTCCAAAGGGGTGCTGAGGGTTGTAGCCTTCAGTCAGGGGGTTGTATCTCCCTTCCAGGAGAGGCTGGTAAACGAGATCAGGGGGTCGTAGCTCCCTTCCAGGAGAGGCTGGTAAACGAGTCAGGGGGTTGGAGCTCCCTTCCAGGAGAGGTCGGTAAACGAGCGCAGGTGGGTGCCTGCGTGCTGGTAGGAGTCTGCACCAGCACATATGTTGTAAGATGTTTTCTCTATAATAAAATATTGAAGGCTGAGCAACTGCAGCGGTGGTTTTCTCCCGACTTGGGTTTCCACCTAAAAATCCCGGTGTTCATGTGTGATGCTTTGTGTGATGGTTTATTCTGTTCTTACTGCACATGTTTACTGTTTATAGAACATCTAATGAATGAATGATGAAATGATATAAGTGAAGAACTAATGGCATAATTAGATCTCTGTGTATACGCGAGTTTTATGAAGGATATCCGCGTGTATACGCTAGTTGGCTTCAGCAAAGTAGCGTATGGGTTTTAGAGCATGAAAAAGTAAAAATTTTTAGTTTTCCCTAAATACTGATTCACCCCCCCCTCTCAGTATTTTTCCCAACAATTGGTATCAGAGCAGGTTCTTCTGCAGAAGCTTGATCGCTTGAAGGAGATCCGTCGTAATGGGAAGTCAAGAAGGAGTGATGTCTATAAAGCCACCTCTATTCAATGGAAGCAATCTGATATTCTGGAAGGTACGAACAAAAGCATATCTGCAAAGTCTTGGTACAGATGTATGGGCAATCGTGCAAGAAGGTTATCAATACCCGGCAAATATTCCTACTGATGCAGCTGAAAGAAAGAAGTATGAAATCAATGCCAAAGCAGTGAATGTCTTATTGGGAAGCATGTCTCAATCAGAATTTGCTAAAGTGATGCAGCTACATTCAGCAAAAGAAATATGGGACAAAATCATTCTAAGCTATGAAGGAGACACAAAGGTAAAAAGTGCAAAAATCCAAACTCTTAGAATTGAATATGAAAATTTGAAGATGCATAGTGATGAGAGTGTTGCCAGTTTCTTTCTTCGTCTGGATGATATTGTAAATTGAATGAGAAATTTGGGTGAAACCATAACTGATACTACTCTGGTGGAAAAGGTCTTAAGATCATTGACTTCAAAATTTGACTCTAAAGTTTCAACTATTGAAGAAAGGCAAGATCTGCAAATGCTTACTATTGTTCAATTACATGGTACTCTGACTGCTTTTGAAATGAGACAAGGAGGTCCTTCTCAAGTAAGAGAAGCTGCTTTTAAGGCATCTACAAAAGGAAAGGAAAAGGAAGTTGTCAAAGAATCCAACTATATATCCGATGAAGAAGAAGCGAATTTCGTGAGAAAGCTCCAACTAGGTACTGGAAGATTCAAAGGTAAGCTTCCATTCAAATGTTTTGAGTGTGGAAAAGTTGGTCACTATGCTGCTAAATGTCCTTATAGAGAAAAACATGGTAAAGGAAACAATTTGAAAAGAGAAAGAGTTATTATGCAAAAGAAGATGATGATGAAGTGTCCAGTGAAGATGAAGAAGATTCTGACCAAGATCTGAAAGTGCTCATGGCTAAGAAGCAAAAGAAGAAGGCTACTCGAAACAAGGAGATACCTCAGAAATCATGTATAGAAAAAATTGAAGAAGATGAAACAGATTCTGACGAAGCTCTACAAGTGCTCATGGCAAAGAAGAAAAAGAAGAAGGCTACTCGAAGCAAGGAGATATCTCAGAAAATAGAAGAAGATGAATCAGATAGTGATTGGGGTCATCCTTTGCATGATCTTGGTGGTTCAAACAATGATGAAATTTGTGAAAGTAGTATTTTGGAATTAGAGAAATATTTCAAGATCAAAGATGAAGAACAACAAAGAGCAATTGATAAGAAAGATTCTATCAACAAAGAGATGATCTCTCAAATGAAAGAACAAATAGAAATGTTGAATGGTCAGGTGGACAAGTATCAAAATCATATTAAAGAACTAGAAGCAGAAATCAACGATCTAAATTTAGATCTCGCAAAATCAAGCAAGAAGAATGAAGGACTTGAAGCTGCAATCATCTTTCTACAAACAGATCTTGAAGCATCAAATAAAAAGAATGAAGAACCTCTGTCATTTGAAAAGGAAGGCCTTGAAGCAGAAATCATCTCTCTCAAAGAAGATCTGGAAAAATCAAATAAGAAGAATGAAGAGCTGGAACAAACATGTGAAGAAAACGAAAATTGGCTGAAAGAAGAGATTCTAAGTCTGAAGGATCAAGTAGAAGATGGAAGAAGGAAAGAAGAAAGCATGACAAAGCAATGTCAAGCCTTGGAGGTTGAGGTAAACATTCTCAAAGGTAAATTAGAAGAAAAGGTTAAACTTTTGAGATTTCAAGATAGTACTAATATTTTGGACAATATTCTGATTAATCAAAGGTCTCCTGCTATCAAACTTGGTCTTGGTTTCCATGAAACTGTTAAAGGAGAATCTAGCTCACAAGGAAGTGCCAAAAATTCAGAGAATGTCAATGCAAAACCTGAAGTGTTGAAAGAGACAAAAGATCAACCAACAATCATGAATTCTCAAAGGAATTCATTCAAGAACGTTGAATGTTTTAAATGTCATAACTATGGGCATGTTGCAGCAAATTGCAGGAGCAGATCATTTCAGCCACAAACAAACAGGTTCTACTCAGAAAGGTACTCTAGTTTCTTCAGGGGGTATTGTTTCTCATGTAACATGTATGGACATAAAGCAGCTGATTGTAAAAGGAGGAAGAATAGAAATACTCATTGTGATTCTTATGTTTATTTCTCTGGCCACATGAGATTTTATGCTTGTAACAAGTATGGACATGTAGAAAAAGAATGCAGGATGAGCAGTTCTGGGAAAGTGGATAACTTCCAGCACACAAATAGAAAGTTCAAAAAAATCTGGAAGAAGAAGGAGGACCTATCAGAAACGTAGGGAATTCTGACCCTACTGCAGTCATCCGCCTCTGAAGCTGACCTTTCTTATTGACTGCAGGAATGATGTGGGATACATTAGGAGATTTAGTAATGTATCGTCACAGGGGAAGCAATGCATGATGACTCTCATGGTTGATTTGGTTATTCTGGTTTTATGTATTTCTGACAGTGCATCTGGTGTGAAGAAAAGACAGGAACAGAAGGTAAAATTTGCAGGAGGAGATGAAGGTGTGAAATTTTCTATATTTCACTTTCCATACGCGGGTTATATGAAACAAAGTCGCGTATATACGCGAGTTCCAGTGACACAGCCGCGTATGCATTGATGATAAGAAAATTTATCAGATAACTGAAGAACTGGAGCAGAGGTCCAGGGGGAGCATCAGTCTGACTGCTGATGATTGCACTATTAGCATTATTCTGGTTATACTCATAATAATGAAATGATACATGGGTTCTTGTGTTGAACATTATGGATGAAGCCTAGTTGCTTTATGATGAAGAGCATTCGTTGTTGAAATGAAGGACTTATAACTCAGAGATAAGGACAGGTCATACAGAAATTGTTGCTGATGATTTGCTGTTGAAGGTGTTTCATATTACACAAGTTAAAAGAAGAGCAATGGTTTAAGGGGAGTAGCAGGTTGAATACTAATTATTGCATTGTTGGCAATATGATTGCTTATTCTTTGGTCTTTGTGATACTCATACTCAAATGATAATGACTTGGTACATGATGAGTTTTTGAGCCCTGGTTGCTGATAAGTATCCTCTGTGTTCATACATGGATGAGTTGGATGTCGATTGATTCAGAAATAAGAAGAGATCATGCAGAGTTTGTTACTATGGTTGAGATCTTTTGCCTACATATGTTACTTCATGTTTAATCTTGAAGATCATGGTGATTTTGGACCACATGGATGATTGCTTGACACATATCTGAAGATGCTATTCTGGTATGATAATTTCTCTTGGAAAGAATGTATTGATGCTGCACGGAATATGAAGGCGTGGTTACTAATGTGCTTATGCTACAACCGTTGGATGACGCTTGAAGACACAACTGTACTGTTCTATCTATCTGTAGTCCAGAGAAGCATTCAAAAGAAGCTGAACACTGCCTTTTTCCTCACAGAGAATCAGATCAGATTGAAATTTAGAAGATGGCTTGGGATACGCGGGTTTACTGAAACACAGTCGCGTATACACGCTAGTTCCTGCACAGAAAACCGCATATGTCTGATTGCTGACAATTTTTTCTTGGATTCAGCTCTTTTCAGCACAGCTGCAGTACTGTTTGGTATCTTTGATATTGTTGGGTATCTCTGGTGGTGTTCCAGTTCTCATATTTCTGTTTCTAATGTTTTGATGAAGATGCCTTGATGATTTGTTGGTGAAAGTGTTCAGGATGCACAAACTAAGGAGGAGCCTTAGTCATATGAAAAGGATGCATGGATGTGCAGATTCAGGGGGAGCATTAGTTTTGCTGAGTATAATGCATTGCTGGAATTATGGTGGTTCTGATATATGATCTTTCTTGAGGTCTTTTGGTATTAATTATGAAAAGTCATATTTGTATTTTGATGAAAACGTCTGGTTGAGACCCATGATGTAAAATTGTAATATTCAGTCATGAAAGGACTTGTCAAATTTTGTAAACCCACTTGGTTGGGTAGCTCAGTCAAATTTTGTAAACCCACTTGGTTGGGTAGCTGAGTCAAATTTGTAAACCCACTTGGTTGGGTACTTGAGTCTCATATGTAAATCCACTTGGTTGGATATTTGATGTAAGTATGAGTCATTGGTGATAGGAAGATCATAGAGTCATGTACTTCATTGAAAATATGTTTGAAGATTCAGCATGAACTCAGGGGGAGCTTAGTCACTTCAGCACATATCAGATCTGCAAAATGTTTCTTCCATGAGGAGAAAAAGGGGAGAGTATGTTGGTTTTAATCCGCCCGTTGCCCTTGATGTCAAAGGGGGAGAGTGTGTTGGTTTTGATCTGCTGGTTTTGTCCTTTGCCCTTGATGTCAAAGGGGGAGAGTGACATGGTGTTTGAATGATGCCAAAAATAGAGAGAGTGACATGGCAAATAGGGAGAATGACATGGTGTCATTGTATTCTTAATGTATCTATCTGTTGTGGTAACCAAACACCATCATGGTTGCCATCAAGTCCAAAGGGGGAGATTGTTGGAAATATGATGCAGGATGTTGTCCTTGATGGCAACCCACTGAATGAAGAGGAAGACATGCGACTGTTGACATGTGTTGTCCTTGATGGCAATCCACCTGATGAAGTTATGCTTGACTTGATGGACTTAGTAAATGATGTAAATCTGATGTGATATAATGTTTGTTGACAATATGATGCTAAGTGTTGTCCCTGAAAGGCAACCCACTTGATGAAGATGATGACAACTTACTTGATGAAGTTGTGCTTGAGAGAATATGCTCCTGATGAAGAAAATATGATGTATCTACAGTATGTACAAAAGGCAATAAAGAAAGGAATTCAGAATGTGCTCAAAATATTATGAAAAGAGTATGTCTCTTTGTATACGCGGATTGGCCTAGGGGAAGTCGCGTATGCACGCGGAAAAGAACGTTCCAAGTCGCGTATGGGCTAAAGCGCTCAAAAAGTGCAAAACCAAGGGTAACCACCATGGTATTGACCCATGGTATTGGGTAATGATCTGCCTAATTGACCCCGTCCAGGTAGTTTTGGGATCATGGTATTGTTTTGGCCCATGGTATTGAAAAAGGGGCTCATGGTATTGAAAAAGGATAAACCTATATAAGGAGAACAAATTCATTGTGCATAACATGAGTGTGAGAGCAAGATGTCTGAGCTTGAATAAATACTTCTCTGTGAAGTATATATGTATGGAAAGGGTAAAGGTTTGATGATAGATCTGAATCTATGAAGCACTTATGAAGAAATGATGAAGCGGGATCTTTAGATCTGAAATGTACTTGTATTTGCTAGATCTGTTTATGGAGTGATTAGATCTGTGATGAGGCGAACATCTAGGCGAACATCTGTCTGAAGTAAAAGGGTAAATATGAACTGAATATCTGATCTGAAGAAAGTATGCTGCTCTGTAATGATTGAAGATCTATACGCTACTTTGCCGCGGAGGAAGCGCGTATGTACGCGGCTTCGCTGAAGTGAAAGCGCGTATGCGCAATGAAATATACACTGAGGTATACGCTGGTTTGTGTGGACGGAAGCGCGTATATACGCGACATCAGTGAAGGGAAAGCGCGTATGCAAACTAGGGCTTGCTGAAGCAAGGGGTATGAAATATCCGATCTGTTCTGCTGTGTTTCTGCTATCTGATCTGTGTTGATATGTATCTGTTGATGATGTATGTTTGTGCTTAAAAGTATGGAAAGGGTTCGGTCTGGAAATATGATGAATTGTGGCCTGCAAGTTGTGTTCTATTGAAGTGGTTGGATCCAGTGTGAAAATTGATGAAACGTGGTCCAAAGGGGTGCTGAGGGTTGTAGCCTTCAGTCAGGGGGTTGTAGCTCCCTTCCAGGTGAGGCTGGTAAACGAGATCGGGGGGTCGTAGCTCCCTTCCAGGAGAGGCTGGTAAACGAGTCAGGGGGTTGGAGCTCCCTTCCAGGAGAGGCTAGTAAACGAGCGTAGGTGGGTGCCTGCGTGCTGGTAGAGTCTGCACCAGCACATATGTTGTAAGATGTTTTCTCTATAATAAAATATTGAAGGCTGAACAACTGCAGCGGTGGTTTTCTCCCGACTTGGGTTTCCACCTAAAAATCCTGGTGTTCATGTGTGATGCTTTGTGTGATGGTTTATTTTGTTCTTACTGCACATGCTTACTGTTTATAGAACATCTAATGAATGAATGATGGAATGATATAAGTGAAGAACTAATGGCATAATTAGATCTCTGTGTATACGCAATTTTTATGAAGGATATCCACGTATATACGCTAGTTGGATTCAGCAAAGTAGCGTATGGGTTTTAAGGAATGAAAAAGTAAAAAGTTTTGAACATGCAGTAAATACTGATTCACCCCCCCCCCCCTCTCAGTATTTTTCCCAACAAGATATTCCCATCAAATTTTTAAAGGATCACCATATTAGTAATATCACTACTTTTCTCCTCTTTCGGTGACATTTCCTTTCCAAAAATGGCTTTTATGGCAAGGACGTGTAAAAGGAAGTGGTCATTCGAAAAAGGATCATCATAAAGATAAAACAAACATGCTTGGAAAAGAAATCGCCTGTTCCATTCATTTGAACAACAACTGTTCAATTGGATTGGATGGCAGTTGTTCAAAGCCTTGAATAGCAACAAATAACACAAAAAAATGGCCATTCAATTGAATTGAACAACATCTTTTCAATTCGATTGAACAATATTTGTTCAATTGGATTGAACAACAGTCATTCAAAGGTTTGAACACCAATAAGTAAACACAAAAAAACACAGTCTTTCAATGGAATTGAACAACAACTATTCAATTTGATTGAACATCAGTTGTTCAATTGGATTGAACAACAACCATTCAAAGGTTTCAACAGCAACAAATAAACACCAAAAACATGGCCGTTCAATTAAATTGAACACCAACAGTTCAATTCGATTGAACAACATCTGTTTAAAGGTTTGAGCAACAACAAATAAATTCAAAAAACACAATCATTCAATGGAATTGAACAGAAGTTGTTCAATTCGATTGAACAACAGGGAAAATTTTAACCCCCCTAAATTTTTATGTATGATAAATGGGCGAATCCCCATGATACATATGAAAAATGGAAGGCAATTTTATTAATAATATAATATTTATAGATAATTTTTTTGGTGAATCTCTCACGAGATTATATTATCTTGTAAAATCATGGCGAATCACCAGTACAAATGGCAAGTCATTAGTACAAAATGGTGGTCTAGTGGAGTTCAGGGTGTTGATTCCAATGAAGATATGGTAGTTGAACCAGGAGTTGAAGGAAGTGAACCACCGAGACTAGGCATGGCACATGGTGACTTGTGAGGGATGTAGTTCTCATGCAATTTGGAAAACGTGTTCTAGTTCTGCTAAGCGTAGTGTTGTTTCTCATCCTACTACTAGCACTGATATTGAGGTTGGAGAGGAGTTTGAGGAAGCATGGGAGGTAGCAGTGGTGGAGAATTACAAAGAGAACCCCATGATGGGCTCCATTTTTCCCTTTGGTATTTGGGCCTGGAAGATATTCTGTACATTGAACCAACAATTAACCGTTCAACCAAATATCAACTTGATTGAGTTGATTAGGAACGATTCAACTTATACTAATCTTCAAAACTATGCTTTGCACTATCCCATATTTATCACACTAATGCTACATGTTAGCCCCCCTATAAATTTTTGACAAGCAAACAGGGGGCTAAATGTTTTTGAGCCTTCAAGGAATGCATTTCCTTTGGAAACACATCATCCTTGAAGCCTATTTCATAATTCCCTGCCTTTGTCTGTTTCCCCCTACTGTCATGAGGTCAATAAGCCTCGCTAAACAATAAAATTTTGCTCAAAAGGCCTTATTTCGCCTCTTGTATCTCTGCAGAATTCCCCCACTTTATATTTTTTCCTTTTTTCCCAAAGTCCCCTATTTTCCCCCCTAAATTTCCCCTTACTCTCCTAAATATTCCCAAAATCCCCATGAAATCCCACCTTTTCCCCTCGGTTACCTCAAATTTCCCCTCTATCTCCCTATCGTTACCCTCTTATGGCTCTAAAATCCATTGAAATGGGCTCAAAACCCACTTTAAACCTTATAATAGGGCTTAGCCCCTTTTCCCGTCAGCCCTAACCACTTACCCACATATGCCCGTCACCCAAAGGCAAAGCGTTTAAGCTTTAAGCACTAATCGCATCAGAAAAGACCAAGTGGAGCATTAAAATCCTTTGTAACATCATGAAAACTCCGATGCGATTGTTTTGTTAACAAGTCCCACGACTTGATATCCACCATTGATCTACCATATAGATCAGACGGCCCGCACAATATCGCAAGTCCTGTCTTCCGATCCCTGATCATGCCATCTCCCGATATCATCCCAGCTGTTGATCCCCTTGTCTAATCCAATGGCTATCGCTTGTCCCCGCTCATCGCAATCGAAAGTTTGTTAGTGTCATTCCTTTGTGTCCTCCTCAATTGCGATCCCCTGATCCACATCTCCATCGTTGATTCACGTGCGAATCCAACCGTCATTGCACTTCCCAATCACTTCTCCTTCCTCGATCGCAATCGGAAGTTATAAGTGTGCGTCCCTCTCGTCCATCGCGATTGCGATTCTTCGACTAAATCTTGGCCGACCGTTGGGTTTAAGATCTAACGGTTCAAAGAAAATCACCCTCCGCCTCCATCTTGGTCCCACCTCGTACGTCTGCGTCCATGCATTTCGTTACGTTTCCTTCACTTTCCTTTATATTTTGTTCGAAATCCAAGGTTCAAGACTTTACACTAAAGTCTTATATTTCACTATTGTTTCGCCCAATTTCATATATCACTCTGTCGCTCGATCTCTGCCATCGATCTTTGTCCCCTGACCATGATCTAACAGTCAGTGCTGCATTCCACCACCAAACCCTATTACTCATAGTTTCCTCTGTTTCATTGCATTTTGTCACCATTTTTAGTGAAAAACCACCATTCTGTCGCCGTGCTACCATTTCATCCACCCTTCCATTGCATTGTTCTTCTCAGTCCAGTTGCGTGTTTCGCAGGGTACAAAAGGCGGACACGCCTCCATAAATATGCAGTATGGATATAGCGGCAAGGTTTTTACTAATAGAGGCATGGAAATTAATATATGATAGGTTTCTCTACATCAGCAGAATGTTTTCCTCCCAGAAAGGATGGGTTGCCCATACGAATTTTATTCCATACCGTGCTCCAGAGGAGATCTCCGCCCAGAACGCAGTCCAAGGATATCAGAGAATTTGTTGCTCAATTATGGTAGATCATTCCATTTTTTATTGCCATTTTGTTTATTCACCAAAGGTACTATAAAATATAGCAAACCATAATGCATCAGAGACATACCTGGAATTAATGAAGCCTGACGAAGACCATTCTTTTCTCCAAAGAGTGCCAAAAATTAATGCTCAGAGTTTAAAACAGAATGGGCTTCAGCCCTCTCCTTCTTTTCTGAGTCTAATGTTATATTTAATGTTCTACCTACTTCCTCTACTCTTTTTTAGTTATAAAAACTATGAGAAAATTGTTGTAAAGGTTGTTGATGAGATATCAGAGAAGTGCAAGCAGTTTCTCTTGAGATAAGTTCTATGTGTATAGATGCAAGATAGGCTGAGGAAGATGTATTCAGACTAAATGACCAAGCTATTGGCTATGTTGTACCTGATTGGTGTTGATGTTTAATATGATAAGCACATTTCATTGGATCCTGATATAAAGCTGCGGTGATGTTTTTCTATCTGTGTTTATTTCCATTACATTTCATTTCATCTGGCTCGCATCAGAAATTTGGCATAAGATTCACCCTTGTTAGGTGCCTTATGTTGCTACTCTCCCAACCCTTTATTTTTTCTGCTTAATATGTTTATCTAGAGATTGATTTCGATTGATTTAACCAGTGTAGTGGATGTTTTTGCCTACTAGCCGATGTATGAATTAACGAAATCTGTTTTTAGATGTTCTTGTTAGGATTTAATGGAATGTGTTGAGAACACTGGGAGGTCTAGAACCTTATATCTGCCTCACTAGGATCTTTCCATTCTGATTAAGCCTTTCCAAGTTCCCTTGTGCTGCCTCTGATTTTGTCCAAGCAGGTCTAGAGTTAAATGACCTCTGACCTGATCTATAGATGGGATTAGTTGGTTCTCCCTCCTTCACACTTGGTCCTTAATTTCCCATACCACCCTATCACTTTAGGATCCAAGGCTTTAGATGACTAGCCCAACTGAAAGCTTGCATATTGATAGCAAGTAAATCCTTTCTTGACTCCATTACCCAATGGACTTGGTTTTCTCTAGATTATCTCTCCTTTGCCTAAATTCTTCTTTGCCCAGTCCTGTCTCATGATGAACCCTTCCTTCCTGATTCTCAACAACCAAAATCTTAACCAAATAAACAAACCCTGTGCATACAACTAGCCTAACATCTTAAATTTGAGCCTCAAAGACATATACCTTCGATTCATATAGAGAGATCCCTCTCTGGACCTAGGAGGGCTAGATCATAAGGTATGAAAGTGTTTCTGATGTTGTCTCATCTTTTAGTCTTGCCAACCTAGCCAAAACACGGGAACCCCAACATAATGGCGACTCCACTGGGGAATTCCGAATATTTTCCCTACTCACTACATCATTAACATCAGAAAGCCTAGAATCTCCGGTTAGGTTCGTAGTAAGTCA
Source organism: Pinus albicaulis (assembly GCA_034641835.2). Lineage (NCBI taxonomy): Eukaryota > Viridiplantae > Streptophyta > Pinopsida > Pinales > Pinaceae > Pinus > Pinus albicaulis. Next base: position 848,481,931 of record CM076583.1, read on the forward strand.
GTTCTGTTCTCGAATAGCCTCTATACCATTTGTTGTGTTCTCTTGCACTCCTAGACAGAGTCTGGAAAGGGCCAGGTAGCCTCCATATCTCACACTCTTTCAGAGGTGACATATCTGCTAAATGCCCTCCCAGTCAATATCTGGTTGGATTTTGTTGTGTTTTGAGGTTATTCTTGAAAGGTGACATTACTTAAGCACCGTGGTGGATAATGTACCCCCTAGAACACCCTAAACCTTCCACCTGGCGACTCCATAACTTTCAAAGATAAAATAATCCGTTGGTGATTAGTAGGCCTGCTGATCATCTTGGTTTCACATAAGACTCCACTGGGAGACCAGCCTTTTAAACAACATCAACCACAATAGAAGTAACAAGTAGGCTAAGATTTTGGTTTAAATAATGTTCTGGCTTCAAGAAGCATTCATACGAGAGCTTACCCTAACCCAAACCCACCTGAAATAGTTTATAACCCTGAAAACATCCTCAAGAAAGCACCTACACCTATAAGATCATCTATTTCTGGTCACATTTATAGAGCTAATTCAGCACCTGAAAACCTTACAGCTCTATCACAGTTTCACCCTGACCTAGACCTGCTAAACAAACTACCTTGAACTAGGTCATTCGGTGTTTTAGACCAGCCAGACCTTCAGCTTGGAGACACAGGGACCCCTCCTTCTACCCCTCCAGCTATCCATTTCATTCAAAACTTGGGGCTCTGTCACCCTAGGTCTGCTCAACAATCTTATTCTGGTACTAGTATCCCTATCATTCATATACCAGCTGCTCAATTCAACCCTCTACCTCATTAGAATATCATCATGGTAGCTTGGTATGCGCCTTTGATGTTACCTCAGCCTCTAGTGCCCCTACCAAATGATTATCAATCAAAAATCCCCCATTTCACTGCAAAAGAGCCCACAAAAGCTCAACAGCATGTAGATAAAATGGAAGATTATTTTGACTACATGGAAATAGATGATGATACAGTCAAAATGAGAATCTTTTCCCAGAGCTTCAGGGGTGATGTGAAAAAGTGGTTTAAAGGATTGCCTCTTGGTAGTATCCAAGATCTTCCCAGTTTATATCAGACTTTCATCAACAAATGGGAAGTTAGGGCTAATCCCCGCCAACTCCTAGCAGAATACATGAGCCTTAAAAGAAACATAGGTGAGAGTGTTCACGATTATACTACAAGGTTCAACAGCATTTACAATGCTCTCCCTCCCCATATGAAACCTCCCCAAGGTATGGCCCTAGCCAAATACCCTGATGGCTTTGATGCTGACATGGCCTATGAGCCTAGGGACAAAGAGTACAACACATTGGAGGACATGCAGAAAGGAGCGGTGAATATAGAAGAAAATCTGATTGAGAAAAGAGAAAGACTGAGAGCTGAGAAAAGGGTAACATATAGAGATGACAACGTAGCTTCCACATCTTATCCCAATTATGACAGATTATCCAAAAACGTGGAAAGACTACAACAAATGATGGAAAAGATGGTTGTCATAGTTAGCAATTAGAACAAACACCAGAACCAAAATCAAAACCAAAACTTTAGAAGAAACAACACCACTCCCAACAGACAAAGGGAATCAGAACAACAAGTTATCCCCCCTTTCCAAAAATTCCTGGATGAATATGAGGGAGTTATAGAAGAGCCTGAAGGAAATTCAATAAACATGTTTGAAACAAAAAATTCAGTCCATGGCTATTCCACAGAGGAAGATTAGCCCTTGTCCACATACTGGGATGAGGAGTGTTCGGAATCTGAGGATTATAGACTTGGATTTGAAAATGCTATCATGCAGGTTAGAGAAAAATATGAACTACAGAGAAAAAAGAACCAAGACACTTCCAAACCCAAAGCTCCTGAGGTTACCATCAAGAAAAGACCTGACAAATATTCTAAAGTAAATGTTGAAAGTAGCAAACCATCAGCTGAAAGTTCTAGGAAAGACAAAGGAAAAGACAACCAAAACACTGAAAAACAAAATCAACCTGCTAGTAGCACTAGCACTGCAGTTAGTGCTCCTGATAAACTATCACCAACACTGTACATAATGAGAATCCACAAGCTGATTCAGCCACTAAGATAGTGGCTAACAAAATAGAGTTATG